>HG992044.1:1250000-2500000 GCA_905220475.3 Ennomos fuscantarius
AGACTAATACCCGTTTATTAATAAGGCTGTAACAGTTTATAGATGTACGTTTAACTTTAACTCACATACAGATGGCAGAATGAATTGATACACTATTAGTGGTATAACATAATTCGAGTAGGTATAAATGTCTGAGCACTAACTCCTAACTAAGTTATATAGGACCTGTGTATAGGATACAAGACATTTTAGACGTCACGCATTCACAGTGTAAGCTGGTGAATGCGTGACGAAGCAAACGGAGGTTGAAAGGGAGATATAAGTTAGTGAAGATAGAAAGAGAGAGTTGTGTTTCGTTTGTCGAAATGAGGCTTAAATCTCAAGATTTTGAGTCTAAAAACGGTTTATCTGTCACAGGAATACAGTTCGCTTAACATAAAAACATTATTATATTTATTTTATTATATTATATTTTTACAGTAATTGTATGAATTAGTACTACATTTAGTATTTTAAAATAGAATTAATACATTTTCAAGCAACTGAAACTTACATAAACCTTTTCTATTACGTTATAAGCACTCTAAAATGAAGCCGTTGAAGTTTAAAATTCAGTTTTCTCGAAACTATCAATTTGACAGTTGAACCCTTTTTATTCTCAACTCTTCAATTACTCGCTCAACCGCCACACCAATCAATTAACTTGAGAAAAAACATTTACACAAATATTTCCACGATCAATAATGCGCTCTTGCATTAAGTTCGCCTATGTACCTACATTTGTCTAGCTATGTAAACATCCTGTTCCAGAAGCGCGTGCCTGACGTCGCCGCAGGGCGCGTGCCGCTGCCCCGGGGCGCGGGCGCGGGGCGCGGGGGCGTGGGAGGGCTCGGCCTTGCTGCCGCACGGGGCGCTCCTGCAGTTCGGCTGTCTCGCCTACATATTCTGCATCACCGACGACCTGGGCACAGAGGAACGGCCGCCGGCTCTATGACTCGGCTTATACCCTAATTAAAAAACACTCAAAAACGTTCATCGTAAATTTTATCTACACATACGAGCATAGAGTTGTAAGGTATGGTCCCTTTATCACGTGATGCTTTTTAGCAATCTTTTAACCCCCTCCCATCTTGGTGATATGTGGTGAGGTTTTAGACCACCCCCTCTATCCAAAACCATGTTTATATTTTAGGCCCGTAAAGTTAAAAAAGTTCGAAATATGATCTTAAATGCAGTTTAATTCTGGAAAGCAAAGGCGGATAAATATCGATGTCTGGCAACAATAAGTAAAGGTGCCGCTTTCAATTTAAAAATCCCACTATCAACGAAAAAATAAATACACGTACACTTCACACTTGTGACTTTTCGTGTTTTCCCCTCCCTTTCGAGCCCCTCAATATGGATCTAATAAGTAAATTATAATATTATTTATATTAATATTAATAATAACAAAAGGGGAGGGGATATAAGAACTCCCCCCTCCTCCTTGTGATGTCTCGTGTTTTTTCGAACTCCCCCCTTTCGAGCCCCTCAATGTGGATCAAATAAGTAAATTATAATACTGGGGGTGTAAGAACTCCCCCCGTGTGTAATATTATAATTTACTATAAACCTTTTGAAAAATATTATAATTTACTTATTATCACCCCCCTGGGTGTAAGAACTCCCCCTCCCCCTTGTGATGTCTCGTGTTTTTTTCGAACTCCCCCCTTTCGAGCCCCTCAATATGTATCAAATAAGTATGTGCAAACTCCAATACACTTCAAATAAACTTTGTTTTCATAATTTCACTTTTCTCTTACCTATTCACATCGGACAGTGTCTTTTTGCCGACGTAACAGAGGTAAAAAATAATGATAGATTTTAATAAAATTTGGAATGTGGACCCCCTACCCTACCCTTCCTAGCTCTTTATGACTACAAGACATAGAGTAGGCCGAATTTTTCTAGAATATAAGAAATCAACCTAAAATGCGCTCTCGGCGCAGTCCATGCATCGCTCAAGACTCATTTTGCTATCTCTTTATATGCATTTATGACTGTGACATTGTCAAGTGTCTCTTGGACCTAATTTAAGCGGTCCGCGCTTGAGAAGCTATCTTCACTCTTGTTATTAGTAAGTTAAGAACAACTTTGGTTCTACAACTTAATCGTGAAATATTTACCTGACTGTATGGGGTCAACAACGATGCAGTTCATTATCCCTCGGGATTACTTAGTATTAGTTATAGTACCAACAGATTAAGAATTTGTTTTTAAATTTAAAATAAATTCAATCATATTATGTAATAAAATCATTATTGTATTAGTAATTACAGATCTTGATTAATACATTTAACTAAGGATTTATATTATTGTTATCGTTTCCACCATAAATATTGTAAGACTTTTCTAACGGACTTTATTGATGTTTACCTTTAGTCTATTAAAAAAAAAAATAGATAAAGCATATTTCACCACTATCTCACCTGATGGAAAGTGATGACGCAGTCTAAAATAGTGCATGCTTGCCTAGAAGATACCTGTTCACTCTTGACTTGAAGACTCCCAGATTGTAGTTAGGGGGATACAAGGACGCTGGCAAGTTCCACTCATTGCTGTTTGACCTAAGCGTTTTGGACTGTACCATGCAGTGTTTTTGGGCGCCTTGATGTTCCGTGAAAAAAGGGAGATAGAGGAATAAGATCGAGTAATTCCTTCGCATAATCTCATAAATGCAGTCTATAGAAAACTGATAAACTGGCAACTTTATATCTGTGTTCTAAGCTGTGGAGCTTAGCTTTCACCAACGCATTATTACCAATTAGTATGATAAACTATTAATAAGTGAAGATGTTCATGTACTATTTTATGTAGAAATTAAATCGCTATTTTGGACTGGTTGTGTACCTTTAAAATAAATTAGTCTATAGTAGAGACATGTGTTTTATTCCTTTAAATATCGTTCCCATTTGGTATCACCGTCTATTGCAAAACTGGGAATCATATTAAGAATTACCCTATTGTTACAAAATACTTCACTTCGGGAGCTGATGCAAGCGGCGTAGTATATATACGAGTGACGAAGAAGGCTCGGGCTCACTTTTTCGGGCAGCGCTCAGAGGCGACGGACGTTTTATAAAATCACGCTATTAATTATTGTCGGTTCTTAGTAAATCTTAATAAATATTCTTAGCTTGATTGTAAACTTATTTTTTTTTAAACTAAAACGACTTAGGATTTCCAACATCAGAAGTGGGATCTAACTCAATTCTGACTTGGTTATTTTGATTTCAAATATTGCTTTGCTTTTGCTGTTGTGGTTTTAAAGAATTTCCGCTTAAATTTTCGGTAGCTATGGCTGAGACTAGTAAACGTAAAAGTCGTAAGCGAGATCGAACGTCTATTCCTGGTTTAGAAGCCCAGCTTCAAACTTTCATAAGCCGCTTAGGTGTTTTGAAAGATTCCAGGACATGCAGTGCAAGTGTTGTTGCGAGTACATCGCGCGCCATGTCGGCGCCTGCACCGGATGCTCCGGCACGCCAGCCGCGTCGTGCGAGCCGTCTGCCCGCTGACTGCGCCGTCGAGCGCCGAGTCGTACCCTGCAAGTCTGGACCTGTCCGTGCCATGTTCAAGCACGCCTCCGCCCACCGCGGATATGGTTATATGTGAAGTAACCGAAAACCTCATTAATGCTATGATGCCATGCCGGTAAGATCGAACCATGTATTTATGTCGAATTTCGATCTGTCTTAGCATGATTTTGATTCGTTGTGTAGTCAAATCGATCATGTGCGCAATCTAAATAGATGAGATTACAGTGAGTGTTAAACGCGTATAGGTAATTGTCTAAAAGGTGACGCGAGGTCGTGGCTATACGATTGGGTTAGTAATGATCGTAGTTGGCCAAATTTCAAGTGTGAATTTAAGGCATTGTGCCCTATACGAGTAAATATCGCGAACATTTTATTTGATGTTATGAAAACTGATTCTGATAACTATCCCACGTATGCAGAATACGCTAGACGTTTGTTGTTACGTTACGCATTGTTAACGATTTGAGTGACGAGTTCATTGTAGCGATAGTTACACGCTGGTGTTACTGATCCTTAAATTCGAGCAGCTGCTACGAATTTAGTGAGTTTTCTGTCCATTTATGCGAAACCTGATGAGATTACACCCGTTCGAGCTCGTGGTGTTTTTTCGCAAAGGTTATGTTCAACAAAACAAGCGAAAACGCGAGTATAGTGATTCTAAAGACTGAGTGAGGGAGAATTCTCCATCAACGTTAAGAAATGTGAATTTCTTACAACTGAAATAGATTACTAAGGTCAAATGATTACTAATGGTCAGGTGAGACCGAGCGAGCATAAGGTAGAAGCTTCTGTTAACACGTAAGTGCCAAGCAATGTCTAAAGAGGTTAGACATTTTTAATGCTACTAAGTTAGTTTTTGTTACTTTAGACGGTACATCCCCGGTTATTCATTCAAAACAGAACTCGCAATGGTGTAACGTTAAGATGCGGTGACGAATAATACTGCGTCCACACTACCAGACGCTGACCAGCAACTCCAAGACGCTTATGTCGTCAACAAAGGTCGTCAGCAGTCACGAACCTTCACCGTCGGCGATTTTGTGTTCGTGAACAGGTCGTCACAATCTACGGGAAAGCTGGACTCTGGCATGCTGGGGCCCTACAAGGTCCTGCATGTGCTGCCACCCACCGCTGTAGCCCGAAACTTCTCGGCGGGTCTTATGGTAAGACAACGCAAGCGGCCGCCGATCACATGGTGTTTTGGCGGGGGAAATGGACGCTGGACGCTTGTTCTGCGTTCTCCACTGCGGAAATCTGTCTCAGCGATGACTGCACTTCGTGTGGCGTCGTTTGCAATGTGTGATCATTTCGCATAGTTGCCTTCTTTCTTTTTTGCAATGTATGACATGATTTGTGAGTCATGTCATACAGTTGCCGTTTTTGCAATGTATGACGTGATTTGTGAGTGTCACGCCATACAGTTGCCGTTTTTGCAATGTATGACATGGTTTGTGAGTGCCATGTCATACAGTTGCCGTTTTTGCAATGTATGACGTGGTTTGTGAGTGCCATGTCATACAGTTGCCGTTTTTGCAATGTATGACGTGGTTTGTGAGTGACATGTCATACAGTTGCCGTTCTTTGCAATGTATGACGTGATTTGTGAGTGTCACATCATACAGTTGCCGTTTTTGCAATGTGTGACGTGGTTTGTGAGTGCCATATCACACAGTAGCCGATTTTGCAGTGTATGACGTGGTTTGTGAGTGCCATATCATACAGTTGCCGTTTTTTGCAATGTATGACGTGATTTGTGAGTGTCATGTCATACAGTTGCCGTTTTTTTGCAATGTGTGACGTGATTAGTGAGTGTCACGTCATACAGTTGCCGTTTTTGCAATGTATGACGTGGTTTGTGAGTGCCATGTCATACAGTTGCCGTTTTTGCAATGTATGACGTGGTTTGTGAGTGCCATGTCATACAGTTGCCGTTTTTTGCAATGTATAACGTGATTTGAGAGTGTCATATCATACAGTTGCCGTTTTTGCAATGTATGGCGTGGTTTGTGAGTGCCATGTCATACAGTTGCTGTTTCTTGCAATGTATGACGTGGTTTGTGAGTGCTATGTCATACAGTTGTATGACGTGATTTGTGAGTGTCATGTCGTACAGTTTCCGTTTCTTTTCAATGTACGAAGTGATTTGTGAGTGTCACGTCATACCGTTGTCGTTTTGGCTATGTATGACGTGTTAATGAGTGTCATATCATACAGTTGGCGTTTTCTATTACAATGTGTGGCGAAGTTTAGAAGTCCGGAATTCTGAAATTTGCAATACATTTATTTTTCTTTATTTTCTATGCTAAAGTACTAAAGTACTTTCTTGCATGCGCTTGGAACCTTACTTGTTCTTACAAATTTTCATTAAATTATTATGTGAGACGTGTATTGGTTGTACTTGAGTGCACGCTTGTGCTTCTAACACAGTTGTTTTGCAGTCTCCGTTTTCAATGTTTATTACAAGTACCTGTTGAATTTCTCTAAATTGAAATTTCTTTGAATTGAGCAACAACTTCATTTTAATTTTGAAATGGTTTCAGTTACCAACGTTATGCCTGTACATCAGGTCCTAAAATCATGTTTTGTTGTGTTATAGAAGAAGACACAACGGTCGAGGTCGAAGAAAATGTGCCGCTTGAAAATGAAGCAGCTGTTGAGGACAACACGCAAGCAGGAACGGCCGTGTTACAAAATACTTCACTTCGGGAGCTGATGCAAGCGGCGTAGTATATATACGAGTGACGAAGAAGGCTCGGGCTCACTTTTTCGGGCAGCGCTCAGAGGCGACGGACGTTTTATAAAATCACGCTATTAATTATTGTCGGTTCTTAGTAAATCTTAATAAATATTCTTAGCTTGATTGTAAACTTATTTTTTTTTAAACTAAAACGACTTAGGATTTCCAACACTATAATACTAGTGTCGTATGCCGCCAGATAATAATGAAAACTACGAAATCTACAACCGAGTTTGTACAATGCATCGCCAGCTTATTCTTATTTTTTAATTCTTCTTTGTACTAGTAAAAACTATTTAATCAAATAAATAACGCCCAACGATTACACACATAGATCCTGGACCCTAACTAGGATTTCCTGTGTTTAGGGACTCGGGAACTACGAGGACCATGGTCCCACAACACTGAGACACAGAACAAGTATTTTATTTTTTTCTGTGCACAAATATTTGTCCTGCCGCGGGAAACGAACCCGCCGCCTCCGGGTTATGAGCCGACCTGCTCAACAACCACACCACAGAGGCTGTCAATAAAAAAAAAAGATATTGCTATAAAATATAAATTAGCCTACAATGGGCATTTTATATATTTAACGTAAAAATAAAAGAAAGCAATTCATTTTTAGATTTTATTCTTATTTCATTTTTCATCACCATCATTGTCATCTTCAATTTCTTCATCAAAATCTCTAATCTTTACATCAGCATCTTCTCCATACTGAATGATATTGTCTATTGTGATGAGGATGTTGTCTATGCTCTCCTCGTCCTTTATGTTGAGAGGGCAGAACCGCACCAAGCTGAAGTTTTCTATCACTTCACCGATGGCCTCTGTGAGTTTTGCATACTTTTCATGCCATTTTGACTTGGCATTTCGCATATCTGATAATAATATATGTGGATCTGGATCTAAGTAGCTAGAAAGAAATTATTATTTGTTACAAAATATATTCACCAACAAAAAAATTTTAATGACAGCTAAAATGGCACACTATATTTTAGTATTGCGCAATTTTTTTATTATTTTAGTATTTAAAGGGCCATTTATGCTGGTCGTATATTAAATGCAGAAATTAATTAGTCATTTCAATGGAGTTTATAAATAAATATTAGGTCTTTACCTATGAAATTGCCGTTTTGTTTGAAAAAAGTTAAAGTATTTTTTTTTTCGAACTTATTTATTTCTTTTATTCAAAGTAATCACCCCTGCAATCAATGCATCTTTGCCAACGCTGTGGCAGTTTATGGATGCCCTTCTTGAAAAAATCAGCAGGACGGGAGACAACAAACTCTTCGAAGGCGTTTTGTACTGCCTCTCGGAAATTGAATTTTTTTTCCCGCTAAAAAGTTGTCCAAATTTTGGAAAAAGTAATAGTCGGTAGGCGCAAGATCTGGTGAGTATGGCGGATGAGGGAGAGCTTCCAAACCCAACTCATGCAGCTTAGAGACGGTCTGTTGTGCAGTATGGGGTCGCGCGTTGTCGTGAAGTATCAGTGGAGACGACCGATTGACCAAAGCTGGTTGCAGACGTGCGAGTTTCGCCATCATTGTGGTCAGTTCTTCAATGTACACATCTGCAGTAATGCTCTCGCCGTTTTGTAAAAAGCTATGATGAATCACACCAGCACTAGACCACCAAACTGTGACCATCACCTTTCTAGGGGTCATTTTTCGTTTTGCACGTTTCTTTGGTACCGAACCAGGATCTAACCAACTTGCTGAGCGCTTTCGATTGTCAAGAAGAATCCATTTTTCGTCGCACGTAACAATTCGGTTCAAAATTCCTTCATTTCTGTGCCTGTTAAGCAGCGCAAGGCAAGTCTCGACGCGTACGTTGCGCTGGCGATCGTTAAGTCCGTGGGGCACCCATCTATCAAGCTTTTTTATCTTGCCAATCTGTCGCAAATGGACCAATATTGTTTTGATGCTAACATCAAAAGCTGCTGCCAGCTCAGCTGTAGATTGAGATTCATCAGCTTCCACAATCGCCTTTAATTCATCATTGTTGACCAAAGTTTCCGGACGACCACGAGGTTCATTTTTCAAGTCAAAATTCCCAGAACGGAATCGAGCAAACCAATAACGGGTTGTACGTTCGTTTGTACAGTTCTCTCCGTAAACGTCGTTGATGTTACGTGTCGTTTGTGCCGCGTTTGTGCCGCGTTTGTGCCACGACGGAACTCATATTCCATAATTACACGAAATTTCAAAGTATCCATTATGAGGAAAAATGTTGAAATGTATTGAAAATACAACGCTAATCAATAAACAAAAGACTTATATTGTAAATAGAATGTCATATTTTTAAAACAAAATTAATTTGAATTTAGAATTCATAGCCAATCAAAACTTTTTTTTGTTTGAAAAAGTCTGTACTGCAATACGGCAATTTCATGGGTAAAGACCTATTATATAATAAAACAAATAATGTGGACAATTAACACAGCGCTATCTGGCCCCAAACTAAGCAAAGGCCAAAAGCAACTACATAGTCCTAAACAGCATCTTGGTAACATACTTCTCTAGTTGATTTCTGGCGGTTTTGGTCAGCAAATCCATCTTCGTGAGAATATTCACATGTGGCAGCTCCAGGTTTACCATTACACTCAGCGCTGCCATTGTACCTGTAAAATTATATTATTATCAGGTTTGATTTTATTTCATATTATAGTTTATTTTGCTTCTTAGATAACAGTTTCCAATCAGGATGCAAAATAATGCACACATCTAAGATAGGAACTTTTGGCATGTTACACCATATGTTGCATGTCAAATACATATGAAACTTTAGCATTATTCTGTCTTCCGAGACTCGTAATTAGACATCTGCATCCACTTCGAAAATATTACACTCATAAATAATAAAATCCATGTTACCTGATAGAAACTTAGCACCATCAATCATAAACTGTGAGTCCACCAGAAATACCACACACACCCTGAAGTTCCACTTGTCCAACTGTTCCACTAGCTTTCTCATAACAGGCAGGTGTGTGTACAACTCAATCTGTCCGGGGCAGTCAAACAAAAGGTAGTCATCATCTACATCACCGAGCTGCTCTTCTAACCAGTCACAGTTCTCCAGCAAGGTTCTAAAAAATAAAGTGGGTAGATTTGGAAACATATTAATATTATCTTGTTATTAATCTTTGCCATTTTTAGTTTTGGTAAGATGTTAGTAATTTTGTTATTTAGTCTTGCTTTACTATTTTAAGTGCACAATGCACAGAGGGGTGTAAAATGTTTAATCTATGTTTGTGATTGTATGAATTTGAATTGAATTAGTGTTCCTAGCTATTAGAGGTTCTTGTGTTTTCCCATTCTGTCACTTTTTCTAAGCCCATCTTGGTGGGGTAAAGGGAATAAACAGCCCATATTTTAGAATAATGCCTGAATTTGTGATCAACATTTGTGTGTGTGAATTTGAGATAATCATTGATTCACCATATTTCTTTTGAGCCATAATTTGATCTTATGTGTGTGATAAGGACATGATAGTTCACATTGGATTATGTATTATATGCAATGAATCAGAAAAAATATTTGTATTTTTAAATGAATATGGCAATAAACTGGTAAGTATAGAAACAATTGCTTTTATATTTTTTAGAGTAAAGTTAATTTTTTAAATCAGACAAAAAGATCACAAATAAAGTTCAGTTTTTACTATGTCTTAACTTACTCTACACAAAAGACAAGTCCTCCATTAGGTCCAAACTGTAACTCCTCATCCTCCATAGCATCGTCCAGGTGTATAAGCTCTCGGATATCCACAAGGGGCTCATAGTCAAAATGTTCAGCTGCTGGGTCCAAGTTTACTACTTCTATTATGCGTTTGGCATCACTTGCATGCTTCACTATTGTTGAGCAATATGTAGACTGAAAGAGTCACATTGGAAAGTTGAATTACAATTCTAAATACCCGTAAAACTAAATAATAATAATGCCCAACAATCACGTACATAGATCCTGGACCCTAACTAGGGACCCAGGAACTACGAGGACCATGGTCCAAGAACAGCAAGACTCAGAACAAGTATTTGTGCTTTTTTTTCTGTGCACAAATACTTGCCCTGCCACGGGAATCGAACCCGTCGCCTCTGGTTATGAGCCAACCTCACACCACAGAGGCTGTCAAATATTGGTGCAAAATAGTTAATAAGTTTAATAATTCATAATTAACAGTTCAATAAGTTAATCCTATTGCCATGTTATCTATAGTACAATAACTATATTAATATCAAATTGGACAATTTGTGTGGGTCTAGGTTTAATACTAGCTATTATCATAGCATTTATTACACTTGTCTCGGTATCTAAAACAGGTATTAAGTAAAATAAGCTCCACAGTAGTGTAGACCATTGCAAAGTACACAGCAAAAGCAGTAAACCAGTAGAAGTAATTCTATTATTATGTAAATACATGACAAGGATTCTCTGTGTACAGGAATATACGGATACATTTGTTTTTATTTACAGTTCATTGATGACTCTAACTACCAGATAGATACACTAAGAAAAAGGGTAGAAATTATAAATGGGCTACCATAAAATTTAAATTTTTGGAGGGTAAATAGTACGGCAGGTTTAAAGTTTAGTAGCTTACCTTGCCACTGCCTGCCGGACCTACCACTAACTGAGCGTATCTCATGATAGAATTTCTCGGATTCTTAAAGAAACATAAAGAAACTTGGTTGAGGTTAAGTATTAGAAATTGTTACGATGATATAAATGACATAGACGGTTGTATTTAGGTTATTCGATGAAAATCCTGATGGCGATAAGACGGTTTTTCAACTTCACTAATACAATGCTATTAGTTCATGAATTAATTAAAATATTAGAAAACTTTAAAAAATCTAAACTAATGCGATTTGTATAACTGATTTGTTTTGTTTTGCTGTTTGACAATGACATACATAACATTGATATTTATCGATTATAATTCACTGGCATGTCATGGCAACCTGCAGTCATGGTGTTTTTATGTTTAGCCTACGACGTAAGTGTATTTAGGCGGGCATAAGAATTAAATAAAAGTAAAGTACATACATACCTGCCTACTTATTATTTAAAATATCAAGTTATTGCGATTATTGTTGTCTCATTCCTGTCAAAGATACGTCTATATCTAGTCTACACTTTATCTAGGTTGTGACTTTTTAAAGTTATGCCCCAGCAAATGGTGGATTCATTAATTATGCGTTTTCAGAAAGGCCTACCTACCATTATTATTCGTGTTCCCTGTTGAATCAAATCGTCTTTGAATTATGAGCATGCATTTGTATATCTATCTATAATAAATAGTAACGAAACCAAAATGAGTATTTATATTTAAACTGCCCCCTTTTTGGTCAGTACGTATTAAAAATCAACCAGCACCTAAAAACAATTATTAACAAATGAATTTTTAATAATTTTTTGAAATAGCCGTCAATTTATTTCTTGACAAACAAATCTCTGTACTGTTAATATTATATAAAAACAAGCTTACCAATTAATAATTAAACAATGCCAGCTATAGGAATAGATCTTGGAACTACGTATTCCTGTGTAGGAGTTTGGCAGCATGGTAACGTAGAGATCATAGCAAATGACCAGGGAAACCGCACCACGCCTTCGTATGTTGCCTTTACTGACACCGAACGTCTCATTGGAGACGCTGCAAAGAACCAAGTCGCTTTAAACCCTAACAACACTATATTCGACGCCAAGCGACTTATCGGTAGAAAGTTTGATGACCCTAAAATCCAACAGGACCTAAAACATTGGCCTTTTAAGGTAATTAGTGATGGAAATAAGCCTAAGATCCAAGTTCAATACAAAGGAAAGACCAAACGATTCGCTCCAGAAGAAATAAGTAGCATGGTTTTGATTAAAATGAAGTCAATAGCTGAAGCATATTTAGGTGGCGTGGTTTCTGCAGCTGTCATCACTGTTCCAGCTTACTTTAATGACTCTCAAAGACAAGCAACGAAAGATGCTGGTGCTATCGCTGGCCTTAAAGTCCTCAGAATCATAAATGAACCTACGGCAGCTGCTCTTGCTTATGGGTTGGACAAAGACCTGAAAGGAGAAAGGAATGTCCTTATTTTTGATTTAGGTGGAGGAACCTTTGATGTTTCAATACTGACGATTGATGAAGGTTCTTTGTTTGAGGTCAAAGCTACTGCAGGCGATACGCATCTGGGTGGTGAAGACTTTGATAGTCGCTTGGTGAACTTCTTAGCCGACGAATTCAAAAGAAAGCACAGGAAGGATATCCACTCTAATTCGAAATCTTTGCGTCGCCTTCGAACTGCAGCTGAAAGAGCCAAGAGGACTCTTTCTTCAAGCACTGAGGCTAGTATTGAAATAGACGCACTTTACGAAGGAATCGACTTCTATTCTAAAATCTCACGAGCGCGTTTCGAAGAGCTCAACGCAGATCTATTCCGAGTTACGTTAGATCCGGTTGAGAAAGCCTTAAAAGATGCTAAGATGGATAAAGCCTCCATTCATGACATAGTTTTGGTTGGTGGCTCAACACGCATTCCTAAAATTCAGAGCTTACTTCAAACCTTCTTTAATGGTAAAAAGCTAAACTTGTCAATTAACCCCGATGAAGCCGTCGCCTACGGAGCAGCTGTTCAAGCTGCTATATTAGGTGGAGAACGTCATTCCAAGATTCAAGATGTTTTACTAGTAGACGTGGCTCCACTGTCATTAGGTATAGAAACTGCCGGCGGTATCATGACTAAAATAGTTGAACGGAATGCAAAGATACCCTGCAAGCATTCACAGACATTCACTACTTACTCCGATAACCAGCCAGCTGTCACCATTCAAGTTTATGAAGGAGAACGTGCCATGACCAAAGACAACAATTTGCTTGGAACCTTCGATCTGACAGGAATACCACCTGCACCTAGAGGAGTTCCCCAGATCGATGTAACATTTGATTTAGATGCCAATGGCATCCTCAATGTTTCTGCTAAAGAAAATAGTACCGGTAAAAGCAAGAACATTGTTATTAAAAACGATAAAGGTAGGCTGTCTCAGGCTGAAATTGATCGGATGTTGTCTGAGGCTGATAAGTATAAGGAAGACGATGACAAGCATAGAGAACGTGCCGCTTCAAAGAACAAACTAGAATCTTATGCTTATGGGGTGAAGCAGGCGCTAGATGAAGCCGGTAACAAGTTAAGCGAGACAGACTGCTCTCGTGCTCGTCGTGTTTGTGAAGAGACTTTACGCTGGTTAGAATGTAACTCATCGACCGAGACAGACGAGTACGAAGAAAAATATAAATGTCTAGCTAGAGAATGCGGTCCGTTGATGCGGAAGCTTCACGGATTCCGCCCCAATCAAGGAGAGAATGATGGACCACAAATTGAAGAAGTAGATTAGTTTCATTATACATTGATGTTTTATTTCTTATATTAGCTAGATATATAGCTTATTAAATAAACCTTCTGTTTTAATTTTAAGCTTGTATGGCTTGTAACCTGTATCTACGTAATTTTTGATATTGCGTGCGGCTTGCTCTTTCGCTTGCTGCCACGATGGACTCATATTCCATAATAATTCGATTTTTTAACGTATTCATGATGACAAAAAAACTTCAAATGCGATGATAACATAACGCTACTCAATAAACAAATGACTGATTAAAAAAACGTATTTAAAAGAAAATTATTAGAAATCTTTGCCAAACAAAACATATTTTGATTTGAAATGGCCAGTAATGCAGAACGGCAGTTTCATAGGGCTATTATTGTTAGAAAACTCAGAAATCTGTCACGAACTAAGTATTTTGTATTAGCCACTAGCAGTTATAAATCCTGGTAAGTATAGATATTAAAAGCTTTTTATTCGTGCAATGACATAGGTAGGTACTGTATTTTATTTACTATACCGCCTTAAATATGTTTTGTCTTAATTTAAGCAATACTGTTTTTATTTAGTTACAGTAGAATTAAAGTAAATTTATACGTACGTATATGTTATCTTTAGATTACGTCGGCACCATTCATATTTGAACACACCGCGCCGCATCGTACCTACCGTCAGGTGAATTGATGGTCAATCTTAACCTACCTACTTTATTACTTATTAATCAGATAATTTCTAATTTAAGTGATAGAATGAAACAAAATTTGATTAGCAATTTCTTTATTTTAAATTTAATAACTTTAGAAATTGTTCAGAAAGAAGACAATGGTTTCAGCATTCATTAGGTATTAATATTATGATATGAACAATAATAATTATCGCTATTAATATTTAATACTATTCGTTATTAATATTGTAGATAACGTATTATAAACGTCTATTTGCTACAATTATTATTTACAACACGCTAACCACGGAAACATTCAACGTAACAAAGGTGGTGGAATATTTTAAACGTTACCTCGAATTTTTCAACTGGCAACACATAATATTTAGGTTGTCATTTATTTGAATAGTTAAAAAACGGTTATAACTTTATAATTTGTGTGCGGTTCTACAAATTTTATAGTCTCGCTCGGTAGATACAATTAGAGAGATTAATGTATTATTATAAAATTACTGCATTGGTCAGGATTAGTATCTTTCTCACGTGGCTTCATCGACGAACTGAAGAACTTTCAACGACTAAAATGTTATTGGAAATTGGCTAGTACATCCTTCATTAAATCGTGGTACTAATTAGCTTGGGACGCTAATCTTTGTACGCTAACAAGGGTAGAGTAAGTTGGGTCTAATTGAAAGTTCACCTAGTATTGAAAGTACCTACCTACCTTCTATAGTAATTAGAAATTATTGGCAAAATTACCTAATGTGTATCATGTCTAGATTTAGTAATCGGTATACACACAATATACTTAGGTAGGTTCATTTATGTCTATTTTCACTATTCGTTGTTAATTTCTTGATCTTCAATTTTTACATTTTACTTGAACAGTTTAAAGATGTTTATTGTATGAACGCATGATCCTAAAACACGTAGCTAAAAACTACGAAATGTAGGCGGCTGTGAAGTGCACTGCGTCAACGCTTCCAGCTGCCCGCGTACATAACATTTTTGCGCAGCGTTACGCGCAGACTTCACAGCCGCCAACAATTTTGAATCACACTCTAATAATTATTTGAATTCAAAATTCGAGGCAACTTTTCCAATTATAACAACATTATAATAATTATACTTTATAAACGTACGTAGTTAATTCATATCATAAACTTTTCAAAGCAAAAGCTATATTAAAAGACTTTAAATTAGATAGTTACATTTAAGTACCACGTTAAAGAAAATATTTGATATTAAAAATAGTCCGAATAAATCAATGAATGTAACTGTTAAACAGCCTATAGGGTTTTATATTGACTATTACTTGCTATATAACTTATGTACTACCTTATTGGTTTATATAAACATCGATATGTATGGTATTGGTATTTCTAAAACTGGATTCATAATAGAAAGATATTATTTTCATTGTAAAATTGAATCATTCAAACTGTTCCGAAACTTGAGGCCTATAATTTATTATAATTTTACGTAATGTCCGTTATATTTTCGATACACATTAATTTTGATTATTCTTGAACGTTTACCCTTTTATGAAACTAATTTTTTGGGTCATTCTATTTGTCTACTTACTTATATATTTTAATATTTACCTAAATGTGGCAATTTATTTATTTATTTACATTAAATAATAACAGAATATATTTACATTGCTGCAAGGAGTATGGTTCCTCAAAATGTACATTTTATCACTATATCCTAAAATTTAGAGTATAAAGGAAAATAAGGAAGAAAATAAATAAAATGAACGAAAAATAATTAAAAGCAAATTTATTGCTAAAAATAAAATAAACTATAACCACAAGCAATACAATTTTGCTTATTCGTAAACGTATTTGTGTGTTCAATTTGTACGTTCTGTACCAAATATAAAAAGAAAACTATTAAAGACGGAGAGAAGTTGTCTATGGAGCTAGACTATAAAAGTGACAGCTGTCGTGTCCGACATTACATTCTACATTGAGCGGTCCCGCGGCATTCACGTATAAAATAATGCAATAGAAAACATATAGTAGTATAAAATAAAACGTTTATAATTTAAATTTAAAACTTATAACCCAATTATAATATTTTAAACCTCTTCGGTTCATATAAACATAATAATACTTTTCAACTGGGGTCAGTATTTCTTAACCTAAATTTACATCTGATTGCACTTTAAAATTTTTGTTCATTAACAATTAAATGAAACTCTTATCCCTAAAATATAATCCGCGACGATTCCATATCTTACACTTTTATGTAACTACCCTACGTATGTACAAGTCAGACAGGCAATATTCGACACATATTTGGTATATTTATTTACAATAAGAAATTATAATAAAAAGCCATAACTTAAAATTACTCAGATATTTGTACCTATTCAGGGTACGGGTCTAAAATTTAAAAATTAAAGCAAAATGCATATTTTGTATCGTAAGTTTTCTCGCCCCGTTCGCGGGCCGTATGCCTGGCATATCGCGAGACTCGCGCTAACGAGGGTTCTATATACAAAGTCTTTGGCCTTACAATCGAATTACAACAACACATTAACTACAATAATATTTGCACTGAACGTCGCGTCGGCCGCGCCTTCGTCCGGACACTTCAATAAATAATCCTGTGATATGATAAGGTCTCCATTCGCGAAACACCCGACCCGACGCTAGACTAGTACTCCCACCGGTCGTCGTCCGCTTCGGACTTGATCTTGTCCTCGGGGATGACGTCATCGGGCCCGCGTGGCGGCTCAGGGTGCGGCGGGGACAAGTCACGTGGGGACATGTCACGCTGCAGGAGGTCACGCGGGGACATGTCACGCTGCAGGAGGTCACGTGGGGACAAGTCGCGTTGCAGGAGGTCACGCGGGGACATGTCGCGCGGTACGGGCGAGGGTTCTACGCGCACCGTCTGCTCCGCGTCGCGCCGGAAGTCGTCGCTGCGCATGACACAGACGCCGTTGATGATGACCTCGTCCGGATGGCGCGGCTTGTCCTCCTGCCAGTCCGGGTTGACCCATTGCGGCGCCGCCGGCTTGCGGCGGCTCGAGCGCCCGCCTGAGGGCGTGGACGTCGCCTTTGGTTCGCTTTTTGACTCGTCGTCCATGGAGTCGTCGGAGCCGAGGTTACTCTCCGCATCCTCGTCGTCGAAGTCATCGGCGTCGGGCTCCCGCTTGAGTGGCATGGAGAGGTCGAGGCCGCCGGCAGGGTCCTTGGGCGCGTCCGGCGGGCCGAGGCCGCGTGACACAAGCGCTGCCAGCCCTGGGTTGGCCGCGAAGTACGGTGGATACGGTAGTGGCACGCCCGCCAGCCCCAGCCGCTCCTTTTGCAGCTCCAGCAGGCGCTGGTTCAGCAGCAGCCGGAACTGGACCGGGTCAAAGGGCGCAGCAGCCTCACGCGGCGCCGGCTCGCCCGGCATGCCGTGCGGCGCCTGCTGCTTGAGCCGCATGCGGTGGTTGTGGAACCAATTAGTGATGGTGCGCGTCGACAGCCCCAGCTCTGCCGCTAGAAACTCGATGGTCGGCATGTTGGGGTAGGGATCGAGCGCGAAGGCGAGCCGCAGCGCCTCCTTCTGCTCCTCGGAGAAGAGCACGCGCTGCTTTTTGGCACAGGGAGCCCCAGGCGTGGGTGCGGGCCCCGGGGAGCTGGAGTGGTAGAACTCGGAGGTATCGTTGGAAGACGTGTCGGAGGAGTTGTCTTGGCCAGGCCCGCTGGAGCGGCGCCTCTTGTTGGCTTCGCGCCGCTCGTTCTTAAGGGCTTGCAGGCGGTCGATGTTGTGCGCGTCGCTGAGCCACAGCTGCATGCGGATGAAAGGCTCGCGGCCCTTGATGCTGAGCATGTGCCACGGTTTGGGCTTGGAGAGCAGCTCGCTAACGGAGCCCTGCGAGAGGCCGAGTACTGCCTCGCCGAAGATTTTCTGGCCGATGTTGTTGGCCAGCAGCGCCTCCTTGATCTTAGTGGTGATGGTCTGCGTGTCGAGGTCCTGCGTGAGTGCGGCCATTTCGTACACGCTGGGCGAGATGTGCTGGTGCAGGCTGCGCAGTACGGGCGGCGCGTGGTGCGGCGCCGGCTTCCGCTCCTTGGTATTGTCGTGGTGCTGTGGCGGCAGCGTGACCGCGTGGTGCGGTGGGAAGCCGGGCGGCGTCAGCAGCAGCGGCGGCGGCTGCGAGAGGTGCGCCAGGTGCGCGGGGCCCAGCAGCTGCTCGTGCTGCATCTTGCTTAGGAGCGACGTGGCATCCGAGATCATCTTCTGCGTTGGAGGCATCGGCTTGTTCATGTTCGGCGGACAGGCTGGAAGGAAGACAGGACACCGTTAAAATCTTACATTATCATTTCGAGGGTCTTGGTGATTCTCAAACGACGATTTTGGGACAGGTTGTATGTCTATGAGGCTGGATGGTGCAATGTGCAGTGCAGATTTTGGCAAAGTGTTGGATGTTGGCCAATAAAAAGTCAGAAGGACACTTACTAGGTACTCCGCTGTAGTTTCCGGTCCTCATTAGCTTCTCTGGCGCGATTTTGTACTGCGATGCGACCAGTTTGTGGACGGCGTTGTCGTCTTCTAGGAACATCTTCATGCGGATGAAGGGTTCTCGGCCCTTCTGCGTGAGCATGTGCCAAGGTTTCGGCCTCGCCAGCAAGTCACTGACTGAACCCTGTGACAGACCGAGAACGGACTCTCCGAACAGCCTCTGACTTATCGAATATTGACTCAGAGCTTCCTTTACTCTTCGGACGATATCCTCGGTGTTTAAGTTGTTGAAGAGATCAAACTGCTGCTGAGTGATGGGCGGAAGCACCGCCTTCATCGACCGCTGTGGCGGCGGGTGATGAGGAGGGTTGGAGGGTTGAGAGATTAAGCTGTTCGTTATAGACGCCATTCTCTGCAGCGGACTAGCCGCAGCAGAGCCACTAAAGTCTTCGTTGGGTGTTATCGCGGGCGGCAGGATGGCGTTTCCGAGGGGGCTGGAAGCGGACGAGCCCGTGGACTGGCTCGGCTCCAGCTTGGGCCGCACGAGCGAAAAGGCGCTGCCCGCGTGCCGAATCGCCTCTTCGGCATCCATCGATCTTTCCTTATCACTATCAGTCATTCCATTAATTTTGGCATTCTTGTCCTTAGGAAGGGAGAGGTCCTGCACGGCCTGCGCACCGTTGATGTGATTCTGCGCCTGCATCGCCTGTTGCTGCAGAGCCAATAGGTTCGGGAAGGGAGGCATACCGGGCAGGTTGTGGAGGTTGGGAATGTTCCCGCCCGGCTGAATCTTCGCCAGCTCGCGGTGGTACGCTTCCAGCGCCATGCGAATGTCCTCGGGAGGCCGCTCCATGTGCGGGGGCATGCCGCCGCTGAAAAAAGGCGGAAACATGCTATTGGTTAGTTCTAGTTTGCTGTCCTCGATCACATCTAAAGTTTTTCAAATATTTTGTTTTATTTTACTTAGGACATGGCTAGCATTTTGAGTTTAATCTAGTTTATATTGAGGCATTGAGGCTAGGTTAGTCTAATTTATATTGAGTTTAACCTAAATCTGGTCAGAGTAATTTCGACTTTTAATTGACTGGATTTTAGCCGTTATTTCATCTTACAAAATGTGTCATACTCACGATAGCTTTCAAACTAAAAATGAGTTTAATATATCTCAAAAATACGGTTCTAATTCATTACGTTATCAACCAAAAGAGATTTTCACTTATGAACAATAGAACTCTTCCATTGAGAATAGGATTTTGCCATGATCGTCAGTTTTGGTAAGTGTCTTGGTATAGCAGTGGTTGTAGGTAGCGGAACACTACTGCCATTTTATGAAGCCCATTGCCATTCGATTTCATTTTGTTGTCAAATCTAAGTTGAATTTACAATTACGAAAGTGGTAATTTTTTTGTCATTATTTAAAATTTCATCTGTTTTAAGATTGCTGAGAAAATCATTAAAGCTATTGACTTGAGGAGCCAAATAGTCAGAACACATACCCAGGAAAGCCATCCCGATTGTGTCGAATGTCTTCCACCCGCCTGTTCATAATCTTCGCAAGCTCTTCCTGGTATATACGGACCACCTTCTCTTGAGGAATGTCATCGTTTTCATACTTCTTTATCCTTCTGTTTTGGCTTGAATCCTGGAAAAGTAAATGGAAAAAATTGCCATGCCGATCTGATCTTTCACCAATTTATAATATAATTTGTATAAATTGTTCATAAAATTTTAACTTAAATATCTGTACATTTTGATGTATATAGTTGTAGAAAGAGTGGTCTATTTACCTAACCACATAATCTATCAGACGTTCACGAAATACTGACGTCAAAAAGATCTAAATAACACCAAAACAGTAAAAAAAGCATTTAAATTGCCAAATCCTACAAAATTGTCTTTTTTCGACAATACTTACCTTATTTGAGAAAGGTGAAGGGCATTGAGTTCTGGGTGAGCTGGAGTCTTCGTTACTCCTCGAGTCGTCGTTGTTGAGCTGTGAGGGAGTCTTCATCATATGTGAGGCCTCGAGCATGTGTGCGAGGCGCTCATCGCCATCGCCGTCTGCTCGCCCGAACCCTGGCCCGATGGTTCCATCTTTGGTTCCAACTGCAAAGACGGAGAAGGCCATTTAGCATTGTCTGTTTCTCATCTTATATCTACAAAAGGCAAGCTTGCTTTTTTGTCGACATCGTCACGTCATATTGACAGCCTCTGTCGTGTGGTGGTTGAGAAGGTGCACAGGAAAAAAAAGCGCAAATACTTGTACTGAGTCTGTGTGTTGTGAGACAATGATCTTCGTAGTTCATGGGTCCCTGTGTCTCTAGACACAGGGAATCCTAGCTAGGGTCCAGGGGGTATGTATGTGATCGTTGGGCTGTATTATTATTATTGTTATATCAAGTCGTGATCAAAACATCACTAGTGGTCAACCCATTACTAGTGGTCCTTATAATTATATATATAATTATTATCTTACTATTATTATATTAAGCGCTTGATAACTTAGTTAAAAGGTCATGTTTCGCTATGATACTATACGGTATGGGTACAGCGCTGATGTATTGACAAATTACGCTATCCTGGAATAATATGTACTATTTCATGTCATCGTTTCTGGAAGTCTAACAAAATAACACTCGAGTAATTTCCTAGAAAGTTATTATATTTTTATGATTTCCTATATCTAACCGGCAACACAATCGTATGTACGCACAAGATATTTTAATTGCCGCTAAATTGTTACGCACACACGCACAATCCGCACCTACATACGATCTAGCGCCAGCTCTGCCAAGTAATAAATACGCAAGTTATATTTGGTACAATTGAAATTAGGCGAGTCATTTCAACGGTGCGCTGCAATGAATAGCGCTTTAAAGATAATCGGGTGAATGGGAGCGGGCACTCATCGCCTAAGCCGAGATCCTAAACCGGCGCTCGCGCACCCATAAACAAGCAGAGTTACGCGCGAAACCGCCCGCCATATTGTGGGCATTCATCCTGTCAACATATTGTCTCTGGTCGCACAATGAAACGACACTATTTAGATGGTGATATACGCATGGAATTACTTTAATTAAGACGCGTAATTAGTTTTAGCCGTTCGCTCCGGGATGCTTATAGAACCGGGTTTAATGTTCGGATACTCAGATCTCTGGCACGTTATAATTGCAGTATTATTTTGAGTTCAAAGAAATTTAGATATTAAATTCACGTAAAATGTCGGGTACGTGTGCGTTTATCTTCTCTTATGAATTGTTATAATAATTGGAAAGATGATCGTACTTTAAACGTAAGTAGGTGCTGTATAAAGTATCAAAAATCGTATCCTACCTACGTACGTGAAATGTAAACGTTCTGCGGTATTTTAACGACTGCAAAAGCGGATCATCCGCGAGGTAACGTATTAATTCTAAAGGAACACAAATAGTTAATTGCGTCCTTAAATTTTATTTTTAAACCGACAATATGTTTGCTAACTCCGAGCGATTGTTCGTTCTTTGGTAATTTTAGATTTCGGCGGCGATCAACTGTTTGTACCTTGATTAATTGGGTTGTAAAGAGCATAATGCAAATGTAACAGTTGTTTTTCTTCGAAAGCTCTCATGCTCGTTTTATTGGAACGTAAAGTGCGTTTTATTTATTGGGAATTAAAAATGAATTAACTGCCAGTTTCAGATATACCTGCACCAGAGTAGTATATTTTGGCAGCGGTCACGCTGATTCATTAGCAAACCTTGATACCTTTCAGCGTTCCTTGACAATTGAATATTTAGCTCAAATTTTAATACCTCTTTGTTTGAGAAATGCTAAAAGTAATTTGAAATTACTGGGCAAATGAGACTTTATGACCTGATCTCAGAGTCTAGTAGATAATTTGATGTGACATGCGCAGTGCAGTATCACTGCAGTAAGTAGTTTAGAATTCCAAATGACACTGGAACTGATTTGGCCAGCCAGGTCGCTTAACATCAGCCGAACGAGTAGCTCGTCATGTCATTCCTTAACACAAAAACACAATTTAGCGGTTAATGATACTAAGAATGAATGACGTGACTAGCTAGTTGTTCACCTGATCTTAAGCGACACGGCCACCCATAACAGTTGCTGTGTCACTCGGAACTCTAAAATGTAAATTTTCACGTGACACTGCGCTGCGTCAATTTACTAGTCTGTGAGATCAGGTCATAAAGTCTAAATTTGCCCGGTGACTTCACTATCTACAGTGCCATTCAAACCACAATACAGTAGTGCTTGCACGCTACCGCTTGGCGGCAGAATTACTGGCAAAGTGGTGGTAGGTACGCATCTAGACAAACTCTTCAGTAAAGCGCTACCATCCATACCCATAAAATTGTCGCAACTTTCGCCAAATTTAAAACGTCATTCTCACGGTCCGATTCGAAATTCAAATAGATTTTGTTTCCGCCATAGACAAGACTTTTTTGTGAAACATTTGGTAACGACCGACGGCTTATGACGACGCAGACGTGATGAAAATATTTAAATATTTAAACGGTCAGACTCATTCGAGATCATAATCTTACATGTCCTTATATTTTTACACATAGGTAAGTATAATGACTTTCAACAATAACTCCAGATACGTGATTTGTTTCGTAATTGTATTTTGCTTGATAATGTCCGCTAAATTGGCATTACTTAAGTTTTTATTTTGTCCCAGGCCATTTATACACCGTAAAGAAATATTCAGCTATGATTGCGATTTTAGAACGTTAAAAGAAATAAAACAATTTAAAAGTTCATTGCATTGTCGCCGATTTCCTGTCAATTATTTTTTTTTACGTTCAGATGAGGTAATTCTTGAATTAATGTGGCATTGACGGAATATGCGTCGAATATTTGGTGCTAGCAACATCCATTAGAGCGATATCAGCCTGATCAAACCGTATTTGCATGTACGCTGCGTCGTCTGGGGCCTTGCGGGGACGCAACACCATATCGTTTACTTCATTTGAAACGTTCGTAACACGTCAAGTCGCAGATTTTTCCTCCGCGACCCAAACAAACCCTCGTTAGTATTTCAAAAGCGTATGATCATAAAAATGAGACGCTAATTTTATCTATTGTCGATCTCACAAACGGAACCGACTTGCAAAAAAATCGTGTTATTGATATACCGCACGGACAAACAAGCGCAATTTGTATGTATAGATCCCTCTTTCGACAGACGAGCCGTCGATAAATTCCAACACACGTCTATTAATGCCTTTGATCTTCTTGGAGACGTTTTGTTATTCTGTAAACGGCAGCGGACAATTACCGCGACGTGCAGACGAATATTGTCCAAAACGCAGGTTATTTCCACGGCGCGTGACGCAACTCCCGCCACCATCTTGTCCACGCGTCACAGTCATCAACATGGCCGCCGCCACCAACTCTTATACTACATTTTTATTGATCTAGTTTCTTTTGCGTTTCTCATTTCTTATCTTGACGTCTATAAACTATGTAACGATATCAGTTTTTACTGTGGCCATTACGATGTGCATTTTTGATGGATATTTTTAAAAAACGCGGAGCTCAATTAACGTCGTCCGGTCACGGAAGTTTTATTTATCGGTCGTGGTTTGATCGCTTCTGACTGACCGCCCGCGCCAACCGCCGCGCCAGCGCCGCGCCGCTCGACGCTCGGACGGGAGAGGGGAAAGTGTAAATTCGAGTGGCAATAACATAATTCAAGGATAACAATAAAAACGAAGAAATTATTTGTTTATGCGACATTATATCGCGTGCGTGCACGCGAAAACTATTTTCTTTGTGGCCGTTATTGATTGCTATAGTCGTATGAATATTCAAAGGCTTTGAAAAGTAAGGGGGCGGTGCCCTAAATTATAGTGTCACTATGACATAGTAAAAAACCGCTGGTAATTTAAGCGTATAGGTCGGATTCGAACGGGGAATGCGTTTCCGGGATTGTAAATCAAGTTGGCGGGTAGTCGCAAGAAAGGGGTGAGAAGTGCGCGCTCTACGTCACTCGCAGGATCGATGCTCATTTGCATTCGAGTCACCGACGGCAGCGGACGTCAACACCGCTCGAAAGTGTTGCACACAACAAAATATCGCATTTGAATTGTTAATTCCTGCAAAAGAAATAGTTGCATAAACTGGCATCTGCGTCGAAATTAGGTGCTAAGTGCTGCAACAATGAAATGTACAAATGGCTTTGCACGTGACGGACGCTTCGGGACGAATGCTACAGTAAAAAATGAATCGAAGAAAGAAGTTCGCGTTTACAGAAGTGCTTATATCTGAGGAATGAAGACGTGTAGCGGTGTAATGATACATTTTTCGATCGGTAAAGTTTCTTTTGTTCGACGTCGCGTGCGTAGGGCGCCGGCGGCGGCCGATCGGGATCGCGTGCCGGATGGCAATCGGGCGCGGGGGCACCGGCCGCAATTGATTCCACACGAGAAGAGAAACGAATGCTCCTGCGATTGTAGATACAAACTATCTAACTACCTAATTGTTTTGGGAGGAATCGACGTTACACATGATACAATTAGAAGCCCCAAAATTGACGGTGTTTTTGTCTACTGCACTAAATATTTTTGTAGACAACATAAGCTTAACCTACCTACGATAATGAAGTAGGTATTACCTAATTATATAACTAAATAGACATATATTTGTATGAAATCTGAGATTTAGATACAAAATTATTAAAGTAGATCACAACATATTGCTTTTGTTGCCTTTTTATCGTAAAAAATCGCAACGTTGACGTAAAACTATTCTATGCTGAAGTGTTGCCACAAAAATTTCACTTTTTTACGACACACAAAAATAAACATATTAAAATGTGTCGCCAATAAAACGATTTTTATGATTAACTATTTTGTAAAGAACTTTTACGAACCTTTATTATTTCAGGAAACGATTATGATTTTACAACGCAGGTTGTGTGGGACTTTAAAAATACCGTTTTATTTGAAATCATTTTAAGTGCTTCAGTCAAAATAGAAGCGGTGACATTATTAGTTGTATAAGAGACACCTAATTTTCTTTTCAATTTTCCGCTTTGAAATAAGAAATATTTTGTTTATAAAGTGCTTTGAAAGCTTGCTTATAAATCGGGAGGAAACAAAAAAATAAATATTTGAAATTCGAAACAAAGTTGTGAAAAACTCCCCCGCTGGTAGTACGCTTCAGGTCGCGCGGACGTCGGTAGTTTATAACTAGATTCGATAATCAATTTTGTGAGCCCGTCGAGAATACCGCCCCAATTCGTACTGCAGTTTTGAGGAAAAAAAGCTTATATTTGGAGGTAACACAGACAATCATATCCTCTCTTTTTATAAACTGAAACACCCAAATCGCAAGTTCTATTGTATCTATAAACCTTTTTGGTCAAGTAAATTGACCAATATTAAATTTATGAATTAATGTTAAATACATTTTTCAATTGCATAATTCAATTAGTTCTCAGAAATGGTTGTAATTTTTAATTATAATTGATTAAACATACATTCATGCCTCGCATTGCTTGTTAAGAACTTAATTGCGTCTTAAAAGCTTCAGAAAAACTTGGCACAGTTTTATATAGTTTTATAACGCGTACGTTAATAGGGTAAATGAAGAGCTAGCTGAAAATTCAAACTACTCGGTCTCGGCAGCAGTGAGCGGCAAAGAGTTGCACGTCACTGCAAATTTCGCCCCGGTATCGGCCCACGGGAGCTTATCTGTAACTTTTAACGATAGCACAAAGTTTTTTAACGAAATAACCGAATTCGCGTTAACTGCGTTAGGACCGATCGTCTGACTTCTGCGTCCCAGCACTAATTACATTCGCTCTTAGGACATGCTCTAACTTCGCGAATAATATTTTAAGAGCGATGATGAAAATTGCAGTTTACTGGAAAATGTAGAGGTGAAATCACGGTGGTTAAATTTTTTTGCTCCCATGCCGTGTCAAAAGCGGTAATTTTTCACTGGCGTCGCTATACGGCGGTGGTTATTAACGCATTGATTTGTGCACGGTTGGTTTATTGATTATAACACCGATTGATAGCTGCTTGGCACGCAAGCCGTGTTCCTAGCCAGTTATTGCGGGAAAATTAAAAAAATCAGAAAATGAACATGGCGCGTATGTGAGGTAAAAATTGACAGCTGCGAGCGGAAGGCGCGAGAATCCATCAAAAAAAAAATTATTGTCTATGATATGGCTAAGTAACATTGAGGGTTGTGTGTTGAGTACAAAAGAAAATATGTATCGATAAATAAATTGTAGGCCGACGAAGTATTTTCAATTTGCACATGTTTCAAGTTAACCACATCGGACGTCGTTTCGTTCGAAATTTTCAGTACAGTTTAATAGGAAATTAAGTGCATCCTGACGTATTATTCTCAGTAATTAATTACATGTGTTTCCCCGGCGACCGCGACGGTATATATCACAGTTCTGTCTCACAAGATGGGTTGTTTAACCTGTCACTTCGGACGCGATTTGTGACCGGGCATTTTACATCTTTGCTCCTTGTCTTGCATAATTAGTTAGGATTAATGCGCGGCTATGAATGACTTCGTTATTGTGAAGTGGAATAGTTTCGAATTAATAGAACGATTCTATTTACGCACTCAATAAAAGGACGGTCAATTGACTCCGAAGAGTCGTGATAGAAGATGGAAACATGGAACGAATCCAAATTTGAATTAGGCCAGTGTCCACGACGAACAAAGATTCAGGAGCATTCGCTCTGTCAAAAGAGACAAAAGCACTTTGGCGCGTGGCGAATATTGAGTGTCGGTGCGAAATTTGAATCGGATTTGCAACAAACGAAATGTTCAAGAGGCAGTGATGCAGCGTTGCGACGGGTTTACGAGCCGACCGCGGGTTCATTAAAATAATTACCCTTAGATCTGCCGCCGGTTGACGTACCATAGAGCCCTTTTTTGGTCCTTCGCTTGAAGAATTATGTCGATAGTCCCCGCACTAAACGTCTTTATGATTGCTTAGAATTTTTATTAGATGATTTCACCTCACTACCAACTTTGTTGTTCCCAATACTTAGTTCTTCTATTGAGTTATTACTGACTTGAGCATTGAGCGCGGAGGATAAAAATGAAATTCCAAATAATTAATGGTCTGGTGAAATTAGCATTTGCGCGCGTTTAATCGTGAACATCTATGCTTTATCCGCACCGACGACAGCTCGTCCACTTTCGCGACAAATTATCGCGTAGTTTGAACGCGATCTTAATAGTCCTTAACACAATTAGCTTTTAATAGCGACTTTAAAATAAGATCTTAAATTATGGCAATCATTTAACATCTCTTGTTTTTGAGGCTTGCAATAATTTTGTTGCGTTTTATTACTGCACATTCAAATTAATTTCAGTGAATAGCTGTCAGTGTCAACGTGATGCGAAGTTAATAAAATTATTCTAGAATAATCTAGATAAATCGAAAATGCTCAGGGTTGTTACTGCTGGTTCAGCGTCGTGTCCCGTAAGGCTACGACTTTTGGTGATGTGGCAATCTGCCAAGGGGATGTACATTGTTTCCTGTTAGCTAATACATGGCGCATATTAAAATTATAGTATTCGAGTGTAACAATTTGTCATCAAAATCTACATATATCGATTCGTTACTAACCAAATTCAAATCATTTATATATATGACAATATTCCTGTAAACAGTAGTTGTCATAGCAGAGCAAAGCAGTTTTTAACGTCCCACTTATTATCATGCCGCTCGACCGGGCCCGAGTCAATTAGATTCAAGTTCATCCCGCAAATTTAAGTCGTATGACCTTATAGACTCTAAACGACTAAATCGAAAATGTATTTATCAGATAATTTTTATAGTTGTAGTTACCTACAACTCCAAAAGTTCAAAAGATCGTCATATTATGACTGGCCCGATAGCTCAGTTGGTAGTAGCCCTGCCTTCTGAACTGTGGGTTGTGGGTTCGATTCCCACTCAGGACAAACATTTGTGTGATGAACATAGGTGCTTGTTCTGTGTCTGGGTGTTATATTGTATTCTATGTATGTATTTACAAACAAAAAGTATCTAAGTATTGTATCAGTTATCTGGTTCCCATAGCACAAGCTTTGCTTAGTTTGGGGCTAGATGGCGTTGTGTGAGATGTCCACACATATTATTATTATTATTATCTTCTATATATATACATATATATAAATCAAAAGCTGTTCGTTTGTCTCGCTAAAACTTGAGACCGGCTGGGCCGATTTAGCTGATTTTGATTTTGAAATATTTATCGTAGTCTAGTGTTAATTAAGATGAGAAAAGAAAGAGTTATCCTCTTGGATAAGGTTGGGGTGTAAAACTATAACCCACCAGCCTAGGCAGGTCAGCTACTAAAAAGATAAGAGAAGAACGAAACCTGAAAGTGTCCCAGTTTGTCAGTTCTGTCCCAGTGCCATTGCATGCTTTAATCATGGTAGGTAAACATATCAGTTCGTATATAACAGTTGTACATAAATACTAAGTGCAGCATCACAATCCTACATAAAATGCAAAACCATAGAGTTTGCATTAGCAAAGATTGTGAGCAATTAATTTGTGTAAAACAAATTCCCAAGTCAACCGGAAAATTTAGTAATTGTTCTAATTCTGAAATGCAATGACGAAACGCATTATAATTCAGCTGATTTATTTCATAGACTACGCAAAATAATGGGTGGTGTTAATTAATGTTAGTAATAAATAAATTGTGATGGTTAACATTATTATTAATATTATAGTGTTTACCTTATTAATTAATAATATTACACTGATTAACTTCAGTTTTTGCAAGCCATTTTCGCGTGCAACTATGATTATTTCAGTTGGTAGTATCTCTGCCTTCTGAACTGCAGGTCGTGGGTTCGATTCCCACCCAGGACAAACATTTGTGTGATGAACATCGATGTTTGTTCTGTGTCTGGGTGTTTATATTGTATTCTATGTATGTATTTACAAACAAAAAAGTATCTAAGTATTGTATCAGTTATCTGGTTCCCATAGTACAAGCTTTGCTTAGTTTGGGGCTAGATGGCGCTGTGTGAAATGTCCACACATATTTATTATTATTATTATTATTATAATTATTATTATAGCGTAATAATTTACCTACTAATAATAAAGCGCGTAAAATGCACGCGACTTCTTTCTTTCAAGGCTAGATCTGCTATACTTCTTTGTTAAAAGGTTTTGTGTTGTTGGGTGGGTTACCCAACTGATGGGTATGGATTTATTCTGTATAAAATCACTATATGGGAGTTATTTTTTTCCGTTGCTCTGTACAAGTACATATTTTCCCGTAAACCATGGCCGTCTAGTTTGACAGCGTCTAAGTTCGCATTTATTCCTCTATGCAACGCATTTGGGCACGTTCTAGAGATACGTAAGAATTGTTAAACTTAAGTGCAGACTGGCTTTAGTATTAAAATATTTTATAATGTTGGATGCGTTTTTTTTCAGGAACTAAGGAAATAATACCTGGGTATATTGTTGGTATCTGTTGTGTGGTAAAACTTTACCCTCGTTCCTTTCCCTTGGGTCAAAAGCATCACCAAATAAAATGAAAAAAATCAATAATACAGATGAAATAATATGTAAAATGTGATAATTAGGTTTAACTTTACCCACCTAGGTATCATTCAACTATAATCGCAACATTTGTTATAAAATAATAGCAGGATATGTAAATAACAGTACAGTGTAGTGAAGAGAGGAACAGCAAAACATTCTCCCGCCAAAGGTTCATAGAAATGTCATCGTGTATTGTTTTGGCGCGTCATAGCGTGGCGGTCGTATACGCGTCGCAACACAATTACTTAGGCATTATTATCTTTACACTCGTTTAGGTATAAAATCATAAAGTAAATAATGAGCGACGGTATTATAATCGTAAATATGCCAGTAAACAGGGCTGATTGCTTCGTCGGAAGCCGTCAAAGAGGCCGCGGCGCGACTCGCATTCTTCACAAAATAATTTCTTGACCTCTACTAGCTTACGCTACTCGACAACAGATGGCGATACTTGCACATTGTTGCGCACATATTTCAGTTTTTCCCCGCACTTTTTCGAGTCATTTCTACGTAAACGCCCTTTAGCCGGCTATTTTAGTTTTTCAAAGGTGCTTTCTAAGTGGACGTCTCTGGGTATTTTTTGCTGGAAATGTCCTTTGTGATCATACTTTAGCGATAATTGCATCTTAAATTAAAAGTTTGTCGCTTTCGCGGTAGTTTTAATAAATGAGGTTTACAAGTTAGTTCAATTAAGCCTTTTAATGAGTACATCTAGCATCCAACACGGTAAACAAAAAATAGCTTAGTATCTTTGGTTGCGCTACTTACTGCTAGATGGCGCTGATAGTCCAGCTAGAAAAAGAAAACATTCTATTAATAAACACGAATGCACAGCCAGTATAAAAGCTAACACAGGGTTGAAAAATAAAATTCACGCGTTCGATGTTTAAACTTAAAATTCATAGATATTAATTCCCAAGGGTCTTCGATAATCAAACTTTCCCTGCCCGTGATCCTTTGATTCCCGCGGGTGTATCGGGTAGGTGATTATTATGTGATTAGGTATCAACGAAATTCTCATGTTTGCCGGAAACTTTGTGATTTATGTGTATTAGTTCACCCTGTTCGCTGTTCGACTACCCGCCGCCGTTTTATGATTTTAACGAGGGTTCAACACGTCAGAACAACTAATATTTAAAAGTAATACGAATCTAATGTTAAACAAAATAGGTTAACAGAGTATCTACTACATCATAATTAAAATAAAAACTACGTACTTAGTAATTAAAGCTTATGAGCCGATTTATTACTTTAATTAAAATAATTTTATTAAATAATTTGTACCGAGCACTAACATACAAAAAATATAAACATTAAAAAAAAACGAGTGTGCTTTAGACCACACCACTGAAGTAAAACTTAAGCTCCATCTATCGACCGGTATAACTTTGTATTTGTTTTGTTTAATGTTAATATCGCCATCTTGACAATTGTAAATTGTCATTTTGCCGGACGTATCAACATAATAATGAGATTTTTTAATTTGTTACATTGACAATGGAGATTTACGTTAACTTCAACATCCGTTCGCCTTGCATTCACCAGCTTACTCCTCAAGTCAAACTTGCGTAAAGAAGTTTTACTTCAAAAACTCCCTAAAGTTTTTCGGTTGTACCAACAAAACAAAAGACGATCCTAAATGACAATGACATATAAAAGCGTCACAAAACATAACCTACGATTTCAAATCGTTCTAAATTCGAAATACGCTCGGGTGCGTTCCGAAGTTGCGAACCGAAGATGACCAACTTGGCGGCCATTTGCGTTCGATGTGCCCGCAGCATTAGCGCCGGTTAATACACTTGGAAACTCCGCTGCGTAGTTTTAAACGCTTGTGACAGTCCCCCGCGCGAGTTTCCGAACGTGACCCGCTATTGATAAAGGATGCGACATGCGAGCTTTGTGAAAGGGATTCGGATATGTTGTTTCGTTAGTTGGTCCCGTTGGTACCGTTTGATATTCGAATCAAACGAAGCCATTTGACTTTGTACTAGTCACGGATGTCAATTTGGGTTTGGATTTAGTTAGATTGTGGAGGGTTTTAAGAAACAATTTTTGGCGAATATAAAATGAAAACTATTAATGTGAAAGCTATGTAATATAGGAAATCTCACAGATTTTTTGAAGGAACGTAAGAGACTAGATCCTGCGACACAGGTGCGCCTAGTGCGGGATCTAGGGCTCCGTAAAATGTAATATTATACTCAAGTTGTACAATGTAACACATCATTCATAAATATGTATCTTGTATGTCTGCTTGTGCTAAATAACAAATAAAAGTTAAAAAAATGCTATTAAGTGCCTTGGCTCACGCTGAGGCGACATCACTGAGACATAGAATTTATTTTTTTCTTAGATAGATTCGAATTTTAAATCGTATTAACTAGACTATTGATGACTTGAACTGTGACTTGACTTGACACATTATATAATATTAATTAACTTGAGTAATAATCAATTACTTGACACTAGCTAAATACACAAAAGTGTGGAGCCATAACAAACGAAGAAGAAAAATTTTCATGGATAATTCAACCAGTCATTTCACCCTCTTAGGGGTGGAATTTCAAAAAACCCTTTCTTAGTGGATACCTACACTTTACAAAGAACACACCCACCAAATTTCAAGTCTCTAGGACCAGCGGTTTAGGCTGTGCGTTGATATATAAGTCAGTCAGGACTTTGAATTTTATATGCATAGATTTATGATTTCATAGCACAGTACCTATGCCTAGTATTATCAACAGTCATCAATTATCATTAGTATGTTAATAAAATATTTCGCGAATAAATAAACAGTTGTCAGTTTTGATAGAACAGACACAAAGAGCCAAATGATATGGCCACACACATGATACAACTCCAAGCATGCAAAAGCACAATTGAATATTAAAATTTGCTTAGTGTTAAACTAAGAGCAGCTACAAAAGGAGTTTGCGTCGAGAACGGCCAACTTCGGGCATAAACCCTTTGCCGAGCGTCCTGCTCGATAGTGGCCCATTGAAAATAGATTTTCACGCTACGGTTCAAATGCTTTTGAGAGGGCTTTGCCCAAATATTGGCAGCGGCCACTCGAAATTTCGGGAGAGCTTACGAACGCACTTCACATGTTCTGTATTTGAATTTTAAAAGTTTTAATTGCGAATTGCCAGTGTTGGTAATTTTATATAAGGGAATGCTAATTATTGTGAAAGTAACAACTTATCAGTTTTGTCATTATCACAGAGAATCAGTGTTTTATCAACTGACTTCAAAAAAGGTGCACAAGTTCGACTGTATTTTTTAAAATGTTTTATACCTCATAACTTTCGACTGGGTGAACCGTTTTGATAGTTCTTTTTTTGTTTGAAATTTGGTGCTTCCCGTGTGGTTCCATTTAAATTTGATCAAGATCTGACGTCTAGTTATTGAGTTATCTATACTAATATTATAAAGAGGAAAGATTTGTATGTAAGTATGTTTGTAACGAATTGGCGCAAAAAGTACTGGACCGATTTTAAAATTTCTTTCTCCATTTGAATGCTACATTATCACTGATTAATATAGGCCATTTTAATTGCAAGAAAAAAATGTTTATGCCAAAATGTTTTAAAATAAATGTCCAGCCGTGCGAAGCCGGGACGGGCCGCTAGTCCTTAATAATGTGTGTCTACTTAAACTATATTGATGATGTAGGATTGAAGTCGATTGGACTCTGTTATTGAAAGGAATTATTTTCGTTTTAATTACCTAGATGATGAAAATAAAGTAGTAGGCAAGATCGGTCGAACGTTTCACCAGTGAAGCGTGTTGCCAGCAACAAGAGCAATAATTACAACGCGGTTACAGCACGTAATTGGATCTATGGCAAACGTGCATAAATTAAAAGCGGTTAACTAACATCGTAGCTTAGTGACCGTGGAAAGACCGTGATGGTTTACCGATTTATTTCTGGCAGCCACAGTTCGAATTGAATTCACTCACGACACGAAATCGGCAAAAACGCAACTAAAACACATCACTATTTGACGTGCAAATAGGTCGTTTAATCGAGCTCCGTGCTCGACCGATGTTTTAACTCGATACTGGCACAAAGGAATCGTGTAAGCAATCCGAAAAAAAGTTGAATTTAAATTATGACATTTGCGCTTTTGCTTATAGTTAATTTGACAAATGCATTCTGTCATACAGCATTTAATGATGTATATGGAGCCAATAAATGCATCTCGGAATGCATCGGTGCGTTAAAGTCTATATATAAAAGAAAGTCGCGCTAGTTACACTATTTATAACTCAAGAACGGCTAAACCGATTTAACTGAAAATTGGTGTGGATGTAGCTTAGAACCAGGAGACGGACAAAGAATATTTTTTATCCCATTTTTTTTTTCACAAACCTATGCACCACAGTACATGAACAATTAAGAATCATTTTGCCTTTTTATTAAGTATTTTTATATATTTTAGTAATAGATAGCTTATATAGTGGACGAGCTTCTGGAAAACATTTAACCACCCATTTCACTCTTTTAAGCGCGGAATTTCGAAAAATCCTTTCTTGAATGATGCCTACGTCATAACATCTACCTGCATGTCAAATTTCAGGCCGATCCGTCCAGTGGTTTGGGCTGTGCGTTGATAGATCACTATGTCAGTCAGTCACCTTTGAGTTATATATATTTAGAAGATTAGCACGTAGGCTACTTTTTATCCGCGGGTAAAACCACGGGGCGTAGCTAGTAGCTTTATAAATAGAAGCTCGCACATGGAAGCGTGAATCTCGCGTTCGTTGTAATGAATAGAATGCGATTTTGCAGTTTTTTGCTTGTCGACTGGCTATAACAAATTGTAAGGGCGGTAACGCGGCGTAATTGAAACTATGGTTTTTGCTTGAAACGTGTGCGTGGATGCTCCATAAATAATTAGATAATGAGCTTCTGATAATATCGTATTATCGTAGGAAGTGGAGTTTTTAATGTATATTGTTTGTTGCCTTGACTGATAGTTGCGGCAATATAGACTTTTTATCACGCAGTTTATTTAATCTGTGCTGTTAAGTTAATTGATAATTTCTCAAGTAAATTAATATGATATTAAGTATATGTCAAGTCAAGTCACAGTCCAAGTCATCAAGTCAAGTCATAGTCTAGACCAGTCATACTCCTAGTAAAGTGGTGGCAACTTTACCACTAGCTTCTTTTTGGAAACAACACAAATGTCACAACGAAAAGAAACGTCTCACCATAATTATACTACTTTCCTACACTCATATCCAGCACTTAAGGAATAAAATGCCACCAATTTTATGCACTAACACTGAAAATAACACAAGTTTTGGAAATAATACAATGCGGTGGCGCGATCTTTTTCGTTTTCCCGCCAAAACTCCAATCGACTCAACAGTTAGGGTTATGTCAATGTTTGAAATAAATTAAACAAATCGATTAAAAATTCTCACTTAAATTATTTACATCCCTATAAATACACCTAGGTCTAAAGCATCGTACACATAATATCGTTTCAGAATTGAAAACAATCGAATGTAACAAACAAAAGAATTGAAATTCAGAAAGCATGTAATTTTTTTTGTATTCATGTGGCAAAGTATCCCAGCAGCATATAGCCACAAAAACATTGCATCACTAACGAAATGGCGGCACGCATGATTACATGCCTCCCATACAAAAGCGGTGTGTCATTTAAAACGGCGATTTCCACAATTTCCCTATTTCCCACGATACACATACACAATGTCTGTCCGTCTGTCCGTCGTTGCGAAACGTCCCATCGACGTTCTCACGTGACATTTGTAGACATGCAAATTATCATGTGATTGACGCGCAGTGGCTGAATGTTACGAAATCTGTTTTTCTTGTTCGTTTTAATCGTTTTGAGTATTTTCAATGTGATTTTAGTAATTTTCTCAATTATCTATGTACAAGGATTTTGTACAATAAAATTACGTGATATTGCCCAAAAATATACCTATTTACAAAAAGCCTAACTATGATAGCATCGAGTATTTTACGATATATTATATTGATTTCAAAAACTTGCTATCCTTTCGAAAAAATGTACTTCTGGTAATCTGCCATATAATAAGAAATTAATTTTGACAATCATAAAGTGGGCCAAATATAATTATCCCAATTTACATTAAACACACTTTAGTGATGTGAAATGAAACTGATAGTGAAAAGAACATGAATGAAAGCATTCCCACGGACGGTAGCGTGACGTGCCGCCACACACCATCATTACTGGCTATTACATATAACGGATGAGACCGATCGACTGTAAGTAAATACTCCATGGAGTATTGTCATATTACAGACATGAAAAAAAAAAACAAGTTTACTAGGAGTATGACTTGACTTGATAACTTGGACTGTGACTTATATATATAATATTAATTAAATTGAGAAATTATCAATTACTTGACACTGGCTAAATACACAGAAGTGAGGAGTCAAAACTAAAACAAAAAAAAAAACGACTGTGTTTTAGACCACACGACTGAAGTAAAACTTCTTTAGATCTATTTATCGGCCGGTAGCATTGTTTTTGTTTTGTTTAGTGTCAAATGTCAAATGTTTGTAACTGTCAAATTCCGTTCGCAAGCTTACTTCCCTAGTCAAGCGTGCGAAAAGAAGTTTTACTTCCAAAATAACAGCCAAGATATAATTCTTTAAAATAAATGAGTGTAGTGACACAGGATTTTCAATGGTTTCCCAAAACTGGCCAACCACTGCTGATTCAATTTATAACGAATCAATCAGCAGACATTTCCGCAATGAATTGTTAAAGAATCAATCACGTTAGTTCAGAAACTTCAAAATAGCCAATGCAGTTAGACTAAACTAAAACAATACTGTTCTGTTCAAGATCTGTTTAGGCAGCACTTTTTTTTAATTGTTAACAATCTTTCTATACGTATTGGCTAACAGGAACAAAATGGAGATTCATGAACCAAAAAGTTCGTTTTGATATAAAAAATATTCAAGATCTACTTCTACACAATACATACGAAATGTTCTTACAGAATTACACAGAAATGTTCCTGAATATTTCACTATGGCAACCGCAATCAAAAATTAGCATCACAATCCCGATCCCGGGATCAACAACAATAACGACTGAAGAACGACCAAAAAACCCCGGGAAATAAGAAAGAACGCACACCATGTATTATCTGAAATTCAATCTATTTGAGCTCATCGCATCGATGGCACAAAGGGTAATGCCGTGCATTGTCTTCCGCAGATATACGACGTGCTTTGTCGCTAATGTGTACACAGCCTTACAATGACGCGGGCTTTTTTAATTCTACCGAATTTCCCGGGCGCGGATTACGTGTTGCCATCGAAATCTTGCAAAAGTTTCCCATAAAGATTTACATCGTAAATATTAAAGCAAAATGATTTGATAGTAAATGGTGTTTATTTTGAAAACAATATACAGGTGGAAAAATCAATGGACCTTGAAGGAAACTGGTTAAATACTTAAGATTAATTTATTTCAAGGAAATTATTAAAAGAAACAATACTCTATTCACAGATATATCGACAAGCTTACATAAACCGGAAAACGAAACCAGCTAAAAATATTTCCTTTAAGTAAAATAAAATTTTGTAATGATTTAAAGTGGTTTCCCTTCAGGGCCTATTAATTTTTTCCATCTTGTATAATGAATAAATGCATTTTAAAATTTGTTAAACGTTTTATCTTTTTGATGTGTTTATAAGTCACGTACCTAAGTATACTCGTACATTATAAACAGTAAGAGTCAGTAAAGCAACTGAAAATATTAAATTTTCTAATATTGGCTGACTTTAAAAATACTATTTCCTAATGATTATAGATAATAAGATGATACTTTTAAAATTTACATCTCACTAGGTACTATCTACAGTAGCTATACCTACTATTAAGTAGTTATAAAAAATAGTAGCTTAGTATTTGTGCCTAAAGATCCATTAAAATTCTATGCTATCACTTTTAGACACGTATTGAAGCTACCAAATTCGTACCGTTGTACTTCATACTGTACAACGTGTTTGTACAGTTTATATTGTACTGGGTGCCGAGGCTAGCTCTGTGTCCGCTTGCTTTTCCATTGTTTCGTCAGTTCGGTCCATTGTAATGTAACACGACTAATACGAACTTCAAGCTTGTAAAGAACTGGCTGGTTGTTCTATTAAGAAAAAGTTTAGACGCGCGTAAACGCTTTGTGGTAAAAAAAAAAAGATTTTGGTTATGGCAATTTCTAATTGAAATGCAATCAAAAATCGGTATTGAAAAATATTGAGCGTAATTTTTAGTAACTTTCCGTGAAAAAATATCGTAGGTAGGTATATCAAAAACAATAGAGGTCAAGAGTAACAATGAAAACTTTCCCACTTACATGTCCACCCTTCGATCCTCCTACAAGGGTAGAAATGTACTATCCGCACGCGACAGGAAACTAGGAAAGGTCCAGGATCGGAAATAGGACAAGGTCGGAAAAGGAACAAATAAAAATAAAATATAATGTGTGTTAGAACAAAAAAAAAGTGCGGAGTCACTACATGAGTAAGCTTTGCTGTTAGAATTTAAATTTTGAGTGCTAATCGAATGCGCGTTTGACCAATCACAGCGAAATCACACTATCGACAAAACTGTCAAAATGGCGGCCAATGCATCAAATTACGGCATATTTTACATTTGACAGTTCTTATCTTAGACAGGATTTTGATAACTGGCTTCGGTAACACAGATATGGATTGATCAACGCATAATGCTTAAGCTGTAAGTAAAGTGTGATAGAAAACATCTTTTGTCAACAGTTTAATGGGTCGATGTACCAGCTATCGCCTTGATTGATGAGGTCTATTGTCAGGTGGCAGGCGTGATAGCGACGCAACCGTTCGGAAGATAGGCCAAAGGGCCTTAATTGATGATTACAGTATAAGACATGCGATGGAGCGACTAACCCGGACTCCTTTCAAAGTTATTTGTCAGGGGCGGTGAAAGTTCGCTTACAAAGAATCCGCGACTGGGTTTCAGCAATAATCGCTCCATCCCAAAGCACAAATTCCCCATTAAGCCAGAGAAATGAAGAGTTAGAATACCTTTTTTAGGGATCAGAGACTTGAGGAGCATGACGGCGGCTTCGTCGCAGGCCCACGCGTGCATCTTCCTATACGAATCCCGGCCTTTTTCCGTCAGCTTGTCCCAAGGCTTTGGTTTGGACAGTAGTTCGGATACCGTACCCTGGGAGAGGCCCAGGACGTATTTGGCGAACAGTCTTTGTCCGATGTTGTGGACCGACAGCAGTTCCCGGACTCTCCGGCTGATGTGCAGCGTGTCAAGGTTGCTGTTGGCGTACTTGTCCATGTTATATCTGAGCATCTCCTGCAGGCGGGCTTCCATAGGGTCGCCCTTGGGGATGAGGGAGTCTCCGAGGCGGCCGACGAGCGCGCCGGGCGGAAGAGGACCCATGTCTTCCGCGAACCGGTAAGGGCGGTGCTCGTCGAAGCGGAAGGGGCTGGGCGGCGGCAGCGGCAGTGGCGTGGGCCCGTTGTTGTTGTGATGCGTCGTGTTGTTGTTGAGCGGCGGCGTGCCCGGCCACTCCTCGCCACCTGCACCGAGACCACTGTTACGAGGGAACACGAGGAGGGGGACGGGAAGGGAGCACGCGTCGCGCGCGAATTCTCAATGCGCGCGCGTCTTTGATTATCGCTAATACGAATTCTAAAGGAGCGATTACGCGCGTCCGTGGCCTTGTGGGAACCATTGCCTGCAAGAAAACACCGCTAGTGGACTGCTTCTAACATTCTCAGCGATGGTCTTTCGATCCGAACTTCTGGCAGGGAACATCAGCTATTCAGATTGGATTTAGATTACTATAACTTGACTAATATTCATTAACAAATCGTAACTTGCTTGCTGAATAAACTGTGTGTATATTTTTGAAGCAAATTGAGCATCAAGCCGATAAATTACTTCGCTTGAAGTTATCAATGCACTTATCTCGCGATTTCCATAAACATTCTTGTAAACTCGGTAATATTTCGGTCGGGCCATATATCTCCGAAACGGGCTATCTTAAGTGAGGATCTAGCGATGACGGCTTTGAAGAGTTTCCTGCTTTGTACGAGGAAACAAATTCAGAAGGTCAAGGAATCTTCCTCTTGTTGTCTTTATAGATGACTTTTTTAAAAATAAATGTCAATGTACTAAATGAACTAGCGAGTTTCTGGAATACTAATTCAAAGTTCTAAATCTCCCTATAATGCTGTCTGGATCAGCTCAATATTTGATTTTGCGGGTACCTATGGAACTAGCATTACCTCTCTTTCCTGAATTCTTTTAATATAATTTTATAGCATTTTAGTCAAGTTATAGCGAATCGGCAAAGATGAAGACGTACCTTGATCTCTCCGCTCAGCGCTTCGCTCCCGCTCCATAGAATTCCGCTCCTCCCGAACGCTAGGAGCGGCGCTTGGTGAGCGTTCCACTTTCCGCTCGATTCGCTCACTCGGCCCGAGCTCTAATGAGCGGAGCATGCTGAAACGAACGAGAAAAGGTTGGTTAGAAAAAGACAAGCAATAAATATACGCCAATCGGAATGATGATCAAAAATGTTTGAAATAGGTACTGATTATGCGTGATTCCATAGACATAGCTTATTTAGGGCAAATTCTGTGCCAATCTTAAATGACAGAGCATCGAAAAAACTACATACTCAATACGCGAGTGTTTTTTTTTTCACTACTCTGTATCTTAAATTAGGTATTAATTTTTCTAAAAACGGTAATATACAGATTAATAACTTATATTTGCCGAGATCAAATGATTTATTACAAATAAGTGGACTTACAGGTCAAACCACAAACCTAAAATATTGACGATTTTACATGACTCATGCTCAGAAAAAGGTTACGGTTAGAGATATCTTTATTTCTCATAAAAATATTTCACTTCCATGAAAACTATTGGGAAACTTATATTCTTAAACAATAATTAAAATATAAGTTTTTTATTAGTAATAATAATAATATAATATGTGTGGACATCTCACACAACGCCATCTAGCCTCAAACTAAACAAAGCTTGTATTATGGGAACCAGATAACTGATACAATACTTAAATACTTTTTGTTTGTAAATACATACATATAATAACATATAACACCCAGACACAGAACAAACACTTATATGTTCATCACACCTAGTACCTAGTAGATAGTTAAACAAAACTGTTTATTTTACATATGATTTTGTTCGATACCTACGATCGCAAATGCGTGATATTTGCGATTCTATACTTCAGGGCGAAAAGGTATATTTTTTGTTTTGGCTCCACACTTTTGTATATTTAGCCAGTGTCATGTTATTGATAATTTATCAAGTTAAGTATAATATATACATATATGTGTCAAGTCACAGTCCAAGTCATCAAGATAAGTCATACATAGTCTAGTCTAGTCAAGTCATACTCGTAGTAAAGTGGTGGCAACTTTACCAGAAGCTTCTATGGAGTTATGGAAACAACACGAAAAGAAACGTTTCACCATCAATATACCAGTTTCCCACACTCATGCTTGTAATCCAGCATTTAACAAATAAAATGCCACCAATCAAAAAATTATGCACTAACACTGAAAATAACACAAGTTTTGGAAAATAATACAATACGGTGACGCGATCTTTTTCGGTTTCCCGCCAAAACTCCGAAAATGTATATACGTGTAGATATATCACCCCGAACTATAGAAATTATGAACACATTATTTCACCCTAAAAATGCGTAATAAACAAGTAAGAGGTAAAGAAGCCCCGTAATTAGCCTACGGTGTGACCTTCCGATATACCTTAATAAATTGAGCGAGTGAATTGATTAAAACCATTTCAGGTGAATTAATTAAGTATTTTAATTAATAGGATATCCCGTGCCCTTATTGGCAATATTCCTTTCATAAATTTATTGAGATCGGTCCCTTCAGAAGGGTACCTTAGGGTTATTAGGAGATAAGGCGGCCTTTTGCGTTTACACTGATAATGCTACTTTACGTGTCCATTGATGTCGCATATTTTATTGCGTTTGGATTTAATATTCATTTTATTCTTCGTTAAATAAAAATATTAACATGATCTCATAGTAAAATTACGATAAAATTTGAAAAAAGTTATTATTGGAATAATAATAACAATATCACACTAATATTATAAAGGCGAAAGTTTGTATGTGAGTTTGTTACTCCTTCACGCTCAAACGGCTGAATGGATTTGGATGTAATTCGGTACCAAGACAGCTTATACACTGGATTAACATATAGGCTACATTTTTTCTCGGAAAAGTGAAATTTTCCCGTGAAACGAAGGAGAATTTTTTTATAGATAACTAGGGGATTAGGGAATAGGGGTGGACCCGAAAAACCCTTTCTTAGTGGATACCTACACTTTTACAAAAAACACACCCTCTATGTCAAGTCTCTATGACCAGCGGTTTAGGCTATGCGTTGATATATAAGTCAGTCAGGACTTTGAACTTTATATACATATAGATTAAACTCTATTCGATATTACAGGACTCTCGATTCTAGTACGAGCGCATGTGAATAATCGATTAGTAATAAAACTATCAACATTAAGCAATAGTGTTCCCAGCAGGCCCGACTCGTTACACCGCGGGTTAAATGCTCAAATTAATCGGTCGATCAGTTTGCTAACTTAACCAACGACCTGTAATATTAATTTGGTTTATACATTGTTTTTTTGTTGGTTTTCCTATTATAATATATGTTATATTTATATATTCTGAGCAGATATTACTGCGTTATTCCTGTCCGTACAAGGTTGTCTGGAAGAGATCACTCTGGGCGATAAGACCGCCCATTGTTACACTTTGGTTAAGTCTGTTCACTTTTTTTATTTATTTATGATGTGGTGTTTCAATAAAGAGTTTATCTATCTATCTATAGATATTGTTGTACAAATTGTGACGTTAGGAATACGTAAGACTAGTTGACCCGCCCGGCTTCGCACGGATGAATTAGTAAAACGCGGTCGAACGGGACAAAAAGTATTCCGTGTCCGTCTCCTGGTTCTAAGCTACCTCCACACCAATTTTCAGCCAAATCGGTTCAGCCGTTCTTGAGTTATAAATAGTGTAACTAGCACGACTTTCTTTTATATAGAAGATTAAGACGTTAGGAAAGAACAACATAAGGACTCCGAAAGCAATTTATACCTTAGGTACCTACTAATAGATTGCCTGAAAGGAATCACTTTTAGCGATAAGGTCGCCCATTTTGTGAATAATTTTACTTTTTTAAGCCCTTATTATTTGGTAAGAGTTTATCTAAGTACTAGCTTCTGCCCGCGACTTCACCCGCGTGGCCTATAGGAAAATAATTCAACCACCCATTTCACCCTCTTAGGGGTAGAATTTTGAAAAGCCCTTTCTTAGTGGATACCTACACTTTACAAAGATCACACTCTCCAAATTTCAAGTCTCTAGGACCAGCGGTTTAGGCTGTGCGTTGATATATAAGTCAGTTATTAAGTCAGTCAGGACTTTGAATTTTATATGTATAAATCTACTATATTTTTGGTTATCAATCTGAAATTCTGAATCTGATGAGCCATTCATGAGAAATTTGACTTACTTAAACATTATAAATTCAAAATGGCTTTAACTAAGTCAACCGCCGTTTAACCATCAATCGACTGGTTGGCCAACTAGTCGCGTTATTGGGAGCCCAAGATTTTCGCACCTCGCACAATAGGGTGGTACCTTAATTACGATTTAATATATGGCCAATTAATCGGCTGTTTCGAATACGGGGCGTCGCTCGGTAGCAGCCATAATTTGAATTCTATATTAGTAGTATTGTGTTTGTATTGTATTGTAAGTAATGGGGGTGATTTTGGGATTTGTTGTGTAAAGTAATTTTGTAGGTACAACGTGTTATTTGGAATAAAGTTAAGATTGTACTATTATGTTAATTGAGTTTTGATTACGATATATATCAGCGTAAATTAGAAATATAGTATTTTTGCTGTTGATATGTAGAATTAGTGTATTTTTTTAAGTAAATCTTCTTTACGCACGCTTGACTTCGGGAGTATGCTGGTGAATGCGTGACGAGAGCTTTACGGAAATTGATCGGACGAGGCGAACGGAAGTTGAGAGCGAGATATAATTTAGTGAAGATAGAAACTGAGATTTACGTTTCGTATAGAAGTTTTACGTCAATCGTGTTAATTAAAGCGCGCTCGAGTTTTTTATTTTAGTAAATGATTGACGAGCTAGTCATTCACCTGATGTTAAGTGACATAACAGAACAGTGTCACTCGGAACTCCAAAATATAAAGTTTCGTGTGATACTGCATTGCGCACATCATCCTGAGACATCAGCATAGTCTGGTAATGGAATTACTACACTGTGAGATCAGTCATAAAGTCTCATTTGCCCAGTAATTTCACTAGCTATAGTGCTCTTCATTTGGAACACGGTAGTGCTTGCACATACTACTTGGCGGCAAAATAACTGGCAAAGCGGTGGTACCTACCTAGACGAACTTTGCAGAAAAGTTCTACCACCTAGTAAAAATATGTTTATTGTAAACTTTGTTTCATGACATGTTATTGAGTTTAACTACGGATTAATCGTTACTTTAATCGACACATCCTAACCTCAAAATTTCACCCTCCGAATACAGTTCCCGTTCTATCCAACATCCTGCCCTATTGTCCTCGCTCGGGGAGTCTGGGAGTTGCCACAGGTGAGCTCGATTGTCCCGCGTGATAACTTTATGTTGGCAACATTGAATCGATTGCAGTGTTGCTAGCGCTGAAAATGCAATCCTGGGGATAATGTGAAGATATTGTATGTGTAATGAATTTCAGGTGCCTTTGGGATTTGTGATACGAACTGTTTAATTTATTTGAGGACATTTTCGGATATTGGTGGATTTGTAAGTATTTACTTGTTTTATCTACTGTTGTTGCTTTAAATTTGTTACCATTAACTTGATTACTTACTAGCGGTTTCACTTGTAAACGAGTAATTACTAATGTAAATAAAAATAATTCAATAATGATTTAAATGGGCCTGCTTGGGAGTTATATTTCACTAATCTTATTACGAAATTATTGATATTAAAAAAGCAGCCAGCTTGTAAACGCAGTAGAGTAATAACAATAATAACGCCCAACGATCACACCTTAAACCTTAAACATAGACGTAAGGTGGCATGTTTGGCCGTATTTTACAGAATTTATTTTGGAGAATGTGCCCAGGAGCTTCACAATCTTATCCCACCGTCTCCATTCCACTACAGAACCTCACGGCGAGGTCAGAGTTACCATCTTTACGTTGTTGATTTACCTTTTGTTCGTACGAAACGCTTTGCAGATTCTTTTATTGTACGTACGGCTAGGGAATGGAACTCACTCCCGTCGTCGGTGTTTCCATCCATCTACAACTTGGGAGTCTTTAAATCAAGAGTAAATAGGTTATTTCTAGCGTGCTCCACCTTCGACCTCATCGTCACTTACCATCAGGTGAGATGTAGTCAAACGCTAACCCATCGAGAGTAAAAAAAAAAAACAAAAAAAAATCACATACATAGATCCTGGACCCTAACTAGGATTCCCTGTGTCTAGGACCCAGGAACTATGAGGACGATGATCCAACAACTGAACACCCAGACTCAGAACAAGTATTTGCGCTTTTTTTTCTGTGCACAAATACTTGTCCTGCCGCGGGAATCAAACCCGCCGCCTGAGGAGTCAAAGGCTGTATATAGATTAAAAATATCTTTATGTATCTACAATAACGGAGTTTCTATTCTTTCACCTCAACTTAGTTTCTTACCTCTAACTTTGGGTTTTTGCGGCAAGCGCAGCATAACTTATAATTTTAGCAACTTCTGAGCTAATCCTCTAAACTTTAAACGGCATTTTTAAAACTGATACATAATAAACACGGAGCACTTAAACTGGGTGACATAGTTACACAAGTGTATAACTTAACAGCAACTTAACTGAGTATAACGCTTAAACAGGGAAGTGACATGATAGCGACGAGTTTTATTAGATGGTGGAACCGGCCCTCGATGGAGTCGCGTGCTTTGTTATTTGTAAAGAATTTGATTTGTAATATTTTTCGTTCGTTATTTATTGAGAAAAAACGAGTATGCTTTAGACCACATGACTGAAGTAAAACTTCTTTAGTTTAGCTCCATCTATCGGCCGATATAACTTTTTTTTTTTGCTCTGTTTAATGTTAATGTCGCCATCTTCATGTTGGAAAAAAAAGTTGTAAAAGTGCTAAAAATAGCATATTTGCATATATGCTATAAAATATTTTGACTTTGACTTATGTCATTATACCGGATATATCAACATAAAAATACAATTTTTTTGCTTTTTTATGTTGCCAATAGAGATCTACGTGAATCAACTCACGGCTTAGGGTTATTATAGGATTAGGGTATGCCTAGCTGGAACAAATTTTATACAGAGAAAGAAAAAAAAACTAGATTGTTTGGACTGGATTTTTTAAAGCGTATTATTACATTCCCAAGTTACTGCTGCCTTCTCTTATACAGAAAGAGAGAGAAACGTAGAGAAAGAGAGAGGAAGATAAAGAGACAATGACACTATGTTATTATACAATTTTCAATGCAGCGACCAACAAATATTATCAGTTCTACTCCACACCTTTCCCTGTTCTAAGCGTAAGCTTAAAAGCATCTTTGTCTTCGGCCAAAAGCCTTCAGTATAAGGCACGTTACACACTGAATATTTTATCAACCAAACTCTGTAACCGATGTGCGTCCCCCTAACGGGCTTGTTGAATTCATTAATATACCTTTATTAACTTTACTTAAAATGTATGCGGCTAAAGTAAACGGCGCTCTTGGAAGTTTAAAAGTAACTTGGAGATAGTGTGTTTTGCTTTACTCAATGTTACTATGGTTTGATTAATAATAAATCACAGTAGAGATTATCTCTTTAAATTTGTTTGATGTTATTTGCTAACGCTAGAGAGGCGTTAGTAAGTAGCTCCCAGAAGGACATCGAATATGTCCGAAACCTGGAGGGTAATCATGTAACTTTCATTGTAATGCAATAGAAAAAATTTCAAACTGAATTTGAAAATTTCCTTAGTGACTATGCAAGTAAACTGCGTATTGAAACTGTCAAATCGGTCAAATTGGTTGAAATCAAGTTACATAATTGCTTAGCAGATCATGAGTTATAAGATAAGATAAATCAACTTGAAATTAAGTAAAATTAATTTTTTTTTGCTTTTATCCCGCAAGCGTTACGTCACTTGGGTCCAACTACTATCACATTTGCAATAGACTATCACATTTGATAAATAATCAGAAAATTTTGACAGATTTTTATGTAAAAATGAATCATAACAATTGGTACACCCAGTCAAAAGTTCTGAGCTAACAAACATAAAATAACAGGCGAATTGAGAATCTCCTCCTTTTTGAAGTCAGTTGAAAAACAGTAGGTTTTTTACTTTCATAAATGACGGTAGTATGGATGGTGTAAGTTCAGAATAGGTAAGTTTTCAATTTAAACTTACCTATTCTGAACTTAGTCTCAATTTGACAAAAGCCTAGTAATGAAATAAAAAAAAATTAACAGCTAGTAATTGTAACCTCACATCACCAAAAAGGTAATTTAGCGGAAGTCACGTTAATATGATATTCGCCATTAAAACACCCACCAAAATTCTGATTGATGCTTCCGTTCCAAATTAAGGGGTGAACTACCCCGTAAAGAGAGCATTTCAAAGACATATTTTCTATGGGGGTTGCAAAAGGATGCTCGGATCGATTGGCGAATTATGAATTCCTTCCAAGTTCTTGGTTACAGAATGACAATTAAAAAGCTTGTGATGTGCACATAGGCATTTGATATTATTTTTAAGCAACTAGCTAGTACATAAAAAAGGTTGCTTTAGACCACACGACTGAAGTAAATCTTTTTAGTTTAGCTCCATCTATCGGCCGGTATAGCCTTGTTTATGTTAATGTTAATGTCGCCATCTTGACAATTGTAAATTGTCATTTTACCGGACATACCAACATTATAATACAAATTTTTAACATTGTTACGTTGACAATGGAGGTATACGTGGACCAAGTTCAAATTCCGTTCACCTCGCTCACCAGCTTACTCCCCAAGTAAAGAGTGCGTAAAGAAGTTTTACTTCAAAAATTTGGACTGAATCATGTGCGGCTCCAAATGTTACAGCCAGTGGGCAGCGTGTCTGAGATGCTGGCAGCATTGCCTCGTTGCATTGCAATTGCAATCAGTTGAAGTGCCAGCATTTTGGTGACGTGATGCATCGACCAGCCGCTCTGACTTCACTTGAATAGGTATCCTTATGTATTTCTAAAAGATGAAGATAAAACTTTGAATGAAAAACAATGATGTAGGTTTATCGCTTCCGTTTCAATGCTAATTGTAAAACGCACCAACATCTGCATATAATTTACACGATTTATTATCAATTCAAAGCGTTGATGTTATCGGAAAATTACGAGAATAATGGCCATTTGATACTGCATTATCAAGAAAATCAAGATTATGTGGAACAATGAGAATGACGTCACACGATCGGTTAGCTGTTATCAGGCGATCGGTCGTCGATAAGCTCGCCCCGCCCACCGGCAACTGACCAATCATCGATCGATCGGTCCCGTCACGCCTCGCCGCGATACCGACCTACTCTGTTCTTTTTTCAAACTACATATTGACCGAACAACATTCTTCATTCGTTCTCAAACATCATAAAAAACGACGGTAACCGTAAATTAGTTGATAATTTGTGTGCGACATGTTAGACTTAACTTTCGTTAAATGTAAAACAAACAAACCTAAGCAAATGGAGACAGGTGTCCCCGATAGGCTAGCCCATTGATATATAAAGGATAAACACACAGCTATATAATATAAACGAATGCTTCGTCGAAATATGTAAATCAGTGTGTGCTTAGACGATAATTAAACATGAGATAGCTTACGCCTCATTCTCTATTTGCTCTTTTAAACTTTGATGTGTCAACATCGTTAGTTCAGGGCTTTTTTATTTTTTTGTCGTTGTTTTCCGGAACACATGAATAAAAAGTTAATCTAAGGCTTAAGTTGGCCCGACTGTGGTCCAACAGCAACGAAAAACTAAACATAACGTTCGAAAATCAAACATCATTGCCTCGTAGACGGCAGTATGAAGTCGAGTTGATGGCAGAATAATTAAATTTAAATTCTATTCAATACTCTCAGCAAAGATGGACATTCCAATTTCAAAAGGCGAAATCAGATATTCAAAATTTGAAATATCGAACGCAATTACGCCGGCCGAGCGCCAAGGAAGCGGGAGTTAAGAGATTTGGCGGGAAACGGGAGGTATCGTTCAGAAATCAATCCATTCGCTCCCTCCATTAAGCTTTAATCTTCGGAGGCTGGCTATAACTTAATCCGGACTTGAGAACCGGAATAAATAAGCTATAAACCGCTACAGGTGCCTTCCACTGTTTATATCGGGTATTAGAGGATTATTTTCCCGTTCCTCCCACCTATAATAGAATATACCTTTGCCGTTCGCATTACGTTCGGAAACTAATAGAAAAGATCATGGGAACGGACAAATGTTCTTTCGCGTGTTCGAAGCAATAATTGAAATACGATTTTTTCTATTTTCGGTGTGTTTCGGCTTTTCTTCGTGTTAGTCGATAGTGTGTCACGTTTTGACAATTGTTGCGTTTTATGGGGTCCTGTACGAAATTATGGGCTGTTATTGAATTTCGAACGAGTCGTAAATGTTTGTGGCATTAGCCATTAGTGTTTTGTTTTTATATTTGTATATACCAAGATTTATTAAAAGATTCTTTGTAAATGAAATGAATGACAAACAAGATGGCGGCCGGCCTGATGGTAAGTGGTCACATCTACCTTCGATGGATCTGCAGCACAGTGAGCATTGAGTTGCTTATTAGTTATATTGGTTAAATGTTTATGTTGTTAATTAGTGTTATTTGTTCTACACAAATATTCGTTGAAATCAATCCACCAATTTTATGGTGAAAATCAAACAGACAAAAAGTCACTAAGCATGGAAAACTTACTATTAGGAAACATTTCGCAAATTTTGTACACTTAAATAGTTATACAAAGAAAACATTAAAACAAATCGAGGAAAACCTTTCAGTATTCAGTCAAATAAATAAAAACGTTTAAAAGGATTATATTAGGAAGCTATTTTTGAGTTTAGTGAAATAAAGTTACTAACTCTGTTTATATTTCTTTAAAGTTTTAAGTTTGTAACCCATTTTCGCACGTAGTTAAGGTTTAAAATATCCTTTTGTAGTTCTACTTCAGAAATGCTTCGTTCAAAAACGGGTCCACCTTTAATAAGCAAATAAAGCGTTTATAGAGATGATGAAAGTGCAATTTCCTGCTGTAAAATCTATCGATTAAAATCTAAACTATTACTAAAATAGGTGTTTATTGTTGTCACAAGCTTGATTTTATGTCGCACAGTGTCGTCGGTGGCGGCGGCTTTGATGCGACCCTTTGATGGTAGATCAAACGCGCCGCCCATCGGTCGCCATATTGGTAGAAATAACACATTAACAGTATAGAAAACATTTGTTAGATGTATTACTGTTGTTAAAATAAATTGATCGTGATCTTGAATCTCTTGACTTTCCTTTATAACTCGCGTGTTTTTGTATATTTTCACCCCATTTGACCTCTTTAGGGTTTGAGTTTCAAAAATCTTGCTGTTGGCTTCTTATCTTTCGAATATCAAGTTTTTTTATGTTAGAGAATGACGTTACGAGCTACAGTTCGCCTGATGTTAAGCGACACGGCTGCCCATATCAGTTGCAGTGTCACTAGGAACTCTAAAGTACCTATAGAGTTTCGTGTGACACTGCACTGAACATATAGTCCTGAAACATCATTATTATTACACATTACTATTATATATATACAGCATTATTATTATTTATTATTTATATATAATAGGTTTTTAGGGAAAGTTTAAACAAAAGTGTCAAAATAGGGGAATGCAAAACTTATGCAATTTTGAATTGAAACATCTTACTGTTAAGTCACTTAATAAGTAGGACACACAAAAAACGCATCAAATTAAAAATACATAGAAATGCAATACAAAATGGTTATCAGAAATCGGTACTTCCGCCTAAAAAGCCAAGAATGATCAACCTGCCACTATTTGCTATTTGTATCAAATTCCCCGCATCCGCCGATAAATCTATTTATATTTCTCACTGGTTCCCAAACTTAGTTCCCAAAGGTTCTCAGGGAGCAATACCAATAACTAGTCCAAACACGGTGGTCGGATGCTAAATTCCATATCTCGAATCGTTTAGCGTATAGACGTCAAAATACGATTGTGTCACAAGTGGTTCCGATTAGAGGGTAGTACAAAAAAAGGTTGGGACCTCCTCCGTGCGACCTTTTTGGTTTTAGAATGTGGGCTGGACACGAAAAGTAAATTTTGTCTATGGATTTCCAGTTTGTTTTTATTCTACGAGAGATTTTGGATGTGTTCGAATAGACAATGCCCTATTGTGAATTCTGTGGTTTAAATTAATGTATTTATTTTCTTTTATACGCCACTTAATGATATAATAATAAATATGTTTTTGCCCGATATCTTTTACATTTAAATTAGCAATTTTATACCTACTTAGTCAAATTTTGGCAACAAAATGTCAATTTTTATGCTGATTGAAATGTCAGTTTCTTAATTTAGATAAAACTAGTTGCACCCCGCGGTTTCACCCGCGGATAAAAATTATTTTAATTATTTGCTCATCTTACGGGAAAATTTCACTTTTCCGAGATAAAATGTAGCCTATATGTTAGTCCAGTGTATAAGCTATCTTGGTACCGAATTTCATACAAATCTATTCATCCGTTTGCGCGTGAAGAAGTACCAAACATACACACAAACACACATACAAACTATCGCCTTTATAATATTAGTGTGATAGTAAAGAACTTTTTTACGTTCCCACGTGTCATATATCCAAAAGTTGGTATTCCAGGAAGTAATCTGTCAACATCCTCGCGAGATAAAAGGAATTTAGGACAAAATCAATTAGGTACCTACTTAGCTAGGACCCACCTACGATGATCCATTGTGATAATCTATAGACTAGAGAAATATATCATGAGCGGAAGTTATATTATAAACTAGCTGATCCCGCGAACTTCGTTTCGCCTAACAGTCAATGAATGTGCAATTAAGGCTTTTTTTGGTTGTCATCAATTTATTGCTACTAGCTTCTGCTCGCGGCTTCACCCGCGTGCCCTATAGGAAACGAAGATTTTTTAAAATAGGTAATTCAATCATCCATTTCACTGTCTTAGGGGTAGAATTTTGAAAAACCCTTTCTTATTGGATACCTACACTATACAAATAACACACCCTCCAAATTTCAAGTCTCTAGCACCAGTTTTCAGGCTGTGCGATGATATATAAATCATTCAGTCTCTTAGTCAATAGATTATCCTATTCCAGATGAAGATAAAACTAAAACTTAAAAGAGTTATAAGTTTTAACACAACTTTGTTTTATATAATTATAGATAAATAATATATAGATTTGGAAATAGTATTATTAGTTACATAAAAAGGTAATAGGTACCCATTATTAAAAATAAAATAAGGTTGTAGGGAAAGGGACAGGTAATACTACGTCTAATATAAGACATCGATAAATACACAAATAAAACAGACAGAGATATTGAAAAAAAATACTACTAAAGTTGTGTAAAATTTAAAAACAATTTTACTCAATTTTGTTATTTTAATAATAAGCTTTATATTGGAAAGTCATAGAGTTAGCTCTTTTGTATTTACGGCACATAATTCCAAGACATCATTGTAAAAGTCAATTAACATCGAAAAACAGGGGTGGTCTTAACGACTGTTTTAAGTCACACACTTAACGTGGGCCTTTGAACGTTGTTTTCTCAGCTTGTCTTAATTTCCAAGACTTAATTATGTTGTTGTGTTTGTGCGCCGCATCCTTAGGGATTCTTTTGACTATGACGTCTGGAACAATTGTTTGTAGTTCTTTAAACAATAGATTGAGATGTTTTGAGTGATGTACTCGAGTACCGAGTGAGTTATTAAGTACCTACTTGAATGCCTTTTTGAAGCTTTGTTATTCAACATGGCGGTCAAACCACGTTGGTGCAAACATGTTGGTTTTTACTTTTTTATTTTGAAGTTTTTTAAGTTTTTGCTCAGTTGCTCGGTACTCACACAAACCGATCACAACAAACAGTGACTGGCCCGATAGCTCAGTTGGTAGTTACCCTGCATTCTGAGCTGTAGGTTGTGGGTTCGATTCTCACCCAGGACAAACGTTTGTGTGATGAACATCGGTGTTAGTTCTGTGTCTGGGTGTTATATTGTATTTTATGTATGTATTTACAAACAAAAGCATCTAAGGTCCGTATTACGGCAGATTTCATTCACTAATTGATCACTTTATGTATGAAATCTCCGCTTGAGCACCGATCGATGACTGAGCATCCTTCTGTAATACGGACCTAAGTATTGTATCAGTTATCTGGTTCTAATATAGCTTTGCTTAGTTTAGGTCTAGATGACGTAGTGAGATGTCCACAAATATTTATTTATTTAATCTATCTTTACTTACATAAAAGTAGCTTAAAGACCCGTTTAATCATAAGGGACATTCACATCAAGTGAATACATAATGTAAGTATGATACAGCCTCGGCGCCATATTATCAGCCCTTTATCAGTCAAAGGTAGGGTCAGCAAACACAAGCAAACTATGACAACTAAGATTATCAAGCATTTCTCTTGTTTGCATTCATTTTCTCCATTGTATGCATTAAGTAAACAATAATCAACCTCATTCTCTTGATGTTGTAAGTTAATTTATTAATAGATAAGTATATTAATCTTAGGACTAGAATTGTTCTTCTGAGTCATGAGTCGTGAGTCTTCTATGTAACTTGGTTTGTTAAGTAAAGGCTTGAGCGTTGTTTGTACTACATGGGTGCAATAAAGATTGCTTCATCAAATAAAACCGTTGCACCAATCATTTGTGTTTCTTCCCCTTTAATAATGCGTATTTCGATTTCATTGATAATGTTCTCATTGGGATTGAAGTTAAGCTCTTTTTTAAAGGAATAATTAGGAACTGTAATATTATCTCTGACAGCCTCTTTGGTGTGGTGGTTGAGCAGGTCAGCTCTTAGCCCGGAGGCAGTGGTTTTAATTTCCGCGGCTGGGTGTTTTGGGACCATGGTCCTCGTAGTTCCTGGATCCCTAGACTCAGGGAATCTTAATTAGAGTCCAGGATCTATGTATGTGATCGTTGGGCGTTATTATTATTATTTTCATCTCTGTAATGTACTCGCAAGCCTTAGCCTTCAGACAGCCGCCGCCCAAGGCCCGCGGGTTGCTCAAGCACACAAACACAGCTATCTCCGGTGAACGACCTGATACCGCCGCTCTAATCAGGCTTATCTAGCACGCGTGTACCCACCGAATGATTAACTATTTTGGTAGTGTTTAGGAAGTGATTCTACGTAGCTAAGAATGCATGCGGCTCGGCGGCCGAGGCGTCTCTTGACAGATTGTTAGGTAACGAAATAACGTGAATTGATACCCTGACGACGAATAAAAACCTTGGGGAATTAGGTTACAAACGGTTATGTTACTATTAATTAATATAAGTAAATAATAGGTCTTTACCCATGAAATTGCCGTATTGCAGTACAGACTTTTTCAAACAAAAAAAAAGTTTTGATTGGCTATGAATTCTAAATTCAAATTAATTTTGTTTTAAAAATATGACATTCTATTTACAATATAAGTCTTTTGTTTATTGATGTATTTTCATTACATTTCAACATTTTTCCTCATAATGGATACTTTGAAATTTCGTGTAATTATGGAATATGAGTTCCGTCGTGGCACCAACGCGGCACAAACGACACGTAACATCAACGACGTTTACGGAGAGAACTGTACAAACGAACGTACAACCAGTTATTGGTTTGCTCGGTTCCGTTTTGGGAATTTTGACTTGAAAAATGAACCTCGTGGTCGTCCGGAAACTTTGGTCAACAATGATGAATTAAAGGCGATTGTGGAAGCTGATGAATCTCAATCTACAGCTGAGCTGGCAGCAGCTTTTGATGTTAGCATCAAAACAATATTGGTCCATTTGCGACAGATTGGCAAGATAAAAAAGCTTGATAGATGGGTGCCCTACGAACTTAACGATCGCCAGCGCAACGTACGCGTCGAGACTTGCCTTGCGCTGCTTAACAGGCACAGAAATTAAGGAATTTTGAACCGAATTGTTACGTGCGACAAAAAATGGATTTTTTTTTTTTATTTTAAATCGAAAGCGCTCAGCAAGTTGGTTAGATCCTGGTTCAAAAGCAATGTGCAAAACGAAAAATGACCCCTAGAAAGGTGATGGTCACAGTTTGGTGGTCTAGTGCTGTGATTCATCATAGCTTTTTACAAAACGGCGAGAGCATTACTGCAGATGTGTACATTGAAGAACTGACCACAATGATGGCGAAACTCGCACGTCTGCAACCAGCTTTGGTCAATCGGTCGTCTCCACTGCTACTTCACGACAACGCGCGACCCCATACTGCACAACAGACCGTCTCCAAGCTGCATGAGTTGGGTTTGGAAGCTCTCCCTCATCCGCCATACTCACCAGATCTTGCGCCTACCGACTATTACTTTTTCCAAAATTTGGACAACTTTTTAGCGGGAAAAAAATTCAATTCCCGAGAGGCAGTACAAAACGCCTTTGAAGAGTTTGTTGTCTCCCGTTCTGCTGATTTTTTCAAGAAGGGCATCCATAAACTGCCACAGCGTTGGCAAAGATGCATTGATTGCAGGGGTGATTACTTTGAATAAAAGAAATAAATAAGTTCGAAAAAAAATACTTTAACTTTTTTCAAACAAAACGGCAATTTCATAGGTAAAGACCTAATATAACTAGGTTATTTGGTTTACAAACGAAAAGCCAAAAAAGTACACATACTTCTAAAGATAAATATCAAAGTAATGCCAAAAACAGTTGGTGTAATTTCAATTTTAGTTAGGAGTTAGATAATACGGTCACTAGTTTTAGTATTTTTTGTTCATATTGCACACCGCTGACTACTCTTTATTACTCTCCATACAAAGGCTGCCTGGTAGAGATCACTTTTAGTGATAAAGCCGCCCATTATACTACCTATAATACTTAATAATTAATAGAACCAGGCGTGACTTCGCTGAAGTTTATCTGTGCCTATTTACCATCGGATTTAGCGGAAATTTTTAGCGGAATCACACTAGATATTCTATTTTTATTTTGTATTATAGTACTTTCTACGAGTATTTTATGTATAGGTATACGCAATAAAGAGTTTTTCTATTCTATTCTTCACTTTCAGATTGCTCCCATAGAAATTTTATCAAACTCGTTACAGTTATTTGTTTATAATCAAAAAGTTTGAAAAAGTACGTGTTACAATATCATCCAAGTATGTGAAATTAGGGTGAGTGAATTCGGATTAACTCCTTTTTTAAAAAGGATATTACTATACTATATATTTAACATTTTATCCTAATAAACAATTTTTTATTTTTTATAGAATTGCTTGCTGCTTTCTTGCTTGACTTTAACCTGGGGAAACGTTCAATGCAAGAGGTGAGTAACCGCCTCTTGCATCCAAAGTGGCGCACTCTGGGGGAGGCCTGTGGATGTCTTCAGGCAGTAGATGAGACTTACTTGATCTCCCGCTTAATGTCGTCATAGTCCCGCTGGCCGTCCAGCCGGGCCTCCAGCCGCGCGATGTGCTGTTTCTTCTCGTCCAGCCGCTCCTCGAGCCGCTGCAGCTGCTGCGCGTGCGCCTCTTGTAGCGCGTTCAACGACGCTTGTAGCCGTCGCACGTCTTCCACTAACTGGGCGATCTGGGGACAAAGGACAATCTTAGTTTTATTTATTTATTTTGTATATTTATGAAGGAACCAGTAGCATTCTGAAAATACAGGCATTGTAAATAAAATTAAGAATACAACATCTCGTTTATTCTTAACTTTTCAATATGCCTCGTGGTTTTTCACTGGTAAACGGAAGACTAAGAAATTGCTTTTATCTACATCTGTCTGACTTTATTATATTAACAGCAGTTCATATCTAAATATACCTTGTTGAAAACCAGCGTAACGCGGACTAGGTGGTAGAACTTTTCTGCAAAGTTCGACTAGGCAGGTACCACCGCTTTGCTAGTTATTCTGCCAAGTTAGTTAGTGTGCAAGTACTACTGTGTTCCGACACTGCAACTGATATAGGCAGCCATGTTGCTTAACATCAGACGAACGGCTAGCTCGTCATGTAATTCCTTAACATAAAAAAAGAAAATCAGAATCCAGGGACAAATCAATTCAATTCACAATCGGTTTATCGCGTTTGTTTGTTATATAACGCAATGATAATTAAAACTGCGGCAAAAAATACCGGAAAACTCAAATTATTATAATCTTTGAAAAATCATTACGGAATTACAATACATAATAAAATACATCACAAAAAACCTGAAGAAAACAAAGCGATAAATTAATATAATATTTTGTTTGTGTCGGCATTATTTCGTTAATTAGGAATCTCGAACAACGATATCATGATTTACAAATATTTATTTTGCATTTAACGCTGCTAAGATTTATTTGTTCAGATAGTGTCTCTATGTCGTTTAACATTTAGGTTGAGATTGATCTACCAGTGATGTGCTATTTTTTTCTTGTTATTTAGAAAACTGTGTATAACAGTTTTGATTAAAGTAATTACCAAGCTAAGTAAGTTGCTATTGGGTTAAAGAACCTAAATCCGTACAATAGTGACCATTTTCCATTGTTTCGACGGCCGTAATTCCAAAACCGTTTAAAAAAAAGTTAACAATCTACATTACAACTCGCTGACAATCGATAGAATTGCGTTCCAATTTCAAATCACAACGGAGCTCGACTCTAAACAGCCAGTAATTTGCAGCTCACATTTCCGTTCGACAATCGACGATCTATTCATAAAATCAGCACATGATTGAACGAACAATAATATTTCATATTGAACTCTATTTGGTTATCATAAGGTTGGAGTTGGCCTGAATTGTAGTTGTAATGGAGTGTTCGCAGGCAGTTATTTGTCGACCTTCGGAAGATATCAATTGTAGGTGCATCGAGGTGGGGCGTCGAGGCGCTGGTGCGTGAAGATCGTATCGTGTCCAAGATGGATGCGACGGAAGTCACGGGGCCCTGACGTGATTCAACCGAATGACGACGCGCCAATTCCAATTTTAAATCCTTTTGTTTGAAAATCGAATATAAACTGATAAGAGATGAAGTTGTAAATGTGACATGAGATTGACGTAGTGGTTTTATTTTATTATGCCAGGCCAAGGTCATGTATATGCATGTCGCCAACTTCGAATTATTATGTAGTAAATACATAAGAAAGTTTAGCTTTAAGCTTAATTTTTAAAAAGACAAGATAGTACTTATATATTCCGAAATTATTACAATGACTAAATAAGATTTGGAAACCAATTATGAAGACGATTATTAAAACAATTTTATTTTCATATTCATAATAATCTTTAAGGTAGAAAATAAAAATGTCGTAGGCTTTGTATAATGACTATTGAGTGAGGAATAACAATGGTCTACTGTAATATTCTTCTTCGTCTAGTGACGTCATCAAATGACAAACGATCTTTGATTTTCCTGTCGACATTTCCAAGGTTACCTATTATCTAAATCTAGCGAGATTTTTTTTATCAAGCCAATTAAATATAATCTACGAAATTTTGCCTTATTTTAAACAGTATAGGATTCAAAATGGCTTGGAGTTCTTAATACCTTAATACCTTGACATCGATATCTTCGGTACACATCCATGACAAGTTGTAAGTTAATTCTTCTACTAATATTACCAGAAAAACAAAACCTTGAGTGTTTGTCAAAGCGATGAGAAACTATATATTATTTTACTCATTAATAATCTCTTCATAGACCGCTGTAAAACATTATCAAATGCGTCAAGTTATTTTATCTGGGTATTAATTGTAATAAAGCATTTAAGATATAATAAAGAGGTTTTAAAAAAAGTTTAAAAATAGAATGGTAAATCAATTTTCAAAATGGCGGCTTTTAATTTGTAACCTGCATACCAAGAAGCTTCTATAAAACACTGGAGAATGCATTGCGAATTACACTTTTAAGTAAAGAAATGTGGCCTTGAATGATGATGCTTATGTTTTTCGTCCCTTTTTTACGGGTGTTACCTTTCATACTGCAGTGTTTCCAGTGTTACATTATCAAGTGTTTTGTATAAAGTTTTTGATCTATACAAATAAAAATGAAATGCTGTTTGTTGGTGCACACCACTTGAGAACGACTACAGCAATTTTTAGTTTTAAAACGTTCATAAATTATAAGAATTAGATTTTATAAAATAAAAAAAAATTGTGCGTAGACTGCCGATAGAAGTAAAAACTAAGTAACTTGTGAAAATGTTCGGTGCTCATTTCGGAGAATTTCGGAGCTCATGGAAAGTGTTCGGTGACGATGACGCAAATTCCATGATTTTTGTTCACCCAAGTGCTCTAAGCTCCTAAACAAGTTTTCACTTTAAAAAATTGCAAAAGGTTGTTACGGCGAGCCTGAAAGCTCACTCGCAATAGACTAACACCATTCTAATCGGAATATCATCAAATTCAGAGATGCCTTAAAGAGAAAGAGAAAGAAACCACAACTCACATGAGTGTGAATGAAACCGACATAATGCTTTTAAACCATTATTACTTTGACCCGGGTTTACGCAATTGTCAGCTATTAAAAGTATTTAGTCCTCAATACACCTCTCTATAATGCAGCGAGAACAGGGTTCGATGGTAGACTCGCCGTTAAAAGTATTAGGCGAAACGAAACGTCCTCGGGGCCGCGAGTAATTATTGTCTTAATTCGGCCCAGCCCTGACCGCTATTAGGAGGATGGTATAAATCATAAGCGGTAGCGGGATTAGAATTGAAAAACTACTGATGTGATTTTTTTTGTGTGAAAGCAATCTCAAGTTGTAATCGATGTTATAGTTAAAAATATGACATAAGTACTTATGTTTGTAAATTTATGTATTTATGTTCATGTCGATAATAAGCTAGAGTAAAAATTAAAAATAATTTAACAAAAGCACGGACTCAGGTGTCTGTGAATTATAACATTAGCAGATAGAAAAAAAAATATGATTAAAGAAATTTTCATCAAAATAATTTAGTTTCGTATAAAACAATGCAGGTCGCACAGTATTTAAAAAAATATTTATTGGAGTGAGGTATATCATCGAGATTCTGTACAGTTAAGATTTTGCAAAAAAAACGTCAAATAACTTATTGCAAAAGGGCTAATTTAGCAATTTTACAATCTGCGTGCAAGTTTTTTTTATAGTTATAGAATAATGAGAGTATTTTACCTTGAATTATAAATTCATTGCTACTCTAGGTACAGTTTATTTTTACCTAAACATATTCTAATAATCATTAATAAAAACCAAAAAACGTCAATAGACGTCTATTTCCTTTATTTTGGCCCCTACACAGCGTTGTTCCTTCGAAGGGTTAAGGGTTGACCCCCAATTACCTACAATCATTACTACGTACAACCAACCGCGTCACAGCTCAAGCTTTTTATTGAAGTCCACACACCACATTTTTAGTTTAATTGTACAGGGCCCCATGTTAAACGAGTGTGACGGGGGACCTCTTATTTTGGGGTAAAAGAGATTATTTGGGGGTAAAAAGAGATGAGATTTGGCTAATGATGTCAGACGGCTCACTGTATGTTGTTACTCTGTGAATGGCCGTGCTGCTTGTTGTTAGACTGTGGTGTAAAACGTTAAACTGTAGTATAATTTGTTTAAGTTTTAAATACCCTATTGTAGTCACAGGAACATCTTTTGTTTAGTATTTTCTAGTAGTATTGCGACATGGAATTTTGTTCTGCTTTACGCTATAGTTGGGTGGGTGACTGAGCTAGTTTTGATTATAATAAATAATAATAATAATGCCCAATGCCCACACACATACATATGGACTCTAACTAGGATTCCCTGTGTCTAGGGACCCAGGAACTATGAGGATCATGGTCCCACAACACCCAGACTCAGAGCAAGTATTAGCGCTTTGTTTGGGCACAAATACTTGTTCTGCCACGGGATTCGGACCCACCGCCTCTGGGCTATGAGCCGACTTGCTCAACCACCACACCACAGAGGCTGTTTAGATTGTTCCTTTAGGATTTTTAAAGTTGTTAGGCCGTTCTAATTTTAAAATAGATAAACTTTTTATTGATTGATGATGAAACGCAAAACAAGATAGCTTATAAATAGGTTAATTAATTTAATTTATTACTTTTAAGTTATGTACATTAAAATGCCAAGACGTGCAGGTTTCTTTTGCGTAGTACGATGACGCACCCTGCACTTCATATTGTAAGTTTTATAGTTACGAAAATCGTCGAAATAAATTCAAAGTCCCGATCAAGTCAAAGTGACGCTTCAGTAAAGAGGTGTATTTTTTGGGAATCAAAGATAACGTAAAATCACATTTTCCAACATCATATGATTTTCATTCGTGGACATTTACTAATACTAATATTTTGTCTAGTTATTTATATCCCTATTCTCGTTGCTATTTAATTTATTCCGTTCATATCGATTTTGGAATACGAGCGGAAAACAGGGAAGATAAGTAGAATAAAGGCGAGAAACTAACCCCTCAACCAACTCTAAAAACACAGAAGGACACTCCATATTAAACACGCATTGCCTTCACGATAAAGTGTTGCCAACATAACAGCAATAAAGCATCAGCAATCGCGTCACACGGGGTGCATTCTTAGGCCAATGCTTCCGAGACAGTATGCAAAGTGGCGGGGCGGCAATAAATCCGCCCGTGTGTCTCCGCTGTGCTATCTTCGATTGTTTGTACACACTTTGTTTTGTGCAAAGCTAGCGTTGGATATTAATTGGTTATTTTTTTTTCGTTTTTTACTGAAAGGAAACTAGATTTACTTACGAATCGATGAGTAAATTTTACATAGGCGGTTTCACCTGGATTTTTCTATTCCACGGTTAAAACCAAATCAAAATTAATAATGTAAGAGGTCAAAACAAAAAGAAATCCGATAATGAGCAAACAAAAGAACGCTCTCTATTTACACCTAAGGTTACTACGGGCTACGATAGCGTAGAGGGGTTACGCGCCGCTACGGCCGCTACGATATTACTACGCGATATTAGATGATTAGGATTACGTACTGGCTGGTAAGGAATTGTAAGTTTTGTTTTTTTATTGATTATTCTTGCCAGTATTTTTCATCAAATAATTTTGGCCGCTTTAAATAAAAATGCCGAAGATATGTTCATAAACAATGCTGCCTTCAATATTTTTCACAAACTGTCATAAGTATCACAAAATTCGCGAACTTTACCGCAGTTGCGTCGGTACCAGACGTTCATTAAAATATTCAGCCGTTTTTATTTGAACACGCGTTTATTGTTCCATGCTCTCTACCATAGACAATACGGCGCTGACAACTGAGAAAAATTAACATTCCAACGTCCAAAGGTTATGAAACGAAAACCGGAAACAATACACGAGAAAACCCATCAATGGCAATTTCAAACTCAAAATAAAGAAATACATACCGATTCAATTTTCTCTTTGACAATGCATCGACAGTCGCACAGAACTCAATCATAAAAGAAGTGGTGAAAGACAAGTGGACGAATGAAAAATGCATAATACGCCATTTTGCCGTCAGAAAGTAGGATTCATGTCGGCGATCTGTCAAACTGGTCAAACACGAGGTCGGACGGCCTCGAATCCGCGGGAATCCTTCATACCCGCTAAATTCTAGCGGGAAAACTCACGTTCGGAATTCAAACGACGGGCAATACAGCCGTACGAACAAAAAGACGTTCGCAAAAGCTTCGGGAACTTTCCACTCTTTCTTTTTGCGGCATCTACAGCACTGCGTAGTTTCAACGCGACGAGTTTCACCCCCGAAAATGATAAATGACATGAATGATTGAAGCTGGTTTCCGTGCAGTTTCGAAAAGAGATTCTCGTGTTGCAGATTATGACGAGCCTGTCACATCGGAATTAAATGGCGGAATGATATTTTAACGAATTGTCGCGACAACAGTTATATGGCCAATTCATAAATATTCACATTGTACGCTTTTACAGAACACGGATTTGATTGACAATAAACGTCACGGTCATCTATCAAATGTCAAATCGAAACTGCGATGCAAACGGTAAAAATTAATAGAGTCTGGCTAATTTGTTTTCTTTATTTCGTAGTGGTAAGGTTAAAAATGGCCAGTCATATTTATTGACATTTGCAAAATGTTGCAGTGAAAAGTGGCGGGAGTTTGCCGTGCACTTTTGACGTGTAATATCATTGGTTACTAGTTTTGAGCGGTGACAAGGAGACATTGTAAAGCAGCATTTAATTTGATGACTGTATTTTTGGATGCACGACACACAATTTCACAATCAGCGTTTCATTTAATTCAAATTTCATGGCTTATGTAATACTAAAAAGTTTGCATTACAATTTTTTTTAAATGTAGATTATCTATTGCGATTTAACTTTTTTTTAAAGTAACGATTGAGAAGTATTCTTTAACGCCGCCTTCTAGTTTTTTTTGGCGGGATAACGAAAAAGATCGCGACTCCGTATTGTATTATTTTACAAAACTTGTGTTATTTTCAGTGTTAGTGCATAAAATTTGTGGCATTTTATTCATTAAGTGCTGGATTACAGGCGTGAGTGAAGGTGAAGGAAAGTGTAGTATAATGATGGTGAACGTTTCTTTTCGTGTTGTTTCCAAAATCCATAGAAGCTTCTGGTAAAGTTGCCACCAGTTTACTGGGAGTATGACTTAGACTAGACTAGACTATGACTTGACTTGATGACTTGGACTGTGACTTGACACATATATATATATATATATATATATGAGGTTTTATAACATGAAACGATAGACAGGTTATAAATGAGCTCCAGAACTTATAATTGCTTCATTTCGTTGTCTACCGGAATTGGAACTTGTATCGTGTATTGCATTTTATCACTGCCGATGAATAGTAAAATTTAAAGGAGGTGGTTTTTTTGCCTTGGTTTTATCTCAACACTTTCGTGTATTTAACCAGTGTCAAATAATTAATTTCTCAAGTTTATATATACAGTGATGGACATATAATTAGAAACACTACCCACTGAACTTAACATTATACAAGATATTTGACCTTAGTACTTTTTATTTGGGAATTAAACCACAAATAGCATAAAATATGTTCAATAACTAATCATTTATTTAAAATAACAACTAAATATCAACTAAACAAGAACAGATTCAATATTACATTTCATACAAACAAATAAATGAGTTTTAAAGTACCAACAGTAATGGACAACTAATTAGAAACAATACAAAAAAATTAAAGATAATTCATATTTTATAGGTTTAATTACTTAGAATTATATAATTTAGGTAATAGATACTGTGTATAGGGTACTAAAACTTGTAATTAATATTTTGTTGCGTATCCTTTATTATCAATCACAGCTCTACAACGACGTGGCATTGATTCAAGCAATTTCATACATTTTTCTAGTGGGATTGAATTCCATGCTTCTACAAAAGCTTCGTAGAGTTCGTTGTGACTGGAGTTACATTTGTTTGAGACTTTATTTTTTACGACATGCCACAAATTTTCTATGGGATTTAAATCAGGGCTATTTGCAGGCCAGTCTAAGATGGAAATACGCTGTTCCCTAAGAAAATATTTTACACTGTTGGCAGTGTGTTTAGGGTCATTATCATGCTGAAAGATCCATGTTACAGGCAAATTGTCGTCAGAGTAGGGAATCATTGTCTCTTCTAAGATATTTTTGTACTGCAGTTGATCCATTGTACCTTCAATCTTACGTACAGGTCCAACTCCACATCCAGAAAAACATCCCTACTATGCTTTTAGTGTATTTATAATTAAAAGTATGGTTCATTGGACGTCTAACGTAGCGCTTTCCGTCTGAATATGCCATGTTCATTTTAGTTTCATCGTAGAATAAGACTTTTTTTCAATCTCGGACCGTCCAATTGACATAATTTTTAGCGAATAATAATCGCTTCTCTCGATGTTTCTTGGTAAGAAGAGGCACCTTTCGAGAAACCCTCCCAAACAATTTTGATTCTACTAATCTACGACTTACTAGTCTTGACGAGACATTTCTAGAGTCATCAGGCGAAAAAACTTCATTTTTAATCTGGTTGGAGCCTTTAAACGGGTCTTTTTTAGCAATACGTACGATTAGCTTATCTTCTCTGGGCGAAGTTTTCCTCGGTCGAGCCTTTCTAGGAATATTTTCAATAGTTTCGTGTCTTTTTTAATGGTCAATAGCATTGAAAACTTTCTTTACCGAACATTTTAAATGATTAGCTATTTACCTGTACGTCCATTCTTGGCCGATGTGCAAATTAACAATTATTTGCTTAGTTGACGCGTCACAACTTTTATTTTTGTCCATTTTGAACAAAAAATTGTAAACGGATTTTCAATTTGATGGTCAATTGTCGCCAAAACGATAGAAAATAGCTAAGAAAAAGGTTTTATTTTTTCAATTTCAAAAATGGAATGTGCCGTGGATGCTTTTCTAAAGTGTTTCTAATTAGGCGTCCAAGAGGCCAGTAACAGAAAATAAGCTATGTATGCTTTAAACTCTTTTTATGATGAAGTTTAGATAGTTTTGTTTTTTTAATGTATTCTATGAGTATTCTAAATTGAGTAGCTATATTGTTGCATGATTATTAAAAATTGAATTTATACATTTTTCAAGAATGAAATACATGGACTTCAAACTTTCGTAATTCACATGAAGTGTTTCTAATTATATGACCACCACTGTATATATATATATATATATAAAACTTTATATATATATATATAAACTTGAGAAATTAATTATTTAACCAGTGTCAAATAATTAATTTCTCAAGTTTATATATATATATATATATATATATATATATATATATATAAAACTTTATATATATATATATAAACTTGAGAAATTAATTATTTGACACTGGTTAAATACACGAAAGTGTTGAGATAAAACCAAGGCAAAAAAACCACCTCCTTTAAATTTTACTATTCATCGGCAGTGATAAAATGCAATACACGATACAAGTTCCAATTCCGGTAGACAACGAAATGAAGCAATTATAAGTTCTGGAGCTCATTTATAACCTGTCTATCGTTTCATGTTATAAAACCAAACGGAAAACTAAGTTTTGCTAGTTGCGGTCACGAGCGGGAGGCTATTGGCAACTTGATTGGCTTTGTTTCAGTAATTTTGTTATAACTATATTTTAATGTCTACTTAAAATTGTTTTGTTTTTTAGAAATTTTTAATTGGCATGAACTGGCAATATAGTATCTAGTTGCCACATGACTAATAAAGAAAAAAGTTAACCGTTCCAAATTCAAATTTTCACACCGCCAAACAAAAACGGTTGCACGCGAATAAAGCCAATTACAAAGCAGACGTCATTCTCGATTAAAAGAAAAATATCTGGTGGAGCATATTTCTTTCACGTTGTTAGAGGGCATATATCACAAGGGGGGTGTTAGATATCTAAGTTAGATAATTTTGAGTAACGACTCGCCAACCGGGGGTGGAAAAAAGCGCATACCACAGACAATAAAATATCGTTTCGGTGGTGCAATTAAAAGTTGTTGTCTATGGATGTAGTTAGGTTGGCGTGTATTGGTCACTTAATACCTTGCGATGCAACTGCATTTCATTTATTTTCTGATTAAGTTTTAATTACGCTGTTTTTGTAATGATAACTGCTTTGAACTCAACTAAAATTTTTAGAGTGTGAATTCATATTTGCGCTCAGTGACCAATACATACTATTACAACTATACCTACGTCCGTGAAGAAAAACAAATCATTAGCTGTTTCGGCCTTGCACCACCCACCCCTACGAAATTGCATTCCAACTAATTATTTTAATTTCGTTTTCCAACATCGGATACTAAAACTTTTTAAAAGCAACTTGATTTATATTAAATTTTTAATATTGTTGAAAATAAACCAAAGAGTTTCGTTCAAAAATTTAACCGGAGGGAAACTCTATAGACGAAATAAAATAGTCGTAAAACGGCTGTTCGCGCGTAAACCGATGACTTCCCGAACCGAATGGCGGGAGCGCGGGAAGATGTTCCGATGCCATCCGTCAAACGCCGGACATCACCGGAGATTGACGGAATTAAGATGGCGCCATCGCAGACATGACATCAGTTTGAAATAAGAAGAGTTATTTTCGGCAAATATAGTATTCAGACAGACGAAATACGATGATGGAGAATTCGTATAAATTATAATAAAGTAATTTATCAATTTTCCTGTTTATTTTCACACATTTAAAACTCTATTATTACAATATGCATATTAGAGGTAGCACAATGAGGTCAAGGATACCAAAGACAACTTTTGAAGTTGGTACTACTGACTATAGAAAAATCAATCGAGGTTTCTACAGACTAGCGCAGTTTTTCAATAATCAAAAAATGTATGTTTTTGTTTTAGTCGGTTTATAATTTGTTTGCCGGATAACCTTTCTATCCAGATTCCATTTATTGAAATATCGACCCTAAGTCAAGCGACATATGATTTGTGATATTTCAACATTTGTATATTTTATAGTGTTGTACTTACAAGTTTTAATTTTGATTGAATACAATATGAGTTAGCGAATGATATGCTAAATTGTTAAAGTCAATGTCTTTTTACAATACTTTTAGAGTAAAATATAAACTTCTTAGTAATAGCTACTTGTGAACACAAGCATACCTATGTCTAGGATCTTGTTAAGTTGTTATAGTTAAGTGAATCAAGGAAACAAGCTTTATTATTGCAGAATTAGACCACTTTGGATCGTCACCTACGCATACCAGATCCCAGACAAGATCTACCAAGTATTATATTTAGATGAGTATCTTGGATCAGATATATCAAAGCCAAATTAAGCCAGTTTTTAATACAAGTCAAATATTTTTAAGCTTCTACTATGAACAGCGACACAAAAAGAAAAGCGAGCTTGTGCTTCGAATCAGGAATTCAACAAAAAGCTTTTCAGTTCAATAAGTCAGCGAACTCATTAAGCCAAGAAAATTATATGACTGCAATATAATTCTTTATGATTTTAAGATTATTTTAATTTTTAAACTGTAATCAATGCGTGGCCGAATGCAGAAGCTAGTTTTCTATATCGTAGGACCTAATCTGACAAAGAAAATGGATAGAAAGAAAATAAAATAGGAAAAGGTATAATGAAAATTGATACAATAGTTTTATTATATGAGATACCAAGTCCGTTATGTGGCTATGTAGTATAAGTACTGCCGGTCATTGTGATATACGACAATACATTCGCCATCATTATCTTTTTAATTCACCTTAATTATACAAAATTGACTTAACCATGATCCGAAGACTTTTTTTTGTCTACCTGCACAAAAAACAGTCTTTATTCATTTTAAATTATATTTATTGCTCAAAAACGTGTGTAATTGGTACAATACCAGAAATAAAACATCACTATCTATGCCAACTATTCCGTCAAAGAGTATGCGAACAGATGTGACACTCGACTCTAACATTTTAACTGGAAATATGACAAATATTTAAATCATCACTGGAGCTCGAACCCACCCGTTTTTGCACAAGTCAGCGAGCAATTAAAAATAAAATTGGCATTAATTGCGTAGCTTCATGTTTTTATAAAGTGGGTTAGCAATTTGTAGAAATAATTCCCTTAATACGAGAGAAGGTATACGCGTGTAATGAAACGTGGAGCTATTAAATGTTGTAATTATTATAATTTGGCGAGATAGAGATTAAAATCATAGAGTAAACAAAGATTAAGTTGGCTCATTAATAAATGAAATAGCTTTAAGCTGCTATTTATACAATGAATTTTCCAGTCATTAGTCAGCCGGGTTTTCTATACAAGCAGCTGACAATAGCTTGTAGGTAGGTAATAAAAACTCTATTTTTAAACAAACTAAATATACAGTTAATCAATTGAGAAAAAAGTAAAATGATATTACGTAATTTTGTAGGTACTTTTTCTAGCCATGAAAACATGTGAGTTGTAGTATCTGTTTGATCTACTCTATGATGTATATAAGCTGGTTTATTCTAGAGCGGCTTCTTTAGACAATTTTGTCGTATAATTAAATACATTGGAGGCTTAATGGCAAATAATGTATTATAAATAGTCAGCGGTGTAAATACACTTATTTTACTTTTTATGATAAATGGTAGGGTGTTCGCTCGTCTCTTTATAGAGAATAGGGTTTCTAGGTATTTTATGAATTTATAAGGTCATTGCGTTATAAAGCATTGTCCTGAATGACTACCTGATTGACATATATGTACATGTACCGCTGGACCTAGAGATTATATTTGGAAGATTTCATCTTTTTAAGGCGTAAAGGTGTAAGTACTAAGGAAGACTTGAATTTTCAAAAACTCTTCCTTAGTACTTATAACTATTATTATTATTATTTTATTTTTTTATGTTAAGGAATGACGTGACGAGCTAGCCGTTCACCTGATGTTAAACGACACGGCTGCCCATATCAGCTGCAGTGTCACTCGAAACTCTAAACTATAGAGGTTTGCGTGACACTGCACTGCGCACGTCATCCAGAGACATCAGCACAATCTAGTAATAAGATTACTAAGCTGTGAGATCAGATCATAAAGTCTCATTTGCCCAGTAATTTCACTAGCTACAGTGCCCTTCAAACCGGAACACAGCAGTGCTTGCGCACTACTGCTTGGCGGCAGAATAACTGGCAAAGCGGTGGTACCTACCTAGACGAACTTTGCAATAAAGTCCTACCACCTAGTATAAAGTCCTACCACCTACCCCTAAAAGTGTCAAACCGTGGGCTACTTCAGAGAGAGCGGCACACTCCGTGCTTTAGGTTCAAATCATAAGTAGTACATAGGATCAGCCCGTCGCACCGGGTCGCTCCATTGAAGTGCAGCGCCATAGCCATAGAAAGAAAGGTAACCTTTCTTTCTATGAGGCAGACTTGCAGCGCTGTGCGAGCTGAATTTAACTTTATTGCGTTGTAGCATGAATCGCTGTTTAAGTAACTTCACAGAGTGAATCTTCTGTACTATTAAATATTCTAGTTAATAATTATAAGCCCTAAGTATACCAAAGATTTAAGAAAAGGTTTCTTGGTTATAAATATAAATAAAAGAGAGAAATACGGTACTAATTCCTAGAAAGTGATCCGCTAAAATTACAATGCGACGCGAAATATAGTAATACGCATCTTGAGAAAGAGCGAGACGCATGACTAGTTTTTGACGAAGACAGCGATGTGCTTACGTGCCTTATCTTCTCACTTATTATATCTATGCTTTATGTGATCTAAGTCACATACATTTTAAATGTTTATAACACAAAATTAGAGTTTTGGCGGCAAAATGAAAAAGATCGCGTTACCGCATTGTAATATTTTTCAAAACTTATGTTATTTTCAGTGTTAGTGCATAAAATTGGTGGCATTTTATTCATTAAGTGCTGGATTACAGGCATAAGTGTGGGAAAGTCGTATAATGATGGTAAAACGTTTCTTTTCGTGTTGTTTCCAAAACTACATAGAAGCTTCTGGTAAAGTTGCCAACACTCTACTAGGTGTTTGACTTGACTAGACTAGACTATGATTTGATGACTTGAACTGGGACTTGACTTGACCATTATATAATATTAATTATGTAACTTGAGATTATCAATTACTTGACATTGGGTTAATAAACAAAAGTGTGGAGCCAAAACAAATACAAAAAAAAAAACACAAAGTTATTTACTAACAAAAAATACATCTATACGTATACATCCCTTTCGCAGTGATGCCATTTTTAGACGACCGTAATTACCACCCTCATAAGGAGACACATTAAAAAATCGATACACCCTCACAATTAAGAAACCTCGCATCCCTCAAACGTCATGTCACCCTTACATGTTAAACAACATAAGGGATGTAGCACGCGACTTTTAAATCAATAGCTATAAGGTTCAAGATATATTAGAAAAGTGTTTCGAATCTGCAAAATGGTAAGAGTTATGTTGGCGGTAAAAATATGGCGATTTCACATTTGATCATCAAGTTGCAACTTTCGAATGATGCATTTTTTTAAGGATGTCTTTTTAAAAAAAAAAAATTTAATTATTATTTTTTCCTTAATTGGATAATACAATTACGACGATGTTTATTAAAATGTGTTTAATTAATATTAAACAAAACTTAAAATAGTGTACATCCAAGTAGGTAGATATAGCAACACTTTTATTTTTGTTTCACCACTTTATAAAATGGCAATTTTTTTTTTTTTTGTTTTTTATAACTAATCTACACAGATTAGTTATAAAAAAATTCTTCTCTCTCTCTTTAAAAATACTTTTGTTTTATTATTATTATTTATTATTATATATAGAGAGAGAGAAAGAATGCAGCGCATTTTTAATATACAAACGAGGTTTTGATTGCCTAGTATTTATTATTTTTTTATTATGGCATAAACATACCACTATTACATGTTTCATTTAATTAAGTCGACTTCTATACAAGCAGTGCTTAGAGCTTGCGTGTTTTTTTTTTTCGTACGACGAATATTTAATCTTGCGTTTTTTAACAGCCGTATTGCAACATGGATTCGTGACAGGTTGATTTAAAAAAAAAACAAATTGCGCAACTAACATCACTCAATGCGAAAGCAACCGCGGGCAATTTTGCCAATATGCAAAAGTTAGACGGGCGGGGGAGAACGGGGCAAGTCGTGATTAGGCCGTGTGTGGCGATGCGCATCTTATGCCCGCATTACCCTTTCGTTTTCCTTCCGATAGCTGCCTTTGTGGAACCCCTCGGTTGTGGAAAACAGAGACAGAGCTTACAGATTGGGGTGATTGTGAATCGAACAATTTCTGTCCTCTGACGTACGTCTGACATTCCTTGGATTCAATTATATAGAATAAATACTTTTATATTTAGTAAGGAATTTTTGAAATGTCGTAAAAATTAGGATTTATGGAGTTGGTAGCCTTTGGACCTGTGATGATGATGACGTAGCTGCGATCAGTTTTAAGTACGCAGTCACTGAGAAATACTATTTTTTTTTGTGCCTTTTAGAATGATTTACTTATCAAAATAAAATAAAATAATAATAATAATTACGCCCAACGATCACATACATAGAGCCTGGAACCTAACTAGGATTCCCTGTGTCTAGGGACCCAAGAACTACGAGGACCATGGTCTCACAACACCCAGACGCAGAACAAGTATATGCACTTTTTGTTGTGCAAATATACTTGTCCTGCTGCGGTAATCGCACCCGCCTCCTCTGGGTTATGAGGTGCCCTGCTCAACTAGCACACCACAGAGGATATCTGAAAATCATCGACTAATTACCATCATGGTATTTTGCGAATTCGACTACTGTTTTCTATGACATCTATCCGCTGGTAGATATCTTCGTCTACAGATCATACGATCAAAGATCGGTGTTTCTTTTGATATTTTTCCGGAGCACCATCGATTAAGGCATAACCTTTGAGTTTGCGGGTTAAGGGAGGGGGGATAAGGGGGGGAGGACATTTGTCGCGGTGCCCTTTTTGAACCTGGTTATTGGTACTCGAAGCGAAGTGCGGGTTTCATTACAGGTGTATCAGGAAAGGAATGTTTTGATTTTGATTTTTTTTGACCTTATTGAATTTTAATCTTCAATTTTCAAATAGATATTGTATTTAATTTAGATACTTAATATATATTTAATTCAGTATTAATATATTAGTATTAATATTTAGTATTAATTAAGAAGATGCGCTTTGATTTTTGCTTTGATTTTCTGAATAAGAAAACAAAATAATTCATATTAAAAACTGCAACTAGAGATTAAAATTCTATTTAGGGATGTAACATCATGGGCCTCATATTTAAACGTTGATTAATTTAATCAATATTTCAAATGTCCGGTTAACTTCTCTTTAACATGAAATGCTACGCCAAAAACAAGATAAAGCATTATTATAAATAAATAAATAAATATGAGTGGACATTTAACACAACGCCATCTAGTCTCAAACTAAGCAAAGCTTGTACTATGGGAGCCAGATAACTGATACAATACTTGTATACTTCTGTTTGTAGATACATGCATAGAATACCATATAACATCACAGAACACACACCTATGTTCATCACAAATGTTAGGCGGAAATCGAACTCACAGCCTACAGTTCAGAAGGCAGAGCTATTACAGACAATCTATCAGTTATTTTAAGTATTGATTAAAATTAAATAACGTTGGAAGCCTGCTAGTAATAAGGACACATACACGGACATTTTTTTTATGTTAGTGAATGATGTGACGAGCTAGTCGTTTACCTGATGTTAAGCGACACGGCTGCCCATAACAGAACAGTGTCACTCGGAACCCCAAAACATAGAGTTTCGAGCGACACTGCACTGCGCACATCATCCTGAGACATCAGCACAGTTTGGTAATAAGATTACTCGACTGTGAGATCAGATCATAAAGTTTCAATTGCCCAGTAATTTCACTAGCTACAGTGCCCTTCAAACCGGAACACAGTAGCACTTGCACACTACTGCTTGGCGGCAGAATAACTGGCAAAGCGGTGGTACCTACCTAAACGAACTTTGCAGAAAAGTCCTACCACCTAGTAAAAAATCATGTCAACCCTTCAGTGTTTTTACTTTAATACCAAAGTTCGCACAACCAAAACCCCCATCCGAGGAGTCATCCAATCCAAACTTCGCACCGTTAACACACTTTCCATTTTCCTTTCGGTCTCTCATCGAAAACTACTGTTAGCTCCGTAGTTAGACTACCAAATACGGGGACAAACTAATAAACGTGAATGTTTAATATTCGGAATCTTCCTGCCACCCTAAGGCGAATTTCAATGCCTTAAGTGATAGTGTTGGCAAGAAGAAAGGTGTAAGCGACTTTGTGCAAGAAACGGGAATTCATGTGTTCAGAACTTCTTGCTGTTATGTTTTATAATCGAATTTCAAAAAGTGTAGGTTTCGAATACAAAATTCAGTCATGCCTCGCGGGTCATACAGCGTGTTACTTCTGACAAAACTCAATGCAATACTTTTATTGTATCATGCAAAACGCTATCATTATTTTGCCTAAGCTAATATAAAGAAATTACGACCACAAAAATTATCATAATTATGTACTTACTGATTATTTTAATTATTATTGTACCACGCTATCCACTTAATAAAATAAGCGAATGGAAAAGGTCATATGTACAAAAAGAGATCATAAACAATTTTGAAGAAGATTTTTTTTTAATTAGCGGTGTTGCCGTCTAAATTAATGTTTTTGAGAATCATCCATTATGTTTCTGAATTGTTTTAAATATTTATTAAATAAAAATGTACATCTATATTTTCTCTTTTAATGTGTTTAATTTACTATTGCAAATCTGGATTCAGCAAAGGCGCTTACGTCATTTCCTTGTCAGCGTCACTCGCGAAGATCTGCCGTTTGGATGCGGAAGTGATTTCCCATGAAACCAATGTATAGGGATACCATTAAACAGGTACATTTACAGTACACTGCCGTGAAGGAACTTCAGTTACCAGATTTATGACACGTTATAATAATAATAACAAGGCCCAACGATCACTTTCACAGATCCTAGATCCTAACTAGGACTTGCTGTGTCTAGGGACCTAGGAACTAAGAGGACCATAGTCCCACAACACCGAGACACAACAAGTATTTGCGCTTTTTTATAAAATAGTTACAAATACTTGTACTGTCGCGGGAATCGAACCCGCTGTCCCCGAGATATGAGCCAACCTGCTCAACCACCACACTACAGAGGCTGACATAAAGTTATAACATAAGGTTAGAAAGCCTCTGTGGTGTGTACAGAATAAAAGCGTAAGTACTTGTTATGTGTCTGAGTGTTGTGGGACCATGGTCTTCGTAGTTCTCGCTCTCTAGATACAGGGAACTATTATGTTATTATATTTCACATTATAATGTAAGAATTGCTCAATTGAATTTTTTAAATACTTCCAATAGATACTAACCGTTTCGACTCTACTGTTTTAATAAAAACTACATTGGGTGGAACACCATTCCACCCAATGTAGTTTTTATTAAAACTTTAGCTTTAGTCAGTCTTTACAGAAAAAATAAACCTGGTTTTGTTTAAGTCTAGAGTCAAATAGTCATTTAGTAGACAAGCGCGCTATACCTTAGCCTACACAAATCCCATACATCGTCCAGTTATTTCGTCAAATAAGTCATCCAATTACGAAATTATAAGAAAGCTATCTTTTTACATGAAAAATTAAGGTGAATACTTATATTTATCGTCTCAGGGTTGTGCCTGTGGATAGAACGGACGTTCAATATCTGAGAAAATATAAATGAAGTAGGTAGGTAGGTTAGGTAATAATAACAATGTAATAGATTAGTATTTTAATTAACTCAGCATTTAAACTTTAATCATATTAACTAGCGGAAAAAATATTACTCAACTTTTGTTGCATCTTACAAACCACACTCTATTGACCATTTCGTAAAGATTGAACCATCAATATTTTCATTTTCCACTAGTCCACGAACGAGTTACGCCTCTAGGGTTGTCTACATCCATTCGTAGCCGATATTGCCCAAATTTTTCGGCGAAACTTTCGAGCACTCTCCACCCCCACATTGGCAACACACACACATAGACATCTAATGAAATCAGACATGCCAGCAATTGTAGATTCAATTAGTAGCAGAGTTGCCATTCTTATCGGAGGAGACGATTTTACGAACGAATTAATCCGAAAACATACGATTTCTATCTCCCTCCCCCTTTCTTACTACATCGATACGTATAGGATATATAGATGACGTCATTGTGTTTGCCAAGAGTAATTAAGTACCTACATGTGGATCGGGAGCGATAAGTAATCATGTCTAAAACGAAGTTCGCAAACTTGGGAGTTATTAGACGAATGAGTTAAGAATGGCTTCGCTGTAGGTTACGTCGTTTCAAATAAATTAGTCACATTTGAAACCTATTTGAAATCAAAATATCGTAACACGCGCGTCAAAATTTGAATTTAAAAAATCATTGTAACAAAAAATTCGTTCCAAATCACGTATAGAATCTAATAAAATCCATGAAGCTCAAATCAATTTAAAAATGGAATGGCAAATCAAATCGAAATTCGATATTCCATAATTGAATAGACAACTCTATAAAACCAATCAAAACAACTTACGGTCGCGATCGTCGATAATCTATTAATAGGGAGGGGAAGAGAACCCTATTTTTTTGGTTCTTTTTATTGATCATTGATCACGCCTGAGTATTGATGAATTGATATTAATGTGGCCGTGGGGTGGTTTTTTTATTATGGACCTCGTTGACAGAACCACAATTGGATTGTGTAATTCTTTTTCACACAATGGACGTTCGATTTTTGTTGGCACTTAATATTTGGCATTTTTATTTACATGTTTGTTTGGTGATTTTTTGTTACTTTTTGTGGACAATGGGTTTGATTAGAATCCTTGATTGAGTGTTTAGGAATAAGCGATTGTATTTCGTCGTTGAATTTATTCGAGAAACATTAACGTAAAATCTTAAGTTTGTTTTAAAATATGCGGGAAAATCTATAAACACGAAGTTTTGAATTGAGAACATCCAATTTAACGGATAAGGGGGAACAATTCAAATTCATAGACAATATAGATTCTAACAATGGCTTCCATATTCGTGCTCACACTTCAATATGCGAAATTGACACCACAATATTACAAACAGAAATAAGATTGCCTCGAGCCACCCCGGGGGTGCGCAGGGTGGCACTTTATTATCCAGAATGTCTTCACGATTGAAACCAATTGTTAATTGAGCTATATCTATGAAAATTGCGTTCCCTGCTCGATTCTTATCGGAATTTGTCGTTAAATTTATTATTACAATAGCGGCTTTTCGGTTTCCACGTGAAACGGAACGCTTCAATGATCGCGTTCCGATTCCAGAATTCTAATTTGGCATCTCTAAAATTACAAACGCAGTAAAACCAACGTGGAATTCAATTTTCATAATTTAAAATTAGAATAGATCGGTAATTAAGAGCTTAATTGTCTATGGTCCGCCGATTATAACTACAAAAAGTGGAAAACTGAATTGGGAACGTCAAAATAGTGGGCTGTTGGAACAATTATTATTAGTGTGGGTAGGAAAGCCGAGGATGGTTAGACAATCGAATAAATCCGAATGGAAATTTCCCTATTCGTGAACAATAGTTAGATTTAGAGGCTGTATCTCGCTCAGACAGATTGATTGGGCCCCGCCTTGCTCGGCGGTGAGGATCAAACTTATTTGTAACTATTGTTTAGACGAAACCAAAGTATGGATGGTTATGAATATACGGAAAAAGTTGAAAAACGCTAATATAAATGTTATAGTAATCTTATTTTTATTTATTCTTCGCTTTAAACGAATTTTAAGTATGTTTCAACGATTCTGTTCCAGAAACAGGCATCAATTACATTACAACGCGATCCGGCGCCAAACCCATCATCGTCGGGCGGATCTCAAGTTACCACATAAATAATATCATTGCGTTCGCATAAATCGCGATTCTCTCTCCATATTTTGTTACCTGTGCCGTTTGTTACGATTTTATTATGAAAATGAATGGCAGGCGGACCGGGGGTGGGGAGGGGGGTAAGGAGAGGAGGGGTAGACGATCAAAATGGCGATATAAGTGTGAGACAGTGAGTGAGCTTTATAAATGTGAACGACGCCAGCGCGTAGATAAAAAAGTGAGTGAACTTCACCAATGTCTCTTGTCAAATTTCGTATCTACAATAAAGAAAACATAGATAAACTTTTTTGTTGAATTTCAAATGTCTAGACTTTATGTATGTATGTGATTTTGTTAAGCGCGATTTGGCTGAAGCCATCTTACTGTATTCCAGTAGATTGTGATCAAAAGGGTTCCTAATTCGTACATTCGGCAACACACACTAGCAACTATGAGAGTTTTATGGACCGAGTCTTTTATGGGATAATCAAATTTTGTATTATTAATGCGCTTAATTCGCGTCGGGAATTGATTTTAGAACGAACGTAGTTTCTGCGGTTGCCTGCCTTTTGTTTTCGATGAGATATAAATGTTAGTCTATGGTTTCAATTATGGCGGGAAAGGAAGAAAACCACAAAGGTAAGGTTATACATACTTTACATATTCAGTTATATAAAACGCGTTCCTTCTCATTATTTTAATGAAATGTCGTTAAATTATTTTTGACATACGTTCCTGAGAATCTATTTGGGGTTGTTTTAAGTACACGGTTTGCCGTTTTCAAATGTAACACGTCAAAAGCTTTTGATTATTTATTCGAGGCAGAATTAATTGAAATTTTCATTGTTGACGAGCACACGTGTAATTAAAAAGTAAGTTTCGTTCAGCAATTTGTTTGTGCTTTATGGTTAAGTATGTTATTTACTTAAGCCTTACTAGTGGATAAAAACACAATAAGCACAGTAATTGAACACAATATGGAGATTTGGTGCAGTTTTTTTATGGCATACCTATTTAAGGTTTCAGAACGTATTTATATTATGCCTGGAGATTATCAGATCAAAACACTGGCTGACAAAATTTACGATTATAAACAACTTATTTGAAATTCGAACTTAAGCCATAGAACACTAAATTGATACCCGTACAGAAGTCTCGTCTGAAAAGTACCTACCTAACTTAAAGCTAACGCTTCCACACATCTAACATTAAATGTAACCGTGGAAACCTGCGAAAATATGTAAATTGATCCTCGGAGATGCCGGACGAACGGACTGAGTGAAATTTGAATATAAACTTTCCACGGGTACCGTATAAGCGTCATTTATTTCGGCCGCGCTATAAAATATAATGATTTTTGACGTACCTCAGGCCTGTATTAATTCTGCGGGTGTAATAGGAGGGGAATATATCGACAGGTATCTGTGGGTCCGTTTTAATTATACCATTAAAGCCTTTTGTTACTTAGACGCGTTTGACCCCTAATTAATCTATATACATACAAGAATACAATTTACTGATAAGCTTTCAAAAAAAGAATAAATTAAGGGAAGAAAAAATTTATATGAAGAACAGGAGAAAAATTTCGACGGGCGCAGTTGGTGGGAGATGAAGGTCAAAATAGACCAATGACTTACTGACCCGATAGTTCAGTTGGTAAGTAACCGTGCCTTCTGAATTGAAGGGTTGAGACTAAAAAGGGTTTAACTGTCAAATTGATAGTTTCGAGAAAATTTACTTTAAACTTCAACGGCGTCATTTTAATGTAGAGTGCTTATAAGGTAATAGAAAAGGTTTATGTAAGTTTCAGTTGCTTGAAAATGTATTAATTCTATTTTAAAATACTAAATATAGTACTAATTTATATAATTACTGTAAAAATATAATATAATAAAATAAATATAACAATGTTTTTATGCTAAGCGAACTGTATTCCTGTGACAGATAAACCGTTTTTAGACTCAAAATCTCGAGATTTAAGCCTCATTTCAATATTTTGAGAATATATATTTGTATTTTGTATTATTGTAGATAATTTCACGCTAAATCCAACGATGCCCATAAGTCATTTTGTGAAAAAAATAAGTTAAGCCCTTTTTGTTCTCGCCCCTTCAATTATGGGTTGTGGGTTCGATTCCCAATCACACAAAAAATTGTGCGATGAACATCGTGTTATCTTGTATTTTATGTATGTATTTACAAGACAAAAAGTATCTAAGTATTGTATCTGGTACCTGGTTCCCATAAAGCTTTGCTTAGTTTGGGCTGGCGAGGTGTGAAATGTCTACAAATATTTATTATATTTTTATTTATTTACAAGTTTATGACTGTGTTACAAAGAACGCGTAATCAATTAATGAATATTGAATACTGTCTTCGCTTTCTATAAATAACAGTAGGAACTATTGGAAGATCGCCAATCGAAACTACGAATTCGCTAACAATGACATCGATGCCGTTTCCCCTAAAATAAAACCGCATTGAATATGCTACACTCGCAAAACCCATTATTAAAATATCCTTCTAAATATCTGAAAAGGAAAAAAACCCTCAAAATGGACGCCACTCGTCTGAATAAGAGATCGAGCATATTTACATAAAAAACAAATAATACACGCCGAGACGGGATGCGCGCATAAAATTAAAATCGATGAGAATTCTACCCTTCGAATTAAATATCACTGCCCTGTCTCACGCACACACGCGGGCAAGATCTAGATCAAAGTTGAAGGGTCGAGTGGCATGTTCAAAAGTACCATCGATTTTTTACTCTATGACGTAATAGAAGATCACTGCTCTAGTCTATGATGACCAATGGTCTCTCATCTCTGGTTAAATGCACGAACTGCGTTATGCCAAGATTAATAAAAAAACGAGCGTGCTTTAGACCACACGACTGAAGTAAAACCTCTTTAGCTCCATCTATCGGCCGGTATAATTTTGTTTTCCTTTATTTAATGTTAATGTCGCCATTTTGACAATTGTAAATTGTCATTTTACCGGATATACCAACACAATAACACATTTTTTTAACTTTGTTGTGTTGACAATGGAGATCTACGTTAACCAAAAACTTCCTCGTCACACATTCACCAGCGTACTCTCCAAGTCAAGCGTGCATAAAAAAGTTTTACTGCAAAATTAAAAGCAATAACATTTACGGGTAGCGTCAAAACGTTACTAGCGACACAATGCAATCGGAACCCAAAGCAACGAATTCGAATTTTAATACAAGTATTGGGTTGTGATATGAATGCGTTCTTCCAAGCCATAAAGATCAGATATTTAAAAAAAATCGTTGGATTCCAATGGGGTGTAGCTTAAAATATCGGCTCGCACTTATTTGCATACTAACTAAAATAATTTATTATTTTTTCTCGGAGGGGCGACTACGTGGGGTGAGATTGTATACAATAGGAATAACTAGAAACTGAGTGTTATTGCTCCAATCGAGCTGCTTTATATTTTAGAATAACATTTTATTAAGCTTCAACTAAAAATAAACATTTAATCTAGAACTAGACAAGTTCAAAACAAATATGAAAATAAACATACACGGGAATGCAATATTCAACGTCAAAATCCTGCTTAAAAGTTTGAATCAAAGCGGTTCGGAAATCAAAGTAGAGTCGGCAAAAGGATGAGTGGAGATCGCGGTTCGTCGCATTGCATCCTTACAATATAGCGTATGATTGCTGGAAACAAAGCGCGCCGGTACAACTTTCCGAACGTACTCGCTGTCGGCGAAAAAGTTTGGCTGCTCTATGGTACTTCGTTTGCGTCATCTGTTTTTGAACGCATCGCGACATTGGCATCTAATAAAAATATTGATATTGGTCGTTGAAAAGAATACGAAAGTGCAGCATTTGTGAATTTTGATTGATGGATTATTATCCTTTAGTGTTTGTGAACGTGCACGAGTGTTGGCAAATAGTTCCAAGTTTTAAAACCACGCATTTTCGTTTTCCCCTCAAGGCTTCCTAAAGCCTTCAGTAAAATATCCACCCAATAAGACTCTGACATAACCGTACAAAAATTCCTTACATGACATTGGCAGAGTTATCACTAAAAAGCGATAGAACCATTAAACGAAGAAGTAGCGTTTTCCAATTTTGAAATTAACACATTTGCTTTTGTATTTTTTTATTTTCTTTTTACTGCTGTACGATTGGCGATGTTTGTAGCCATTTTTGTTGACGCTACGGAAACTCTGTAGCGGATAGCGGGCGAAATTATCATTCGAATCAAAGGGAATAATTTTAAATATCTACACATAAACACGAGGTCCAGTCCACGTCCAGACGGTCTCACACCACCGACCGCAAGATTTATACACATTATCATATATGATATGGTTCAAATTCTACGATTCACTGATGCATTATATGTTTCTACTTTTTATTTTGTCTGGAAGGCCCTTTTGTTTTGGCTCGATCCGTGTTTGAGGGTTTAATTGTGGATTCTTTATGATGTATTGTAATGAGTCGGCGTGAAGAGTTTTTTCAGGAAGGACACAATTTATATTTATTTGACAGGCTCTGTGGTGTAGTGGTGGAGCAAGTTGGCTCATAAACCGAAGGCGGCGGGTTCGGTTCCCGCGGCAGGACAAGTATTGTGCACAGAAAAAAAAGCGCAAATATTTGTTCTGAGTCTGGGTGTTGTGGGAGTATGGTCCTCGTAGTTACTGGATCCCCTTGACACAGGGAATCCTAGTTAGGATCCAGGATATGCATGTACAATGTATGTAAGCGTTAGGCGTTGTTATTATTATTATTATTCTTAAGTATATAAAAAATCAAATATTTCTTTGTTTAAAATTGAAACTGGAGTTATTAGTGCGGTAAAGTTACCCCCTTCGATACGAATAGCATTTCTAAGCAACAGTTTAAAACTAAGGGTTGAAAGAGTTATTCATATGCAAATAATATTTTATTATGCAAGTAGGTTGGTACCTGGTAATCAAAGATCGACAAGCATCGTTTTTGAACGGGCTAATACTTTTGGTCGTTCGACCTTTACAGTGACACCAGGGGGTTACACGAATCGTTAAGAATCGTTAAAGTGCAAGTCAATAAAGCGTGCTATGTCTTGAATAAATGTATTTTCTTTCTTTTCTTTCTTTCTTTCTATTTAACCGATTTAAAAAAAGTGTTTCTTAATGACAGATAGATGGATAGATAGATAGATAGATAGATATATATATAGATAGATGATAGATGATAGATAGATAGATAGATTATGTCAACACGTCATTCGTTTAAATATAAAAAGCCCGTCAAATTTGTTTAATAATGAAAAAAAAGTTGTATAGTGCCACCAACTTATCTGTAGAATGTAGCGATGGCGCCACGATCGAAAAGTAAAGCGATTAAACAGCACAGACATCATCGACTAACAACAACAATATGGAGAGTTTGTATTATTTTCCCAAACTTGTGTTATTTTCAGTGTTAGTGCATAAAATCGGTGGCATTTTATTCGTTAAGCGCTAGGACTAAAGGCATGAGTTTGGGAAAGTGGTATAATGATGGTGAAACGATTATTTTCGTGTTGTTTCCAAAACTCCATAGAAGCTTCTGGTAAAGTTGCCACCGCTTTACTAGGAGTATGACTTGACTAGACTAGACTATGACTTGAATTGATGACTTGGACTGTGACTTGACTTGACACATATATTATATTACTTAACTCGAGAAATTATCAATTACTTGACACTGGTTAAATACACGAAATTGTGGAGCCATACAAAAACAAACAAAAAACAATAATATGACGTTTTCAAAATGGCGTCAGTAGTTCCGCTTTTGGCCGTTCTACAGATAAGTTGGTGGCACTGTATCTTATTATAGAGTCAAACGGTGACTAGGATTTCTTACAAGTATCGATCCCTTAATAAGCACCCCTGTCACCCACACACGCACAATACCGATTGCACACAAATTTTAACTGAACTCATGCATATTTATAAAGTAAACGTGTATATTATTTAATATCTACGTTTGTGTGTGTAAGGGAGGGTCTTAATAACAGATATTCAATCAAAATCAACCCTTTTCGGACGCCGATATCTTTTGCCCGATGCATCTCACCCCTTGTGTTGTTTTGTGATCTGTAGATATGAAAGAATGATTTTGGGTGTCGTTTTAAGCTAAATGATTTTTTGGAACTGGCTGAATGTTAAAACCACGGGAAGACAAAAAAGTAAATTATGGCAAAATAGTTGATAATATTTTATTGCGATAAAAAGTATCTCATATCTTTCCCTTTTACATCACGATCTTTACCAAAAAACACTGGCTAAATACATTAACGTATAGAGCCAAAACATAAAAAAAAAGTATTTTCCCGCCTAAAAGCCTTTATTTATTTATGTTTTGGCTCCACACTTTTGTGTATTTAGCCAGTGTCAAGTAATTGATAATTTATCAAGTTAATGATAATTCACGCAAAAATGTGTCAAATCACAGTCGAAGTCATCAAGTCAAGTCATAGTTTAGTCAAAGTCATACTCCTAGTAAAGTGGTTGCAACTTTACTTGAAGCTTCTATGGAGTTTTGGAAACAACACGAAAAGAAACGTTTCACCATCATTATACAATTTTTCCACACTCATGCCTGTAGTCTAGCACTTAACGAATAGAATGCCACCAATTTTATGCACTAACACTGAAAATAACACAAGTTTTGGAAAATAAGACAATGCGGTGACGCGATCTTTTTCGTTTTCCCGCCAAAACTCTCCTAAAAGCCTTGTCTATGATTTTCAACAATAAGTAGCTGTATTGGTAAGTTACGTCAAAAGATTAATTAACATTAGAGGTTTCCTTCCACAGAAGTTTGGTATTGTTTTCCAATGGAAATGATTTATTTTTTGCCCGCGCCTGAATTAATTTCTCACATCCGGCAGCCATCGCGAGCAGATATTTAATGGTTTCGGGTTCCGTTCTACGAATGTGTAAGGACGAACTGATAAAACGACTGTAAGTAAATATTTCAAATAATTTTAGTAATCGAATTTAAATGGCAGTTTTGGAGGGTAGGTCAAAAACGTAATAGGTTATACCGAATAGTTTTACTAAATTCACTTTGAAATTAATGATAATTAATTAATCACACAAATATTATAAAAGCGAAAGTTTGTATGTGTGTTTGTGTGTATGTTTGTAACTCCTTCACGCTCAAACGGCTGAATAAATTTGCATGAAATTCGGTACTAAGATAGCTTATACACTGGATTAACACAACCGTGGGATGAGCCAATATAATACTTTGTATCCGCAGGTGACACCGCGGGGTGCAACTAGTATTATATTTATGACGGAAGAAAAAATTACCTACGTTGTTTCAACGAACCTGCAATGAAGAATGTTGATGTACTATCCTTTTATAAATAAATTCAATTAAAATAATCAAAATTTAAAATAATGCATTGGCAAGAGCAACAAGTATTTATTTTTAAAATCCCTTTTCATTTCCTTTATTTAAATTTTTCGTAATATTTCGTATATTTTTCTTAATTTTTTTATTATTAGCGTTTTACTATTTCGCGCCAAAAATCCGTAATTTTTTTCTCTACAAACTTATGTAATGAAATTTGCGTTCATTGGTTCAAGACAGACGGTGATAAGCATGCGCCCAATGACCGTTCAGTATGTGGTCTGCCAAGTTGCCATAATTTAAAAAATGTACCGAAACTCGGGGGAAAGTGTTGCTTAGCTAAGTTGTGTGACTTTAGTGCAGACTGGCAAAAGGGTACTAGGCAAGGCAATCACTCAATTCAGTGTTGCAAATGTCCATAAGTGGAGGTGACTACTGATCTTCAGATGGGTCAAGCGCGGTGATTTATTTATTTATTTATTTATTTGTTAAATACACAGTGAACTTACAGCTACGCCAAAACATTCACATTGTTACACTAAGTTCTTATATGGACTAAGCAATATATATTTATAAAGGCGACTAATGGGGTCAGTATGTATGTCAGCATCTTGGACTTCGCTTAAGAAGCGGTTGATAACAGCTACAGCCCTTGCTGTTGGTGCATTATGAGCGTGCCACGTGCGTAAGGCAGGAGGCGCAGCAAACAGCTGGTGGCGACGTCTTTGACCCGCGCGGATGTAGTTTTGCGGTACAAAGTAGTGTAATCTGCTTAGCACTGAAGGATTGTCTACCTCGTTACGCATCAACAGGCAGTAATGTATAATTAATAATAGTTTACGTCGAAGCTCCAACGTTACAAGACCCACCATTCCCGATACAAATAGTGAAGGAAAAAGAAAGGGATAGTATCCATACGCTCTTTTATAGAGATACCTTGCGAACTTTCGCTGCACTCTTTCGATCATGACAGTATATTTTTTAGTCCTCGGATCCCAAACAATAGCCCCAAATTCGAGTGCGCTACGGACATATGCGTTGTACAGCATAATGGGAATGTTCATATCTTGAAATTGGGCAGAACTTCGAGTTATAAAACCCAGGGTTCTATTGGCCTTTTTACATATACTTGTAATATGTTCGCTAAAATTAAGCCTATTATCCATAGTGACGCCTAAGTCACGGATTGAGTCAACCCGCTCCAATACGTTTTGATCAAGGGTATACGGATATCTAACCGGTACAAGCGATCTCGAATAAGTGACTACTTTACACTTGGACACATTAAAATTTAAGTTGTTTAATTCTGCCCATTTAGCAACTGCATCTATATCGTGCTGGAGGTTTGTACAATCAGATGCTATAATGGTCGGTAGAGACTAACAGCATTAGCCCTTTTAAAAAAACCATCAGATGGGCCACCCGCCACTCATTTCATTAAAAAATACCTACTATCTGTAATTCTGTATTAGTTTAACTTTTTTCTTTTCTGCTGCCAAAAGTACAAATACAAATACGCGTGGGGGTATTACGGAAGACGTCAGATTTTATAAGTTGTCAATGTCATTCTTACCCTCCCTGTCACTGACGAATGTCTCGCATCGAATTATAATTATTTGGAACATCGAGGAATCTTCCGTACCTACGTATCTTTCTTATACATAACAAGCTTCTGCCCGCAGCTTCGCCCGCGGCGTGGCCTGTGGGAAAATAATTCAACCACCCATGTCGCCCTCTTGAGGGTGGAATTTCAAAAAATCCTTTCTTAACGGATGCCTACGTCATAACATCTACCTGCATGCCAGTTTTCAGCCCAATCCGTCCAGTGCTTTGGGCTGTGCGTTGATAGATCACTATGTCAGTCAGTCAGTCAGTCACCTTTGAGTTATATATATACACATAATTACGAAAACAAAATCCTATTCTACTAATATTAAAAACGCGAATGTTTGGATGTTTTTACTCTTTCACGCTCAAACGGCTGGACGGATTAGGATGAAATTTGGCATGTAGATAGCGTAGTGGATTAACACATGGGCTACTTTTAATGCGGGTGAAACTGCGCAGCTAGTAATTTAAGCAATTGATTAAAAACCAATTGTATTCATTAAAATTAAGTTAAGGAATTTTAGTACTTACATAAAAAAACAACAAGTAACTGAGCATTTCATTTTTGTATTTTTTTTCAGCCAATTTTGTCTGTCTCTGTCTAAACATCCTTTAAATGTGAGTAAAACATATTTTTCCATTAGCCAATGCAAAGAATGCTTTTACGGTGAGTATAAATTCCTCCGATTGACAAATAAAAATTTTAATTAAAACTCTGGGATGTCAAAACTAATAAAGTTCATCTAGCGCTCGTTTGGAACGGTTCCAGATTCTTCTAAAATTTAAATGAACGTTTTTTTCATACGATATGAATATTCGTTACCACGCGTGTCGCCCTGCGGATAAGCTTCTGAATAAGTCATAAGCGAAAGCGGTTAGGTCTTACGCAATACATTTTCATATGCTCATTTTTTGCTAGTTTCAAATCATTATAAATATTAAATGGTTGGTGTAAAAGATGTTTGGGGCAGTTTTTGGGGACTGCCGATAGAAGTGAAAAGTAACTTGTGAAATACAGATCATGGGAAGCGTGCAGTGATGATGACGCGAGTTTCATGATTTTTGTTCACCCAAACAGTTCTCAACGCGCCTAAAGAATTATTCACTTAAAAAATTGTAGGTACATTTAATTGATTTTAGCGTAACCTCGTGGAAGTGAATCTTAAATACAAAATGATACATATCTAGTGAAATTCTAATAAAATTATTTCTAGGTAATTCATATTCATAAAATAAAATTCATGGAGAAAATCTCGAATATATTAAGTTTTGTTTAATGATGACACTTTTGACAGGACCAAATCGACCAGATCGTATTTTGAGTAACTGTTGACATTTTTTCCCGAAGATAGCCCGTCTGAAACAGCTATACGCACATCCCTTGTCCACGCAGCTAAGAAGGTCCCTTTTTAACAGGGTTGTTCACCTTCCTATCGAAAAGGGTTAATTCTACGCGAAAGGGTAACTCAGACGGACCGATCATTACTGTATGTATATCTGAGGTATTGCGTGCCAGAAATGTTTTCGTTTTTATTATTTTTGGGGTCGAAGGGATGCCCCGGTCGACTATCGTTTTGTATTTGCGGCTTCTATACCTTTATTTTTAATTTTAATGAAAGATATGGCAACCCTAGTGATTTGTATGTTTGTCTATGGCCACGCTGAAATAAACGATGGATTCAAGTGAAAAGATTGAAGAATAATATATAGAATTTTGGCGGGAAAACAAGAAAGATCGCTTCACCGCATTGTATTATTTTCCAAAACTTGTGCTATTTTGTTAAGTGCTGGATAACAGGCATGAGTGTGGAAAAGTGGTCTACTGATGGTGAAACTATTCTTTTCGTGTTGTTTCCAAAACTCCATAGAAGCTTCAAGTAAAGTTGCCACCACTTTACTAGGAGTATGACTTAGACTAGACTGTGACTTGATGACTTGGACTGAGACTTGACACATATCTGCGTGAAATAACATTGACTTGATAAATTATCAATTACTTGACACTGGCTAAATACACAAAAGTGTGGAGCCAAAACATACAAAAAAAAAACTATAAAGTTGATAATAACGCCCAACGATCACATACATAGATCCTGAACCCTAACTAGGATTCCCTGTGTCTAGGGACCCAGGAACTACGAGGACCATGGACCCACAACACCCAGACCCAAAACAAGTATTTGCGCTTTTTTTTTGCTCAACCACCGAGGCGGGATCGACTCCCGCGACAAGACAAGTTCAATAAAAAGGTCAAATATGTACTGGTTCTGTGTCCGGGTGTTATAGAACTATGGTCATCGTAGTTCCTGGGTTCCTAGATGCAGGGAATCCTAGTTAGGGTCCAGTATCATCTATATCCATAGAAGTGGACGGAAGGCTTGTTTTCTCACAAAATTTCACAAGAAGTGACTTTATTTTTTTTGATTTCCGCTATTTACTACATCATAGCCCTCTCAACACAATAATAGGGGCGTTTTCAAAATAACCTATCAATACTAGCTCATAAATCGCAAATCAATACACTTGGATTAAAAAACTGCAACCCCCAAACTGTCACCCTTGAAACCCTTCACGCACACACATGCAGCTAATAAGACACACACACAAACAAAATAAGACACTTCGATAGGGCTCAATCGCGATTTTTGAGCCCTCTACCGAAATTTTGGTCCCTTGAGGGCCCACCCTTTACTATACAAATACATACAAGGTTTGTACATTATGTCAGGCATTATGTAAGAATTAAAACTGGGCCCTTGGGTGTCTGCGCTGCAACATGCAAGTTTAATTAGCATTAAGGCATTGCAATAGTTGCATTAACAAAATATTACCCCATTACGCTTTTACTGATGGGTTCACTGCAAAAAATCATCCAGTTAGACCACCACTTTGTCATATAATATACCACTAAGCAGTAGTGTGGAAGCACTATTATGTTCCGGTTTGGAGGAATTATAGCTAAATAAATAACTGGGAAAATGATCAGATAGGCAATCATGCAACTTGATTGCAACCGATAGAAACACAAAATTATATGAATTACACAGTTTCAATACGCAGTTTATGTGCATAGTTAGTATGACAATGTTCAAATTAGTAATGAAGTTTCTCTTGTTGCATTGCAATCAAACCCCACAGTGTGAAAATTAAATATTTAATTATATTATTTGGTAATTTTTTTGGAAACAAACATTTATTACATTAAATAGGATAAATATTTATGGACTTTTCACACAGCGCCATCTAGCCCCAAACTAAGCAAAGCTTGTACTATGGGAACCAGATAACTGATACAATACCTATATACTTTTTGTTTGTACGAGTAAATACATACCTAGAATACAATATGACACCCTATGGGACCAATCCGAAAGCATAAACTATCAAACGAAAAAGAATTTTCAAAATAGTTGTATAAAATGACGGAGTTTTGAGGCAGCCAGAACTTAAAAAATACAACCGAATTGGGATACTCCTCCTTTTGCAAAGTTGGTTACAAACATCCCACACAAAAGCATACCCTTATGTTACGCTTTTATTCTTACACTTCGCAGTTAACCTTTTCAGTAGTAATAACGAGTGCTAGTAAATAATAAGGGTTGGTCAGAATCCGATCGATTGATCGGCCCAAATCAAGGGGTGCCGATAAAGGGGTAGTAAAATATTGCAAGGGGTAGATATTGTCACATGTATATAGGTCTTTTGTCTGTATTAAATCCTGGATAAGGGTGTGATTATGTTACTCTTCTCATGAGTTTCGACCGACTAAACATCCATAAAAAAACGAGTGTGCATTACGAAACACGACTGAAGTAAAACTTCTTTAGTTTAGCTCCATCTATCGGCCGTTATAATTTTGATTTTGCTTTATTTAATGTTATTGTCACCATCTTGACAATCGTAAATTATCACTTTACCAGACATACCAAAATAATATTACAAATTTTAGGTAATTTCTTACTTTATCATGTTGAAAATGGAGATCTACGTGAACCAACCACTTTCAAATTCCGTTCGCCTCGTTATGCATTCTCCAGCTTACTCCCCAAGTCAAGCGTGCGTAAAAAACTTTTACTTAGAAAACATATGCAATTGTGGATGTCTAGGTTATTAGGGTTTCGAGTGGCGTGCGATGTGAAGTCAAAAGTTATTGTACTAAACATATAAAATTACAAAGTGCTTAATGTCAAATATTATATAGCAAGCCCATAAATGAGTTTGAAAAAAAATTAGTTTTTTTTTCTCACTACTGGTGCAAGCAATCCGGCACAATGCAGAACAGAAAACTCCGATCCGAAGCTTCATTACATCTGTAAAGAAGAAGCTACAAGAAACTTTACAGTGATGTCTTTTTATAGTTCTGTTTCTTCTATGTTTTACATGCATATGTATTCGTATTTTGTGTTGATTATAGAGAGTATTTAGTGTCATATTATAGATAGTATTTAGTGTCATATTATAGAGAGTATTTAGTGTCATATTATAGATAGTGTTTATATTATAGATAGTATTTAGTGTCAAATTATAGATAGTATTTAGTGTCATATTATAGATAGTATTTAGTGTCATATTATAGATAGTATTTAGTGTCATATTATAGATGGTATTTAGTGTCATATTATAGATAGTATTTAGTGTCATATTATAGATAGTATTTAGTGTCATATTATAGATAGTATTTAGTGTCATATTATAGATAGTATTTAGTGTCATATTCCTAAGTGTATTTACTGTACATCACCGACCTTTCTAGTTTATCCATGATCGATTTAAGCTTTAAAACCGACAATTGTACTACATCATTGTGATTTTTTATCTTATGTAGGATCTTTTGTGTGTATTTTAGTGTGCAATAAAGTGTTCTTTTAATATTATTCTAAGATCATTATTCAGATTAAGATCATCCTAAAAGATGTGTAGAAAAAAGACGAGTTGATTCAAGGTTTTATTGCGTATTGTAATCATGGAAATAAAAGGATCCACATCTCCATTTGAAAAACATTGCATCGAGTCTACTACATTACATCAATTACCAAAATATATTTAAATCAGGAACCGAAACAAAGAAAAGCCCCAATGATGCACTTTATTAACCAAGGACATGCAATACACCTGATTATTTACTGGATCCAAAATGGTAGACGATGATAACATTTAAAGTTTTTCAACCGCGCACAACACTGGCCGAGTGTGGCACAGTGAAACACGGTGCACTATTTCCCTTCGTTATAACGAACACGCTAGAAATAGCTGGATAACGCTTAGCAAGTATTCGCGTGACTAGTCAGTGTTCTATTTGACACGAAATCGTCTGTTGTTTTCACACTCAAATTTCGCGTTTAACGTCTCGCTTTTCGGCGTGCAATTAGTGATTGTTATCTAGTTTTCGTACTGTATAGTTTATGGTATACTTTTTTTTTTTAGCTAGGTTTTTTTGGATAGTTTTTTGCTGGTTTCTGTGAAAATTTTTAGTTGAAGTGTAAATTTTTGCTTTTTTTTGGTAAAGTGAAATTCAGCTAAATAAATGCGTTTGTATTGTCATAATCACACTAATATTATAAAGGCGAAAGTTTGTATGTGAGTCTGTGTGTATGTTTGTTACTCCTTCACGCTCAAACGGCTGAATGTATTTGAATGAAATTCGGTACCAAGATATCTTATGCACTGGATTAACATATAGGCTACATTTTATCCCGGAAAAATGAAATTTTCCGTGGGATGAGCAAATAATTGAAATACTCTGTATCCGCGGGTGAAACCGTGGGGCGCAACTAGTATCACTTATATAACTATACTAAAAAGTTATGTTTATGTTACAGTTATTTCAAACTAAAATTGTACATCATTACAAAGCATTTTGTAATAGCAATCAATCTTACAACGCTATAAAATAATGTATGTATGCGAAATAAATATTAATGACATACACACATACGCAACGGCGACGCGACGAGCCAAACTAACCCTTCCTTCTACCCCTATGCTATACAATCGGAGGCAACATTTTACTAATAAATGTTGTATAATTAATCATTCAAATGTGGGTAGGAGTTTTGGAGAAATTCAAACGAGGTTGTGAAAAAAACAACGAATTTGAAGCTATATACTTTACGCAGCGATAGTTTTTGATTTTCTTATTATTAGGTGTTTTAATCCCTAATTTGTGGCCATAATTGTTACTTACTATCAGATGATATGTAGTAAAAACGCTAGTCTGGCAAACACAACAAATATTAGCTCCATCGTTTTTTACTATTATTTACAATAAGTCACTTTTACATCTTAAAATAAAGCTTTCACTTTAGTATTTTTTTGTTTTAAGCTCTTAATACGTGACGAGATTAACGTAAACGCCTTAAAACATTAATGCCTGACTAAATTAATGACTAACCCATTTTGATATGAACTCACATAGTCATCAAGAATCAATGAGGCGTCTTAGGCCGTTAACTCTATAACCGAAAGACGTTACGCATAAATCATCTCGCACGATGCCGCGACAATAGGAAGCATCTATAAACGCCCCCCACACGTTAATTAATTAAAATTATTAATGACAGACGCCGAATAACGAGAAATCGATAATCGCGAGCAACAATTATGATGTGACGCAAACTTCCAAGAATCATCGATATTTATTATATTAAACTATTTCATTAATAGCCTAGTTACGCCCCTCGGATTCATCCGCGGATAAAAAGTATTTTAACTATTTGCTCATCCCAGGGGAAAATTTCTTTTTTCCGGGATAAAATGTAGCCTATATGTTAATCCAGTGTATAAGCTATCTTGGTACCGATTTTCATCTAAATCCATTCAGCCGTATGAGCGTGAAGGAGTAACATACATACGCACAAACACACATACACACATACAAACTTTCGCCTTTATAATATTAGTTAATTCGTATACAACTGTACTGTAACATATATATGAGTATTGAATAATTACTATTTTTTTAAATTAATATTTGTTTATGTAAAAATTCTTTAGGCTACCTTGACTTAGGGAGTAAGCTAGTGAATGCGAGGCGAATGGAAATTGAAGTAGGTTCACGCAACTCCAGTGTCAAAATAACAAAGTTAAGAACTTGTATTATTATGTTGGTATGTCCGGTAAAATGACAATTTACAATTGTCAAGATGGCGACATTAACATTAAACAAAGCAAAATCGAAGTTATATCGGCCGATTGGAGCTAAGCTGAAGTTTTACTTCAGTCGTGTGGTCTAAAGCAAGAAGTAGAATGCTGTTCCAAAAACAGTGTTTCCTTCAAGGTATAATCTGGGTCTTTTTAAGTCAAGAGCAAGAGTGAATGGGCATCTCATGGGCAAGCGTGCTCCACCATAGACAACTTCGTCACTTACCATCAGGTGAGTTGTTGTCAAACGCATGCCCATTTTACCATAAAAAAAAAGCATACTCGGGTATTATTTTTTGGTGTATTTTATGTTGTTATCCCCATTTTCGTCTTCTCAAGAAACGGTGGCAAAGTCCGCAGTCATTAACAAAAAGTATTGGATCGTATCTCGAGTCATTTTCAGTTTCCAAACCATAAACTGTCAATAAAAGAAAACGTTAAAACGTCCCCATCTGCATATTTGCGCCGTTAAAAACAAAAAGAAAATAATATTATTTTGAGCGATAACGAAAATTAATAACCCGTTGCTCGTTATACGCTATCGTTTCGTTCACTTGAGACGTTATTGATTTCACGTTATTTTTGCGTCACGCCATAATTTTACTGTCACTTTTGTTTACCAATGACGCAAATGGGAGTTTTGGCGGGAAAGCGAAAAAGATTGCGTCGCCGCATCGTATTATTTTCCAAAACTTGTGTTATTTTCAGTGTTAGTGTATAAAATTGGTGGCATTTTATTCGTTAAGTGCTGGATTACAGGCATGAGTATAGGAAAATGGTATAATGATGGTGAAACGTTTCTTTTCGTGTTGTTTCCAAAACTCCATAGAAGCTTCAAGTAAAGTTGTCACCACTTTACTAGGAGTATGATTTTGACTAGACTGACTTGACTGTGACTTCACTTGATGACTTCGACTGTGACTTGACACATATTTGCGTGAAATATCGATAACTTAATAAATTATCAATTACTTGACACTGGCTAAATACACAAAAGTGTGGAGCCAAATCCTAAAAAAAAAAAAAAAAAATTACGCAAATGGGTTAATGAAATGCAGATCATTTTCAGACTGTGATTTGTCACAAGTAATGGTTATTGGTTCTCGAGTGGCGACCAGAAATCGGAAGCATATAGCAAGTTTCTTGTAGCTTCTTCTTTACAGGTATAATCGAAGCTTCGGATCGGAGTTTTCTGTTCTGCATTGTGGCGGATTGCTTGCACCAGTAGTGAGAAAGAAAACAGATTTTTTTCAAAACTCATATATTGTAATGGGCTTGCTATATATTATTTGATAATAAGAACTTTGTAATTTTATATGCTTAGTAAAATAACTTAATTTTAAGTACCTAATCCAATTTTGATTTGTAAAAGTGCTAAATTTTTTTTGTTACCATATGACATGACGAGCTAGTAGCTCGCCTGATGTTAAGCGACACGATTGCCCATATCAGTGGCAGTAACACTTGAAACTCTAAAGAATTCGCGTGACACTGCACTGCGCACGCCATTCTGAGACATCAGCACAGTCTAGCAATAAGATTACTAGACTGTGAGATTAGGTCATAAGGTCTCTATTGCCCGGTAATTTAATTAGCTACAGTGTCCTTTAAACTGGAACACAGTAGTGCTTTTGCACTACTGCTTGGCGGCAGAATAACTGGTAAAGCGGTGGTACCTACGTAGATGTACTTTGCAGAAAAGTCCTACCACCTAGTGCAAGGCTATTTGCAATAAATCTTTTGACCGACGATCTAGTCTAAACCGCGGGAAGCCGATGGATGCAGCAGGTAAGCAGCTCATAGTGGCGCTCTTTGGTGAGGCATATCTTCAGCAATAGATGTCTTCAAACTGACCGGCCCGATAGCTCAGTTGGTAGTATCCCTGTCTTCCGAGCTGCAGGTTGTGGGTTCGATTCCCACCCAGTACAAATATTTGTGTGATGAGCATCGATGTTTGTTCTGTGTCTGGGTATTTATATTGTATTCTATGTATGTATTTACAAACAGAAATTATTTAAGTATTGTATCAGTTATCTGGTTCCCATAGTACGAATTTTGCTTAGTTAGATGGTGTTATATAAAATGTCCACAAATATAATTTTGACTTATAAAAGTGCTAAAATAGCCGGTCTGAATTTTTTTTTTGACTTTGACTATTTATTTATTTGTCAATGATGATGATGATGATGGCAGGTAATTAATTATTAAAAACATTTTTACAAAGATATCAGACACACAAATCTAGTTTTTTGTTTGTAAGTGCTGAGTAAGTACCTACTCAAGGTTTATCTGACCAGTAACAGCTAGGGCTGTCCCGATATCAGTCGACAGTCGATATGCCTCTTTTAAAAATGGAACCTTTTAATAGTCACGCGATTCGGTGTAATCGTTTGACGTTTCGAGATTAACACGCCGCATTAATGGTCAGTATATAGAACAATTTGTATGGATATTGACAAATATCATCCATTAATATCCGGTTGATATTCAATCCGAGTTTTAAAGCACCGATTGTTCACTTGTCACTCGTTAATGGTTCTTTGATTAGGTTTTTTTTTATGTTTTGGCTCCACACTTTTGTGTATTTAGCCAGTGTTAAGAAATTGATAATTCATCAAGTTAATGATATTTCACGCAAATATGTGTCAAGTCACAGTCGAAGTCATCAAGTCAAGTCATAGTCTAGTCAAAATTATACTCCTAGTAAAGTGGAGGCAACTTTACCAGAAGCTTCTATGGAGTTTTGGAAGCAACACGAAAAAAAACGTTTCACCATCATTATACAACTTTCTACACTCATGCCTATAATTCAGCACTTAATGAATAAAATGCCACCAATTTTATGCACTAACACTGAAAATAACACCAGTTTTGGAAAATAATACAATGCAGCGACGCGATCTTTTTCGTTTTCCCGCCAAAACTCCGCTAATGGTTCTTTGATTATGTTTATTTACCTTTTCCCTGCTGGCTAAATGCCGTGTACTGCCATAACCTACACCACAATCATAAAAACTTACGATCCGTTCGAAAACTTGTCCAGCGTTCGCTTACCTGAAAATAACAAAGTTTAACGTTACTAAATTTAAATCTTAGATGGGAATCAATAAGAAAATGGCGTGTATTTAAATGCTATTAAGAGTAAAGCGGCCATGTTTAAGCGTAACAACACAGAGTAAGGCGAATCGTCAAACCATCTGGAAAGTCGACGGGGGAGCCTGGGGGAATCGGAACAATTTATAAAACCGAATTATCGGCGATCTGTCGCAAATGACAATCCACATTTGGATAATTGGAAACATTTATTAATTTTAATTATGTATTTGCGTTACTTATTTTTATGTTACGGTAAGAGTTTATATAGGAATCTTCATTTCTTAATTTCAAATACATAGTTGGATATTGAAACAATTGGGGTGATCACAAAACTTTGATTGCAATGCAACAGGAGAAATTATTAGAACATTTCCATACTAACTATGCACATAAGCTGCGTATTGTAACTGTCAAATCCATACAAATATGTGTTTCTATCAGTTGCAATCAAGTTATGTGATCGCCTAGTAGACCTGTCTGTCATTGAACTGCGTATATCTTGTAATTTTTTTTTCTATGCATTTAATATATTTAAAAAAAATTGTGTTAATTAAATTTTATACATTGCGGAAATTTTATTTATTGTTTAAAATTCATTTTAGATGATTTAACTTTTTAAAATAAAGTTTATGTACTAATAATGCGATAAAACAGAAATAAGCTTTGCTTCCTTAAAACTAAACTAAACGAAGTAGTCGGTGTCTACAAAATGTTGTATGCCTAAACCATCAAGTAGAACTATTAACATTGTCTCTTTTTAATGCCTATCGATTGTTCAATAATTTTTAACGATATCTTTGTTTTATTGTAATAAATTGATATACTGTGCGTGATTAATAAAAGTCGAAGGTTATTTAAGGTCAGATAAAAGTGTTAGACTTAAGCGGATACCGATAATGATAGTAATTGTAAATAAATTATAAATTGTAATATTATATTTATTTACCTAATCAGTATTCAAATACAGAGCCAACGTGGCAATTGATGTGTTAAGACATCTCAAAGATTTTTAACGGTCATATAAACTTGGGTTGCCTATTACAGGGTTATCCATAGATAGATAGATAGATAGATGAACTCTTTATTGTACACACCAAATAATAAAAAATACAAAGAAAAAAACAATCAATTATATAAAGGGTAACAATGGGCGACCTTATCACTAAAAGCGATCTCTTCCAGGCAACCTTTGGATGGAGAGAATTTGACGAAGTGGTAAAGGACGGGGTGCACATAACTATTCCGTTCATATAAAGGACAAAATTATAATTACAATACTTTTTAACTTCTTAAAATATAGAAGAGATATATATAAATATAGATATGTATGTATATATACACATTCTAAACAATACAATACATATTTCTGTGGTATCAGCTTTAGAAATAGAAGATTTTAAAAACAGTTGATAAAATTTACTTATTGGACAGACAAGACAAAGAACTTTGATTCTAAATGATAATAGGTATAAGGCAGATTAATCGGTAAATCGACCTCTACCAATCAAGCCTAAAGAAAAGTATCAATGTATGTGTAGACCGCTGTTGTGTAGATTCCATTAAATATGTTTTTGTTCTAGTGTTCAGATAACAAAAGATGCCGGTATAGGATTGAGAAAGCAATTACAAACGACTCTAGTATCAAGAAGGGGTGAATACGACACACGCAAGCGCGGCCATGACACACTGATGTTTAAAACCGCTGTAAGAACGCATAGAAAACGCTGTTTAAATGTTAACTTTACCGAGCTTGTCTAAAACATTCGCTTTACTTCGAAAAAAAATTACCTTCAACAACTTAATAACATTTTAAAATTCGAGTAAATTTAATTATTGATACTAGTTAATTAAATTCAAGTATTTTGAAGTAAACTTGATTTTGTTACGCATTAACATTTTATACGTGATCATGATGCGTATAATTATAGTAGAATTCATTTAATAAATAATAGTTATTAGCAGATAAAAACTATTGCAGTGATAAAAATAAAACTTAGTCGCTCTGAAGTTGGTGAGGACAGCTGCTGTGCAGTAGCATTTTCGACATTCGACAGCCTCTGTGGTGTGGTGGTTAAGCAGATCAGCTCACAACCGTATGGCAGCGGGTTCGATTCCCGCGGTAGAACCAGTATTTGTGAACAGAAAAATTAGCGCACTCACTGCACACTTGTTCTGAGTCTGGGTATTGTGGGACCAAGGTCCTCATAGTTCGAAAGGAATCCTAGTTAGGGTGCAGAATCTATGTATGTGATCTCTGGGCGTTATTATTATTATTTTTAAAAATAAAAATATGAAAACAGGGCTGTAGAGTTTTGGCGAGAAAACGAAAAAGATCGCGTCGCCGCATTGTATTATTTTCCAAAACTTGTGTTATTTTTAGTGTTGGCGCATAAAATTGGTGGCATTTTATTCAATAAGTGCTGAACTACAGGCATGAGTGTGGGAAAGTGGTATAATGATGGTGAAACGTTTCTTTTCGTGTTGTTCCCAAAACTCCATAGAAGCTTCTGGTAAAGTTGCCACCGCTTTCCTAGGAGTATGACTTGACTAGACTATGACTTGACTTGATTTGACATATATACATAATATACATTAATTAACTCGAGAAATTAGCAATTACTTGACACTGGCTAAATACACGAAAGTGTGGAGCCATACCAAAACAAAAAAAAAAAAACATGTCTGTACATGAGTAATTTAAAAGAAGGAATAACTTAAGCGCGGGAAATTTTGTAAACATATACTTTACACGAAACTGTAATTTTTGGTAAAGGTACCGGAACGTAAACGCATTGCTAACACCGCGCGACTTTTCCGTGCAATCTACATCTCCCTTAACAAGGGTTGCGCGTAAGAAATGTATAAGTAGGTCTCGGCATAAGGGAATTAATTGTATTATTCTACGAGGGATGAGGGATGCGGAAGAATTATCAATTAGAGAAAGAAAACGTCGGATTGTTCAGGGCTGCCTCACGTGGTGAGTACCCATTTTAATAAGATTAACTCGTAGGCTTGGATATGTCAATAAATAAATAATAAATTATAACGCCCAACGATCACATACAAAGATCCTGGACTCTAACTAGGATTCCCTGGAACTACGAGGACCGTGGTCCCACAACACTCAGACTCAGAACAAGTATATGCCTTTTTTTCTGTGCACAAATACTTGTACTGCCGCGGGAATCGAGCCCGCCGCCTCCGGGTTATGAGCCGACCTGCTCAACCACCACACCATAGAGGCTGTATGAGCTGAAACGTCTTAGAATGCAGAGGCAGCAGTGGACGTCTTCCAGCTGATGATGATGGAGATGATGATGATGAGAGGATAAGTTTTATGTACTGCAACTATCACATAGAACTCATTTCATAAAATAGTGTTCTAATAAAAGCTTGAGAAATTGAGGAGCCCTTGCAATGGATTTGTTCAACAGTTAAAACGAAAGTACTACTAAAAAGTATCATAGTACTTAAGTTTCAATTGAAAAAAATATTACAGGAAGGTAGTAAATATTAAATTATGATTTTTTTTTCTAGATTCAATTCCTTGTGATGTAGTGTAGATTTCTTCCTTCATCGGCTGGATTTAAACGATAAAAAGTAAATAAAACATCAAACAAACTTGCGTGGTCATTAAAAAAAATTAAATTTAAAAACAAAAACCCCGTTCAGGCTGGCGCAAATCGTAAATCAGACGTCCCTACAGACGGGGGAGAGTCGGGTGGCTTCGATTTTCCGCAACATTCGTCTTAGCATTAGTACTTACAGTCTCCTTGTTTTGCTCTTTAATTGTGTATCGGTTTGGGCGCACCTCCCCTTTATATGGCGGGGCGGCGGTGGCGCAAACATTCGGATACATTTCGTTTTGTAAAAATATCTTTGCATTGAAGTTTGTGTTAATTTTACACAGCGCCATCTAGCCCCAAACTAAGCAAAGCTTGTACTTGTATCGGGACCAGATAACTGATACAATAATTACATACTTTTTGTTTGTAAATATATACATAGAATACAATATAACACCCAGACACAGAACACACATCGATGTCGATCACACAAATGTTTGTCCTGGATGGGGATCGAACCCACAACCTGCAGATCGAGATGTTTTTAAAAAGCTATTTTTTGTCCTAAATGTAATGGATATTTATGAATTCTTTAGCATGTAATAATTATTTCTTTTATTATTATTTTTTTTAGATCAGGTACCTGTAAAAAAACTATAGATAAGTCTATACAATTAAGAGACTATAATTTTGAAATATTGTTCAAAAGTTTTAACCCGATGTACACACCTGTCCACCAACAACAAAAGAAAAAAGAAATCACCAAAGGGAAACCAAGGCTTAATCGCTTCTACCCGCAAATTCTATCTCTTACGAACAAGCTTAGAGAGCACCACTTTGATTTAGACCTAATTCAATATGCATTAAAGATTATTTTTAATTGGATTGTTCACTGAAGTAATTAGTTAGATTTTTTGTCAGCGGAAGCCTCAGGTGGCGAAAGTCTTAAATAAATAATCGAAGGTTATTAAAGGGTTTCCCTTCTCAATTATCGGAGGGCTTTGTTTGGGGACAATAAATGCCTTTAATTTGGATAAATATGATGAGTAACTTTAAAAAGAAACATAGAAAAAGTTATGCATAAAAATTTAAAGAGTTTATCTCTATAACTATATATAACTATATATCTATAGAACTATAAATCTATATAACTCAAAGGTGACTGACTGACATAGTGATCTATTAACGCACAGCCCAAACCACTGGACGGATCGGGCATTTGGCGGGATTTGGCATGCAGGTAGATGTTATAATGTAGGCATCCGCTAAGAAAGGATTTTTCGAAATTCCACCCTGAAGAGTGTGAAATGGGTGGTTGAATTATTTTCCTATAGGCCACGCCGCAGGCGAAGCTGCGTGCAGAAGCTCGTCTAACATTTCAAATAAGTTATGGCAAATAGGCTATTTTTAGCACTTATACAATTCAAAATCAGATTATGTACAAATAGTTCAATGACAGCCTCTGTCAGTTCATAACCTGGAGGCGGTGGGTTCGATTCCCGTTCACGTTCTCTTTTTCACTATAGGCAATCCGGCACAATGCAGAACAGGAAACTTCAATCTGGAGCTTCAATTACAAGAAGCTACAAGAAACTTTACAGTGATGTAATTCAGCTTCCCTTTTGTTTTTGACTGATAATTCAAATCTGACTATCGATTTTGTGTATATTTATGCTCATATCTATTATTACTGGTCCCTGTGGATCTAAATTCAAATGGGTCCATCAATAAAACACAGTGATCCATCGTCCCTTCAGCTAATTCCTGTTGTCATAAATTCCCGCATTAATTTAACGACAATGCATTAGATAGCTCCTTACTACTACACAACTATTCCGATAGATTGGACACAAACGCCTATTGTAATTAATGATTTTATCACCATCCTTGTTCAACCTAAAATAGACTTAAGTTGCAATTGTTCAGAACCGAAAGTTCCTTGGTTTTCATGTTGCCTTACATCTTTTTAGTACCGAAAGTAAGGTTTCAAGGACGATACGAAATGCCCAATCGAATGTCAATCTTATCAATTGATAGTCAAAGTTCTCTATCGGATGTTCTTCGGGAAGATATTAAGCAAATTGCTTAATGTCTTAAGCGGACGAAGGAGATGTTTTGTTTGGAACGTTACTATTCGATTGCCGTTTGTTTGTTGTTGTTGTATTAATTGAATTTAAATAGATATTTGAAGGGTTTGAATAATAGTTTAAAGGAAAATGGCTTTTATAACTACAGCATTTGAAGCAACATTGAAGAGCAAAAAATATTTGATAGAACAAAAACGTTATTGTACTTATGTCGTTTTTATTACAGAAGAAAATAAAAATGTATAAATAAGAAACTGAATTTTACGCAACATAGAAATAAGATTTCAATTACAAGTTTTGTTATTAAAAAAATACTATAATGCAAATGTTTAGAATTTGGTTTAACTGACAGAATACTTTGAAAACATTAAATAGACCCAGTCTGCTTTACTTGGCTAGCATGCTGCACCTTCGATCGCATCGTCACTTCCCATCAGGTTCCCATCAGCGCAATCAAATGCTAGATTAGTTTGAAGTAAAAAAAAAAACTGACCTTTTGTTAGTAAAAATCCATCAATATTCATGCAGTATCACACACTATCACTAATATACCGGATGTGGACGGGTGCTATCGCCAAATGGCAGCTTGGATATGCCGAAATAATAAAAAATATATAAGAACTGTCAATTATACAGTTACATAAAGAGCTTATTATCAACTAACGTTGTACACAATGTATGCGGATGAATCGATCGCTGAAGTTAGGGTTCTCAAACTTTATTGTTGCTAAAAAATAAGAATATTAAACGCAGTGTTATTCATATTCAAATTATATTATTTCTGCATATCGGAAAATCGTAACAAATAATAATACCCGACTACCTGATAGCTCATTTGGTAGTAGCTCTGCCTTCTGAACTGTAGGTTGTGGGTTCGATTCCCACCCGGGAAAATAATTTGCGTGATGAACATCGGTGTTAGTTCTGTGGCTGGGTGTTATATTGTATTCTGTGTATTTACAAACAACCAGTATTTAAGTATTGTATCAGTTATTTGATTCACATAGTACATGCTTTGCTTAGTTTGGGGCTAGATGCCGTTGTGTGAAATGTCCACACATATTTATTATTTGCTTAACAAAACCCATAATGTAAGGCCCAAAGACCCACAAACCAGGGAAGATAATATGTTGTAAAATTAGACTATTTGCAAAAAAAACTTTTGAAGTAAAACTTCTTTACTCACGCTTGACTTGGGGAGTAAGCCGGTGAATGCATGTTGAGGCAAACGGAAGTTTAGAGGGTTACGTTTCGTATTATCACTGTAGGGGCCAAGAGAGAGAGAGAGAGAGAGAGAGGAGCGGATTGTACTGGTTCACGTAGATCTCCACTGTCAACAAGTTAAATTACTTAATATTTGTGTTATTATATTGGTATGTCCGGTAAAATGACAATTTACAATTGTCAAGATGGCGACATTACCATTAAACAAAGCAACAACAAAGTTATACCGGCCGATAGATGGAGCTAAAGAAGTGCTACTTCAGTCGTGTGGTCTAAAGCAAACTGGTTTTTGGGTTTGAGTTTGATTTTCAACATTTGCATGGTCGGTGTTTCAAAATCGCTAATGTCATTACAAAAATACATTTTGTTACTTTCAGATACAGAATAGTTTTAAGTGTTTGAGATCCAGCGTGTTCGCGTGTGACTAAAGATAAGGTCCATCGTTCACAAAAACCGTAGAAATATGACCTCAGATAAGCGCAGGGCGTTGACTCAATTCGGATCTGCGAGTTCCATCGATTGTTTACTCTAATTTTTGCCGATACGTTTGCACGTGCTAAGATATTGAGTTGCGTCATCTTTTAGTCGTCATAGATAATTAAAGCAATATTGTGTCAAATTAACCTAAAAAATTTTATACAAATTTCTACAAGATTGGTCCAAGCCTCCGGGAATGCTGGCACATACTTCGCTCAGAAGCTTAGGTCCGTATTACAGAACGATGCTCAGTCATCGATCGGTGTTCAAGCAGAGATTTCATTCAATAATCGATCACTTCATGAATGAAATCTCTGCTTAAGCACTGATCAATGACTGAGCATCGTTCTGTAATACTTAGTCATCTGATCTGATCTGATCTACTTAGTCATCTGATCCGAGATAATGCTGCCAGTATTTTGGGAACCTTACCACGCGATGGTGAGTTGGATGGCATTTTTATTTTGTATAAATTTTTTTTTTATTTAATCCCGTTTAATTCCATTTGATTGGACTAATATTGTTCATAAAAGAGGCAAAAAAGAGCGCGTTGATCGTCTCGTTGTATGTGTTGTTTATATCTCTTTCATATTTATTTATTTACTTACATATTAAATAAAAGTTCACCTTAACTAAATATTAGTAGCGAAAATGTATGATGAATTTGACAGCGACGAATTTTTTGATTTACCCATTTCCGTACTCGTTTTTTAATATATTAAAATGTGTGCGTGCGCTTCTTTTAAAGAATAGAGTAGAATAAAATAGAATAGAAAGACATTTATTCAATATTTGCTTAAAATTAAAGTACAAGAACAAGTTATATTAATACATGTACATATCGTTATGTATTATTATTATTATTATTACCACACATACATGTAGTACCAAAAAACAAGGATCGAATGGGCGTCGGCTCAGCATATTGCTGGTCATCGGAAACATCCAGCGCTGATTTTGAGCCTAGACCCAGAGGGGGTAGAACTAATGCACAATCAGAAAAAAAAAACAAACTTTAAAAATATGTCCATATTGGTTTAAACAATTGCCTCATGCAAAATGATATTTTTCGTATGTTTCAGAAAGATAGATTAAAATTCGAGTTTTTGTCAATTTCAAAATGTAGAATGACTTACAAATAAATCACTGATTTTTACAATACACAGCTGGACAAAAGAACCAATAATTTTAATACATTGAATGACACAACTGACCACGTGTCTAGGGTCCGAACCGGTTGAACCGGTATGTCATAAAAAAAGCTATACAATCGAATACGGTCCATCGCTAATTCTTTCAAATCAATTCCAATTCATTTAAGTTTTCAATTTTAACACGACCGCGTACGGTTCAGAATTCTATGATAATATTTTCTAATATTGACGAATATTTTTTTAGAAGTCGCGTTCATTCAAGTTGTACGAAATCTATACAATCGTACAGCTGCTTCGTTAATCGAAGCAGATCTATTGATAAGTTTTTTGAGTTCCACATCAAATTGTGTTTATTGGGGAAGAATTATTTAAATTTACTTCATTTATTAATGTATTTCATAGTTAGTTTTTTTCTGAAGTTGGATCTTTACAGCAATATGTACTGTTATAGGTAGCCGTGCCGCTTAACGTCAGGCGAACAACAAGCTCGTCATGTCATTTATTCATATTAAAAAGTATGCAAAAATCGGTTGTATCGATATTGTCAAGTAATGATGAATACCAATTAGATTAATTTAGACCCTGGGTCCTTGGGGGCCGAGAGTTCATCGCGTTTTCAAAAGTTTATCAGAGCGCCTGGTCGATGCCAAAATGCTGGCACTTATTTGACACAACGAATAAGCATTGCAATTGAACGGGGCAATGTTGCCAGAATGTTGGGTACGCTACCCGCTACCGGTAGTGAGCTGGAGCATTTGGACTGTCTATAGGTCATCGCGGCCAGTATAGACTCCAAATGTTTTTTTTGTAGTAGTTGTACTGTAGATAGTGTTTAGTATTAGTTATTATATCATTATAGTATTTACCTATTACAGCTTAGGGACTAATTAATATTATGGTTAGTAGGTACGTACTATCTAGACCTTGAGTAGTAGTGACATCTGTTGAATATTTCCGATATCAATAAGTATATCTTTATTAACTAGTTCCATTAGCCGAGCCCTCCCCATCGGAACAAAGGCGTCAAAGAAATCTCTTGCATAAATTATTATCCCGTTTTTTTTCAACACTTCATTGTGTTGAAGATATCGTTAATATTAATTTTTTGGCGCGAAACAAACGGCCCTTTTTTAATATTCGGTGTAATTCGGGCCTTTGTTATTTTAATGCGGGCCCCGATACCTTGCCCCTTGAGGTGTAAGAACTTGTAGATGAGACGCAAGGGGGAGAAGTTACAAACAGTTGCAAGGAAAAAAAACTTGATTTGGTTGTACTTATTAGACTTGTATTATCAAAATGTGTTGTTCTGTTAAAGATAAGAGACTATCCTATTCATCTCTGAAAATGATATAACTTTTGCAAGGTCATGATCATTTTGGTTAGCCTATATTAGTCTATTGTTCGATATTATATTTTTTAACACAAATCACTGGGCCCAATTTTTATCCCATTGCAGATTTAGTTTGTTAATTCTGTAGGTTATGTCGGTCACTTCATTACTGATTCGATCCTTCAGAGGATCTATAACATACTAAATTTAATGTAAGTTATTAATAGTATTTGCAAAAGGTAAAACAACAAGACTGATAGAAGGATAGAGTTATATTCTAATGATATTTACATATGGATTTATCGAAAAGTAACCAAATCCAAATATTGATGTTCCACTTTCACAAATTTTGATATATCACTCATAAGAAACTGACTAAAATTAGCTCATACTTGTCATCAGGTGTAAATTCACAGCGTCAATCAAACGTACCTTTTGATATGACTTTAGAACGCCTCGGTCTAACATTTCATCAACAATAGTCATTGGCATTTTGTAACATGTCTACGGTAAGTTTTAGGTAAGCAGAAATCAGCTTAGACGTATTCACCGGTTAATAATTCTACAGAAATACTTGAATGAAAATAAAAATCAAAACTATGTCATTAATCTGGGTTTCTTTCACACCGCACATGCTTGGAAGAGCTTCAGCAACACACTTGGTGCTTTTTTATTTCATTATATCATTTTCTATAATGAAGGAATTAGACGATGAACTATCAATATCAATTTGAAAATTTCAAGCTGATTCTTCCCCCCACCCTTGTACACCCCACGACTCTTAATGAGTAAATTAACAACACCTATTGTTACGAGTTTTGTTTTTTTTTTTACAACAGAATATTAATAACCATTTTCCCATTGTCTCTAAAAATGAGGGGGATGAAATAAGGGATGGAAAGTTTAAATTGATTGATTCTTGCATTAATTTCAATGAAGACAATAGTCTGAGTGGTTTGGACACTTCATAATTGCATTTCGTAGGAAGGGAGAAAAGTTTTAGGTGAACATTTTTTATGCAAAAACACACAAAGGTATTTTATATTTATTATTTTAGTCCTCACTGCAGAAACGAAATAAATTCAGCTGACATGTCTTGATCATAAAGTATTTAAGTATTTGACAGCCTCTGTGGTGTGGTGGTCGAGCAGGTCAGCTCATAGCTTGGAGGCGGTGGGTTTGATTCCCCTGGCAGGACAAGTATTTGTGCATAGAAAAAAAAGTGCAAATACTTTTTCTGAGTCTAGGTGTTGTGGGACCATGGTCCTCGTAGTTGCTGGGTTCCTAGACACAGGGAATCTTAGTTAGGGCCCAGAATCTATGTATGTTATCGTTGGGCGTTATTATTATTAAGAAAACAAGAAGTCGTTAACATAATCTCAACTCCAGCATAACGAGTTTATGAACCTAGCTCAGCTGTTCATTGTAAAAACATCTAATTAGAATGTCGATACATTTGCAATCGCCGGCAATACTAATAACAATCAGCTTGCTTACATTACCAACACTTATTGGAACATCTACTACGGCGCTTATTTTATCTATGTTTGAATTTCCACCTAATACTACATCGTGTAAGAATCAATTTTCAATATCTGCCATCGATGAAGCATGTGCTTAATACCGTTTAGATTTTAGTGTATGCTAATAAAGTTCAGTTTGCGTTGTCGTCTTCTGAAACACATGTCGGCATTTACCGAGAACCACGTGTGGTGAATGTCAATTCATTATAAACTTTGTGTGATGATTTGTGACATATTATAGGAATAGAGCCCTATCTGTTCTTACATACATACATCCATTAAGGAGAGTATTGTTGTGTACGAATTCTGGGTAATTGACATATCTAGAGATGGCTTCCGTTTCATTAATTTGGGTTTGTTAATTGTTTTCGCTATCGATTCTAGCTGTTTTGATATTTGCTTTGAATTAACAACTGAGCTTGTTTGGAATGCTTAATCAATGCAAAATAGTTTTTACTTGTATCTTAAGACAACAGTGGTTACATAAGAAAAAAAAACTATATTTTTACTAAGACCTCATTACGAATACATTAAATTTCCGAATTTAACTGTGTCATAAGTAAAATAAAATGTAATGATGTCTATTACAGAAAAAAAGTTGAAAGCACGCCAATATCGAATCGCAATAAAGTATAAGATAGATTAAGACAACTCCGCACAAATGATGAGATTTAATAAATTCCAAAGAGCGTGCAACCACACAAGCGTTACAGAAGCGACAAGAAAACAAATCGAATTAAAACTTAATCTAACAGTCGAGTGAAACTAATCATCGGAGACGAGGATTATAATAGGTGATTAATATTGATGCCCCGCACCCAGGATCGGACTCATTACGGGCACATACATAAAACATTACCTGATCAAACAGTGCTGTTAATATTCTAGATGTATTTGAAGGTGACAGCCACTCATTATGGTTATTATCTTCTGATTGGAAATGGTTTATGATTTGGTTTTTGCTCTCCGCTTGGTTATTTTTAGTATGATATTAAATCAAGCGGTAATTAAATTTTGAGCCTTGCATGGTCTTATTTAGAACTTATTTAGACTATATATACTTTTAGGAGTGGGTTTCTAGTAAATAATGAAAAATTAGACGGTTCAATTTATACGTGATCTAAAAATCTTGTTTTAATAGCCATAGTTCTTTATGCAGTTAGACAAGACAAGATAATAATTGCTTGAGAAAGTTGATGATAACATTACACACACACGGGATTTAAAAATGGTGTGTACGTGAGTAGTGTCGCAACTTCAATACAATTTACATTATTTGATGAGCTAAATGACAATAATTTTTATCATTTTCGAAAATAAATGACGTCAATCTACAATATTATCTCAAGCAATGAAAAGCTAAACAAATATAATAGATTTCAATGCAGATACTTTACTTATCTTAATGGTGTTACATAATCTTATACGTACCTATGTAATGTATCAATAAAATAATCATACGTTTATATAAGCATGATCGTGTGTTTCGTACTTTGTTAAATAAAGCTGTGCTAGCTTTGTTTAACAAAATTTCAAGTAAACAGATGACCAAACATTAACATATCAACATTTCACAAAGCCGTAATTCGAAGCAGGAGAGTTCAAATTTCCGGTCAATAAACTTGTATCCGAATATCAACGCTTTTCCTCAATATGACATTTCAAAGACCATGTACCGAAAATTTAGTTAAAGCAGATGTGTCTTATTAACACGAACACTTTCGACACAAAGAGCTTTTAAAGAAAATAAGTTCTCTTTGACATCACAAACAGATTCCAAGGAACTTTATTGCCCCTCAAAGTATACTCGGAGTAATCGATGCGAATGTTATTCTGCTTTATTAAGCTCGAGTGTTGAAAGAGTACTATCATTGAAGCAAAGAGGATTTACCTAACACTTAAATCAACAATGGTTTTACATTAACAATGCGTCACAGTTTCACAGATTTTCAGTGTGACTCAGATGAACAAACCGCAACCTCGACTGTGACTACCTCTAAAGTACACAAAATGATGTCATTCAATACTATAATCGGGTTCGCATGTCTGTCGATAATCTTATACCTCGCTATCTTCAAATTTACAACATCTTATAAAATATCTTGATATAAAAGAACAGTTTACTTAATAATGCTAATGACGTCATTGCGAAGCTGAAAATTGCTCAAAGAAACAAAAGTTGGAAAATAAGCGCGTCTTTGAAGATAAATAATTTATCGCGCCACTAAAACCTGCATAAGAAAGAAATGTTGATAAACATCGAACATTAAATATGTAACTGTTGACGATCGTAAAGCGATAGAAGCCAGACGCGGTGCATATACACAAATATTACTTCGTAGAAGTATAGCTTTCATTAGCGGAGTCGCACTTCAACTACGGCAATTTAAAAATGTATTCCACGCGCAATTTGCATGGAGAGCCATTCGTTTGATCCGCTATCTCTCGACTTCAGAGCGGCATCGACTGAAGTGATCGCTACGATTTTTCTGTTCGCATCGTGTACTCTGATATATGACACTTCATTTTCTTAACAAAACTGCGTACTGTTCCGATTTTATCTGCTTTCTGCGCTCTAGCGTCCATCTGCGGGAACGCTAATAGATTCAACAGGTGTACCGCAGGGTGGTCTAATCGGACCACTACTCTTTTTATTTACATTTCACGAATTTATCGCATACGTCGACGTCTCGAGGCGCACGTTTGATTCATGTGCTTGCGCTGTCGCTTTTTAATACTGATTTACAATAAAAACAGAACTGTTTCACCGGCGATTGATGTGTGTTATGATTAATGTTCCGTCTTTGATGTTTGCTGCTATGAATCTATCAAGTCAGCTTCTGAATATCGACGCGCGTCCCGCGTATAAATAAACCGGGACGAATTCGACGAGCCGTCTTCGTTTTACTTAATTACGAGGTTATTAAAGAAACATCTCCGCCCGCACTAACATCTCGTCGTCGCGGGCGAGTCCGCTCAACCCATCATTATCGACGTTGCGTCACGCACTCACGCCACTGCATTGTCACGGTACAAACCAAATTACATATTTATATTTTTTGGTACAAAATTAGACTAATCAGCATCGAGTACAAAGAAGCAGATCGCTTTCATCATCGACACGATGATGTTTACGCGGCGTCTTCCGAGAAGCGGCTCCAGCATTCAATACTTGGAAATAAATATGTGAGTTTGACATTTGCTTTCATGTCGGTTTGCGTGTTTGGGCCATAATTACGATGCGATGCGCCGCCTTACCGTCGTGTACTTAAAGTTTATTTCCGTCCTTTTTTCCTAATGTTGCTCTAGCTTCTTTTTTGTTATTAAATTATCGTGCGTGCCGATTTCTGACAAGATGATAGGTTGGGTTTGATGGGGCATCTGATTGCTTCTCTTGTCGACATTTCTTATTTGATGCTTTCTCTTTGATTGACTGCGTTGGAAATCGTATGTAAAGGTCGTGACGTCTGCATTGGTGTCTATTAACATCAATTCTGTTATGTATATACGCTTGTCTGCGATATTCTCATTACAATGTTGCAGATGAGATATCGCCTATTATTTTATTCTTATTACAAGCGCGGCAAGAATTACAGATTGCATTTAGTTATATATAACAGTTAGCTGGTGGTTAGCATCGCATGCCGATGCCGTGACCTCTCTGACCTTTTAGTTATGTTCTGCTATTCTATTTAGATCGTCACGGGCTACAGTATCAGGTATTGTAAATCAATCGATGGGTGTATTAGTGTTCTTTACGACATCACACTAATGCGTTTTGGCAGCATGGAGCTGGACATAAATTATCGACCAACCGGCGGCTCGCGGGCGACAATAAGACGCTCCAGTGGCCGAGGATTTATCATGCAGCTCTTACTCAGCACCATTACCATCGATTAATGTCAATACGTTCTAAATTGGACGATATTCTTCCTCAACATCATTAGTCAACTCGCTCGAATATAATTCACTGTCGAACTACGATTTTACGACGTCCGAGAGACTTAATAAGAGAAACGTGCGAGCGCCCCTAAAAATAACAAAATTAAAATAAATCGAACGACAGACAGACGTCATAAACTAATTTCGAGTGTTTTCGTTTTGGTATGTACAAAAATAGCGTCATCACTCTTTCATGTCTCGCGCTCGAGTGACATTAAAGTATAATTTACAGTCAGGGTTTACAGTCAGCGCCATCTATGTGCGGGAGATGAAAGTGACGGTTTACTGCTTCAAAAAGAAAGCCGTTTATGATTTACGTCGGACTATTATTGCTTTTTGAAATTAAATAGTAGCACCCGTTTCGATACTAAATGAATGTTTTCGGTATTTTTATGTCCGCTATGTCGGATTTATATGATGTTTACATCATTTTGTAGTCAGGTGCGGGCGGGGGCTGTTATAAATATGGCAGGTGTTTCAACGTTCGTATTTTAAAAATAACAAAACACTGTTTATTTAATTACCAGCGTAAAACCGTTTACATCAACAGTTCAACAATATACACCAATTGGACCAATTTCATTTGAACTAAAACTAAACAATGGTAAAAAATTTAAACCAGCTACCAAACTGGCCAGTGACCGACCGCTATCAATCAAAGTTAATCAATCAAATACACATCAATATCAATCTACACCTCGGTTATAATTGATTTATAGAAACGCTACGAAATATCAAAAGAGAAAGGGAAAGGGTGAAAAGTTAGATGAAAAATTACTTACAAATCAAAAACCGATTCTGAGAAGGCATAATCAGAAAAGTTTGTGGGGACCGTTTATCGGCTGTCATTGAGAAAGAATAACATCTTACTTTCCGTTACGACCAACCCTTTAGGAAACTTAATTTAAAGGAAAATTAAAGAATTGTATAAAGGACCCGATGCCATTGAAAAAGTTCTCCCCCTCGATACAGTTAATAAGTTTTCAGAGGTATTGACTCAAAAAATGTTTCTTTACAAATATTGTCGCACAATCGGGAAGTACGACATTATAACTACCTAACCCTTTTGTGGGAAGTTTGAGCAATTTGTACGAGTTATTCTATTGTATTTTTTTTTAAACAAATATTTCAATTTGTTTTTTTGTGTTTTTTTTCCTAATGTTTGCAAAGCTTTCTTACTCACATGTAATATTAAAAAAACTTTCGTACAATTCGATCGAGGCAACCTCTTTCCGTATACATTATTCTGGCCAAATGCGTGTTGGTGGATGGCACATGTTCTCGACTCTTGTAATTCCATGTGTCCTCACAATGTTACCCATCGCCTAAGAGCGAGTGCAAATTCAGCACATGATTTGAATAGCCATTTGGAATTTTAAAATAGAACCTGGGTGCATCGAGTCGTTTTAGAAATCGCACAAGCTACCACTAATCCACACTCGTCTCTAATGCTATCTAATAAAACCAGCTCAATTTCAATTCCAGCATGATCTCCTAATGATGACCTCAGCGCAAGATCCATAGATCGCGCTCGTTTAAATGGATGACATCAAACATCCCTCAATTCAAGCGATCTGCTGCAGGATACTGTGGGCGAAGATGTTTGATAGTCATGATGAGTTAGGTCCATTACACATTGAAACAGAGTGAAACAGATGCAGTCGGTAAAATGAAACAAATGAGTGTCGAACATACACAAATCTCAAGCAAAATGATTTTGTTTTTTATGCCCATCTGCAATAAGTATGACAGTTCCTAATTTCACAATAATCACTCTACTGCTACACACTTGATAAAAATCGCATCATTCAGCCTGAAAGTTTTATACGAATTAGACGATTTGAGTTTACTTCTTGATTATGGCCTCTGCGACTAACTGATGTCGCAATTTTGCCAGTGTCACTTACTATACTAGAACGACAAGTGATGGAGAACAACATTTGTGTAGGTAGACGTCTGGTGTGCGACTGACCAACGATGAGTGACAGTTTTTTTTTGAACTGGCTAATACTGTTGGTCTGTACCGACCTTTACAGCGTCACCGGGCGGGAAGGCAGGCGCTTAAGGCGCCCAGCCGTCAAAACGGAGGCAACTAGCTCAAGGACAACCCTGGGGCGAGCCTCGGCTTGGGCCGTTGCCAGGATAAAAGGATCGAGAAGACTACGTCCACTGGAAGAGTGGACCCTATTGAAAGTCGCGACCGGTCTAGCTAACCTTGAAAAAAGCTTGACAACGTCTTTTTTGAAATCATTTTAAAAAGCACTAAGCACAAAACAACATTTGTAAGAAATGACGCTCCAATCTAGTCAAAATATCAGAGGTTGAGTACTGTCCAGCACTCCATCGCTCTCAATTAGTGTTGCGCCCGCGCCGAGTCACGATTAATTGCCCGTATCAATAATATTGATTGATCGATTGGCGCCAGTTCTCGCTTCAGATAGTGGTTATTGGTTCTAAGTGTTTGTTCGGTTACTTTAAACTGAAAGATGACGAAGCTTCTCGTTTAATGCTTAAACGAAAACTCATAAATCGATTGCTTACATTCATATTCATTTATTCAGTTTCATGTGCTTTTTTACCGACGCATTGCATTTGTTCTTTCAACTAAATACTACAATGATATAATAACTAATACTAAACATTACCTACTACAAAAAAAAAAAGAGTATATATTAGTTGCGATGACCTATACACAGTCCAAATGATCCAGCCCACTAGGTAGCGTACCCAACATGCTGGCATTGCCTCGTTGAATTGCAATGTTGATATGTTGTGCCAAATAAGTGCCAGCATTTTGCTCACGTCTAGCATCTACACAATATTAGTCACAAATAACCAACTGTTCTAAATTCTACGTATCAAAGGGTAAACGTACAAAAAGGTAGAATACATTTCCAAATATACAAGTATCAAGCCATCAATTTAATCAGCGTCTTTTCAGCGTCCAAAAATATCAAAAGGCACAGACGTGCATTACCGCTGCAAACAAACAAACAAACGTACAACACGAAACTGGAAGAATCGGCCGCGCTTCAAGAGTTCTCCACATCAAAACGGGCAGTCCGTTTTTAAAGACTGCAGATGCATGCAGCACAAAATAGAAACGGTAACTCATCTCTGCAAAAGCTATTAAACTTTCGTTTCACTTCTAGCTTTACCGTTTGTGATTGAAATGTTTCATGCACATTTAGGTCCGTATTACAGAACGATGTTCAGACATCGATCGGTGCTCAAGCAGAGATTTAATTCATAAAGTGATCAATAAGTGAATTATTAGTAATACGGACCTTAAAATGTATTTGTTAATTTAAGCGCACTGCGTCCAAACATCTTTCACAGAAACGAAAAAAAAGTATTTCCATTTTTTTTTTAATTTGGCATTTATCTTGCTTCGTACTTTTTTGCGTAATAGTTGCTATGTTTGGCCATCAATTTGCCTGATGGTGTGATGGAAGATGTGCATGTAAACAAAGAAGATAGATATTGGTTTTAATGCGGTAACCTCTGTCAAATTAAGCAGTTTATTTCGTTTGATGAACTTGATATATATAAAATATATTGATGTTTACTAATTTTGCTATCGTGTGTTATTTTTAATATTTTTATTAACTTTGCCAACTTTTGCGTACGCTTCTCGTAGAAGGTGATGTAGATTGTGTTTTATTTATAACCCCTTTTTACCTACATTTTGACTTTTTGATTAGATTTAAGATTTAATTTAGTTTGTCGTTACTAGTCAATAAACATATTGATGATAGTGATATTTGAGCGAATATCATTAGCTTTCTATCAAGTTAGCAACTTAACTTTCGACACGACTGTTTTCGCGTGAGGTTGTATACTGTCGTCACTTGTATTGCGAGATAGTCTAGTAACGAGTAGGCTTTGAAATGCACCCATTCAAGCCAAAATCATTAGTCCATTGAATCGCCGAATTTAAAGAGCTCCCGAATGTACTCTTCAGTACTCTTACCTTTGTTAGAGTAGAGAATTTACAGAGACTACATTTCGTTGAAAGGTAAATACAGTGCGGAACGATAATTAAATTGTACGCTGAATGGAATTGTTTCAAATGCAAGGAAATGCTATTAGAATGACTAGTAGTTGAAGTAAAACTTGGTGAAAACGTGGCGAGAGCGTTACGGAAATTGATCGGGCGAGGTGAACGGAAGTTGAGAGGAAGATATGTTAGTGAAGATAGAAAGAGAGAGAAAGTTACGTTTCATAAAGGAGTTTTACTTCGGTCGTGTGGTCTAAAGCAAATTTGTTTTTTTTTTAATAATTGTAATTTTTAAGACACTCTTATTTATTATTCGATGGGTTTACCTACCTATTCAAATTTGAAATCTGCTGATGATTCGTGAATGTGGTATAAATAATAATAAAAAACAAGCTACACGACTGAAGTAAAACTTCTTTAGCGCCATCTATCGGCCGATAAAGTTTTTGTGTTGTTTAATGTTGCCATCTTGACAATTGTAATATATAATACAATTGTAATTTTATCCGACATACTAACATAATAATACAAATTTAAAGTAAGTTTTACTTTGTTATATTGACAATGTTGATTTATACGTCAACCAACAACTTTCAACTTCCGTTCGCCTCGTCACGCATTCACCAGCTTACTCCTCAAGTCAAGCGTACATAAAGAAGTTTTACTTCAAAAATACTGAGAGCCTTTTGCAGAATATTTAACAAATGTTGCAGGTCTAAATGATTCCTAGCGACTTTTCCACTTGAGAGAGGGAGCCGTACGTCCTGCGATCTTCTCCTAAAGTGACATCACAAAGGTCACCCAGTCAACTGATAGCTAAAGGATGCAGCCGCGTCTCATCCCGTACATGCCGTATCGAATGTAACGTACGATCAATAAATCAATTACGCCTGCCCCCGCGACGTTCAATTGGATTTGACAGGATAGATCTAGGGCGGGGATGGGTATCGATTATATCGATGACACGACTTACGATAAATGGAGAACTATTTTATAATGCAGTAAGGTAATTATAATGTTAGGTATTGTACTTAACTTAAGCCGTAGTAGATACGATCTGATCAATAATTTATATGAATATGAATTTAATTGTTCAGCAAAATGTGCGTAGGGATCAGAAAGACTTGAACCTGTTGAAACTTCAAATCTTTCAAGTTAACTTTCTTTTTGTCATGATTTGCAAACAAAATTGTTCATATATTTTTGTCCATAATCCATGTCTAATCCGGACATGAAACAATGTGTTTTTTGAAGCTTTATGTTATGACAATATTCAAAGGTTACTTTTTGTTTTTACTTCAAACTCTAGCGTTTGACCGCGCTCTCACCTGATGGGAAGTGACGATGCGATCGAAGGTGTAGCATGCTAGCCAAGTAAAAAGTACTTAGATGTACGTCAAAAATAAAAAAAACAATGGAAAAATATGGTATTATAGCCTCTCAAATCACAAATCCTCTGTGCATCGATAAATGTAATGGATAGTTCAAATAAAATCCATCGATACCTATCGGCGTCCAATTGACCAGCGCATCACTAGCTGCAGGATACGCACAATGGGATGATTGATCGGCATCGGCCAAACGGTAATCCTTGTACTAAATAAATATCTCGGGTTATGAGCAAGTTACACTATTTGGACTATTGTTTACGACCAATGGAAGGATTGGAATGGACACCATTGATTCTATATTGTTTGAAAGAGAATTTACGGTCGCTCTCTTTTGTAACTGAAGAACTAAACATATCATGTTTAGTTTACGTGATTGTGAGGATTATTTACATTAGCTTCACCATTGATAGGTGACGCGGCAAAGTCAACATAAGCGTCAAGTAGAAAGTTCACACCACAGTTTAAGAACGCAGTCCTGACACTGATTCATTATTAGACCAATAATTTCATGATTAGGACGACTCGGTTTGAGAATTTTCCCAATCGGTAACGGTTCCGCGAGGGATGTAGCCTGCCCATTTCAATTTACTTATTCTAAAAGTTATCGGTGACTTTACTTCTTTTGCGGATCACCTTATTTTGGATCTTATTCTGCCAAAAACTCCGAGCATAGCGCTTTCCATAGCTCATTGTGGAGATGTAGCTTACTAATGAGAAAAACAGTAAGAGGCCACGTCTCAGTCAAATCATTACTGGAATTGTTTAGAGGTACCTATTTGTGCACATAAAGGAAGGAAAATTGTTATCATATTTTTTATATATTAGTGAATGATGTGACGAGCTAACTGATGTAGCGCCACGGCCGCCGATGACAGAAAAGTGTCACTCAGAACTCTAAAACATAGAATTTTGCGCGACACTGCACTGCGCACATCATTCTGAGACATCAGCACATTCTGGTAATGAGATAACTCGACTGTGAGATCAGATCATAAAGTCTCAATTGCCCAGTAATTTCACTAGCTACAGTTCCTTTCAAACCGGAACACAGTAGTGCTTGCACACTACTGCTTAGCGGCAAAATAACTGGCAAAGCGGTGGTACCTACCTAGACGAACTTTGCAACAAGTCCTGCCACCTAGTAAATACCATCATCGTTAAACATATCTAATCATACCTCTTTCTCCTTAGCAGCCAACTCGTTCTCCAGCCCACCTTGGATGGGGCTGCTTCTACACGAGTTGCTGTTACTCCTGGCCGTCGCCGACATCTCCATCTTTTCCTCATCAAGCTTCTCTTCCTTGATATCCGGGCTAAAGGTTATCCGGGTCTCCGTAGCCTGGTCCCGGGTCACGTCTATGATACTGCCATTTTTTGGTACGGTTGCCTGGAGCGGCGTTGGGCTGGTTGTAGCTAGCTGCTCCTTTAGGGTAGTTACTTCTTTTTCGGCCAATGTGGCTCTCTGTAACAAGGAGATTTTTTGGTTATGTATTTGATTGAATAGAATAGAAGAGAAGGACTTGACGAACGTAGACAAAAACTTTGACAAACACATAAACAAGGTAATAAAAATGAATTGGTGCTTTGAGTGTCGTGTATATGCATACTAGCGTTATCTTGCAGCTTCGGAGAAGCAGGTCGGCTCATAACCCGGAGGCGGCGGGTTCGATTCCCACGGTAGGACAAGAATTTTTGAACAGAAAAAAAAGCGCAAATACTTGTTCTGAGTCTAGGTGTTGTGGGACCATGGTCTTCGTAGTTCCTGAGTTCCTAGACACTGGGAATCCTAGTTAGGGTCCAGGATCTATGTATGTTTGGCGTTATTATTATTAGTAATTTGTGAAATAACTAAGGCTCGTATTAAAATGGCGCTTTACCTTTTTAATATTGACAGTTCTTGTTATGACTATTAACGACTATAATTTGTTCGTGGAACCGTAACATTGACGCCGGGGAATTATTTTCCACTATTACAAATCAACAGTTAATTAACAAATTACCTGAATTATTACGTAGTTTATTTCATCAGGAAAAGTGAAGCGGCTGGTATCATTTTCAACTGACTTCAAAAAGGAGGAGGTTCCGTATTTTAATTTTTTATGTTTGTTACGCCACATCACCGTTGTTTATAAACCGATTTGGTTATTTTTTTATTATTTGTGTCAAGATCAGTTAAATAGTTTGGTTTTTACAGCTGTTAGTAGTAACCCTGCCTTCTGAACTGTAGGTTGTGGGTTCGATTCCCACCCAGGACCAACATTTGTGTGATGAACATTGATGTTTGTTCTGTGTCTGGGTGTTATATTGTATTCTATGTATGTATTTGCAAACAAAAAGTATCTAAGTATTGTATCAGTTGTCGTTCCTATAGCACAAACTTGGCTTAGTTTAGGTGGCGCTGTGTGAAATATACATAAATATTTATTTATTTATTTATTCAGTCAGCTTTAAACTGTCACAGCTTTTAAGTGTGTGTTAAATTAGAAGTACTTAAGTTACACAAGTTACTTAAACATTTCACCGGCTAGGCCATTATGCATTTTGATTTCAATTGATAGAAACAAATGAATGTATGGATTTGACAGTTCCAAACACAGGTGGTAGGACTTTTCTGCAAAGTTCGTCTAGGTAGGTACCACCGCTTTGCAAGTTATTCTGCCGCCAAGCAGTAGTGTGCAAGCACTACTGTGTTCCGGTTTGAAGGGCAATGTAGCTAGTGAAATTACTGGGCAAATGAGACTTATGATCTGATCTCACAGTCGAGTAAACTTATTACCAGACTGTGTTGATGTCTCAGGATGATGTGCGCAATGCAGCAGTCATGCGAAACTTTACATGTTAGAGTTCCGAGTGACACTGTTCTGTTATGGGCGGCCGTGTCACTTAACATCAGGTGAACGACTAGCTCGTCACATCAATCAATAACATAAAAAAAAAAAAAAAAAAAAAAAAAAAAAAAAACACAGTTTTGGCACATAGTTACTATGAAAATTATCAAATTCGGATTGAAATTTCGCCTGTTGCTGTCGCTCCCTGATATTACGGCCGAAACTGGTCGCTTCGGTGTGTAAAAATCCTTTAAATCTAGCAATTAACAAACAAACATAAAGGATGTTTCAGCCATTGGTTTCGCATCACAATCGCGTTGTTTTTCTATAGTTTTTAATCTAATTATCAGTTCCCACAGCTGGGCTTTGTGTGCACTTCCTGCGGTATTCACCACACTCGGTCATTCGGGGGTAATCAGAGATTACATCGGCGGATGTGCCGGTTGCTATTGGTATGGAATCGGTGGTTTTTGGCGTTAGTATTTATTGGATTGTCAAACAAAAGATAAATGAAAAATGACTACATGAAATTTCCTTTAAAAAAGGAATTTATCCGACTCCAATCCCAAAGCATCATTAATGTAATCCAAATACGCATTATTAAGGATAATTCAAAAACTTATTTTCAAATCTTAATCAAATTTAAGTGGTAATGGTATGGTGGTGGTATTTAAGTAACCACACGGGGAGTACCAGCTTTCAAATAATAGTAGAAATCATCAAAATCGATTCACCCAGTTGAAAGATTTGGTGACAAACACAAAATTAAAAAAAAAAAACGAATTAAATCCTCCCCCTTTTTTGAAGTCGGTTAAAATTGTAGCGATTTTTGGTTTTGTCGTTGGCATAATAAAATACTTTTATATAATAAATTCTCTGTTTTCTTGAGGAACTTATAACCCAAGCCCACCCACCACAAAATTGGTAACAAATAGGTAACTTGTTCTTTACCAATTACAATATAAAAATAATAATAATTGGATAGTAATAGTTACTACAGACACTAAAACGTAGTAAATTTGAAAAAAAAAACGTCACAAAAGGTATCCAGGCGAACTTAAGTCTATAAAGCACTAGCGGCCCGTCCCGGCTTCGCTCGGGTGGCCGTTTATTTATTAAACATTTTATAATATACGAAAAACAATGTATCACGCACCGGCGCCATCTACTTAAAATGTTGGTTTGTCCTGAATTTTCCTGAATTTTCTTTGCTATAAACCTCACGGAGCCCGAGACCTTTCCAACGAATGCAAAACCGTGGAAATCGGTTCGTGCGTTCTGGAGTTATAGCGTCAGGAAGGAAAACCCGACTTATTTTTATATAGTAGATTATCGTCCAGTTAATCCCAGTGTATTGTTGATTCAGCAAGTAGGTGTAAAAGGTTTAAAATTCCGCTGAAAGCCATCAGACGACTGAAGTAGTAAATTAGAAAGGATCGGTAATCCGCGATTTTCATCGGAAGCCAACCGAGTGCGTAGCGCCAGATACAATGCGAGCGGTTAGGGCGCGTTCATATGGCTCTGGACTGACCCGTTAGCTCAGTTGGTAGTATCCCTGCATTCTGAACTGCAAGTTGTGGATTCGATTCCAACCCAGGACAAACATTTGTATGATGAACATCGATGTTTGTTTGTCCTGTGGCTGGGTGTTTTGCATAATGTAAATATAGCACAATTTTGCGTTATGCAGCCGTTTTTGTGGAATTCGGTAGATTTTCAAGAATTAATTGTTTTATTAGCTCAATTGCACCGAACACCGCCCAAGCGGTTAAAAAAGAACGCCATTATTTTTCTTGTACATTATAACCCGTCTTTACCACAGACGATACTATCTACTCACTGAGCGAGACGCGCACGCACTGTGGCTTTCCACGACGCACGACTCATTAGTGAATCACTAATTTAGTCGAAGCCTTTGAAAGTTTATATTAGTCTGATTGGCATCGACTACGTCTTATCGTGCACGAGATTTCGAAAAAGAATTTGCGAGGAAAATCTTGGCAATGGTTTTCTATTGATGTTTTTATGATTTAAGATTTTCATTATGGTTTTAAATAGTTTGTAAAACATATGCAATAATTTGATTTTAGTTTGTTTTTAGCAAAAAATTGTATGCGAAAATTTTTATCTTATTGCATAGGTAGATTTAGATGATACTATGCAAGTAGATAGTTGAAATGGGCCATTCCTGAATAAAATACCAGCTTCTGTCCGCGGCTTTGCCCGTGAGGCCTATAGGAAACAAAAAAGAATATTTTTGAAATAGATAATTCAACCACCCCTTTCACCCTCTTAGGGGTAGAATTTCGAAAAACTCTTTCTTAGTGAATACCTACACTTTACAAAGAACACATTCTCCAAATTTCTTGAAATTAGATAAATAAATAAATAATTAATAATAATAATTAGATAAATAGACTTGTCTCTGGGACCAGCGGTTTAGGCGTTGATATATAAGTCAGTCGGTCAGTAAGGACTTTGAATTTTATATATATAGAAGATAGAAGATTATGTAATGGACTAAACAACTGTATTTTTTATTTTTAGTTGATACCGTTTTAGTAGACACGATATCAACTTCTTGTGTAGCGCTCATTGGAGAAGATCTATGATCATTCGTTCATTTCTGCTGCAATTCAAAATCTCGCTCGCACCAATGACTCATGCCCGTGTGTACTAAAGTTTTACAGCTCCTAAGTTCGCACTTATTCCTCTATGACATACTGCAATGCATTTGGGTACGTCACAGATGAATAAGTGCGAACTTATCAGTTGTCAAAGTTTCATACAGATGGCATCGTGGAAATCAATGTTGTAAATAAAGCCTCTGAAACTTTTGTTTTTAATTTATTGTGCAATGTACGAGTAACTCTTCGCTAACAAGCCAAAGACTTAGTGAGCGATCTAACCGCCCAACTCACCGTCTCGTCCAATCACGCGCCGCCAGTCAGTGTAGCAACCAGAAAAAATCAATTCAACTTAATTTGGAAAAATCGGAGCAAATTAACTAATCACGACAGCATGGTCAAGTTCAAGAACCACAGAAATTTGGCATTGGCATCTACGAACTCGCTTGGAAAGCGTGGTAGAAGAAGCCACACCTAGCCATGGAAATGTATGGAGTGATGAGTATCGATGCAATGTGCCCAATAGCAATAAATAACCAAGGGCGTTTATTCTTAAACCTGACCAACATGTGAATCATAGACAATAAAGAGCCGTGATCAATCACGCTCAATTGTCTATGGCAATACTTGCGCAAGTACGATGACAAATCTTTACTCCAGTTACTGCCTACGACCTTTAGGTAATCACTAAACTACCGTTTCATTGATCGTTATGTCACATTAGTTGAGATTATAAGGAACTAGTCGTGAACTCTGGCTGTCTGAATTTGGTCAATATATTGCTCATATTTGCTTTTTTCCTAGGTTTCAGCGGTTACTCACACATTTACAGCCTCTGTGGTGTGGTGGTTCAGCAGGTCGGCTCATAGCTTAGAGGCGGCGGGTTCGATTCCCATGGCAGGACAAGTATTTGTGCACAGAAAAAAAGCGCAAATACTTATTCTGAGTCTGGGTGTTGTGGGACCATGGTCCTCGTAGTTCCTGGCTCCCTAGACACAGGGAATCCTAGCTAAGGTCCAGGATCTATGTATGTAATCATTGGGCGTTATTATTATTATTATTTAAATCCGCGGGAGCTATTGGATGCAAATGGAAAGTAGCCCTTCAAAGTGACGTTCTATAATAATAACGCCCAACGATCACATACATAGATCCTGGACCCTAACTAGGACCCCCAGGAACTACGAGGACCATGGTCCCACAACACCCAGACTCAGAACAAGTATTTGCACTTTTTTCTGTGCACAAATACTTGTCTACCGCGGGAATTGAACCCGCCGCCTTCGGGTTATGAGCCGACCTGCTCAACCACCACACCACAGAGGCTGTCAATGAGGTTGTCTATGAGGGAAGCCTAACTGTGGACATCTTGACTAATGGTGATGATGATAATGACAGTGGTGATGAACACGATAATGATGTTTGTGTACACGCAATCAATTAATAAAACGTAGTAGTCGTATTATTGGTACGAATAATACACAAACAAACAAACCTAAAGTATTTTTTTATTGCTAGGAAAAAGGATAGTAATTTATTGAAGTTTATGAGCTACATACGGAGTTTAATAGTTCTATTGTTAATTAAAAAAGAAATAGTTTGGAGCCAAATGTGGAACCTTGTAGAAACCCTTTAGAACATGAAAATAATGATTAAACACGCTTTCTTACTTCAAACATAATTATAAACAAGCAGTATTTCTACTATAACAGTAATCATATTATCGTAGACGATAAAGAGTATGATACATTAAAAAATCTAAATAATTTCGGTAAAATTACTGTTTTACAACGAGAAAGTAGAAAACAATTTGAAAGTAGCATTACGTGCTCATTAAAAACTGCCCATTCAATTATATCTAGAATATTTATCAGACGTGTGAACTGTTACAGAAAAATACATTGAAGATAATCCGAATGGCCGAATACAGTTTGATGATATAAATATTTTTATAATTACAATTGTAATGGAAGGTACGACAATTTAACGTGTGAAAATTGAGGAAAGTAAACATGAGAAATATTTCGGTGACATTGATGTACCTGTTTGGTCAGGACACGTTTTGGGCATTGAAGATTACAAAACAATTGCGAGGCGTTAAAACTGGCAAAACATTGAAAAAGTGCAATATTAAAACCATTAGCCTAAACGTTCATTCTTAATAACGCAATTTGGTCATTATAAAATAATTGAGGACAGAGAACGCTACGTCATCAATTCCGCTTGATTGCAAGGTTCAATTGTTAGCTAATGTTATCTTTAAAAGAGAAATAAGATTCAAAATGCGAAGCCATCGTTAAAAAACTTTAAAGCAGTATTCTTAAATTTGCTGTTTACTACGCTCGTGAACAATTGTACCTGATATGTTTCTGGTTGGTTATCTATCTACCTTATCGAAATCTCATCAGTTCTCATCACTGAACTGATCCTTTGTTTTCCTAGACACCTCTTTAAGATACACTAATCTACGCCCAAACGTACTCAAGCCAATTTTACTGCGTATAAAAGCGTTTTCAGTACGAACATTTGAGAATCATCCGAGTAGCATAGATTCGAATTTTAGGATGACTGAAATGGAATACGAAGTTCTACTGGAGAACGCTTCATTAAACACAAATCAATCAGCAGGTAGGACTTTTCTGCAAAGTTCTTCTAGGTAGGTACCACCGCTTCACTAGTTATTCTGCCGCCGATTAGTGCGCAAGCACTACTGTGTTCCGGTTTGAAAGGCACTGAAAGTACTGGGCAAACTGTATGAACCAATTTTACTAATTTACTAATTTGCTGATATCTCAGAATGACGTCTGCAATGCAGTGTTAAACTCTATACTTTAGAGTTCGGAGTGACACTGTAACTGATACGGGCAGTCGTGTCGCTTAACATCAGGTGAACGACTAGCTCGTCATGTCATTTCTTAACATTAACAAAAAATGTTCTGCTCTTGCGAACATTCACAACGTGAACGCTGGCTATCGAATCCCAGTGGACGTTCGAAAACTATCCGAATTCCGTAATCACCGTCAATGCCACAATTAAACCATTAAGCCACTAAGTTTCTGAACGCAACAAAGAACTATCTATTGAAACCATCACTAGCTTTACCTACTGTTTGTGCAATGGTAAACTTAACAACTAGTAATTGTTACTTATTTTATTTTAGATCCCACGTAGCAATTATAACGGAAGTCATGTTAATGATTCATTGAATGATTATGAATTGAGAAATGTTAGCCGGAAGTCGTTCACTTTATTTTGGAACAATTAACCATGTTTGAGTTTCAGATGGGTTATTATATATTTATTTCTGTAATTATAAAGTAATTCGCTTCTAAGTTATTAGAAAGGTAACGCTGTTTCGTTCAATCATCGGACCAGTTTTTGAAATGTAATTGTTGATTTTTGGGAAGAGGTAAGAAGAACTAGGAATTATAAGTGCTCGCTTACTTATGTAACAAATCAAATTAAACAAAACAAATAAACGATTGCCATTCAAAGACAAATAGAAGAAAGCAAACAAATCGAACTCGATTAGAGGAGACAAAGGCCACGTCGCGGACAATGCCACCCTTCAATACCACCAGACTTCGTATACATTTTTGTTTTCAAACTAAATTAATCAATCAATTGTATTTTATAAATTCAAGATTTAAAGACAATGACAAAATTAATGCAAAGAAAAATTGGCGATTGTTGAAACGTTTACGAAGTTTTCTTTTTCGGAGAATTATTTGATAACGTGGAAAATCTTTATTGTAATAATTCCAGCTAGGAAGCCATTCATTTAACACAGTATTTATACATAACAGTACAGGTAAATTTGAGTCAAATTCTATGTTAGATATTAGTCATATTTTGAAAGTAGTTAGATAGATAGAAAATGCTTTATTGCACAAATAACAAATGTAGGTACAAAGGCGAACTTAATGCTAGAGAGCATTATCTTCCAGTTAACCTAAAAGTTCCAAAAGTTCCAGTTAAAGTAAACCTTCTTTCCGCACGCTTGACTTGGGGAGGAAGCTGGTGAATGCAAACGGAAGTTGAAAGTTGTTGGTTCACGTAGACCTCCATTGTCAACATAACAAACTTAAAAAGTATTAATTAATTTTATAAAGTTGATATATTATATATATTGAATGTTGATATGTCCAGTAAAATGACAATCTTCAAGATGGCGATATTAACACGCAAAAACAAAGTTTTACTTCACTTTAAGTTTAACTTCAGCCGTATGGTCTAAAGCACACTCGTATTTGAAGAATAATTGATCCTTATCCTTAATTAGTTGGTATATAAAAATTACCAGTTGCTTGTTTGTGTGGTTGATTCATAAATCCAGTGTTACACATTTTCTAGACGCATGCCATCTCTGCAAACATTGCAAATCAAGGTATATTATTAATAGAATTTAAAAAAAACTCAATGTCACCAATCAATTCTTGTCCGAATCACAGGTTTTTATTATTTAAAACTTCACTTTACGTTTTAGAAATTGAAAGACACCTTTTAATATCTGGTCGTAGACGTTGACATGAAAAATTGGCACAGTTTTGAGAATGAATGAGTCAAAGCATATTTATTTTGTGTATCGGAGACGGCATATCTTTTTGATGAGTTAGTCGGTAAATGAGACATTGAAACTTTGATCGTCGACTTAATATATGCAGACTCGCCCAGTTTACTAAAATGACTGTACGGTATTTGATAATATTTGGTCGATATTGACACCAATGGAAGTTTACGTCTGGCGGTTGTAATGTCTTAACCGGCTTCAAAAAAGAGGAGGTTCTCAATTCATCTTTTGTTTTTATTTTCATGTTTGTTGCCTCAAAAATTACGACTGGGTGAACCGATTTGGAAGATTTTTTTATTTGTGGTCCAGTTCTGACGAGAAAACCATCTGTAAGTAAATAAGTCTGAAGTTGGTTTTTACGCTTTGCATTTGTTACTTGACATTGACAGCCTCTGTGGTGTGGTGGTTGAGCAGATCGGCTCATAACCCGAAGGCGGCGGGTTCAATTTCTGTGACAGGACAAGTATTTGTGCACAGAAAAAAGCGCAAAAACTTGTTCTGAGTCTGGGTGTTGTGGGACCATGGTCCTCGTAGTTCCTGGATCCCTAGACACAGGAATCGCCAGTTAGGGTCCAGGATCTATGTATGTGATCGTTAGGCGTTATTATTATTATACTCTGTCTCATGGTGGTTGAGACATAACCTATTATCAATTAATGTTATGAAAACCAAATATGTCACTTTTACAATTAATAACTCAACTCAACCTAAGCAGCCTCTTCAGTTAAAAATACATGCAGCGTCTTGCACAGAAACAGATAGCTGTGTTTGCGTCAATCTGCAGCCTACCTTAACGATAAAATATCTAGGTGTTATATTGGATCGAAATCTCTCCTGGCAAGAACATGCTAAAAACCTCTCTGGACGTACGCGAAAACTTATTTATATATTTAAGCAACTAAGACATGTGCTTGATGTTAAAACGTTAAACGCAGTATATGTTGCATTAGTGCAGTCAATTTTAAGCTATTGTGTATCAGTTTGGGGATCTGCAGCGAAGACTCATTTAATTGCCTTAGAAAGATCACAAAGAGCATTGCTAAAAGTGATGAGTTTTAAGCCACGTCGATTTTCAACACACGAACTCTACAATAACTGCTCTGTACTTACAGTTAGGCAACTTTTTATTAAAGCTATAGTTCTACGACAGCATGAATTACTTGATAGAAATATCATGAATGAAAGAAGTAAGAAACGTAGGAAAGACATTGTATTTAAAAACTCAAATGCACGAACTAAATTTGGTACTAAAACTTTTGCGTGTATCGGGCCGACAATTTACAATCAAATAAGTCGATTCATTACAATTGCTACAAAAAACCGATACAATTGTGCTAAAAGTTTAAAAGATTACCTGATTACACTCGACTACAACGAAACCGAAAAATTTATGGCTATAACTGAATGATGATTGAATGATGATTAACTGCCATTGCATCTAGTTAATATTGTATTAAAGATAGATTGCGCGCTTTTACATTTTATCAAACTTCACATTTACACCTGCACAAGCAGATACACATGCATGCGGACACAAAAACACATACACACACACACACGCACACACATACACAAACACACCCACACACGCAACACACCCTCCCACACACACGCAAGTATCAGAATACGAACCAAAGACATACTCATGATACACGCACATACGCACATACCAAAATACAAACAAAACATACTCACAACAGACACACACCCTAGTATACATTCCATCGGGTAGATGGAATGTATACTAGGGTGTACATTGTATTTCACTACATTTGTTTGAATAGTAATACAGCCTCACAGAACATAACTATCAGTAAACACTTACGTTATCGTTAAATTATTAAAATCTTTTATCAAGGATGTTGAAGCTGTTAAAGTTTTGTTTCTGGAAAGTTACATTTTATTTATCTTTATTGTTTTTTTTTGTTTTCATATAAACATTGTTTTATTCATAAGTTTTTGCTACAAATGTAAACTCTGTTTATTATTCCTAATTAATTAAGTAAGTAACACCTACATAACTAATATACTTGTAAGCTTTGACGTGACTGAGGTGATTCACTGTAAGCCCGCTATACAGGCTCATCAGAGACCTAGTGCGGGTTGCAGAGCTTCCCAAGGGTACGGCAATATTTATGATGTATAGATATAACAAAACTACATTAAATACTATGTATAAATGTACCGAACATGTGTGTAATTGAGATGAAATAAATTAATAAATAAATTATTATAGTTGCTATAAAGTTACTCTTAAACCAAAAATAGAACTTTGTCCAGCGTAGACAATTTTTGTAAAAAATGCTTATTCAAACAGACCGAAGCCACTCTTTAGACTCGGATTTTTATTCATATATTTGTAAAAAGATAATGTTTATGTAATTAATAAAATATTCTATTGCAGTGCTCAATTGAGGTATTTAAATCCAAGTCTATAACCACTACTTCACTCTTCAAAATCAAATCGCGAACTGAAAGCAATCCATCTAATTATTGGTATATGTATGTATATATTATATTTATTATATTTTTAGTATCGTGTGTATTTAATTTTACATATTGGGACAGAAAATGTGTTGTTATATTATATGTTACTTATATAATTGAACTTAGGAAAAAGAAAAAAAAACTATACTATATATAAGAATTTAAAATAAATAATAATTGAAGAAAAAATAATATTGTAGGTAAAAAGAGGGTCATAAATAAAACACAGAATTTAGATCACCTTCTGCAGGAAGCGTTCCCAAAAAGCTGGCAACATTCCCTCGTTGAATAGCTAGGCTAATTCGTTGGCCGAGGTATGTGCCAGCCTTTTGGTCGCGTGTCAGCTCAACTAGGCGTCTGGAAAGCTCCTTGACAAGGAGCCGCGCCTGCGCCTGCCTTTTACATATTTATTATTAACTATATAGTTTTATATTCACCAGTTTAGCAAATAGCTAAGTTGTTATTTTTCTTTTTTTTTATGTCCTACCAATATTGCACTACCACATAAAGCCTTCCACAATGCACCAGGGTTAGGTGGAAGATTATGCTCTATATCATTAAGTTACTCTCCATTGTTTATTTGCAATAAAAAAAATTCTATCTATCTAAGTGTAACATTAAAACTATTCACTTAATACAGTACGTAGCTAAACTCAACTGTATCTAGTCACAACCTAATTATCTAAAACTTTCCAAACACATTCGTAATTATATAAAAAATTGATTAAAACAATAGCCTCTACATAAAGCCTCTCACCGAATTACAAACTTTATTGTTTTATAAACCATTTTACTTTATAACTCATTGAAATTCAAGTTATCTGATCCGTGCTCATGCATCATATTAATTGGTCATTATTTCTAATTAAAATTTCGGCTTTACGATTTTTGAACAGTTAGAATTCGGGTGTTGTAATTTTGTAACGATCTTTTCGGTTGTTGCCACGAACTGTTTGTGTCGTTTTTAACGCTTCGTTGGCGTATGGGAAAAGTCTATTAGCATTTTAGTCTAGCTCATTTCCATACTCAGTGGTTACAGAGACCATTCTAATTTTACACATAAGTAATAATACACACATCATAATAATTATCTTTTTATAAAAGGGGTTAAACCGACTTTAGTCGCCTTATTTAATACTAGCTTCTGCCCGTGGCTTCTTCCGCGTGGCCTATAGAAAACGAAGAAGAACATTTTTTATAGATAGTTTAACCACCCATTTCACCCTCTTAGGGATAGTTTCGAAAAACCCGTTCTTAGTGGATACCTACACTTTACAAAGAACACACCCCCTAAATTTCAGTCTCTAGAACCAGCGGTTTAGGCTGTTCGTTGATATATAAGTCAGTCAGTCAGTCAGGACTTTCAATTTTATAGCACTTGCCAAGTACTTACTTGGATGAACATTTTTCCTGTTATATTGATTTAATAAGTGCAGAGTTTGTATTCTCTGAAGATCTTTATAACTTTATAACTTTCCTATCTATATAATTATACAAAACACACACACACACACACACACACACAAACACACACACACACACACACACACACACACACCCACACACGCGTGCATAAATTATCTATTATTAATTAATTAAACGTTACTACTAATAATCATACACCTAACCCTACAACCTTAGCACACCCTCATTATCACTCTTTAAAACATGCGTAATGCAGTGCGAGCTGTCTCTTTGATTATAAAACTTGTATTACTATCGAGACCTATTATTGGCTACATTAATATTCTGCTTTTATGTAATTACTACCTATATTATCCTAATGCTGTTGGTCTTTTAATAAATAAATAAATAACATCTTCACTAAACTTACATGGTGGCCACAGTGCAAGGATCTTCTACGAAAATATAAAGTAAAACTTCTTTAGCTCCATCTCTCTTGCCCTTACAGTGATATACAAAACGTAACTCATTATTTCATCTTCACGTAGAGAGGGAGATATACTTATACATATCTCCTTATATTTCCCTCTCTCTATCTCAATTTCTGTTCGCCTCATCAGCTTACCACCAAGTCAAGCGTGCGTAAAATATAATAGTTAAACTTGTAGTAAAGTTTAACTTCAAAAACACGTAAAACAGTTCAAAAAACTCGCAAAATTAATAATAATAACACAGTCGAATATAGAGCCTGCTAAAAAACAGTCTTTAAAAACGGTCTGAAGAAATCTTCATTGTTTCCGTGACTTAGATCAAACATTAAACCTACGCTCACTGAAGAAAAATTAAGGCACACACTCGGGCTACCAGACCCCACATACCCCGCAGACCTCACACACCCCGCGTCATGCGGGAGCGGTCACTAACTAATGGAAAAGGATTAAATTCGTGCCGAATTGAAATAAAATAAATATGATAAAGGGCGGACCGCCTTGGCTGGACAGGGGCATTGTTTTTTCGGCAGGACTCGGCTGTCAATAGAGTCGTTTGTTTAGACATGTTCATCGATGGATAAAGGTTAAAGATACATTGAGTTTTGATAAAGAGGATTCTATTTGATGATAATTACATGCCATACAAAAACTCTGTGTCCCACCTTCGCCTAGATAGATAAAGATAGGTAAACTCTTTATTGACTCCAAGATAACAAATACAAAAACAGGAAATAACTACTGAGTAGGTCACAATGGGCGGTCTTATCACTAAAAAGCGATCTCTTCCAGACAACGTTTACTGGGAGATATAGGTCTCTTGTTGCCGTCTGTCTCACTAACTAAGGGGGATAGAGCGTCGAGCGCTGAGAAATAGGCATATTCCATATTGAATCACTGCCACAGTGAATATACTCGTAATTAAGAATCTAAGCATTTTCCAAGTTAACCTTCTTATTCCACAAACCCTTTCTAAAACAAGAAACACCCAACACGAGAATTAACGAAAACACACGAGAATTCAAATGTGGAACGCCCGAGTCGCCAATCGGATTATCGCTACACGTATAAAAGACGAAATACCCGCGTTCTTACCCCTTTTCACCCCCCCAAGGGGACGAGAAACAGGCGGAGGGGGTAATAGCAGTACCACTCGGATTCATTAGTAAATTAGAGCGGGATGAGTCCAAAGTTAGGAAAATTCAATATCTAATAATGATCAAGTCGGTACCTGCCAATAGACGCAGTTACGGTAAATTTTCCGTTTGTCTCGAACTTGATTACTTAGTTTTGTGATCAAAGTTGACTTTGACGTTTATTGGCGGTTAGTAGTCTATTTTTATTTTCTGTCAACGCACGGGTGGTTATATTTAGCGGCGGTTTTTCAATAATCAGATAAAAGCTGTTTTATGGATAAAACAAAACACAGTGAAAATAAAAGAATAATTTCGTAGTGAATACTGCAGTAATAATTGTACTTTTATTTTAGTCGGATTATAATTTGTTAGTTTAATAACATTTATCCAACTATTGAAAAATCGCACCTTAGTTGGCTTAGTCGAGTGTATGTTATTGTGTTTAAAAAATTTGTTTTATGTTTTTATTATTTCAAAATATGGTCGCATTGCGTATAGCTTTCATTTGCCAATTTTTATTTTTTTATTCATTTTCTTTTTCTTTCATTTCTTTTTTTTAAATCCATAGTTATGTATATCCTTCATAAAAAACCTCATACAAAAAACCTCATGATGGAATAATTTAAAGAACTTTCAAATAAGTTTTTTCTTTTGTATGTTGGCCAGTGTTTGTCGACTACCTGGCTTCCGATTCATGGTTCGGCTATTTTGTTCTATCCCAAACGGTGTATCAATAAAGTTCTTTGTTTATTTACCTTTAGTATTCAGTCGGACCGTTTTGAGGTTCTAACTAGTTAATGCCACAGATTTGTATTATGGAATTTCTTTAGAATTCATTTGGTTTATACATGGTTTGAGTAATAATAGATGACGGGTTACATAATAATAGATTTGGGATTTGAAAAAAATTGCCATCTTACCACAAAAGATTACGCCTAGTGTCAAACTATTATTTTGTATTGTTAATAATAATAATAATAAATATGTGTGGACATTCTACACAGCGCCATCTAGCCCCAAACAAAGCTTGTACTATGGCAACCAACTGATACAATACTTATATACTTTTTGTTAGTAAATAACATATAAATACAATATAACACCCAGACACAGAACGAACATCGATGTTCATTACACAAATGTTTGTTCTGGGTGGGAATCGAACCCACAACCTGCAGTTCAGAAGGCAGGGCTACTACCAACTAAGCTAACGGGCCAGTCATGTTAAACGCGCGTTTGACGGCTTCTAAGCCATGTCTATGTATTTGTGATTACACGGTAGGTTTTTTCCGAAACACGTCATTTTGTAAGTTTAAAATTAATATTTAAAACAATGCAGTAACAAAGCTTAATCTAAAAAGCCGCTACCAAAATGCTGACGGCAAAAAATTAGTTGTATTTGATTTTGCTTATTTGTTTTGTAAAGATATTGTACTTTTTGTTAGTTATGCAAATATCCAATTAAATTATTAACCAAATGAATGTTACGGGCAAGTAACTAACCAATTTGCCTGCACGTTTCGTCATTTTGGGTATAAATAACAAACGACTTCAGACTTAAATGGTTTTCTCATGGATGCTATTGTCAGAAATGTGACCACACGGAAAGCACCAGCTTTGAAATAAAAAAAGAATCGTAAAAATCGGTTCACCCAGTGGAAAGTTTTAAGGTAACAAACATAAATAAACAGTCGAATTGAGAACCTCTTCCTTTTATGAATTCGGTAATAAAATAATCGGAAAAAGTAATATATTGCGGACGTGGTGAATGTCCATCTATATATATAAAATTCAAAGTCCTGACTGACTGACTGAATGACTGACTTATATATAAACGCACAGTCTAAACCGCTAGAGACTTGAAATTGGGAGGGTGTGTTCTTTGTAAAGTGTAGGTTGGGTTTTTTGAAATTCTTCCCCTAAGAAGGTGAAACGGGTGGTTAAATTATCTATGAAAATAATTATTTCTTCCTTTCGTTTCGTATAGGCCACGCGGTTGAAGCCGTGGGCAGCAGCTAGTACTGTAATATAAGTTTACGCATAAAGTCCGATAGGAGGGCGCGAACGCAGACAAACAATTTCTTGTCCATCCATAACATCAACTAATCAAATTACAAATTGTTGTATATTAAAAAAGCACGTTCGCCTATCTCCCATAGAACACACTCCGGGCGAGCACTTAATCTCTCAATGTCAGTTTTAATTTGCTCCCAGCATCGAATTACCTTCCAAGAGTTTTATTTTCGAAGTTTATTTTGTACGCGAGGCAAAGGAAACGCGTTTCGGCAACCTACTGAAAAAATAACGTTTTAAAAATCGAACGGTGACGAGTTCAAAATAACATGTGAAACTGTTTGATAGCATGTTAAATGATGTGTTGATCCGTTGTGGAAATATGAGCTATCGAACGCTGGTGCATTCGAAAATAGAATGACATGTTACGTAAAATGAGGTGTAATCTGTGATGAAAGTTGAAAAAAAAGTTGGCGTGTTTTAAAAATAGAATTCGTTGTTTGGAGATGACAGATGAGTCAACCCAGACAATAATTTCGCGCCCGAATTAGTTAGAAAAAAGTCATGTAAAATAAATAAAGTAGTAATTTTTTGTTATAATTTTCATGCGTGTTTAAATAAAATCTTTAAGGATCTAATTAAATATTTTAGATTAAAAAAATGTTGGGAACCGTTTACAAACGAAACTTTTAAGGAAGCTCTACGTGGTACCTATTTCATACGGCACAAGTCGCGAATCTAAAATACATTTTGAACTTGCTCCGTGTGTCGTGGCATTAAAACGCAAATATTGAGTTAGTTCAAGTCAATATGAGCACCTGTGGTACCTATACTTATTGAAGGAAGTTTTATTTGGGATTTATGGGCCATCCATTTACGTCACATGAACTTTATGATTTTTTGACCCCTCTCCCTCACAGCTGGTCACATTTGTGAGACACCCCCCCCCCCAATCCTCCCTTCTCCACTATGGTGGGGATAATATGTAGTATGCTACATATTATGCAATTTCACATTAAGAGATATATAAAATTAAAAAATTGTGTTTTAATACTAACAAACTATTTATTTCACAAAAGTGCAATTTCGTAGTTAAGAGATAAATAAAACAGAAAATAATAAAAAGGGAACTTAATCCAAACAAATCAATACCAGTAGCTAACGTGCCCAATATGCTGGGAAATAATAATAATAATACTTAGATATTAAATATTATATTTAAAAAACAATGCGATTTAAAAAAAATTGGAATTTCTTTCCCCCACTTGTCACACAATGTCACTCCCCCCTCCCCCTTAACATGTCGCGTAATTTATGGACAGCCCCTTATCTAGGATGCAAAATTTCGATTTGTTTAAACTTGACAAGTTCGATACCCTTAGCCGGTTCTTACGTCACCCACGAGATGTGCGTGCGAAGAACTACCCCAGTCTTGTCACACGGCCACTTATATATTGACAGCCTCTGTGGTGTGGTGGTTAAGCAGGTTAGCTCATAACCCGGAGGCAACAGGTTCGATTCCTGCGACAGGACAAGTATTTGTGCACAAAACAAGCGCAATCATTTGTTTTGAGTCTCGGTGTTGTGGGACCAATGTTCTCGTAGTTCCTGGATCTCTAGATACAGGGATTCCTAGTTAGGATCCAGGATCTATGTATGTAATTGTTGGGTGTTATTATTGAATAAAAACTTTTTATTGATTGCGGAGTAAGCGTTACGCGGAATGCGTAACGAGGCGATAGGATGTTGAAAGTTATTGGTTCACGTAGATCTCCATTGTCAACATAACAAAGTTAAACATGACATAAAATTTGTATTATTGTGTTGGCATGTCCGGTAAAATGACAATTTACAATTGTCAAGACATTGACATTAAACAAAACAAAAACAAAGTTATACCGGACGATAGATGGAGCTAAACTAAAGAAGTTTCACTTCAGTTGTGTGGTCTAAAGCACACTCGATTGTTTATTTTGGAGAAAAAGTAGACATCTCATTTTTAATATATGAGCCACATTGCCTCAGCGACATCTCATACGCTAATCAATCGTTCCTAATTTGAAAATTTAATAAAACCTACCCATTAATTAGCTACACCTGCACCGTAAGATCAAAAAGTACGTTATTAAATTTGTACGTGTTCGGCAATGTTCGGGAGTTTCCGCCGTTAATTCGATTCGGCTCAATAAAGGCTTTATTGGAGCATTATTAGCTCGGCTTTTATCTTCTATCATGTTCACAATGAGCTTGTACTTTAAAGTGGTGACATAGAGTAGACGGCGTAGAAGCGGCAGTAAGTGACGACTTGAATTTAAAAAAAAAAGGGAAATGCTGTCGCTAAGCCCATTTAATAAATTTTATAAAAAGTGTGGTATAAAGCACACTCATTGCTTTAGACCACAAACTCATGTAGTAAAACTTCTTTAGTTTAGTTTTCTATCGGCCGGTATAACTTTGTTTTTGCTTTGTTTAATGTTAATGTCGCCATCTTGATACTGACAAAGTTAAAATTTATATTATAATTGACATAATAATATGAATTTTAACTTTGCAATGTTGATAATAGAGATCTACGTGAACCAAGTTCTACTTCCGTTTGCCTCGCTTTCACTAGCTTACTTCCCCAAGTCAAGTAGGCGTAATGAAGTTTTACTTCGAAAAATTATCGAATAGGCTTTGTTTTGAACAAATTTTAACGTAGACAAAGAAGTACGTACGTTTAGGACCTTTAAGAGAGATTAAAAAATATTCTTTAAGTCATTTTTCTATTTCTAATTTAAAAGTTTAGACTATTTCCAACAAATCCCTTGCAAGGCCCTTTATTTTCATATCATCTTGAGTGATTGACTGATAGAAAGACAACGTATTGTCACAGAACATATACATATAATAGTACTGCCATGTAGAGTGAAAACTAGATATTTTGGAGGATAATATTTTGGAGGCACTAAATACGGATTTGAGAAAATTCAATCACAAGTATTTCAAATGAAAATTTAAATACAAATACAAAATCATTTATTAACATAAATATTTTTCAACAATTTATGTAGTGAATCCATAGACTCCTGAACTGGTGTTCACTGTGTTTCAGGAGTCAGTGGATTCTCCTATTTAATATCTAGTTACATTTGATTTATGTCAGAGCGTATGTATGTGTATGTGTATGATGTGTTGGTGTATGTGTATGTATGTGTGTATGTGTATGTATATGTGTATGTGCATGTATATTTATACAAAATAATTATTTATTTAATATATAAATTAATGAGTTATTAAATATATAAATTTGCCAGCATGTTTTCTATTCCATCATAATCATAACTTTTTAGCCATTTATCAATAGTTTTTTTAAATTCGTTATTGCTAGTATTTCAAATGAATTGTTAATTAAACGTTAGTGGTTGAATAGTATCAGGCGAAACCGCGTGACGCATCTGTAGTAGGTATATAAAGCTACATTGGCTATCAATATCCATAACCATCTATACATAACCTCTTTGCCCACGAAGTACAAAGGGGAGGCGTTATTACTATTACACGCTTTTATCACGGGAAGCGTGAAAAACAAACCGACAGACAATATTTCACATGTATACATATTAGATATTTAAGATGAGGTGCGAGGTTATTGGAAAATTTTCAATATTGATATTAACGCCCTCTGTCCCTTGAGAGTATGCAACATGAATAAAAAAGAGGTTGGAAATAGCATCGTGCTTAGACTAATACCTACCACAGATTAGAGAAAAACAATTGACTATGACTATAGACTAAGTTATAGACATTGTAATAGGAAGTGCAATAAACATAGACCAGAGTTTTTTGGCGGGAAAACGAAAAAGATAACGATACCGCATTATATTATTTTTCAAAACTAGTGTTATTTTCAGTGTTAGTGCATAAAATTGGTGGCATTTTATAAAATATAATTATGAAATATCATTAACTTGATAAATTATTAATTACTTGACACTGGCTAAATACACAAAAGTGTGGAGCCAAAACATAAAAAAAAAACACTGTAACAGCTGTTGCAATAAACATAGACATTAGACAAAGCGTACGCGTACTAGGTCCGTAAAAAACGACCCATTTTTTTAAATTTTTGTTTAGTTTACTGTCAACCTTAAGTTTCGCTTTCAAACGACATAATCCCACTTCGCCAAATAATGATTACAACAATAACTGACAACTCTTCTTCCAATATTATTTACAGCAATCAAAATTCAACGCAATTTTTGAATTGCGTTGAATTTTTAAACCTGCGCGCTACGCTTTCAGGTTCAAATCCCGCTCATCCTGCACCGATGACTATTTAAGTTATGGGAGATTACACTCACTCTTAGGTCCATATTACAGAACGATGCTCAGTCATCGATCGGTGCTCAAGCAGAGATTTCATTTACTAATTGATCACTTTATGAATGAAATCTCTGCTTGAGCACCGATCGATGACTGAGCATCGTTCTGTAATACGGACCTTAGAGCGATAAAGGTGAGGAAATCCAAGAATCACAAAATACGAGATACCAAAAGTTGTGTTTTTTTTTAAGTCTTTTAATATAAAATGTTGCTATTGACCATAATTCGACGGCCAAACCTATTTAAACCACGAATTCATTGTTTATATGGTAGACAATCTGATACAAACGGTACTCTCCCAACCTATGATTACACTTGAAGCTCGCATTTAAACAATATTTAACTAAACTCATTTAGATGGTAATCAACCATTGTTGCAGTACAGTTACTTAGATGCGTTCGATAGACAGGTTCGAATGAAAACCAGCGCGACATGCGTACGTATTAATACACAGATCAGAAAAAAAGTGTACATACATATTTATAAATTTAGCCAATGTCAATGTCAAATAATTTATCGGTTATAGGATAATTTTAGCACTTTTATAAGTCAAAATCTAAATACTAAAATATTTGAGTCATTGTTCTTTCTAAGAATATAAAATTACGAGTCAAGCCAGGCTATAGATGTTTATAAGGAAAAATATAAACAAAAGTATCTATTGTCATATTTCCATCTGTCATTTACACCTATGAATAAAAATTTGTGCCAAAAGTAATAATAAAATGAAATGGAATAAAGTTTCATTTCATTTCATTTCCAAAAGTCAAAATCTGTTATTAAGCAAATAAGGCGGTTAATAATTACGTAGATCTTAATATTATATTAGCTTTGAAAAACCTGATTCTTTCAATGCTTTGTTATAATTAAAACCTTGTTATATAAACTTAATAAACCATTCTTTACTTTAGTGTAAAATGTCAGCCATTTTTTTATACGATTTGATCTCTAATGTTGGTTCAATTTTGAGACAGTTTGTAGGAAAGAGTAGCCAATTCACAGAGTCTTGTTAGTGGATTAAGAGCTCTTGATCTATTTCGGATGGGTTTTATCTTGATTTTCTCTGTGCTGAGTTACGACCGATTCTTTCAGAGTATTTATAGAATACGGTCTTGTTTTTTCTTCTTCCTGTCTTGTGATTTAGGTGGTCTGGTCAGTGGCTACTGTTATTTATGGCAATTTTATAAAATGTCGTTACTCACAACTTATCCAATTTTATGCCGGAACTCTTAATTCTCCGCGATAAAAAGGCAAATAATCCCGGTAAGACTAGACATCCACGTGAAATTTTTTTTTAGATCAGTTTTAACGGGAAAGCTAAACAAACCAACCAATATTGTTTTTCTTTTTTATATTAAGTAGAGTATAGGAAGAGAGATAGTATTAATATATTAACCTATGCGAAGCCAAATTTTTCGAGGAGGTTAAGATAAAACTACATATAATATATTACATACTTCATGGAAAACTTATTAAAAAAATAATTTGACATGACAAGTTTTTTTGACAGTTCCACCAGAAACGTCAATGTTACAAATAGAGACGTGCTTGGGTCAATAGTGATGTGCCGTGAATGGGTAATGGATCCATTGATCGTGCGCGAGCGACGGCTGCTCTTGGAGACGTGCCATGTTGTTGGGTAGTTTGTTTTTGCATGTTGACATTTCGTCGGGTCAGTTTCAGTGTAGTGATGCGACTTTGTTTGCTTAATAATCTTGTTATTAGCTTTTATAACAGGTTAATAAAAAAGAAAAAAGGTGGATATCCTCCGCTTGGTCAAAAGTGGCTCTGCTTCGCTTTTTGTCATATAGCATAAGACCGTATAATGTAGTCTTTTTTGATCGACTTATGGTCTGCATCTAAGTCAAAGTCGAAAGATTTATTGCAAATAGGTAATTTTTAACACTTTACAATTCAAAATTATATAGGGTACTTCAAATTAGGTTATTTTACTAAGCATGTAGAATTATAAAGTGCTTATTGTCAAATAATATATAGCAAACCCATTACAATGTATGAGTTTGGAAATAAAAAGGTTCTCTTTCTCACTAGTGGCGCAAGCAATCCGGCATAATGCAGTACAAAAAACTCCGATCCGAAGCTTCGATTACACCATTTCTTTTTATTATTCTTTTTCCATTTCTAATTTGAGCACATCAATTTTGAAGCGCTAGCGCCTGGATTCACTTATTTTCCTTACATGTTGCTATCGCTTAGCAAGGATTAAAAATTAAGACTACACACAGTGAATCCATCCTAATCTTATTTAAGTTTTACAGTCTAAGCAGATTTATATATAAATCAGAATCAGATTGGAACAATAAGCAAAATATTGCATGGTTTTATTTATTTCGTTGGTTATTCAAGTACAAAATGGTACACGATAAATACGAATAAAATGTTAATTCAAACTTGTAAAAGAAGCACTCGACTTCTTACCTCGACTCAAAAGAATTGACGAGCCTTTTTGGCAAACGTAATTACAACTTATAAGTGCCTATCAGTCGAATTCGGAACAAAATCAAAAGTGGGAGTGTAGGGGCCCGTTCAAACGTCCCACCTGAAGGGTTACAGAAGAAATAATTAAAAGGCCCGCAGAAAACCGACAGAAACTTAATTCCGATGCCTATTTGTAGCTCATCGAGTTTCGTCGAAGTTTCGCCGGAGTTCGGCGGAGTTTGTCGAAGTTGTCAGCTCACGAAGTTGTCTGTCGCTCTGGCAATATTTGCGATATACTTTTTCGGAGCTCCATTTAATTCACTATAATTTTTAATTGATTAGAAGACGGTATAAATCTTTTAATTTAATCGATTGAGTTGAAAAATACCATTAGTTACGGTATTTTAGCATTAAGGAAGAGCTATTCACGGGGTACAATACAACCCGCCACCTCTCTGTCAAAAAAATAATTTAGATAAATAATTATCGTTCATTAAAATAACTGCAATGAGATTACAATTAGCAAAAAAAAAACATTAAGGTTGATTATGTGTTGTGAAAACAGTATAAAAGTTATTTTTATAATCCATTTGTCACATCACTAGCGCGGTAGAAAAACAAGTAGGGTTGTCATCGATTCGCATCTCATTTAGCGGAGATTCGATTCTAATTGGGATCGAATGCTTGGCCGCAGTCACTCGTCGCGCTTGTCGCCAGAATAGAGTTGCCATTGTATTGTTTGTGTATATGTCATCAAGTCGACTAAAATAAATTCTATAATAATAATAACGCCCAACGATCACAAGGTATAGTTATATAGTACATTTATATTGTTTCAATAGTTTAAGTGTAAATAATAATTGTAGAATAATCAGGTAAATAAATAAATTCTTTTACTGTTCTGTAATGTTACCTATGTTTTATGGATAAATAAATAGTTGTCCATCAATAAAAAATCTAGTTTTGCATTTTATTGATTTTTAAATATTTCTTTAAAATCGTCTTTAAAGTCGCTGTTACTAAAAGTTTCTTGGCTGAATTAAAAAAACCATGACTAAATATAGTCAAATAAGGACTAGAGTACAATGAATCGGAACAATGTGTAGGGATTGAGTAATTAATTGATTAAAAAGGGTTGCGTGGACATTCGTTAGAAGTTTTTCTACACCCTCCACCCTCGAGGTAGATTTTAAAACGTGCCCTAATTGATTTAACTTTAAGGGATGTGGGGCTTTGTCGCCTTATACTATATTTATCCATACACATATCTACAGTTCTAATTAAGTCAATATTCAGTAATGTATGATTTTCAAAATTGATTATTGATTGAAATATGAATGTGTAAGTACCTAATACTTATAAATATAATGGATATCCCAGTCAATTTTTTTTAATGTTAAGGAATGACGTGACGAGTTAGCCGTTCACCTGATGTTAAACGACACGGCTGCCCATATCAGCTGCAGTGTCACTCGGAACTCTAAAGTTCACTGCGCACGTCATCCAGAGACATCAGCACAATCTAGTAATAAGATTACTAAACTGTGAGATCAGATCATAAAGTCTCATTTTCCCAGTAATTTCACTAGCTACAGTGCCCTTCAAACCGGAACACAGCAGTGCTTGCGCACTACTGCTTGGCGGAAGAATAACTGACAGAGCGGTGGTACCTACCTAGACGGACTTTGCAGTAAAGTCCTACCACCTAGTAAAATTCAATTAATGATCAATAATTATTTTAGTACTTTAATAATAATTAAAGAGTTAATACTCTAAGTATCTTTAAAACCTTGTAAATCACTTAAAAGTTAGAAGAAGTTTAGACGACACCCGTTACGTTCTGTTACGTATCGACGTCAAATCTCGTCGAAATTCGTTTACAAATTAATTATATTTTGTCGAAAATTCGTTCGAAAACTTCACTTCTAATCCTATCGATCCCTGCCCTAAGGGTAAACAGAATGATAATTTCGTTAAAGGATATTGATCTAGTTATAAAGGATTTGGCTTTTAAAACAATTAATGTTAGAGGTTTATCAGAGAGTTTAGCTATAGGACGTACTTCTTGATACTTTTGCGTTAATACAAATTTATTTTTTTTCATTTTCAAATTTAAATTTATTTTCATTTTCATATTTTTTTCAATGGTCACACGTGACAACCCTTGCAGACTGTTGAAGTGAAAACTTCTTTAGGCGCGTTGAGCATTTTTTGGGTCTAAAATATTGAAACTCGCGTCATCGTCACCGAACGCTTTCCATGAGCTAATGTATACTGTGCATATATGTGTACATATCGAGTGAACAAAAAGCGTGAAACTCGTGTCATCGTCACCATGAGCTTGTCACAAATTACTTAGTTTTCACTTCTATCGGTAGTCCCCAAAGACGGCCCCGAACATTTTTATTTATTATGAGTTGCCAGCGTAGACTGCGGTCTTACCTGATAGAAAGTAACGACGTGGTCTACGATGGTACATGCTTGTCTAGAAGATTATAATAGCCCTTCCTAACCTGGTTTAACGATTTGTGACTATTTATATATTTATTTATTATATGTGTATGATATTTTATGTATTTATTCTTTTTATGTATATAATCACTTTGTTTAATATTTTTTATTTTTAATATTTTTTTTTATTTTTTCTTTTACAAATACTACTCATACAAATTTTGATGCACGCCTACATCCCTCTTTCTCAAACTACGAGTGGATGACTGGTAGAAAATGCTTTAGCATTAAGTCCTCCGTTTGTACTGTTTTTTAGTGCAATAAAGAATAATAATAATAATAATACCTATTCATTCACGACTTCAAAAGCTCCAGATTGTACGTATCGGGAAACAAAGACGCTGGTAATGTGTTCCATTCCTTCGCTGCTTGTATTATTATATTATATTTTGGCTGGCCCGATAGCTCAGTTGGTAGTAACCCTGCCTTCTGAACTGTGGGTTGTGGGTTCGATTCCCACCCAGGACAAACGTTTGTGTGATGAACATAGGTGTTCGTTCTGTGTCTGGGTGTTATATTGTATTATATGTATGTATTTACAAACAAAAAGTATGAAAGTATTGTATCAGTTATCTGGTTCCCATAGTACAAGCTTTCCTTAGTTTGGGGCTAGATGGCGTTATGTGAGATGTCCACACATATTATTATTATTATTATAGATGTCGCGACGAACTAAAGTTTGAAAAAAACGTTTGAAAAAATAACATTAAGATAGTCAAAAATAAATTTTGTAACAAACATATTTTGAAAACGTGTTGTTTTTGTTTGGTTGTTTATAATGACAAAGTTGTGAAGAAAAAAACAATTTGGCTCATGTTTTTTGCTTTTGGCTAGCTAATATTTTGGCTATGGTATGGACTACTCAAAGTAGGTACAAAGATGTTTATTTTTACTTGTTTTAATACAACATTAAAAATAATCGAACAAAGTCAAATTCTGTTTAAAATCAGATCCATTTCCGCTTCCCCTTCAGTGTGATCAAAACTGAGAGCAAAATAAGAAAGACCTTTGATCAAATATAGACAGGTGTACTAAACCTTTAGCTAATTAATATCTGATCCCTTTGAAGCTAATTTTTCGACGATATCGCATCGTCGTCTTTTTGCTGACCGTACAAAGCGACGAGGTTCCGTACATAAAAACCCCTTTAACTTATGATGAATTAGCGATCTCCTACGTTTTATGTCTCCCGCGTTATCTGCCTCCCCTGGGGTGGGCCCTGGCCCCCTGGCCCCTGGCCACCTCTCCCTTGGCTGTGTACATCAATATTAAGGAATTAATATGAGTGGCGAAAATTTCCGAGCGGTCATTATGGGTTTTTACTGAGAATGGAGTGAATAATTATGACCGGGTGGGTGTTGTATTCTAGGATGTATCCGTGTGTGCTTTCGATTGAGCTATCTGTAAGTATTGGAGCGCCTGTGCGTGTTATTTTTAGATTGATGATGTACAGTTGGGTAGATTTTTTTTACTATAGTTGTAATTCAATTTAGACTGGATCTCTTGGAAACTTTTTGGCTTTGGCGGAGTTAATTAAACTAAATATTTTTGTACAATTTTTTTATTATAGAGATTTATGAAATCGCGTCCCTTCAAGTTAGTTATAAAAGACTAGCGACCCTTCCCGGCTTCGCACGGGTGGACATTTATTTTTTAAACATTTTGGCATAAACAATTTTTTCTTGCAATTAAAATAGCCTATATTAATCAGTGATAATGTAAATTATTAAATGGTGAAAAAGTTTTTAATATCGGTCCAGTACATTTTGAGCCAATTCGTTACAAACATACTTACATACAAATCTTTCCTCTTTAAAATATTATTATAGAAGTATAGATGAAGGATAAGTTTGGACATGTGATCGCTTTTCGCGGTATACCATGTGGCTTTAGGGACGATGGAGGGGGTTCAAATCCCGTTAATAAAAAAAATCCTTTATATTAAAACTAAACTTTTTAAATGATGTGTAAGCTTGCGTTTGACCAATATCTCTATCTGAATAATATCTAATCTACTGTAGCTAGTGAAATTATTGGGCAAATGAGACTTTATAATCTGATTTACAGTCGAGTAATGTTATTACCAGACTGTGCTGATGTTTCAGGATGATGTGCGCAGTGCAGCGTCACGCAAAACTTTATATTTTGGTGACAATCCGAGTGACAATGTTCTGTTATGAGCAGCCGTGTCGCTTAACATCAGGTGAACGTCTAGCTCGTCACATCATTCACTAGATGATGGTAAGTGACAATGCGGATGTACCACGCTCGCCCATAAGGTATTATCAATAATTATCGTTATTAGATAGAGCTCAACTAAGTATTTCTAATAAACCATTGACAAGGTCCAGCCCAGTCACGGCAACCACATCAGAGAGGCCTCAAAAGGCCGGGCGTCGTGTCCAACCTAATCCTTTTCCTAAAAACTTGGACCCCTAAACGGGTACGTTTGATAAGGGCGATGTTTTGATATCCCCCATCATTCACTTATACTGGGGGTGTTCTATAGAAAAACATTGACGTAAAAAGTGGGTTGAAAATTAGGGGAGGGAATTTTGGAAAAGGTTGCCGGCCCCTGTCGAAGTGACCGCTGAGAAGGGTCGGCATTATGTGGATAACGTCGTTATGTGTTGATCAATTTTAATGCGTACCGTCCGCAGGCCAAGGTTGTCCTTCAGCTTCAAGACTGTCTGGAGGAAAAGGATTGTGTAACAAAAAAAATATTTGTGGATATTTCACACATCGCCATCTAGCCACAAACTAAGCAAAGCTTGTACTGTAGTAACCAGATAACTGATACAATGTTTAGATACTTTTTGTTTGAAAATACATAGAATACAGTAGTACATTTGGGTTTATGTAGATATATTGAAGTAAAACTTCTTTACGCAAACTTAACTTAAATTTTTAGATTTTTTTTTATTTATTTTAAGTTCTTAGGTGTAATTTAGTTTTTTAGGTCTAGTTTAGTTTTGTATTAATGATTATAAAATATTTATGTTTAATGTGATAAATTACCTATGTGGGGAATAAAAAAAAATAATAAAAAAACTTGGAGGTAAGCTGGTGAGGCGAACGGAAATTGAGAGGGAGATATTGAATCTCTCTCTCTACGTGAAGATAGAAAGAAAGAGTTATGTTTCGCATGTTACTGTAGGGTATGTTATGTAATGTAGGAGTATCTATGTATGTGATCGTTGGGCGTTATTATTATTAATTATAATCAAAATAAACTTAAATACATTAAATCATTAAAGGCTATAATGCAGTGCATCATTAACAAAACCTCAGCACCCGCATGTCCTCAGATAAAAGAAAAACATAGACAGAGTCCTCTTTCGTCCGTGTCGCTAATTTTCGCCTCTTAATTACCGGAGATGTGGGGATACCAAATGCAACGAGCTTTTGATGCGGTACTTTTACTAACTAGGTTTTTGATTAACTTCCATTTAATTAACTGTAATTTTGGATTTTTCTGTTTAATTTTTGTTAAGTTTCTAACAATGCCTAATACTTATGGAGTTCATTCAAATCTATCAATCATTAAGGATCGGCAACTAATTAATCATCAGCGCCTCTGGTGTTGCAGATAATAATAATAACGCCCAACGATCACATACATAGATCCTGGACCACAACTAGGATTTCCTGTTTCTAGAGACCCAAGAACTATGAGGTGATGGTGCCACAACACCCAGACACAGTAAAAGTTTTTGCGTTTTTATTTTTCTTCGCACAAAAACTTGTCCTGTCGCGGGAATCGAACCCGCTGCCTTAATCACCAAACCACAGAGGCTGTTCAGCGGTTGAATATGTATGTGTAGAATGTCGCAATCAATAATATATAGTTAATATTTCTAAAACTGAATTTTGTATTTTTTTAATATTAATTGCGAAGGAAATTATTTATTTCATTTGCATTCATCAACAATTACATTAATAATTTAAATTTAGGTTAAAAGTAAAAATTAAACAAATGCCGTATCATCTCTGTTACATTTCATCGTTTAGCGTCGTCCATTATAGATTCTCTTTTCATTAGTAGCGGAGTTGGGAGTTACAAACAGGGTTAAATCTCAACTTTGTGATCGGAATATACGCCCGCCTTATTTAACGCACTTACTGAATTTGTTACACTGTATACTTTATTGTATACTTACTGTATAATTACATTTAATTAAAATAGATTTTGATTAATGTTTATTTATGTGTTAATATATATTATATAAGTAAAATTAAATCTTTTTTTGCCACCTGATGCAAATCAAATACAGATTGTGTTTGTAGTATGATCCACAGATAACATAATAAAAATTTGAACATACCTCATGATATAAATTCCGTATTTTCATAATTTCGACATAGAGAGAGTTCAGTTTATCACAATAATGTTCATTCATATGCACTGATTTTATTTACAAAATAACAAAAAAATCCTAACTATCACTTCTCGAATACCTGAAAAAATCAACTACAGTGCCACACGAAGGACACTGTAGAAAACTACTTAATCAAAAATTTAAAAACGCAAGTTCCAATTTTAAAATTTCATATTCCTTGTGTAAATCATAAATGTGAAATTCCATTCGAATATGAAATTTTAAATTCGGAATCCGGTTAATTAGTTCCCGCTTTACTGTCGAAAGTCGGGATGTATCGGTTTCGTTTCGCGCCACTCGTGACGTTGACACATCAAAAGCGCGCGAGCAACTGGCTGTAGATAACCGCGAGCATCAGATCTCAGCGTTATCTCATTAGCATACACCCGGCTTCCGACCGTTTCCCATACTATCGCTCTTATAAAAATCGTATCGAATCATTAGCATACCCAAAGAAAACTTATGCTAATATGAAGCTTGCATCTTACAGGCCATGCGGCTTTGTTGTTCCACATTCAAAATAGGAATCGACCGATCGGTAAAGCAGGTTTTTTAATGCTCTGTATCTTTGTGCTGATTCAAAAGATTAGGGTTAAGTTCGCCCTCGAGATGCCAGATGTCAATGTTACATTGACATTTGCTTCTTTGTGAGAGATAACCTATTTCGGAAATGGGTTTGATAATCGCATGTGAGTGCATTAATAATGCAGTTTTGGTATTGAATATTTCGAGCGCATTGTCGCGTTGACATAATCGGTCGGTAAAAATGATGTTTGAATATTAAGATGCTTTTTTAGTTGAGATAAATTGTTATGATTAGTGTCACACGCACCATAGCGTGAACTATTTATTATTTGATACTTTTACTGAATTTAAAGTTCGAATGTAAAAACTATATTTTTATTTATAATAATAACTAATAATTCCATAATATTAAATAAATAATTCCAAATCGTTATTCTATAAAATACAAATTTAAATACTGTAGAATTAAGGCCAAAATAATTAGCACACTTGGTTCGATCAATCAACCCTTTTCGTGAGAAAACGGCTCAAGGAAATAAGGAAACATTAATTATTATTCGCATATTAAGTAGACGAAGTTCGAAACGTCCTCGGTTATAATTTTAATAATTATTTTCATACCAACCCAGCATTAGCATATGCAGATCGATACGTATAAATCATAGAACAATCGAAAGGGATCCGATGCGAACCGGTTTAAACTGGTTGTTATATTATTTTTATTTTGAATTTATTGACCTACATGCAAGTCGGAGGTTGGGAGTTCGATAGTTCAGTACAATTATTTGCATATTAAAATGCCAGTAACTGTCTTGGACTGGTTTTTGTGAGAAAGTTCATGTCCTTTAGGGTCGATCATCAGATTTATTATTTTTACGCTTGATTGAACTCTTTTAACTCGTTCTAAATTTGAATATCTGTAACTGTAGATCGATTCTCATGGATTCTGAATTAATTACCGTTTTTGTAGGAACGAAATTAAAAATAATATTGTATTTTAGTTGCGTGTGAAGGTGACTGCATTAAAAATATTTGCTGAAAATTTACATACGCGATGTTCTATAATAAGAATTATGTTTCGTCGAAAATAATTCTTTCTTTTGACCTCCCACGTACAGGAAGAGGGAATTTAGCGTTTCCCGTGGAAAATTAAAATAGAGTAAAATATTGGATGATTCATCGACACTAAAGAACTGTTAATTGTAATTATTATGTATGAAGCTGTATTATTATTTTGTTTTTATGATAGATTGGAGGACACTTTAATTAAGGTCAAAGGTCAGTTTGACAGCCTCTGTGGTGTGGTGGTTGAGCAGATCGGCTCATAGCCCAGAGGTGGCGGGTTCGATTCCCGCGACAGGACTAGATTTGTGCACAGAAAAAAAGTGCAAAATACTTGTTTTGTGTCTGGGTGTTGTGGGACCACGGACACACGGCACGGGTCCCTATAGACACAGGGAATCCTAGTTAGGGTTCAGGATCTATGTATGTGATTGTTGGGCGTTATTATTATTATTAGTTGCCAGTTGTAATTGACACTGGCTAAATACACATAAGTGTGGAGCCAAAAAAATATTTTGTTTTTTGGGACGAAATGTTGTTATCAAGGTAATTTAAGTACCTATTTTTATATCAAATAGATAAGTTATAGTAGTTAAACTTTCAACTTTACAAATAATAAGGTAGTTTTTTTTTTTTAAATTTCACATCAACAAAAGTTGAAATTACCGAAAATAATTATTTTGGCATAACGGAACGGCACAATAAAACACAATAGCCGTTAAAAAGGTACGGTCCCACACGCTCAATGCACGATTCGTTGACTCGAAATTTGGAAATGTTTTAGTGGATACATAATTTTTTAATTAATTATAACCATTTAGATCATACGTCGCATATGCACAAGCGAAAAACTACTTTATCTCAACGTTAGCAAAATTCAAAATGGTCAGTTAGATTTCTTTTCCGAGAAATTATATTGTTTTGGCCAATGAATGAGTGCGATCATTGTCCGGATTAACGCAATTTGAATTTGGAAGCATCTAGATAAAGTAATTGGGATTCGTTTTAGAACGGTTTGGATCGCGCTGAGAAAAAAAATTTGAAATACCATTTTTTTATGCTCTAATTGCTATAGAATGTAAAACTATTTATTACAAACTTACTGCTTAGTGCTTAGTTACTTCACGCATTTGCTCAATTAATGTGCATTCTACTAATATAAATGCGAAAGTTTGTGAGTATAGATGTATGTTTGTTACTCTTTCACGCTAACTACTCAACGGATTTGGATGAAAATTTGGAACACAGATTCTATAACCTGGATTAACATATGGAATACTTTTCATCTCGATAGTGTGTTTCTGTGGAACAATAATCAAACACCACGAGAATTTTTTCTACGCAAAAACTACTGAACGGATTTGGATGAAATTTGGAACACAGTTTATATATACATCAAAATTAATTACCTAAATTAAAATTTATTTTTAGGAATTTTCAGCGTTATGTAAAATGGTAAACAGGAAGCTTTGGTATATAGATAGCTTATACACGGTGGTATTTAATTCACTCTTTTTCTTAAATGTATGTACTCTACATTATGTATGTACTCTGACCATGTTATAGAATATTCGTACAAGGTCCAATTAAAAAAAAAATATTTTGTTTTAGTATTTAGTGGCCTTAAAATAACTGCATGTCAGCCAAAATGACTATTTAGGTACACACAGCGCGGACTCCAGCTGAGTGCTTTGTAAACGTTTCGTAGGCAATAAAACACCTGCTTTGTTCAATGTCGCAAGGCTTTTTTCTTTAGAATTTAAATTTGATAATACCTAGATCTAAGTTTTATTTCATAAGTACTTTTTTATTTATTTATATGGGAGCATTCTATAGCATGGTCTGAGTACATACATTTAAAGAAATGAGTGAATTAAATTCCACCTTGTATAGTAAGTTTTAGGCTATTTTTTTACTTTTTATCTTACAGTGTATCTGAGGTTAGGGACTCAGACAATTCAACCTATGTCTAAGAACTCGTTAGTTTTTGAAGTAAAACTTTTATACGCACGCTTGACTTGGGGAGTAAGCTGGTGAATGCGAGGCGAATGGAAGTTGGATTCGGTTCACGTAAATCGCCATTGTCAACATAACAAAGTTAAATATTTGTTTTATTACGTTGGTATGTCCAGTAAAATATCAATTTACAATTGTCAAAATGGCGACATTAACATTAAACAAAGCAAAAACAAAGTTATACCGCCCGATAGATGGAGCTAAACTAATGTTTTACTTCAGTCGTGTAGTCTAAAGCACGCTAGTTTTTTTTATTCACGTTTCGTTTATCCGTCCCGCCCGTAGCGCGGTCAGACGAAAACGTCCATCGACCCCGACTCGGTACACTTATCACCATGCTTAATTAATATAAATAAAAATTATGAATAATGCGTTTTATTACTCATTATCAGATTCGGAATCTAGCGGCCGCTGCCCGCTCGTCTGTGGCGAATTTAAAAATATAATTTATTGTGTTATTATTTTATCTACCGTGTCCGTTTTTGAACGAATGATATGAATAAGGAATTGGGATGCACCGGTGTAAGTACGTGGTTTTTGGCGGGAACGCAAAAAAGATTGCGTCACTGCATGTTTAATAAAAATATAACTGATATTTCACGCAAACATGTGTCAAGTCACAGTCGAAGTCATCAAGTCTAGTCACAGTCAAGTCATAGTCTAGTCACACTCCTAGTAAAGTGGTGGCAACTTTACTTGAAGCATCTATGGAGTTTTGGAAACAACACGAAAATAAACGTTTCACCATCATTATGCCATTTTTCCACACTCGCGCCTGTAATCCAGCATTAAACGAATATAATGCCTCCAATTTTATGCACTAACACTGAAAATAACACAAGTTTTGGAAAACAATACAATGCGGTGACGCAATCTTCTTTGCTTTCCCGTCAAAACTCCATCACGCAATTAATTGTTCCATTTCGCGACCTAAGTTTTAATGTTAGAACTGCAGCTCGTGATCGAACCGGCGGGCACGCCGGGAAACCTTTCGGAAGAATTTAAAAGGGGAAGAAAAAATTCCCTTGTAAAGTGTAACCAATGAGTTCTCCCTCAACGACTCAATCTACGCACATTTAAATTGCCCTTTCCGAACGAAACCTCATTACTTCCCGAAATATAACCTCTATGGAGGCAATAAATAACGTAACGGCGCGCATATTTCAAAACAAAAAAAAATAACACATAAAATTTTCTTTGCCCCACGCGTCTAATGTTGTCGCTCGTTTCCATTCTTTCTTGTCGGAAATGCATTCGATTATTCTAATGATTTGATTACCTATACGACAATAATTGATGTAAGTCCTATAAATGATATAATTACTTTCCTAAGAGTATTTATGAATAATTTGTAAAAGTACGTCATTTCATTGATATTAAGTAATTAATCTGTTTTTTGGAGGTTACATTTTTAGATCTTACAATAACATAATTAGCGCAATTATTATGTTATAGAAAGCTCATAGATTAAAGAACTGGTTGTGCTTTAGACCACACACTAAAGTAAAACTACTTTAGCTCCATTTCTCTTGTCCCTACAGTAATAAACGAAACATAACTCTCTATATCATCACGTAGAGAGGTATATCTCCCTCTCGCCGTGTTTAATACAAATTATTCAACTACCGTTCGTTCACCAGCTTACTCCCCAAGTCAAGCATGCTTAAAGAAGTTTTACTTCAAAATTTTTATTTGATAATCTACAATACCTTTACGTTATGAAGGGGAAAAAATATCTTTAGAAGTGAAACGCCAAATTTTTTAAAAATAGTGTTATAAGAAATTTAACTACGCAAGTCTCTCGACATCTTTCCTTGAAGTTTTATTTCAAGTACCCAAAACAACTAAGCCGAACATTGGCAAGACACGAAACTCCAACAATATACCCCGTCATAAATCCCGCGCGACAATGGAGACGCGCGCGTTGCGTCGCGCAACTCTCGCATAGATTTCTGCATTATTTTAGTATGCAAATGTTCGAAGATAGCGAGACACTGTAAGAGTACAGCAAGAGCCATTTAAATTATTTTTTATGGCGCTCAAGTGTATTGAGACTTCGCCAAGCGCGTTCGTGGGGATTAAACCGCGCATCGGAATTGCCTAGAATATTGTTTGACTTCGTAAATTTTGAATGAAGAACGACGATCCTTCATATTACGTAAGGTTGGTTTGTGGCTTTGGTAGTAAAATCGATTGTTCCAATTTTGAATTTCAGTTGTGTTTTGTTTTATTTTATTTCGATTTGGAATAATTGAATTTTTGTAAGTTGAACTATAACGAATTATAATGACTCTGAATAGATATTCGATTTTTATTTAAAGAATACCACATTGTCATTGAAGTAAAACTTTTTTACGCACGCTTGACTTGAGGAGTAAGCTGGTGAATGCGAGGCGAACGGAAGTTGAAGTTGTTCACGTAGATCTTCGCATAGTATTAGATTTTATATACTTAGTATGAAAATGCCTTTTATTTCGGCCTTTACATCTTCATTGTAAACATACCAAAGTTTTTTTTTTTATTGTTAGTATTTTGGTATGTCCAGTAAAATGATAATCTATATACCTATATAAAACTCAAACGTGACTGACTGACATAGTGATCTATCAACGCACAGCCCAAACCACTGGACGGGTCGGGCTGAAATTTGGCATGCAGGTAGATGTTATGACGTAGACATCCGCTAAGAAAGGATTTTTCGAAATTCCACCCTTAAGAGGGTGAAATGGGTGGTTGAATTATTTTCCCATAGGCCACGCCGCGGGCGAAGCTGCGGGCAGAAGCTCGTTAACAATAATAGCAAGATGGCGATATTAAAATTACACAAAAAAAAATATCTGACCGGTACATGGAGCTAAACTAAAAGAGTATTACTTCAGTTGTGTAGTCTAAAGCACACTCATTTTTTTCCACTGACTAAAATAGTCTTAATTTCATGATAAATTAAAGATTAGTAAGAGTCCCATAAAAATATCGTTCAAAAACACCTGAACCGTTTATAATATCCGTTCGGGAACAGATAGCAAGGGAAGACGCAATAACCATTAAAAGAGGGCCGTTCACAAAGTTTTCTTTTCAATAACGCGTCTAATATTCAAATTAAGGCACTAAAGCGAGCATTCTGAGCGATATATCATCGGCGCTAATCAGATTTTTCCTTGCTTCGTACATTTTGGGGATTAAATATATAGGGAAAGTAATAACGGAACACGATTTACTAGTTTCATTTTTTTTTTATGAAAGTTATTTATTTTTTATTCTTTTACGCCAGCTAAATCTTAATTATCAGCTGGGCTATGACGCAACTCGATTGCAACCAATAGAAACACATATTTGTATGGATTTGACGGGTTGAATACGCAGTTTATTTGCATAGTTAGTAAGCAACTTTCGCCTGTTGCATTGCAATCAATGTTTCGTGATCCCTGGTCCCACATTATTAATTTTAATTGCAAACGTTCGATGTAAATAATTATCGTATCGTCCAATTATCATTTGGAACGCGGTCCTAATTCGAACGTTTGAATATCGAACGGAAGCGGAAACTGTACTGATTCTAATTTCGAAGCATCGCAACGTTTCTATTGATAAAAATGTGTGACAGAAAATAACAGCCAGTAGTTGTATTGACAGGAAATTTATGATAATAGCTAATAATGGGTCGTTTTGTGCAAATGTGTGGGTGGAAGTAAGTGCACGTTGGCTATTAGTGATGTGATAGTTTATCGATAAAGTATGCTCTACTTTCGTACATCGATATAAACAGACTATTATTATAACAATAGGTGGAGTTTTGGCGGGAAAACGAAAAAGATCGCGTCGCCGCATTGTATTATTTTCCAAAACTTGTGCTATTTTCAGTGTTAGTGCATAACATTGGTGGCGTTTTATTCGTTAAGTGCTGGATTACAGGCGTGAGTGTGGGAAAGTGGTATAATAATGGTGAAACGTTTCTTTTCATTTTGTTTCCAAAACTCCATAGAAGCTTCAAGTAAAGTTGCCACCACTTTACTAGGAGTATGACTTTGACTAGACTATGACTTGACTTGATGACTTCGACTGTGACTTGACATATATTTGCGTAAATATCATTAACTTGAAAAATTATCAATTACTTGACACTGGCTAAATACACAAATGTGTGGAGCCAATACATAAAAAAAAACAATAGGTGACTTCGGTCGGTAATACCACAAGGTTGGTCATAGTCGATAGCCTCTGTGCCTCTGTGGTGTGGTGGTTGAGCAGGTCGCCTCATAACCCGGAGGCGGTGGGCTCGATTCCCGTTTCAGTATTTGTGCACAGAAAAAAAGCGCAAATACTTGTTCTGAGTCTGGGTGTTGTGGGACCATGGTCCTCGTAGTTCCTGGGTCCCTAGACGCAGAGAATCCTAGTTAGGGTCCAGGATCTATGTACGTGATCGTTGGGCGTTATTATTATAATTATTTAAATTACTAGATTTATTACATTGTATGTAATTAATTAATAAAGGTACTGTGGAAATTTCACACGGCGCCTTCTAACCACAAACTAAGCCAAGCTTGTACAATGGGAACCAGATAACTGATACAATACTTACGATACTTTTTGTTTGTAAATATATACATAGAATACAATATAACACCCAGACACAGAACAAACACAGTATGTTCATCGCACAAATGTTTGTCCTGGGTGGGAATCGAACCCACAAGTTCGGAAGGTAGAGCTAACAGGTCATTCAAATAATGTTATAAAGTTGAATAATTTAATAAAAAAAATATTTACTACAGAACAATATGTTCCATGATTGATTTCGAAATCACTCAGAATAATGTACTGGGTACTTATTATTTATTTATTTATTTATTAAAAGACCAACAGCATTAGAATAATATAGATAGTAATTACATAAAAGCAGAATATTAATGTAGCCAATAATAGGTCTCGATAGTAATACAAGTTTTATGATCAAAGAGACACAGCTCGCACATTATTTTTGTTACTTTTGGGTAAAAAACGAAACCTGGCAACATTTTTCATCTCAAGAATATTTATACTAGACACTGAGTACATTCGATATTTTAAGCCAAAAAATAAAAACTGGCAACATTTTATCTCTTTACATCAATAACAATAAAATAAAAGAGTCGTTGATATCCCAATTTAACTTTTTACAAGTATACGTGTCAAAGGGAACGAGGCGGGGGAGGGGGGAAGGGGAGAGGTGTATTGTGCCTGTGTTTGGCGCGAAAACTCATAAAACATGATTACCAGTAATGTCACCCTGATTTGTGTGCAGTATGAAATGAAACAGTAAGGGCATACCCGAGTTTTGGCGGGAAAGCGAAAAAGATTGCGTCACCGCATTGTATTATTTTCCAAAACTTGTTTTATTTTCAGTGTTAGTGCATAAAATTGGTGGCATTTTATTTGTTAAGTGCTGGATTACAGGCGTGAGTGTAGGAAAAGGGTATGATGATAGTGAAACGTTTCTTTTCGTGTTGTTTCCAAAACTCCATAGAAGCTTCAAGTAAAGTTGCCACCACTTTACTAGGAGTAAGACTTTGACTAGACTATGACTTCGACCGTGACTTGACATATATTTACGTGAAATATCATTAACTTGATAAATTATCAATTACTTGACACTGGCTAAATACACAAGAGTGTGGAGCCAAAATATAAAAAAGGGCATATCCTTCTAATAACGTGAACAGCCCTTTATCGCTACAGCTTGCTACTTTGGTTCTTACTCAGGTAAATGGATAGATAAACTCTTTATTAACACCAAGGTAACAAATACAAAAACAGGACATAACTAATGAGTAGGTTGCAATGGGCGGTGTTATCGCTAAAAAGCGATCTTTTCCAGGAACCTTTGGATGGACAAAGATAGAACAACAAGCAAGGACGGATCACCTGTTTTCGGCTTAGGTTTAAGCTTTCACTTAAAGAATCATATTTACTTGCAAGTAAAAATGCAACATAACATCCTTAAATGCGAGTAGAAACGGTAACATATACGTAACTAATACTTAAGTATTTAACGTAGGCGCAGTTCCTCAATAATCAGATAAAAGCCATTCATTTAGTTTAGTTTTTGTTTTAATTTTCACAGATTTTCAATTTTTAGTTATTTAGGGATTTCCTCTTAAATAACCTGCGTGACTTAATACACAGTTCAGTTCTCAGTTATTCCAAAGATGTTATGTTTGTATCAGTCTGATATTCCCATTCTCCTAATTATATGCTGTATTCTTATTCCCATTCGTACCAAGCGATTTGACTCAACGTTCTTAATTAGAACGGCTAAGGAATGGAATGCCCTGCCAGCGTCTGTGGTAGGTATTTACTTGGCTAGCATGCTACACCTTCGATCGCATCGTCACTTCCCATCAGGTGAGAGCGTGGTCAAATGCTAGACAAGATTGAAGTAAAAAAAATATATATTGGTTCTATCAAACCGGACGCAAATCGACTACCAACCGATTAAAAAGCAATCTCAGATTAAAACTTCCTGTGGGATAATATTTCATGTGTCCCCATTTCCATTGGGTGTAAATTATATCATCTTTGTGTACAATCTCCATACTGTTACTACTGTGTTTCTGCGCAACTGACTTTTCATATCGGTACCCGTCAAATGTCATGGCGTCTAATAAAAACGTGGAACGATATTTGTTTGTCAAATAATACCGGCATTCGATTCATTTATTATGACTTGGAACTGTCGTTCTTATTGGAATATCAATCTAATTCATATTATGTATCTGGTTTAAAATTAAAAACGAGTGTGCTTTAGACCATACGACTGAAGTAAAACTTCTTTAGTTTAGCTCCATCTATCGGACGGTATAACTTTATTTTTGCTTTTAATGTTGATGTCGCCATCTTGACAATTGTAAATTGTAATTTTGTCAGACGCACCAACATAATAATACTTTTTTTGAAGTTAAGCGTGCGTAAAAATGTTTTACGTTGAAAATTGAGGCTTTATTTAGGGTTTTTATTTTACATCAATTTGATTGATGGGAGTAATAAAATTACTGTGTGCGATAATTAATAAAAACATAGGCACGAATTTTTAAATACTATCTTCAAAATCATAGATTATTAATTAAGTATTCTAATTTAAGGTATTATATTATCTTTGATTTAATCTAATCTAAGCACATATTCTCTACCGTCTAGGCTGTCACCAAAACAAACGTCATCGTTAGTGACGTGACACAACCACATCACAATCGATCGATTATACCGATTTATTCCAAGACGATTATACCGATTTATTCGGAGACGAGACCATGGAGGTCCAACGGAAGGATTACAACTCACATTACCATACGTAATTTGTAGACACTGAACATCTGTCTGTGGGCGACTCTCTTCTTGTCAGATGAATTAAAAAAAACAGTTCTGATATATTTTCATTTCGTTCCAATTTCAAATAGTTTACGCGGGAGCTGTTTGCAAGATTGTATTGAATGTACTTAGGTAGGAGAGCTAGGGGCTTGTTGTAACAGGGGTAAGTAGTAACAGCAAGATTAATCTGCAACTAATAACATTTTTTTTAGAATAAAAAAATTGACATTAAGTGACTCTTATAACTGGTTATAATTACGTAACCAAAGTGTTGCTGAATTATTTTGAGGAAACAGGTAACGAGAAACATATTTCTCGTAAACTTTGATATTAAGAGTAAGATTTTTTAAATTGTTTTTATATAAATATAATAATTGCTTTAAAATGATAAAAATATTTACTTTGACATTTCTTTTAAATATTTAATTTTTAATGTAATATTTAAAGTGAGTTTTACTAAGTGAAAAATGAGAATTATAAATAAGAATAATAAACGAAAAATTGCGGTAGTTTTATTGGAGTCACCACTTTTCTACAGCAAATGAGATGTCAGAAAACAAAAATGCTCTGTTCCTATTTTGAACTAAAAACATACCTATTGATACAAAAAAATTCCTGAAAATTGTGTAAAATCAATTAAAACTGCAATAAAACTCTTTGTATCTAACCTACTTACTAAGTAAACGAGTAAACGATTAATAAACATTCAGATACCCCACCAAATACTTCAAATTACTCAAAACAAATACGAAACATAACCGCGTATGTTGTACGTCATAGATGTCACATTCATTAACGTTGACGTCTACCGGAAGTAGTAATAAAGCATGTACCAGACCACAACCATAAACAAAAAAAAAACTGAATATAACGCAATGGCATCTAGCCCTTTATAGTTTGATTCAAATATAGAATTAATTTATAAATCAAAACTTTGTCGCCGTCATTCAAATGAAACGACAAGATAATTTCTGAATATGGATCGTAGTATATTTGAATAAGTGTTGCATTAATATTCTTTTGTGATAATTTGAATTCGGAACGCCCACGAGCGCCATTGTCTTGCGAGTTATTGGCTCATTAGGCGACGTGTTGCTTTGTCTCACAGATTTGAATTTTTGATTTTAGAATCGAACGCTTTATTGATTTGTGTGTCGTGTTTAAGTTGAAGTTGACACAAATAACACAGTGGGTTATATTCCCGCGACAAGACAAGCCATTGTGCACAGAAAAAAAAAGCGCTAATACTAGTCTATGTCTGGGTGTTTTGGGACCATAGTCCTCGTAGTTCCTGGATCCCTAGACACAGGGAATCCGAGTTAGGGTCCAGGATTTATGTATGCTATCGTTGGGCGTTTTTTTAATTCATGAATAAGATGACAAAACCCCGAAGGCCACGGAAATCAAAATACCTTTTAATATCACAAAAAAGGGAACGGTAATCACGAATTTCATTCGTCTCGATCGGAGAACTCAAATTAGACAAATGGCGGTCGGTTCTTTGTCTCGTCTCTAATGAGTTTTTAAGTCGATTATGGCAATTTTTCATAGAAAAACTCCTTTAGTGATGTATCGGTGGGATCAATCACTGTTGGGCCAAATTGCTCTTTGTGAGGCCTATCGAGTCGTACGCGATTGGGCGAAGAAGAGAATTCGAAATTTCGATTTGGCCCAGACATTTGGATTGCATTACATTTTGAATTTAGAACGGCAGTTTATTTTTAATAGGAAACCTTTCAAACGTTTTAAACATGGGATCTAAATTGCAGGAGGACGATTTTAAATCTATACGAGCTTCTGCCCGCAGCTTCGCCCGTGGCGTGGCCTATGGGAAAATAATTCAACCACCCATTTTACCCTCTTAAGGGTGGAATTTCGAAAAATCCTTTCTTAGCGGATACCTACGTCATAACATCTACCTGCATGCCAAATTTCAGCCCGATCCGTCCAGTGGTTTGGGCTGTGCGTTGATAGATCACTATGTCAGTCAGTCAGTCACCTTTGAGTTATATATATTAGGTCTTTACCTATAAAATTGCCGTTTTGTTTGAAAAAAGTTAAAGTATTATTTTTCGAACTTATTTATTTCTTTTATTCAAAGTAATCACCCCTGCAATCAATGCATCTTTGCCAACGCTGTGGCAGTTTATGGATGCCCTTCTTGAAAAAATCAGCAGGACGGGAGACAACAAACTCTTCAAGGGCGTTTTGTACTGCCTCTCGGGAATTGAATTTTTTTCCCGCTAAAAAGTTGTCCAAATTTTGGAAAAAGTAATAGTAGGTAGGCGCAAGATCTGGTGAGTATGGCGGATGAGGGAGAGCTTCCAAACCCAACTCATGCAGCTTAGAGACGGTCTGTTGTGCAGTATGGGGTCGCGCGTTGTCGTGAATTAGCAGTGGAGATGACCGATTGACCAAAGCTGGTTGCAGACGTGCGAGTTTCGCCATCATTGTGGTCAGTTCTTCAATGTACACATCTGCAGTAATGCTCTCGCCGTTTTGTAAAAAGCTATGATGAATCACACCAGCACTAGACCACCAAACTGTGACCATCACCTTTCTAGGGGTCATTTTTCGTTTTGCACATTGCTTTGGTACCGAACCAGGATCTAACCAACCTGCTGAGCGCTTTCGATTGTCAAAAAGAATCCATTTTTCGTCGCACGTAACAATTCGGTTCAAAATTCCTTAATTTCTGTGCCTGTTAAGCAGCGCAAGGCAAGTCTCGACGCGTACGTTGCGCTGGCGATCGTTAAGTTCGTGGGGCACCCATCTATCAAGCTTTTTTATCTTGCCAATCTGTCGCAAATGGACCAATATTGTTTTGATGCTAACATCAAAAGCTGCTGCCAGCTCAGCTGTAGATTGAGATTCATCAGCTTCCACAATCGCCTTTAATTCATCATTGTTGACCAAAGTTTCCGGACGACCACGAGGTTAATTTTTCAAGTCAAAATTCCCAGAACGGAACCGAGCAAACCAATAACGGGCTGTACGTTCGTTTGTACAGTTCTCTCCGTAAACGTCGTTGATGTTACGTGTCGTTTGTGCCGCGTTGGTGCCACGACGGAACTCATATTCCATAATTACACGAAATTTCAAAGTATCCATTATGAGGAAAAATGTTGAAATGTAATGAAAATACAACGCTAATCAATAAACAAAAGACTTATATTGTAAATAGAATGTCATATTTTTAAAACAAAATTAATTTGAATATAGAATTCATAGCCAATCAAAACTTTTTTTTGTTTGAAAAAGTCTGTACTGCAATACGGCAATTTCATAGGTAAAGACCTATTATTTAGAGATTTGGCAGACTTGCTTGCTTTATAAATTATTGATTTCTTCTAATTTTGAACATTTCCGTTGTTGCTGTGGGTTAGGTGTTACCATGTTGTACTGCAACCATTATCAACAGAATCTGGACAAATGTGTGAAATTTCATTGCTAGTGGTATATGAATGTTTAAAAAAAACGAGTGTGCTTTACACCATACGACTGAAGTAAAACTTCTTTAGCTCCATCTATCGGCCGGTATAACTTTGTTTAATGTTAATGTCGCCATCTTGACAATTGTGGTGGCAACTTTACTAGGAGTATGACTTGATTAGACTAGACTATGACTTGACTTGACTTACACATAATTGTACATTAATTAACTTGAGAAATTATCAAATACTTGACATTGGCTAAATACACAAGAGTGTGGAGCCAAACCATAAAAAAGCAATGTTTGATGTTTCAAATGAATCAGCTGGACTCTGACACATTTTAGGTTACTTCAAGGAACACGATTGTCTATATTTATTAGTTTTATCTAAACGACACGTACACTCATCGCCGACTAATTCGTGGAAAACATCTAATCGTTTTTTAACATTTAAAAGAGGAGGTAAACATAAAAAAAACAATCAATTTACCCGTTTTTTAATGTTTACCTCAGGGCTTTTGACTGGGTGAACCGATTTTGATGATTATTTGAAAGCTGGTGCTTCCCGTGTCCCATTGCAATTTGATCCAGTTCTGACAATAGCATCCATTAGAAAACCTTAAAAGTCGGAAGTCGGTTTTACGCTTTGTGTTTGTTATATGTGTGCATATTTCACACAGCGCCATCTAGTCCCAAACTAAGCAAAGCTTGTACTATGGGAACCAGATAACTGATCAATACTTAGATACTTTTGGTTTGTAAATACATACTAGGTGGTAGGACTTTCCTGCAAAGTCCGTCTAGGTAGGTACCACCGTTTTGCCAGTTATTCAGCCGCAAAGCAGTAGTGCGCAAGCACTACTGTGTTCCGGTTTGAAGGGCACTGTAGCTAGTGAAATTACTGGGAAAATGAGACTTTATGAAGTGATCTCTCAATCTAGTAACCTTACTAGATTGTGCTGATGTCTCAGGATGACGTGCGCAGTGCAGTGTCACGCAAAACTTTAGAGTTCCGAGTGACACTGCAACTGATATGGGTAGCCGTGTCGCTTAACATCAGGCGAACCGGTTAGCTCGTCACGTCATAGCATAACAAAAAGAAAACGGAATACAATATAACACCCAGACACAGAACAAACATCGATTTTCATCACACAAATGTTTGTCCTGGGTGGGAATCGAACCCACAGCTTACAGTTCAGAAGGCAGGGCTTCTAACAACTGAGTAATCAGGCCAGTCAATTATTAAACATTGACAATGTAGTATCGTTAACGCGAATCAAATCAAATAAAAACTTGTAAAATACGCTGCAGGTATCTTTAAGTGTCACTTTGACAGACAATGCCGACGATCCATGTCAAACGTCAAACGTCAATCAATTTGCAAAATAATGAATCCTTCCAAAACCGAAATAAACAGTTAAAAGCGTAAACGGAACCCCGCGGAACTGTCCATCACATTCCATATTCAAACGGGCCACTGGCTGAATGCGGTATTGTTTTAAAATACGAACGCATAATGAACGCGTTCGTTTTTCAAAATCGTTAATCGAGCTCTTTCACTTCATTTGTTTCGATCGTTTTTTATTTTTTTAATTATTGTTTTATTTTTAAATCTTTGTTCCACTTCCAACTGGATCCGCATTGAGGCTTATTCGATTTTTAAAGGAGTTAGGGATTGTTTTTGTAATTGGAATTGTGTTAGAACATTACGATTGTGATGTAATTCAATACGAATTAACGGAATCTAGCGTCATTTTTGTATTTATTTGAGACCAATTTGCGTTATATTCTTGTGATTTAAATATTATTTTTGTATACTTTGGCATTTAAATATTGAAGAATTTGTTATAATTATATAAATATTTGACGTAAGTCATAATAGATATATTGACAAACTAAATTAAATCTAAAGTTAAAGTATTTTTAATTAAAAAAGCCAAATTTTAGGTAAAAAGAGGTTATAAATAAAATACAGAATTTAGATCAAATAAAATTAAAAACAATTAATAATTAAAATATTAATTGATTCTGTAATATGTAATTATTAAATTTATTAATTGACCTTTACTTTTTATTATTTTACAGGTTTAGGTTGTGTTAGAGAAAGCTCATTACAAAGCCCTACTAATATAAACACGAAAGTTTGCGTGTGTGAATGTTTGTTACCATTAATCTCCGTAACCATTAAACCAATTTTGATGAAATTTAGAATGCAGATAGCTTGTACACTGGATTAACACATAGGATACTTTTTATTCGCGGCTGAATTTGTAGTACTTACTAGTAGTAGTAGTAGTACAAAAGTAAAAGATCACGATGGAATACATAACAACACAAATGTAGCATAGATAATATAATTAAAGATTATGCATTTACCTGAAAAATACACAGCATCTTAGCGTACCTGAAACGTAAGAATACATTATTACTACACATAAAGTGGGCACAGATAATGAATATCTGGAACGATCTCTATAGATATCTCAAGAAAAATAAAATAAAATGCGTTATCTTAAATCACAAGTATTGTAAGATCGGGGGAAATAAAAAACGCGTCACTCCTTATTTTTCCATATAAAACATGGGCGTGTCTCTGAGAGGCACGCCTTGATATCTAGAACCTTCCATCTCGTAGTATAAAGGTCTTTTTCCGATACCACTCGTATCGGTCTTCGATCGATTCCGAACGCCCTTACTATCTCGCAAGATATCGGAATACGCCTTCTTATAAAACTTGATAGCTCTGACTATAAACCTTATTTCTTTTACGTTAAAACCGAGAATGTCTCGTGAGATGATGTCGTAAAACATATTGATGCCATATCGGTTTTCCATTAGCCAATGTGAGCTAATTTCGACTGTATTTCTATTCCAGTAAGGTGGCGTATCGTGTGTGGTCGGTGCAAGGAATGTATTGACGTGTTATCGGGATGCCTCCGTCCCGTTCTTTCTCGTCTTTTTCTCATATACGCGTCTCCTTCTTCAGCGCAGGTCCTGAGACCGGCTCAGAATGTCTGCGCATTCTTTCTTATCAAAGCAATAATGGGTAAAATGAAATGTATTAAAATCGCTACACGCTTATTATCTCCTGGTACTTTGTGTAATTGGACAGTGTTATTTACATTGTCTTCTTCATAATGGCAAATTATGAAGGTGGTTATAGCAACGCAATGTACGATAAATTGTGTTTGGAATAGAATCGGAATTTGAATTCTCAGTTAACTTGCTTGTTACTCAACGATGAAGTGACTGTTGTGAGAGCTGATTGAAACCGGTACCGGTTTTAACCTAGGACAACTAAACTACCAATCACCTGAACCGCTATTATTAGAGTGTACATTACTGTACCTCTCGCTATGTGAAATATGAATAAATCTTTAAATATTCAAATGAAATCCAGGACAGCGCCTCTAGCGGTAGCTATACGTAACTGGCGATTCTTCTTCTTCTTCGTTTAATGGCTTTCTATTGCTTTTTAGTCATAATTCTGTCAATGTCAAGTAAGCAATTTTTAAACGTTTATGTTATGTCAAAGTCAAAATGTCACGGTAAAATGGTGGATGTTTACTGAAGGCTCTAAAGAGCCTTGAAAATATAACGAAATGGCATGGTTTTAAAACTTGGAACCATTTGCCAACACTCGTGTACGTTTATAAACACTTAACGGATAATAATCCACCTTTATCAAACATTAAAATCCAAAAATACACGGGCTATGGACAAATAATCACAATTCACAACCGCCATTTTCGGATTCTTTTCATCGACCTAACTGAGGATTTTATATACAGTAATGTACGTCCAAATAAACGCGTACTAACTTTTGGCCATTTTCATCACAAAATCAAGGAGGTATTGGTACTATCAAACGAAAAATCCTACAGAATCAATTTATGTACCTGGCTGGATTTATAAAACAACCATGAAAGCTGTTATTCGAATTTATAATTTCAAATTACTGTCAAGCATAAGTTGCTATGGAGATATTTATTAGACTATTGGAAAACCACACCTTATAAGCATAGAAAAAATATTTACAACCACTATAAATAAATAAAAATATTGTTATTGTTATTTATAGTTGCTATTGGCTATAAGTTGATCAATGAGTTTTGGCGGGAAAACGAAAAATATCGCGTCATTGCATTGTATTATTTTCCAAAACTTGTGTTATTTTCAGTGTTACTGCATAAAATTGGTAACATTTTATTCGTTAAGTGCTGGATTACAGGCATGAGTGTGGGAAAGTGGTATAATGATGGTGAAAAGCTTCTATTCGTGATGTTTCCAAAACTGCATAGAAGCTTCTGGTAAACTTGCCATCACTTTACTTGGAGTATGACTAGACTTGGACTGTGACTTTGACACATCTGCGTGAAATATCATTAACTTGATAAATTATTAATTACTTGACACTGGCTAAATACACAAAAGTGTGGAGCCAATACACAAAAACACCTCAATATTTCCCAAGCGTCAACCGTTACATTACATCTACTTTATTATGTTATCGTATTTCAGATAGATATTTGTGTAAGCTTCGGCGTGTTATTTAGATACGACTGGAAATAACTTTTCAAAACAAATATGATACATGTGGCGTCTCAATCGTGTGCGTTTGATTTTTTTATGAAGATTTATTTATGTTATGATTATATTACGTATGATCCTGGTGTTTTCGGTCGGTAATTAGTAACAGTTATTAATGAACCCCTTTGTTTACATAAGCTTTTTTATTCGGTCACTAGTAAAAAATGTTTATCCGAAGATTTATTGTTGGGAATGGACTTCACATAGATTCGTAGAAATAAAAAAAAAAAAACGTTGGAGTTACAAAACTCAAATTTTTTTTAATAATTGTAGTCAAATAATTGTATTATAGTCAAATAATTGTATTATAGTCAAATAATTGTATTATAGTCAAATAATTGTATTATTGTCAAATAATTGCATTATTGTCAAATAATTGTATTATTTGTGAATAGCTATCGGGCCAGTCAATAAATAAATTTGACTAATAACTAAGCTTAGTTGGTAGTAACCCTGAGGTTGTAGGTTTGTGTGTTCTATTCCCACCCATTACACATTTGTGTGATGAACATCGATGTTTGTTCTGTGTCTGGGTGTTATATTGTATTCTATGTATGTATTTACAGACAAAAAATATCTAAGTATTGTATAAGTGATCTGGTTCCCATAGTACAAGCTTTAGTCAATCAAAACACTGTTAAACAACTCTTTAAATCATAAAAATCTCCCATTTCTCATATATGACTATTGATATGATATGATTGAAAAAAACTATGAACCTCACCAGAAGCAAAAGAAAGAACGTATGGAGTTTTGGCGGGAAAACGAAAATGATCGCGTCACCGCATTGTATTATTTTCCAAAACTTTTGTTATTTTCAGTGTTAGTGCATAAAATTGGTGGCATTTTATTCGTTACGTGCTGAATTACAAGCATGAGTGTGGGAAAGTGGTATAATGATGCTGAAACATTTCTTTTTGTGTTGTTTTCAAAACTCCATAGAAGCTTCTGGTAAAGTTGCCACCACTTTACTAGTAGTATGACTTGACTTGATGACTAGGACTGTGTCTTGACACATATACATAATATTAATTAACCTGAGAAATTATCAATTACTTGACACTGGCTAAATACACATAAGTTTGGCGCCAAAACAAAAAGCAAACAACTTTTTGACAGATTTTTCCTGTCAAACCCTGTACTAATACGACCAAACGGTTCCTTTTGCTTCTAAAAATTCTTAACATTCTCAAATCATCACAATCAGCTGTCTATTGGCAATAGTCTGATCCAGTCATAACATTAATAAGCAATATCCGCTTGCTTTTGTAAACAGATTGCACGTGTGTCCTCACTCACAAGTTATAACCTACTCTATGATTGCACGTTTAAAGCCCAAGATAGTCTGAAATAAATGTTTGGGTTACGCTGTTTTGGATCGATCTGGCTTTGTATCGCGATCGATGAATGAGATCAATAGATTGAGCTCGTCAGGATTAACTCTTTATGCTTTTTTATTGCGATGCTTTAACTTGTCTTCGGATAGTTTGTCGTTATCTATGGAGTTTATTACTTCCCTATTATATTCAAGAATATTTTGTAAGATGAATAAAAGCTAAACTCACGTCAATTAAAAGTCGAAATTTTCTAAAAAAAAATCCAAATATTGAAGATATTTCTTTTATGGTAATGAATGACGTGAAGAGCTAACCGTTCGCCTGACATTAAGTGACACGGCTGTCCATATCAGTTGCAGTGTCACTCGGAACTCTAAAGTACAGAGCTTCGCGTGACACTGCACTGCTCACGTCATCCTGAGACATCAGCACAATCTAGTAAGATTACTATACTATGAGATCATGTCATAAAGTCTCATTTATACAGTGCCCTTCAAACCGGAACACAGCAGTGCTTGCGCACTACTGCTTGGCGGCAGAATGAATGGCAAAGCAGTGGTACCTACCTAGACGAATTTTTGCAGAAAAGTACCACCTAGTAATTATCATATTATCATCATAATATGATTATTTCATCGAATTAATTCCATAGGTTTCTCAAAACTATTTGCATAACACCAAAGCGGTCAAGATCACAAATAAACCGACCCCAGTTAGTGAGTTAGTTAAAGTAACCATCAGTTTACAGAACTGCCCCTAATTAAGGCGATGGCCCGTGACAGGATACAATGGTAATCCGGGATTATTCCAATAAAACACCTCTTGACCGGGCTAACATCTTCGCACTTACATCCATTACTTCTGACCCCTTGGATTCGGAAACTAAAACAAAAACAACGCCTGAATAGCTAATCCAACGGCCAAGTTATGCTGGTGGATATCTGGATCAAACTGGTTCAAACCGGACTTTGCCACTGATGGAACCCTCGTCATTGATCTCTAGTAAGCTTGTAATACAAACGGCTTATGAGGAGTATTGCTTATTTTAATCTTTGCATTAATTATCTGTGATATTAGTAACACTAAAGGAATAAATGCATTCTGAAATACTTTTCTTTTTTTTTATGGTGATTGAGCAGATTGGCTCATGACCTGGAGGTGGCGGGCTCGATTCCCGCGACAGGACAAGTATTTGTGTACGGAAAAAAGCGCAAGTGCTTGTTGTGGGGGACCATGGTTCTCGTATTTCCTGGGTCCCTAGATATATTTAGGATTTGAACAACATTGAGATATTTATATTCGGTGCATCAGCACTCATGATTTCTTAAGATATCTAAAAATCCAAGAAAACAAATTCACTATAAGCGATTTAACTATTTTGTAAGATAAATAGCGGCTAAACTCACGTCAATTAATCAGCGCTTAACACCAGGCGAACGACTAGCTCGTCACATCATTCACTAACATAAAAAAAAAAAAAAAAATTAAATAGTGTCCTTCTTCTGGGAGCCAGAAACACGGTTGGAGTAATTTAGACTTTTTAATTGAAGTGAGTTTAGCTTTTTTTTTTACAAAATGTGTCATACTATAGTTTTCAAACTAAAATTAACTAACCATTTTAATCGTACTTATTTTTACTTCCATTCCAATGTAACAAGCGTTAAGGAAGCTCATTTCTTTCCCTTCGACCCTGTCATTACCAATATCATAATGAAGACAATTAAAACCAGCCGTTGGCTTAATTTAAAGTTAATACCAACTATAAATTACTGTAAGACACCAAAGCGCATGTAAGGACCCTCCGTCCTAAGGGCCGCCGGCGGCCCAAGGGCAGAGATCGAAGGGCGGACTTCCGGTCAAGTCGCCCTTAACCGATACTATGAAGTATTTATTGAGTTGCGGCTGACCAAAAGTATTTTATTGTTCCCTACCCTTTCGTCCCTTTGTGTCTGGATATGTTGCTAACAATTTTAAACTCTATTTCTATAGATATTTGGTGTTGATTTGGATGCGAGTTCAAGGGTCAGGACGTCAGTTGCAGAAAGGTGTTACTTTCCTATTAATTGGACTTTGAAATGTTTTCGTTTGCGGGTAGAATAAGTTAATTTATAGTGGGTAGTCGTGTAATTTGAATGAATTGAAGACAAAGCCGGCTTCTATGGCGACGAATATTGGTCTCTAGAACTTTGACATTAGCGCCGCCTAGCAGTTTCTATTAAGGTTTGTGTTAGGTACTTGTCCTACTAATGTTGTTGTCCGAGTGGGATATGAACCTGGGTGCATCGTTAAGGTTACCGCTGAGCCACAGTATTAGCACATTTAAAAGTCAAAATGATATTAGGTACTCAAAACCAAATTGTTATAAGCATCACACTTCACACTAATATTATAAAAGCGAAAGTTTGTATGTGTGTTTGTGTGTGTGTGTGTGTATGTATGTTTGTTACTCCTTCACACTCAAACGGCTGAATGGATTTGGATGAAATTCGGTACCAAGATAGCTTATACTCGAGATTAACATATAAGCTATATTTTATCCCGGAAAAGTGAAATTTTCCCGTGGGATGAGTAAATAATTAAAATACTTCATATACTTTAAACCGCGGGGCGCAACTAGTAAGCCTATAAAATGAATGTAAAATATTATATAGCAAGACCATTAGGTACAATATGTGACTGAAAAAAAGTTCTCTTTGACCTTTTAAAACCAAATTTGAAACCTCCGAATTCGGTTCTGATCAAACCACCTCCGTTACATCTGGTTTCTTGGAGTTTTACTTACGATCCTTTGGATCGGAGTTTTCTGTTCTGCATTGCACCGGATTGCAAGCACCAGTAGTGAGAAAGAGAACTGCTTTTTTTTAAACTCATATATTGTAATGGGCTTGCTATTTAATATTTGGTAATAAGCACTTTGTAATTCTTATTATTCTTCATTTTAGTACCTAATATAATTTTGACTTGTAAAAGTACTAAAAATAGCCTATTTGCAATAAATCTAAAACAAAAAACAATAACCTTATATTTCCTTTACCTTACCTATCTAAAAACTACAACCTTGGAGTCTACAAATCGAGAGTGAACAGGTATCTTCTGGGCAAGCGTTACATCCTACATCGCATCGTCACTTACCATCAGGTGCGATAGTGGTCAAACGCGAGCCTATCAAAAAAAAAAGAATCTTTTGACTTTTTTTGACAAAGCTTGTTCTTGGCTCTCGCAGAAAAACATGATGATTTCAATTAACAATCTCAAATGTTTATTCAAAGCCGTCCCGAAATAGCGGGGCTATATCTATAGTCGATAGTTGAGCACGTGCTCCCCGTTACTGTCAACGGGTTTGATCCCCCGCACCCGTTGTTTTCAAACTCTTCGATTACGAGCCATTAGTGACCGACATTTAATACTATTGACTCGGGAGTTTACTATAAGTAAATTTGTTTTATTTGTAGTTTATTTATGATGTAGTTGTTTACAACTGGCCTGATAGCTCAGTTGGTAGTGGCTCTGCATCCTGAACTGAAGGTTCGATTCCCACCCAGGACAAACATTTGTGTGATGAACATTGATGTTTGTTCTGTGTCTGGGTGTTATATTGTATTCTATGTATGTATTTACAAACCAAAGTATTCTATCAGTTATCTGGTTCCCATAGTACAAGCTTTGGGGTTACTAGATGGTGCTGTGTGAAATGTCCATATTTAATTATAATATTTATTTATTTATTTACATATAAAGGTTTCTGATCCTAATTTAAAAATTATGCAATTTTAAACGTAACAATATTATAATGAATTAAATTTTAGAACTATTACATTTTTAACACTGCAAAATTTTGCTAATAAACAATATTATAGAAAAGAACTGTTCAACAATATCCAGTTATCTAAACTAATATTATATATATTATATAGAGGAAAGATTTGATTGTTTGTTTGCATTGAATGGGCTCTGAAACTACTAAACTGATTTAAATAATTCTTTCACCATTAGAATCATACATTATCTCCGATGAACATAGGCGTAGAATATATGGTATGATAGAATATATGGGGTAATATATACATAAAGCCCGCGCGAAGCCAGGGCAGGCCGCGAGTGAACAATGTTTGAGCAAAAATCTTTACAATTTTTAACGGTAATATCTCTAAACATTATCTAAGCCCTAGTTAGTAAGATAAGCAATTCGAAATACCGATCAAGTATTCACCATCCACAAGTAGTTAATGATAGGTCCGGGTACAGGGGCCTTACCGCGTAAGTCTGGTGAAGATCGTAATCTTGTTCTCTCTTGCTCGCACTCGTGGACTTGTTAATTGGCGCGTGCGGGATGGCAGGCGAAGCCGATTCCCAGAACGTTTATGCGGTAGGGGTACAGTTTGCTGTCGAAGGCATGCCGATAGACGGTCTGCGGTCACGGTCCCGGGTGTCCCGATCGGGATCAGTTATGTGGTTACCGGGTATTTGTTACGCTAATCGGGATAATCGGCAGCATTGCTCGGTTTAACCGAAATGACGGTTCCAATGTTATTGGAAAGTGGTATGTTTGACTCTTTGTTGTTTGATTGAAGTGGTTTTTTTATGGAATTATGTGACGAATTGTTCGCCTGATGTTAAGCGACATAGCAGGCCATTATTTTTATGGTAAAACTAGTTGCGCCCCGCGGTTTCACCCGCAGATAAAAAGTATTTTTATTGATTTCTCGTCCCATGGGAACGAATTGAACGAACATGGGAATTTCACTTTTCCGGGATAAAATGTAGCCTATATGTTAATCCAGTGTATAAGCTATCTTGGTACCGAATTTCATCCAAATCTATTCAGCCGCTTGAGCGTAAAAACGTAACAAACATACACACATACAAACTTTCGCCTTTATAATATTAGTGTGATAGTGTGATGGGCATGCGTTCGACAACAACTCACCTGATGGTAAGTGATGAAGTTGTCTAAGGTGCCACGCTTGCCCATGAGATGCCCATTCACTCTTGACTTAACAAGACCCAGGTTGTACCCAGGAGGAAACACTGTTGTTGGAAGAGCATTCCATTCCCTGGCCGTTCGGACTATTTATGACCCAGCAAAAAGCCTATTTCATCAGTGCTTTCATCATTGCTGTGAAAAGTATAGAGTTTTGTGTGATACTGCACTGCGCAAATATCTTGAGACATCAGCAGTTTACTAGACTGTGAGGTTAGGACATAAAGTCCAATTTGCCTAGTACTTTGCACACTGGCATTGCTTGGCGGCAGAATAACTGGCAAAACGGTGGTACTTATCTAGACGACCTTTGCAGAAAAATCCTGCCTACTAGTAAAGTAGAGTGGTCTTCGCGAAAGCGCTTTTTTGTAATCATAATCTGAGATGCAGTAATCGTAAAAATGCTTTTTAAAAGGGCTAATGCTGTTGGTGCCTACAGACTTTTAAACTAAAGTAATCAAAATTGTATGAATATGATAATATTCATACAATAATATCTTTTCAAAAAGAGACTTAGTTGACATCGATCACCTTAATAAGCAAACTAAAAATTACTTGGATGATATTTTTATCCAGTTATTTTGAATTGAAGACCAAACACACAGCCTCTGTGGTATGTGGTTTGAGCAGGTCAGCTCATAACCTGGATGTGGCGGGTGCGAATCCCGCGACAGCACAAGTATTTGTGCACAGAAAATAAAAGCGCAAATACTTGTTCTGAGTCTGGGTGTTGTGGGAGCATGGTCCTCGTAGTACCTAGGTCCCTAGACACAGGGAATCCTAGTTAGGGTCCAGGATCTATGTCTGTGATCGTTATTATTGCTTGTTGTAATTAATTATTATTTTATTACTTAGCTTTTTATGGCTTTCTCAAAACTTGGAAGGGTTATTTATTCAAGAGGCAATATGAATATAAAATAAGAACTGTAAAATGAACATTTTGGGGTGCAACAGAAATTGAAACACAATAAAAAATATGATATAAAAAATATGACTACTTTACAAAGAATCAATGGGGCGAGGGCTGCGAATAGATGTATCTTATGTCGGGAAACTCATCCGATTTCCGAACGAGCACCGATAGCGGAAGCGGCGCCCCCGGATGTGCGTTGAGCGGGAAAATAGGCGGAAGTTTCGCGGGAGAAAAAAATTCGGAAAAGAATCCCTCCGCAGACAAATTTGCATTCGAAAGGGGCACTTTTGTGTGTTTTGCGCGGCGATCGGTTGTAAATTTGTCAGATTGTCAATTCACAACAAACACTTCACCTCGTCACTTTTGTTATGCTAATTCCCGTTTCTTTCCGATTTTCATTTTATTTCTCACTTATTGCGTTTTTGCGTCGAACCGCCGATTGATTTAAGGGTCTTCGAGATTTAAAAATAAACGAGTCGAATTCCGGATTCTGAATCGGAGCCGAAGCGCGTAATTAGACAGGTGATTCGCTAATTCGTAAAAGGAATCCGTCTTAATTCCTGAGCGGACCTATTCCGTCCGGTGATCGTAGCCGTCGGGAATCGGGTCCGTGAGAACGTCACGTCGAATCATCGGCATTCGAGCAAAAAGAATTGCGTGCGCGACTCGGAATATTTTCAGATCAACCTTTTTATAATTGCAGATGTCTTAGTTGATTGACACTTAATTCTGAGCTCTTTCGCTTTCGTAAAAAGCTTGATTTCAACTGACAATCTGCCAAATTTATAATTACATGATCGTAAGTGTTGTATCGTTATATTGAATTTTATTTCGATTTATGCAAATGAAAAACGAATATGTTATTTATGGATTAGAAATTTTTCATGAGTCAGTCAACTCAACAGTTTTTATTTCGAAACTAGATCCTTTAGGTATTAGTGAGTTTTATTCAACGTGGGGAAATTGGTGTTAAAATGTTATTTAAGGTTAATAGCAATAAAGATAAAAGTGTATTTATTTATTTATTTGAACACCAACATAACAAACACCAATTCATGCTTCAGTAATTAAATTAATAATAATATATAGCTAAGTGTCGATATAATTATAGGTGAAGACAGCTTGCGAACTTTCTATTACTTAGAAAGAATTTTTTGATGTGATGTGTGGGTCTGCAATATGATTCTAAACATTAAACATTAAAAAAAAACAAATGACTTAGTTTATTAATTGTTTAGAAGATATTTATTAAAATATTAATTACTTCACAATTTTTTTTGTACACACCTTGTTAACTTTTAGCATTGTGCATAGTACTGTTTTTTCTTTTAATAAAACCATTTAAAACATCCATATTAATAAAAAAAAACTTATATTAATTTTGGCTATTTTTAATTCACACTTTCTTAACGTAGAGTTTCAGTGGTTAACCACAATTTAAAAAAAAATATCGGTCATTAACTAATATATCAAAATAAATAGTATTTCAATTACTAATAGATCAGTCCTGGCTATACTATGAAGTATTCTGTGGTCCGGTAAATGCGCGAGCGCGACCGACCCTGACCCCAGAGTGGGGCTTGATCGATCGCATAACCGGCGCATTGCATTTGACTGGCCCGATAGTTCAGTTGGTAGTACCCTGCTTTCTGAACTGTGGGTTGTGGGTTCGATTCCCACCCAGAACAAACATTTGTGTGATGAACATAGGTGTTTGTTCTGTGTCTGGGTGTTATATTGTATTCGATGTATGTATTTACAAACAAAAATTATGTAAGTATTGTATCAGTTATCTGGTTCCGATAGTACAAGCTTTGCTTAGTTTGGAACTTGATAGCGCTGTGTGAAATGTCCACATATTATTATTATTATTATTATTGCCATACATGCAACATGCACTGTGACACTGCCTGTACAGATTATCTACACTGCTGTGGCTTTACTGCAGTGACTCCAGGAAAGAATTAACGACACGATTAAATGCAGAAAACCGGCCAAGAGCGAGACGGATTGGCGCACCCAGGGTTCCGTACACGAATCGACATAACGAAAAAAATCGAATTATAGTTGAAATTGTTTATCGTATCTATCTCACACTTCGCCAGTTTTTGATACGCGTTTGTTCTTTCAATACTACATTGAATTCACTATAATTATAATAACTTTGAGCTTTGTGTGTATTAACATTTTCTTGTATTGGAGACTCTTTTAATTTTGACTCTTTGTATGTTTTGTTAGGTATAATTCGTAATAATGCATATTCTGTAAAAAATATAACTACCTAGGCATTACAGCTCAAGACGGACGGACACCAGGGTACCGCTTGTACCCCTTAAGTACTTAATAGCCCTTGGAACCCTAAAAACAAAAGAAGTGTGTTTTAAGGCCCTATATTTTAGTTAATATTGTAGGACAACTTATTGTAATAGTTTTTAGTTCATTTTGATTTACCTGTACACCAAAGCCCAAAATTCTAAGCTACTGATTCCTCCAATTCAAAGGTTGTCTGGAAGAGATCGCTCTAAGTGATAAGCCCGCCTATTGTACTAGTACTAGTTTATTACGTAAGTTTTTTTTGTTAAATGGTTTTATTTACGGTGTACAATAAAGTGTTGATCTATCTATCTATCTAGCTAGAGAAAACTATTGTGTTAAATATACTAAAAAAGGACATATTTGGTAATATATATATTATTCAATTTTTTAGTTCTATTTATACAAATAAAAATAATGCTACGGTATCTTCACAATTTATTTTCTCGAAATATAACAAAAATAAGAAAAGATATTTATTTTTATTATTATTAACGTTATTAAAATAATCTTCAATAAGTATTGGAATAGTTATAATAATTTATAGTATTAGGTGTTTCTCTCGCAGTTGGAGAATATATTACTTAATCCAATGTCGCCATCACCATATCGGCATAATGGTAAACAGTGCGCTATTACCAAATATAAAATCAATACTTAAATAAAACGTGTCTTTGACAAGTATTTATGGTTTAAACGACCTATAAAATTTACGGTTCACGATTATAATCTTTTAATTAAAATTTTTTTCGAGTCCAATACAGGGTTCTTAAAATCGATCGTTCACAGAATAGAGTCACCTACGATGCTCCTAAATTTTTACGATCAATAAAAAGTTGACTTATTCCAAGGGCCGTTGGCACTCGCCACGTATCGGCCCAAAATTCACATTAAAAATTCGATATTACGACCGAAAGTTGGTAATTTACGGCGGTTTAAAACTAAACGATACGATTTTACCTATAATATTGTAGATATAACAAATTGATGATTTTTATAATGCTATATAAGATTTGATGAAAACACTAGTCGTAAAAATTTACGGGATTAGAAGCGTGATTACTATTGGTAAATACATTTTAAGATTGTCGTAAAACCCCACTCTAATGTAATGAGTAGAAATGAACAAATTCTCATTTATATTGCTTACTTTGTTTCTTACTGCAGTAAAAACCTTGACTCTATTCTCTAATGACATGGATTAGTATATGCAATACAACGTTATTTGGATTCGCCGTGATTTTTGAAGAAAAACTTATTTACGCCCGCTTGATTTGGGGAGTAAGCTGGTGAATGCGTGACGAGGCGAACAGAAGTTGAATGTTTTTGGTCAACATAGATCTAATTTGTCAACATTACAAAGTTAAAAATTACTTACATTTTGTATTGTTATGTTGATATGTCCGGTAAAATGTACAATTGTCAAGATGTTCAACATTAAACAAAGCAAAAAGAAAGTTATAGCGCCCCATAGATGGCGCTAAAGTTTTACTTAAATCGTGTGGTCTAAAGCACACTCGTTTTGTTTAATCAAACGTAGATCAATTGTTTTTATTTCTTCTTCAAAATGTTATTAAATAGCTCAGCTACTATTATTTAGTTACGAATATAAAAGATAACAAAAAAGTTGCGACAAAAGGAAAAGTCTTGCAAAAATTAATAATTAATAAAACAACAAGCGTTGTACGTGGGTCGGGAACAAATCGGACCGGTCTTGAACCAAGAAAGGTACCTACTAACATTCTTGCCAAGGACACGCGGTCTTGAGGAGACAATGTGCACGATGCGTAGCGTTTTAATTGTCAAAATTACGCGCGGACCGCTTTGATCGTGCCGCCCGACGACAGCACCCGGACGGACGGAGTTCGTACTTTTGCGTTCGATTTCCGATCGAGTTTGAATCGAAAATAGTGATACAATCAATTGTCCTCGTTTCCAGAATAAATAGGTTGCTAGTGGATGCCATTGTCAGAACTGGACCAAATTGAAATGGGACCACACGAGAAGTACCAGATTTCAAATAAAAAACAAATCATCAAAATCGGTTCACCCAGTCGAAAGTTCTGAAGTAACAAACATAAAAAAAGAAGAAAAATACAAAATACAGTCGTGAATTCCTTCTTATTTGAAAAATTAGATATAACGAATGAAAATAATTTTTACCACTAAAGTATGTACTCGGTATCTGAAAATATGAACACAAAGAAAGACGTACAAATCAAATTGGTTATACTAACAAAGCTCAGAGTTCAAAGCAATATGCTAAATCGAGTTCAATTGGCTAACGATTGATTATTCAATCAGAGCAGATTGATCGGCATTATCCGATAATAGGCGGGCAATTGTGGCGCAATCTGAGATCACGAGGGTACCGCATGCGAGTACTGACGGTAGTTTTTTTTTGGTTCCACACTTTTGTTTATTGAGCCAGTGTCAAGTTAATTAATATTATATATATGTGTCAAGTCAAGTCACAGTCCAAGTCATCAAGTCAAGTCATAGTCTAGTCAAGTGTAGTAAAGTTCTAATAAAGTGGTGGCAACTTTACCAGAAGCTTCTATGGAGTTTTGTAAAAAACACGAAAAGAAACGTTTCACCATCATTATACCACTACACCACACTCACGCCTATAATTCATCACTTAACGACTAAAATGCCATCAATTTTATGCACTAATATTGAAAATAACACAAGTTTTGGAAAGTAATACAATGCGGGGACGCGATCTTTTTCGTTTTCCCGCCAAAAACCATCCGATAATAGGCGGGCAATTGTGGCGCAATCTGAGATCACGAGGGTACCGCATGCGAGTACTGACGGTAGTTGAACAAAACAATCTTCTTTTTGAAGTAAAACTTCTAGAAGCACGCTTGACTTGGGGAGCAAGCTGGTGAATGCGAGGCGAAAGTTGAAAATGGTTCACGTATCCATTGTCAACATAACAAAGTTACTTGTTTTATTATGTTGGTACGTCCGGTAAAATGACAATTTACAATTATCAAGATGGCGACATTAACATTAAACAAAAACAAAGTTACACCGGCCGATAGACGGAGCTAAACTAAAGAAGTTTTATTTCAGTCGTGTGGTCTAAAGCACACTCGTTTTTCTTGAATAACACATGATTTAAAAATAAAATAAACAAACACGCAGGTACCAAAATCATGAAGTTTAAAAAAAGGTACGTTTTGCTTCAACTGATAGATTTCAAACTTTAATTCGGTCAACCAGCCAATGACATCATTTCATTTTTTAAATAAAGAAGAAAACTTAAAAGTATAAATACTGAGATCTGTTACCAGATCTAAAACTCAACCTCAATCTCATTCAAATTTCGAACGCATCCGTCAGGAATCAATAAAGCGCGTTCAAAAATTCTTTCTCTCCCAAATCGTTCGTGGGGCTCTAAGATGTCTCACTTAAGGGGCGCACGTGATCTGTTTCCGAAAAAATATCTTTAAGCACCTCTTTACCTGTTCAAGGGGGCTTTCTTTCAAACTTGTAAACAACGGCATACAACGGTAGACGTTGCGAAATCACTGTGGCAAACTTCGACCGGCATTTGTTCTATTGTACTGTTTGAAGTTCGAACAAATCAAACGTTTGTTCTTTCCTGTTCGTTTTTTTTTATTTTGAATCGAGAGACTTTTGTTTTGAATTGCACTTAAGTTAAAGTATTATATTTATTCAAGTAAATACTTACCTTCTCACTGATGTCAAACTGTCAGTAATAGGAATGTAATTATTCGTTTGCAACTTAGTTTAAATGCATTTTGATATTAGTCTGTGTTGCCAGTTTCATTTCAAACTGTCATTTTGATAGTTTTCGTTTTTATTTATTTGACTTTTAGCAGTAGGTAACGCTGAAATGAGCATTACTTAGTCGTAATTGTAAATAATCAACCTTTTAGCGACATGAACATGAATTAAAAAGGGGTTAAAAAATTAAGTGACCCCGAATTTTAATGCAACGTTTTGAATTATTAATACAAGTCGCAAAGTAACTCGGGCGCAAACAGTTTCACCATATATGGGATAATGCACTTAAAACGCATATTTCTCATAGAATTTGTGTCAAAATAAATATGCAGAGTGCATTCGTGAAATGCAACGCATGCGGTTTAGGTACTTAATTCAAACATTTTTGTATTTCTACCTTTTTTGTGAGTTAAAAGTCACTGTCACATTTCACTTGTGATAATTGCCAGTGCAAAGAAATAAATTACCATTTAACCGCTAAAAGTCTATGACGGTTACTTGGTAAATTATGTTTTGTTAAATTATAATTTGGGACAATCCTAAGATTGTAATTATTGTAGTAAGCAATAAGTAGTGCAGCTATAAAAATCTTTAAATGCTCATAATTGCGATTTGAATTTTTTAATGTACAATCTTATTTGCGTTTAAAGCTAAGTTAATTAAAAAAGGCATTAATTTAAATGAAGAAATAATTGAGGAATATTTATTGCAAAATAAAAAAGTATAATAAAATATCGGTTGTTGTTAAAGAAAATTAAAAGCTATTTGAAATGGCTATTATTTATTTGACCTTAGCATATATATATAACTCACATCACAGGCTGATATACAATAATTGAGTAAACGTCAGTCTGGCTGAATGCAAAAAAGAGCATAAAAAATCCTTTCTCTCTATAAGAAAGCAATAAATTGACCTATAAGTCACATCGCAGTGCGCTATGCCGTCACGCTTCAATCCCCGAGGAATTGTAAAAACGTCAAAAGAACGATATAATAGCTTTGAAGGGAAACCAACTTTTTATCGAGTCAGTGTGTGATCTTCAGTTAACAGGGTGTTGCAAACTTTGCGAGTGTTGCCTGTGTGAAAAATAAAAAAGTTTAAAACGGTCGACATGTGGTATCAGCTTGATTTGTCTCATTTTTTGCGATGTGATCCCAAACTTAATCCATGCGGTTTCGGAAAATAAGTAAAACTTTATGATTGAATGTTACGTTACGTACGTAAAATTCAATGTTCATTACTTTTTACTACTAGAAGTGGTAATGGTAATGATTTGTTACATTAAGTTTTATTTTGTGGTTTTCTGTTTTATTTATTAATTACTTCCAAATTTTATTAAAAACTACTTAGTAATTATATTTAACTAGCTAGTACTTACTTTGCTTTTTACTATTTACTATTATATATAAACAAGAAAGAGAAAGATGGAGTTTTGTGATGATCTATCGCTACACAAAGGGTGCATTGGGGATACACAAACTGTAAAATTGATTAGCGCCGAAACCCTGCGTCAAAACTCGTCAATATCGACTATTCCATATCGCCCAACGCGCCCTTCACACCTCACACGCAGCTATAAACACGCTACAACTTACTAAACAATAGTTTTAGCACTTTAAAAATCGAACGCATCAAACGTCAAACATAAACCTCAATTTAGACAGTAAAGTTTTTTTTACAGTCGTTGGGAAAACAATTTCAGAACTGGTAATTAATATTTTTACTGGCAGGAATAAAAAACTGCCCAAGCACTGACCGTTGACAAAAAAAGACAAAAGAAAAGGGACGCAAAACGCAATTGATACAAATTACCATTGAAGCGTTAAAAAAATAAATTGAGAAAAAAGGAGCATAGACAAAACAGCACACGTCTCCGGGGAGACGCGGCAATGGAAACAAATTAATAATTAATTTTCACGCGGGAAGCACACGACGAAGTTGGGGGCATTTGTTCGATCTCGTTTTGTTAAATTCAAAATTCATCCGGGAGTTCTAAAGTTGGAAAAAATTGTCTCCCCCGCTGTTGGTTGTTTTGTTTTTGTGAGCGTGCGTGATATTGATTGAGTTCGACATACGAAACGTTCGAAATTCAAACGATGAGTTCTTTTTCTTATTTATTTTTTCATTGCACGAGCTGTGAAATGAGATTTTACTTTGGGGAGAGTTGAAAACGATATCGGCACTTACATTGTCATACTTACAACATAAATTGGTGAATAAGTCTTTCATTTACCTGAAAAAAAAAAACAAAATAATTAATTTATTTACCAGGTTTAAAATGATTTGTATTAATTTAAAACAACATGTTTATTTTACATAAAAAATTAATCAATATTTTGGGGTTTAAAAATGTTCTTGTAAGCCAAACAACAAAATAAATAGTTACTGGTTTTTTTTTAAATTTTTTGCCTCGTTTGTCGTGCTGCATTATGGCACAGTCTATGCCATAGATAATCTATAGATAGTTTTAGAACCGATTTTGTGCTTCCATAAAGGATTATTTCACTAAATGCGGGCACGGCTATAAAATTACAACCAATGTTAATACATTAATTTTGCTTTACGGCCTTTGGATTATTTTATCGGTAGTAAACGATCGATTTATTTTAGTGACAGTATTCTGTCTAGCACAGAAAAAAAGCTACATATATTAGTAAGAGTTATAAAATAACGCTCTATAAAGTCTTCAATTTCAAAAAGGACAAAAAGGGGAAATTTTCGTGGATTTTGGAATAAAAACAAAAACCTACGAAAAATATTTTTTGCCACGCATATGCAATTCCTATAAAATTAGTAATTCCCTTCTTCACTGGATGGCTCAAACACAAAATGAATAACACTAAAGCAACCGAAAGACCAAAGTTATTCATTCCCGATTAGCACAAACATTTTACTTTTTAAGCTAACTTACGTTTTCACAGATTCAAACATAGTTGTATTATGTGGGTAGAAACACTTTTAAATGTATTCATTTCAAATAATAAAGCTCTAACAAGTGAAGCTCAGATAAAAGCAGTGAAGGCATCAATAATGGACTCTAAGAGACCCACCAGTGCGAGAGAATCTAAACAAATCTTTAATTATCACCAGAACCATATCCAACTGACCGCGGTCCTTATGAACCGATGACAATAATAAAACGGTTTTATTCCCCTATAAATAACAATAAAAACAACATAAAATAGTTTACTTGACCGTGATCAATACTAACCATTTTATTGCCATTTTAACGACCCGCCGATGGGAGCCGAAAATCCCTAATTTAACTTCATTAAGTGCTCGATAAACGATAAAATATAATTTTATACCTTTTCCATTATAATCTGTGCCTTCGATTGTATTGCGAGACAAAATCAATTGTCTATGGTAACCGGAGTAATTTATTCGCATGTCTGAACGCACGTCAAAATACAATACTGCCAGCAAAGAAAGAAAATGAAAAATAGATTTATTCAAAAAAAGAACACGTAACATGTCAATAAGCGAAAGGAAAAAAAATACCCTTTTTAAAATCCGAATCGATTCACACTTCGAACAAGCGGCCGCGACGGTTGATTTCCGTTCTTAATTCAAACAGAAGCGTCTTTTAAATAGGTTTTCTTTTTAAAATTTTGAATGCGGCCAGAGTGCGGAACTTGATCAGTAATTTGAATAAACTGAACGAGATTCAAATTTCGATTATAGATTCATTCGATAAGTGACCTCGTTTGGAAAGGATATAGCTTATTTTATCGATTGAAGCTTCAATTGATCGAAGAATCAAAGGGGAACCAGAATAATAATTTTAATGCGGACGACGTGTTGAATAATACAATTTATTATTCATTATGATATCAGGAATAATAATTATGCAAATAAGTACTCGATACGTATTTAAATAATTATCTTTGATCCATCGATGCTTTTTGCATTAATTTGTATATCAGCTGGTAGAGGCGGATTCTATTATCGATTTGTTATGATTTTTTTTCAAGTCTATATATATATAAACGTCGTGTTAGTTACACTATTTATAACTCAAGAACGGTTGAACCGATTTGGTTGAAAATTGGTGGGGAGGAGCAAGAGACGGACATAGGATAAAAAATAAAATATAAAATAGGATAAAAAAATATCCCATTTTCTTTTTCTTTCACAAACCTATGCACCAAAATACATGAACAATAAAGAATCATTAAAATACTTAAGTTGAAAAAATTAAACTTAATAAAATGTAAAATCTGATTATTTATTGCCTCTAAGGTGGAACAGAGTTAGAAATTAATCTATTTTATTAGTTTTTTTGGAATATGGATAGCTATAGTGTATTAATACATAGGTTGACTAGCCTGATAGCTCAGTTGGTAGCACCCCTGCCTTCTGAATTGAATTGTGGGTTCGATTCCCACCCAGGACAAACATTTGTGTGATGAACATAGATGTTTGTTCGATGTCTGGGTGTTATATTGTTTTATATGTATGTATTTACAAGCCAAAAGTATCTAAGTATTGTATCAGTTATCTGGTTCCCATAGTACAAGTTTTGCTTAGTTTGGGGCTAGAAGGCGTTGTGTGAGATGTCCACTATAATTATTTTTAACATTATTTTTTATCCGCGGGTAAAACCGCGGGGAGCGGCTTGAAAGTTAGTAGTAGACTTATTACAAAACACATGCATAATCTTTTAATTGGAATTTATAAATACAACACGCGATCAAGCTGTCTTGCCACTGTTAAGCTTTCTGTAGTTTTTTTTTTGTTTGATCGAACGATTTTTCTTGTTCTTTGTGATTATTTTGTAATCGTTAGAATTATTTGTTGGTTTGCATTTTTTTTTTAATGGTGAGTTACTTCAATACAATTGATCTTTTAAATATGATTACTGTCTTCAAAATATTAAATTTAATATACACTTAAAAACTAAACATATAAAATTCAAAGTCCTGACTGATTGACTTACTGAATTATATATCAACGTACAGCCTAAACTGCTGCTCCTAGAGACTTGAAATTTGGAGGGTGTGTTCTTTGTAGAGTGTAGGTATCCACTAAGAAAGGGTTTTTCGAAATTCCACCCCTAAGAGGGTGAAATGGATGGTTGAATTATCTACGAAAAAAATTCTTAGTTTCCTATAGGCCACGCGGGTGAAACCGTAAGAAGCTTGTAAAATTATATTCAATAAAGATATGGAAAATAAATTGCACCATATGTATTTTCTATATAATTTTTTGTTGATATTTTTTACGTAAACACTTACTTAATTCAACAAGTGATTTAAAAACAACTTAGTTTTGCACATAAACTTCTTTATATCGATCACTTCACTATATAGGTAAATAAGTTACTGAGTTACTTACTTAGATAATTAATTAAATGTATAAATAATTTTTAATTTGAGCCACTAGTGCTGCACCTGCCGTTAATCGATAATTATCCGCAATACGGCCGTTCGATTATTCTTAATTATAACATGATTATTCTTGATTGATTGCATGCATTTTATTTACAGGTGGAAAATAACTGTACATTCGTTCTTGATGCATTTACTCAACTGTAATAAGGTACAAAGAAAAAAGTATTTTATTAACCTTGAGTTTAAGCCTAAGTTTGTAATATGATATGAATGAATGGATAATGATTGAGCTGCCTTATTTAATTTAGTATCATAATAATGAGTTTTGCATTCTCAGTAGTGTAATTATAAAACTTCATAAGGAGTTTTGGAAAACAAGAAAAATCGAGTCACCGCATTGTATTATTTTATTTTATTTATTTTTTTATTAGACTAGGCGTTCACGTATTCATCAGCTTACTCCCTAAGTCAAGCGTGCGTTTTACTCCAACAAGAAGCTTTACTTCAAATAGTAAAAAGAAATCAAATACTGGGCGTAAGCAAAGCACCAAGTTCATTCATTAAAAATGTTCTGTTGACACCCATCTGGTTCCACGTTTGATCGCAGCAATATGTCCACTCTAAGCAAACGTCAAATATACGACGTCAATAAGAACGGATAACACGACCATTGCCAAAAGAGAATAAAAAAAAACCATGAACAAAAAGAAAGAACGAACCAGAAACAAAAGAAAGAACGTATGGAGTTTTGGCGGGAAAACGAAAATGATCGCGTCACCGCATTGTATTATTTTCCAAAACTTGTGTTATTTTCAGTGTTAGTGCATAAAATTGGTGGCATTTTATTCGTTAAGTGCTGGATTACATGCATGAGTGTGAGAAAGTGGTATAATGCTGGTGAAACGTTTCTTTTCGTGTTGTTTCCAAAACTCCATAGAAGCTTCTGGTAAAGTTGCCACCACTTTACTAGGAGTATCACTTGACTAGACTAGACTATGACTTAACTTAATGACTTGGGTTGTGACTCTACTTGACACACATATATATTAATTAACTTGAGAAATTATCAGTTACTTGACACTGGCTGAATACACAAAAGTGTGAAGTCAAACCAAAAACAAAAAAAATGAACATATGAAATGGAAAAAGAAAAAGAGTGTTCTAATTTTAAAAATCGTAACGATCCCCCTCGGATATCGTTCGATTTCCGAACGCAAATGAACGTAAATAGCCGCGACAGCTGAGAGACGACATAGCACTGTTTTTTATTACCTCCACAGTGTTTATGAGCACTTTATGAGTTTTTATAGATTTTATACTTTAATCCAATGAGACGCATGTACCTAGTAGATCGGATGCGTTACTGTCTCTGTATTTACGACGTAAGCTGTTGGCGCGTTATTTACGACTCTCGGACAGCTTCACGGCTCTTGTCGATAATGTCCGATGGACATGGAGAAACTTGGCTCTCTGTCATGTTTACCTACACAGATTAAATAAAAGTTGAAGCAAATAAAAAAATTATCGATTGTCAATTACTTTAATAATTTGCATTCTTACTTTTTGAAGTCAAACTTCTTTACGCACGCTGACTAGCTAACGGCTACTGACTTAGGGAATAAGCTAATAGGAATAAGCAAGGCGACTGAAGTTCGTTCCCGTAGACTTCCATTATGTTGGTAGGTAAAAAGTCGATTTACAATTGAAGGGTTGAGAATAAAAAGGGTTTAACTGTCAAATTGACAGTTTCGAGAAAATTGATTTTAAACGTCAACGGCGTCATTTAATGTAGAGTGCTTATAAGGTAATAGAAAAGGTTTATGTACGTTTCAGTTGCTTGAAAATATTTTAACTCTATTTTAAAATACTAAATATAGTACTTATTCATACAATTACTGTAAAAATATAATATAATAAAATAAATATATCAATGTTTTTATGCTAAACGAACTGTATTCCTGTGACAGATAAACCGTTTTTAGACAATATCTCGAGATTTATGCCTCATTTCGGTATTTTGAGAATGTATTATTGAGGATAATTTCTCGCTGAATCCAACGATACCCATAAGACATTTTGTGAAAAAAATCAGATACCTAAACCCTTTTTGTTCTCACCCCTTCAATTGTCAAGATGGCGACATTAACATTAAACAAAGCAAAATCAAAGTTATCTTCAGTCGTGTGGTCTAAAACTCATTCGTTTTTATTTAACTTTAGAAAAATAAACAATTGAACATTTAGCTAAAACCGTTGCTATGTTTGAATGGTTAAACCATCTTAGTAGGTAGCTCGATAATTTTGAATAATCAATTAAATTCTTCTGCCTGTCTGTACTAAAGATTGACAGTTCTTTTTACCGGACATATACCAATATTCTAATACAAATTTTTAACTTTGTTATGTTGAGAACGTGAACCAACTTCAACTTCCATTCGCCTCGTTTCCACCAGCTTACTCCCCAAATATGCGTAAAAAATGTTCACTTCAAAAACATTTGAGATTTTAACGGTCGTTCCATTTTTAAATACTTTAGTTCTTTTTTTGAATGATACAGGTCAAGTGTGGTCAGTATTAAAATAGGCGTCGTCGTAAACGCCTAAATAAATATGTCATCGATTGAGTAGAACAATGCAAAACGATTTTAAATACAAATACTTTTAATTTACTTTTAATTTATAAATGTTTTTGTAAGTGAGAGCGTGCGCGTTGCCAAGTGGGTGAGTGTCAATGAAACAAAACATGATGTTTTTATTTTTAGCGTTTTCCGTTTCGCTAATTTGTGATGAGCGTTTGTCATCTTGTGGAACGATATTCTTATAAATTTGAACAAAGAAAGAAAGAAAAAAAAAAAAACTCTTATTCAAGACATCACACAACATTACATTTCTACAAATAGACACTTATATAACATAAATCTATACATATAAAAATCAAAGCCTTTACTGACTGACTTATATATCAACGCACAACCTAAACCACTGATTCTAGAGACTTGAAATTTGGAAGGTGTGTACTTTGTAAAGTGTAGGTATCCACTAAGAAAGGATTTTTCGAAATTCCACTCTGAAGAGGGTGAAATGGGTGGTTGGCATTATTTTCCTATAGGCCACGCGGGCGAAGCCGCGGGCAGAAGCTAGTCACACGATAAAAAGATAAACTAAAATGTTGCGTGACGTCATAATATAGGTCCCGACTCAGCATGCAATTGAGATACCTTAATAACTTATTTTCAGCCGGAACCCATATTAATGACACGAACCTCACAACACAAATAAATAAAAAAAGAATAGAACTAATAATGCATACAATGAATATTTAAAACAAATCAGATAAGATATTGTTTATTATATTCTTTCAAACTAGTAGGTATATAAAAAAATTATGTACAATAAAAATAATATCTAGATACAGACATAATTTGAAACAAATACAAATAACAAAGTGACAGTGTTCTTTATTTAGATAAATTTCAATAAAATTATTCATGGAACTGTGGAAATTTTAAATTTGTTTTCATCACAATTATTTCGAAGGCAGAAACAATTTTATTAAATTAAGTTTTTAATTTGTCATTTAATCTTGTCAGTGAGTATTCTGCATACATTTAGCTTAACTTTAAATAGTGGGATGAAAATAAATTGTTTTTGTATCGGAAAGTGGGACTGTTACAACAGAGTTCCGATTCTGTACTAATTTCATAATGTCGCTAAATATTTATTTTAAAGCGTTACACATTTGACCAACATTGTATTTTCATTTGATTGTTATAAATGACGACATAAATAATATTGTTTCTTATAATTCTCTTTCAGAAGATGACATTTTTATGCGGGCAACTGAATCGAATCGAACGATTTTCAAATTTAGAACTTCACGGAATTTTGATCGTTTGCGCGGGAGTCATGCTTATTTAATGCTTGCGCATTTTAATGTGGCCAGTGTCATAATTCTTGCAGTATTTCGGATAAACAATTAGATTACCTACAACTATGTATTTACTCTACTTATCTGTATTTTGCCTTAAGCTGAAATGTCTGAGGTACAAATCCTGCTGTTTTGAAATGTGTCAAAGTCATCGGGTTGGGAATTACAACTGTCACTTTGGAGATTTGAAAGGATGGCGGAATAGTTAGTTAATACTAACCATTTTGGTATTAGGCATTCCTAACCAATATTCATAGTATTCTCTACATAATTTCGATAAATAACTTTTCAGTATAAATTATAATAACGAAATTAATAGCCAACTGTCAGATTCCCATCCGACATTTTAGAATTTTTATAATAAACACGGAGGTAGGATAACATTAAATAAAGATACGAAATACCACCACAGAGAAGCGAAAGAAAACAAAACATAAGTTACCTCTTTCTTAATTCCCCTGCCATTTTCCTTTATTTCAGCACATAATACGGGCCATTGATGTGTCTCGGCAGCCGTTCGAAAATCGAAAACATTTCAAATACATTTCAAATTTAGAACGCGTGTTCGAACTCTTTCAAAATACACGCTAGAATCGAAAACAGCGATTAGTTTTAAGTGTCCGCGTTCGAAGTTCGAACTTTTAAAAATATGTCGCGCGTTCGGTTTTAATTTTAACCGGGAATGCGTTCCATTTCGTACGAATACGAAATGGAACTTTACGATGTTTGTCAGTTTTAATGATTTTAGTTACGAAATAAACGGGAATGGAATATTGGAATTATAGAGTTTATTCGTCGGTTAAATTATTACAAGGCGAAGCGTGGGCTATTACAAACTAATCATAAAATAAGTAATGTCTTATGCAGTGATTAAAATAATAAATAAACATTAAATCCCGGGTCCCATATGCATCTTTAAGGAGGCCTTGCACATTGCATGTTGCCGAAGGTAGAACTAATTACAGGCAACATTCATATCTATTAAGAGCTAGCAAGTGTTTCAATGACTTAGCTGTGAGACATAATATAGATATTTTTAATACTTCCGCTAATCAGCTGAAGAAGCTGATGGCCAATGTATTTTTTAATAATTAGGGAGAATAGTGGTTGTTGTGTAGAAGTCATATTTTTTCTTTGTGTACATCCGTCTTTCTGTGTGTATTTATTTGTTTTTTTTTACGTATCTATGGAAACTTTTAATTGGCCTTCTTTATATGTTTACTTTTCTATACGTGTACCTAGCTGTAAGTTTTCTTAAAATCTTAAAATAAAATAAAATAAAATAAAATAAATTATTCGAAAAATGATTGAATAACAGATATACGATGAAACTAACATATATACATTTATTGAGTATAAACGCATTTAAAGTTATGATTTATTCTGATATACTTAATGTATTTCTTGTCATCTTAATGGCTTAACTTTAGATTATTTCTTTTGACTTCTATTATAATTTTCATAGAACAGAACTTTCATTAAAAGACCATTAAGTCATCGGCGCAATGTTTTCTTTTATGACACCAGTCGTTAAGCCGTATCGACTGTCTATGGTACTAGGTCTACGTAGTGCGCAAGCACTACTGTTTTCCGGTTTGAAGGGCACTGTAGCTAGTGAAATTACTGGGCAAATGAGACTTTATGACCTAATCTCACAGTCTAGTAATCTTATTGCTAGACTGTGCTGATGTCTCAGAATGACGTGCGCAATGCAGTGTCACGTGAAACTATACTTTAGTTTCAAGTGTCAATGCCACTGATATGGGCAGTCGTGTTGCTTAACATCAGGCAAGCGACCACCGATCGATGACTGAGCATCGTTCTGTAATATAATCTAATCGGACCATAGACAATCGACACGGCTACGGCATACATAAAAACTTTCGCGTTTATAATATTAGTAGAGATTTTACAGCCTCTGTGGTGAGTTGGTTGAGCGGGTCGGTTCATAGCATGGAGGCGGCGGGTTCGATTTCCGTGAGAAGACAAGTATTTGTGCACGGAAAAAAGCAAATACTTGTTCTGTGCCTGGGTGTTGTGGGTTGTGTCCCTATAAAAGTATTCAAAGAATTGGTGGCACCTTCATAGCCAAGTTTCAATCGTATGAAACTTAACTAAATGAAATAATTAGTACACAGTAGTCTTGGCTAACATTACGTACCTATAGTGGAATTTCTACCAATTTTACCACATTTTTGTGGCTGGCAATAAAACCGCAACGTGTCTTGGACAATATTCAAGAGATTAAAGGAAAATAAAAACGATACATATTTTATTTAACGACTACAAATAATGTTGCAATAGTACTTTGGTAAGTACTTATCTATTCTGTGGTAATAAAGAATTATAAACAAACTGACCATAGACAAGCCATAAAATAGAGATAGTTTTAAACTGCACATGTGTTAAAGACTCACATAACATTACACTACATTACATTATAGTATCATTATATACACGCCGGAAGGCGACGGGTTCGATTCCCGCGACAAGACAAGTATTTGTGAATTTCAAAAAAGTGGCAATATTTGTTCTTAGTCTGGGTGCTGTGGGACCATGGTCCTCGTAGTTCCTAGACACAGGGGATCCTAGTTAGGGTCCAGGATCTATGTATGTCGTTGGGCGTTATATATTTATAATATTGATAGTATTGACACGGTAGTGGCGACACTATCGATATCGAGGTCAACTATCGATGGTCAAACAATCGATGGTTGTGCAACACAATATAAACATGTCAAATTTTTACTACCCTGCATATGTCATACATAAAAATACCTACGGTTTTTTTCTATTTATTTTCCAAAACTTGTGTTATATTCAGTGTAAGTGAACTTGGTGGCGTTTTATTCATTAAGTGCTGGATCACAGGCGTGAGTATGGGAAAGTATTATAATGATAGTGACACGTTTCTTTTCGTGTTGTTTCCAAAACTCCATAGAAGCTTCTGGTAAAGTTGCCACCACTTTACTAGACTATGACTTGACTTAACTTGACACATATATTATGAAATATCATTACATCTGTAACTTGGAAAATTATCGAATACTTGACACTGGCTAAATACACAAAAGTATGGAGCCAAAACAAAAACAAAAAACCTATGTAACAAAATTAGGAGTAAGTTAAGTAGCACCTGCTACGGTGTCTTGGGTCAACTAACTGCCATTGTTCAAACTACAGGGATGAAGCTAAAGAAGTTTTACTTCAATCGTATGGTCTAACAAGCTTCTGCCGGCGTGGCCTATGGGAAAATAATTCAACCAGCCATTTCACTCTCTTGAGGGTGGAATTTCGAAAAATCCTTTTGTAGCGGATGCCTACGTCATAACACCTACCTGCATGCCAAATTTCAGCCCGATCCGTCCAGTGGTTTGGGCTGTGCGTTGATAGATCACTATGTCAGTCAGTCAGTCACCTTTGAGTCATATATATTTAGAAGATTAAAGCACACTCGTTTTTTATTATAATTTAAATATGTCTAGACTTAAGATTAGATAAATAAACATAAGTTTTTACTAACGGAGCCTACATGCATGTCATGCAACTTGCTGCAACATGTTCGATAGCTATCAAAAACGCCGATGACATTTTCACTGTTGCCTTGCCTTGCGAGATCTTACCATACATTTAAATATAATAAACCTTATAGTTTTAGCAACAAAGTCCAATTCCGTCCGCATAAGCCAGTTTTGCATTTCTTCTTTACCACGGATTTTCAACGTGAACTTTAATGATGCAGTAATAAGGATTAATGTTGAGTGACTTTGTTAAAACTTGGCGTCGAAGTTTGCTGCTTCCGAACATAGATTGTGTTGTTTTGCAATGCTTTGAGCATAAGTTTTTGGATTAATAAAACATCATTCTGTTGTTAATAACGGTTGCGATTTCACAGGAATTTACTCGTTCAGGTACGGTTTTTTTTTGGTATAAAAAGTATCTAATATTGATCCCGATTTCCCGATATTGTTATTAAATACTCATATACTAATTTATTCGTAAACTAATTTCACAAGTAATTCAGGTTTCAGTACGAGTAGGTGTAAAATATAGAATATATTTTATTTTATTTTTTTTGTAATTTTTACTAGGTGGTAGGACTTTACTGCAATTTCGTCTAGGTAGGTACCACCGCTTTGCCAGTTATTCTGCCGCCAAGCAGTAGTGCGCAAGCACTGCTGTGTTCCGGTTTGAAGGGCACTGTAGCTAGTAAAATTACTGGGCAAATGAGACTTTATGATCAGATCTCACAGTTTAGTAATCTTATTACTAGATTGTGCTGATGTCTCTGGATGACGTGCGCAGTGCAGTGTCACGCGAACCTCTATACTTTAGAGTTCCTAGTGACACTGCAGCTGATATGGGCAGCCGTGTCGTTTAACACCAGGCGAACGGCTAGCTCGTCACGTCATTCCTTAACATAAAAAAATAAATATATATGTACATGGTGTATATACAACTAGCTACCCCGCCCCGGCTTCGCACGGGTGAATTAGTAAAACGCGGTAGAACGGGGTAAAAAGTATCCTATGTCCGTCTCTTGGTTTTAAGCTACCTCCCCTACCAATTTTCAGCCGTTAATAGTGTAACTAACAAAACTTTCTTTTATAAATATAGGTATATCTATATCGGCTGATATTTCACGCCAATATGTGTCAAGTCATCAAGTCAAGTCATAGTCTAGTCATACTCCTAGTAAAAGTGGTGGCAACTTTACTAGACGCTTCTATGCAGTTTTGGAAACAACACGAAAAGAAACGTTTCACCATCATTACACCACTTTCTCACATTCATGCCTGTAATCCAGCACTTAACGAATAAAACGCCACCGATTTTATGCACTACCACTGAAAATAACACAAGTTTTGGAAAATAATACAATGTAGTGATGCGATCTTTCTCGTTTTCCCGCCAAAAGTCTTATATTGGTGTCGATTCTGTCGCATATTCTAAAGCTAAACGAAATTAACATATTTCCGTCTTTTTCATTTCCCCTTTATCAGAAGAGTACCGCCATACTTTAAGTTTACTTTACTTTTAGAGAATGCTATACAGAATCGACACCAGTATGGCGTGATTATTAAATATATTAAATGTATAGTAACAGAACTACCAACAGTATAAAGACATTTATCCTTTATGTCAATGAAATGTTTAAGACCTCTTACTTAAAATGCTTATATTTATTGCTCGATATCAACGCACTTTACATAAAACTTAACGATTAGTTATTTGGGGACATCCCTAATTATACGTTTAGTGCTGTTTAACATAATGGGATCGTAAATCTTTCGGTTGGCACTCGATTTTAGAATATCGATTTTATTAATCCGATTATTGACTTGTTCATCTAGCCAGTGGTTTTAACGCAATTTAAACATGAAAAAATAAGAGCCTACACTGTTTTGGAGTATTTTCACTTTGTTTTTGACTTCTAAAAGTAATAAAAATAGTTTAAAGTCTAGTCGTAAATTAAAAAGTCTTTGAGAATTTAGTCACCAAACAGATGCAGACGGTTGAAGCTAGGTCATTAAAAAAGGTTTTTTGAATTGTAAATTACTTTTAATAGAGTTTTTGCATTTGAGAGTTTTTTGTGTTAATTTTATATTCTACCAAATCATTCTAAAGTGACCATTTATAATAATAGTAACTCCCAACGATCACATACACGGATCCTGGACCCTACCTAGGATTCCCTGTGTGTGGGACCCAGGAACTACGAAGACAATGGTCCCACAATACCCAGACTCAGAACAATTTGCGCTTTTTTTCCGTGCACAAATACTTGTCCTGCTGCGGGAATCGAACCCGCCGTCTTCAGGTTATGAGCCGATCTGCTCACCCACCACAACACAGAGGCTGTCAAAGATAAATCATCAAACATTGGTAAAAAGGGTGAGAAGACATATTGTAGATCACAAATATAAAATGCAGAAGTTTTGGCGGGAAAACGAAAAAGATCGCGTATTGTTTTCCAAAATTTGTGTTATTTTCAGTGTTAGTGTATAAAATTGGTAGCATTTTATTCGTTAAGTTCTGGATTACATGCACGAGTGTGGGAAAGTGGTATAATTATTGGTGAAACCTTTTTGTTTCGTGTTGTTTCCAAAACTCCATAGAAGCTTTTGGTAAAGTTGCCACCTCTAGGAGTATGTCTTGACTAGACTAGACTATGACTTGACTTGGTGACTTGGACTGTGACTTGACTTGACACATGTATACATATATAATATTAATTAACTTGAGAAATTATCAATTACTTGACACTGGCTAAATACACAAAAGTGTAGAGCCAAACTAAACAAAAACATTATCGGACATATCCTAACCAACATAAATGTCATTCAATCTAAAAATAGCTCACGTCACACGAAGAAGTTTTTTATCCAGCTGGGCTACACGCATAGAGACCTTTTTACAGAGCCCACAATAAAAACGTGCACAAAGACGGCAAGTGGCAATTGGTTCAAGGTTATTAGCACGTTCAATGCTCATTAGTTGCGTATACCAACAGCTTTATACAAACAAACTGTAAGCGAACGACAGGAAAAAAAAATAAAAATATCTCGTCACCGCATTGTATTATTTTCCAAAACTTGTGTTATTTTCAGTGTTAGTGCATAAAATTGGTGGCATTTTATTCGTTAAGTACTGGATTACAGGCGTGAGTGTAGGAAAGTCGTATAATGATGGTGAAACGTTTATTTTCGTGTTGTTTCCAAAACTCCATACAAGCTTCTGGTAAAGTTGCCACCACTTTACTAGGAGTATGACTTTGACTAGACTATGACTTGACTTGTGACTTGATGACTTGCACTGTGACTTGACACATATTTGCGTGAAATATCATTAACTTGATAAATTATCAATTACTTGACACTGGCTAAATACACAAAGTGTGGAGTCAAAACATTAAAAAAGAACGAACATTAGGAAACGGTTTCATCTTTATACGATCAAAAAGGAAGTATAAAATGTTTAGATCTATTAATGCTTCTAATTTAAACTAAAATTGAGATCAAATCAATTAATTGGTATTACTAGTTTAAAGTTAGGTCGTAAACTTAATCAAATTCCATCACTACACAATAATCATAGCACCTATAAAACTTTATATAGACTAGTTAACTAAATGTTATTGATAATATTGAACTATGTTTGATTATTGGGCGATATTAATTATTATTATTAGTTAGTTTAAGAAATTCGATAAGAAAATATACCGACAGAAGTTTTATTATTATGTTAATAAAAAACATGTTAATGAATGATGTGCGAGCTAGTCCTTCACCTGATGTTAAGCGACACGGCCGCCCGTAATAGAACAGTGTCACTCGGAACTTTAAAATATAAAGTTTCGCACATCATCCCGAGACGTCAGCACAGTCTGGTAATAAGATTACTCGACTGTGAGATCACATCATAAAGTGTCAATTGCCCAGTAATTTCACTGGCTACAATGCCCTTCAAACCGGTACACAGTAGTGCTTGCACACTACTGCTTGGCGGCAGAATAACTGGCAAAGCGGTGGTACCTACCTAGACGAACTTTGCAGAAAAGTCCTACCACCTAGTAAAAGTCAATTAGTAGTAGTTAAAAAGTAGATAGATAGAGAACTTTTTATTGTTTCACCAATGAAGTACAAAATCAGAAATAAATATAATATTTACGAACTAGTGTAGCAATAGGCGGTCTTATCGCTGATAGCGATTTCTTCCAGACAACCTTTGGATGGAGAGTAGTAGTAGAGAAGAATAAACGGCGGTGTAAAACAATTTATAGATAAATTAAAAACTGTTACCTGAGTAGTAATAGTAATTATTATAGTAATGTCGATACAATCGTGTCCCATCTCGAATCGATAAGGGTCATTCGCCACTAGTGTTTACCAACATCGCTACTCGAAATCGATTCCCAGTTAAACCGAGTAAACACGCGATGGTAGAGCGTGAATAGAAAATTAGTCGAAGCGCTGGAACCACTTGGAAACGGTTGAGATTATGTTAATGAACTAGCTCTGGCCCGTCGGGTGCTAATATGTGTAATATTACTATGGACTATTTAGTTAAACATTTCGTTATTAACTATGATATATATTTTTTGCGTTGCGTTTGTCCACTATCGCACCTGATGGTAAGTAACGATGCGGTCTAGGATGTAACACGCTTGCCTAGAAGATACCTGTTCACTCTCGATTTGAAGACTCCCTGATTGTAGTTATTAGGAAATACGGACGCCGGTAAAGCGTTCCACTCTTAGGCTGTTCGCATGATAAATGTTTAGCCAAATCGCTTTGTCCGCACATGTGGGGTATTAACCATGTAACGGTGGCGTTTTTTCGTACATCAAATATAAAACTCTTTATTGAAACACCACATCTTAAATAATTAAAAAAAAAAATGAACGAACATAACCAAAGTGTAGTAATGGGCGGGTTTTTATGGCAGGAAAACGAAAAAGGTCGCGTCACCACGTATAATTTTCCAAAACTTGTGTTATTTTCAGTGTTAGTGTATAAAATTGGTGACATTTTATTTAGTAGGCTTGTTTTTGATCCAGTGGTCAAAAACAAGCATAGGTAGATAGATAGATAGATAACTCTTTATTGTCTCACCAACGAAATTCAAATAATACAGAAATTATTAAATCTTACATACTAGTGCAACAATGGGCGGTCTTATCGCTAATAGCGATCTCTTCCAGACAACCTTTGGATGGAAAGTATCAATAATGCAAGCATATGTAATAATGAACCGATATCTTCAAGGCAAGCATGTTCGATCATCGACCGTCTCACCGGATGGTAAATGAGGATGCGGTCGATGATGGAACATGCTTGACTAGAAGACACAGGCTTATTAAATAAATAAAATAAATAAATAAAAATGTACTTTATTGCTTTTTTAAACATAAAATAACAACATAAAGATCACAATTATTATTATTGGAAGCAAAAGGGATGACTTCAGCGTTGTGCAGCATGTACGTATTCACGTGCACGCTGCGCTGTTTTTCAAGCCACCCCTTGCTCGGACTGATGATCGCCGAGAAGAAAAACCGGTACAAGCGGGTATCATCGCCAATACCTTAGTGTACATTAACCGCAATATCTAAAACAGCTTTTTATGAAATAATATAAAATATAAAAATATGCATGAAAAATTATATATAAATATTATTACTACCTTGAAATCTCCTAGATTATATATTTCAGGAAACAGAGACGCTGGTATAATGTATTAAATGTACATGTAAATGGTATAATGTAATATATAACAAATGTTGAAACGAAACGCTTTGTGCGGATTTTTGGAATGTCCACCATACACGTTTTCTCTTTTTCCACTTTCCTCACTTTCCTCAAGCTCTGTAAATTTGTCATAAGCTAAAATTTAAATAGACAACTAAATGTTACCTACTAATTCTTGCTATGGCTACTTCTCTATCGTTCACAAACGAATAAAAGAATTAGTTCCCACAATATCAAACTGGCCACATTACAGATGACGACTGAGAAATTACTAGTAATAACCGGATTATGCAAAGGATTATAACACTTATAGCTTTACTGTAAGAGTTATAATAGCGCGAGGTAAGAATTAAGAGTTGTCGAAGACTTAACATTCATGTCTTGAGGCTCTCGCCTATACCTAATAACCATCAATGATCGGACCGATTGTGAAAAATATCATTAAAAAACCATCAGTGCTTGATGATTTGACTGCTGGGACTGTTCCACAGATGATTCGTGCGGTCGGCCATTAACTTCAATCGATTCTTTTTTTATTATTAAATCATCGAAACATCAAGTTTATTCGTTCGCGGCTTAAGCGATTTCGCGCTACTGCAAGATTTACAAACCGAGTTTGATGAATCGATTAGTGATGGTTTTGATTTAATGAATGGTACTAGATGATATCGATAGATCACGCCCACTTGTAGTGCAGTGGGAGGGGCGCAAATCGAATTAGTGAGTCCGATACATCGATTAACCTCAAACGTATCGGCAAAAAACACGATTAGCTCCGAAAATCATCGACAGTTGAAAAAAGTAACAACCGTCGCTAATGGCGGTTTTTGTTCAAAACTCGAACATTTGAATTCGTAATTTCAACCGCAAGGCGTTCGAATCATTTGTCAGTGACAATTTTTTGGTTGGAATCGATTTTTAAATACAGGTTAAGGTTTTTGTAAAGGTCTTCGTTTGTTCCAAGATTTCATAGAAATGTTCGGCGTTGTTGTTAATAATAGGTAATTGTTTTAAAAATAAATGAGTAGTTACTTCACTTTCCCAAATTGAGCCGAGTTTATTTTAGCTTCAACCGTCCTTGTTGACGTCACAGACCGTCCTTCGATCCAAAACTGACACAGGCATGGGAAAGCGCGCGATTTTTTGCTCTAAACGGGACAAATTCTTCGGAACATCAAGGCTGTGGGAACCGATTGCATTCCATTTGTGACTCGTAGGGAAATGCTCTTTTTACGATCCAACCCGATACGATCACCGATGAACCGAGTCGATTAATTACAGTCGAAATATAAATGTTTGCGGAGACCGCAGCCTACCCTAATTAACATTGCGTGAGGTGACATTCAAAATTCAATTTTTGAAAAAACCTATTCTCGATATCTCAAAGCGTCACGGCTTCAAAGCTCTTTAAACTTAAAATTATCACTGTATCGTCAATGATCCTAAAACGATACAAAAACGATAAAATCTAATCCGTTTTCAATTATAGGAACAATAAAGGCATGCGATTCGCTAAGCTATCAGTCGGTAAGGGTTTTATAGATGTTAATTGTTAGTTTTATTAAGAGCTCCCTTTGAAAACTGGCTTCTGCGCCGGGTGAATATAGTTTTCAGCCCGTCTTCTCCCGAGATGGGTGGCTAATGGGCTATTTATGGCTATTGGATTTGATAGCGCAATGTATAGCTTTTATTTTTACTGTCGTCGCAAATGACGATTGATTACTAGGAATTGGCAGAGGATGATAGGAAATCGTAATTGAAATCTTAATTGCAAAAATAACTATAGCTGCGCAGCTGCCATTAGAAAGTCACGTTTAGTTATAACGAATAGTTTTAGTAATTATTAAAAGTATAACTAACTGTAATCTATTTAATAATTGCGTAGTTATTTTTGTCACGTTTTGACAATTCAAACTTTTATAATATTCCTCATACCGAAACAAAAACAAGGAACAAACCGTTCGAAAACTATATAATACAAGAACTCTTTATTGAAACATGCAGCACTGAAGAAACCATAAACAAAGTATGAAAATTAAAACAAAACGTTCTCGCTACAGGTCTAATCGATAAGTGCAATTCTAGGCACGGCATATGTAAATTTCAAATGTAAATATGCTTTTTAATCAATGTTAAGACTTAGTGGGCGCTTTGCGAGTACTACCAACAATACTATCGGACCTACCATTCAAATGTGTATTAGTATCAGCAAGACGCATCTCTCCGAGCCCTTTCCTTCTCTGAACGGGAATGAATATTTATTTTGCAATGCTGTTTGTATCATTCTCTATTGTTTGTAATTTGTCGTTAATGTCTCGCTATCAGAATAGGTCTGTTTATGTTTAAATTTAGAATCACGTTTCTTTTTTTCTTTTACCTATGTTTTAGTAATCGTACTTATATGAATATTTTGAAATCAGAACGCAATATTATTCGTCAATCACTATAGAAACTCGAATTTAGAATTTAATATCTTTTTAATAGTCTTTACAAACTGCCAGCGTTTGTGTTTGATTTGATTGTAGACAGCGTACGGCTGTAGGCGCCATATTTGATGCTAATTCATTCTACGTGAATGTCATTTGAAATCGATGCGATTATTCGACATTACAGGAGAGTAGACTAGACACTGTATTAATGTCTGTAATGTACGTGCGTGTATTATAATTGAGTGATGTTGCAGTTGACACTGTGACAGTTGAACTAGTGCTGTCTAATGTCATAGATCAAGAACTATTATCTGTGATTCGTTGTCTATTCTCTATGATACGTAGTGTTGAAGGTGATTTATAGATGATTAGACGTAATCAATGTGCCAACTGTAAAGATTGTTGATCATTTAAATGGAGATGCTAGGAATATTGTATGCTTGTAATTTGCTTGATGTATAATTTTGTGACTTTTATCTTTATGTTATTAAGTATTATCAGATTATAGACTAATCAGAGAAATCTTAGAGTTTTGTATTGATGGCAGTGGCGAGGATTTGCAAATGATATTTACTAGTTTAGTCTGCAATTTGCTTAGTTCACAAACATTTATCCAGGAGTAGTCTAAACTAAACTTTGCTACCATTGCGGTAGCAATGTTGTTACTTTGCTGTGTTTAATTTGTATAGTAACGTCTCATTTTGTCTTGAAATAATTCTAAAATCTCAGCATGTTTATGCAATATTATATCCACCTCACAGTTTTTTAGTCCAACTCTCATTTAGCCCAAGTCTGATGAAACCAATTATGACTATCATAATTGACTACGTTGACCAAAATGACTGTACCTGGTAAAAATATAAAAGGAATCCTTCCTTGTATTGAAATTGTTAGTTAAGTCACAGAACAGCGCAGCGGCATACCGGTGCTGGGACTTCATGCAAAAATTTTACAATTCTCGATAGAAAATACATTCGAATAAACTCGTATTAGGGGTACTGACGTCTAGAATCATCTCGTAACGGGATGATAATGCCCGAACAGTAATTGTAGCTAGTGACAGTGACAGCTAATTGAATGCCGTCACCACATTCTTTAATGATTTGCTGGTTGATTCCCACATCCCGTCCTTTAGCCTTGACGACCCTCGACCTGGCGATTAGCCTCGACTAGACAATCATAGACAATGTATACTCTATGGGCGCTTCGATGATTATATTGTCTATGGTTCGCTAAAGATTGTAGGACGTCATCTAGATAATTACGACTTTCTGATTCTGTGGTCATAGAAATTCTAAATATGACAGTTAAGGGATTCTGCGAGGGCGTACCACAGGTAGGTTATAAATAGAGTTACTTTTATAGTATAGTTAGTTTAATCATTCAGATCAGGCTCGTTACAGATCTCTAATAGAATTTATTTGTTTATGCAGTAGATTCAGAGATACGGTTTATATAATTTCTATAACTATAATTTTAAAATCAGATAATTGTTATACATGATCAAGTTCCCGATCCTCATTATTTGTTTCAGTTTCGACCTTTAGTTCAAAATACCCAGAATATACGGTTAATTGTTCAAATGGGTAACTATTAATAGATTTTGTTGGCTGTTATTGGAGATTTTATTGGTGTTGATTAACTTTGCAATGGTTGTTTACTTCGACAGGTAAGCCAGTTATGCTTTTGTTTTAAGTTTAAACATTTGATTTTAGTTTTCTTTTGTTTTTATGTAGCTTTTGTGTTTTTATTTGATCTTGAATCTACTATCTGTAAAGTATCTGTATAGAAGTAAGGCAGGCATACGAGTGATGCTTACCTGTTGCCAGAACTGTGCGAGCAAGTATATTCTCTCTTTCTTGAAGAGCCAGTCCATCGAGTGCATAGCTTGCACCTCCGCTTCCGGTGCGGCGGGCAGGCTGGCCGCGCCGGTGGGGTGCATCCGGCCGTCCGCGCCTCACGCCCGGCGCATACTGACCAAATCACCCGCGCGACACAAACACCACCGATTCAAATACCGAAAGCCACATTTCAAACTTCTAATTTCCTTTCAGCCAGTTCGATTGTTCTTTTCGAATCGCGTGCCGTTTCTTTTTCTTTTTCCGTTTCTTACTGGCCTGTAACAGAAAAAGGCGGTGTTGGATATCGATTGTATTGTGTAATTTTAGACAATCGGCGTTTTCGTGTCGAAACTAATTTGGGTGTTCGGCTCGATGTTCGGTGCGATAGTGATGCGAAAAAGGAAAATTGACAGCTCCGTTGATACAATGGCGTGTTCAACGAACTAAGATATCAGGCTATCAGTAGTTGCATATCTAAGTCCATGACTATAAACTACTGTCTGGAACAGAGCTTTTATCGCTGATAAAGAGACTTTTGAATCTAGCAAAGCACAGCGTTATCAACAACTACTTTTTTGCTAAAACAAATAAATAGGTTGGCGTTAAACTAGGTTTAATTTATTTGTTGGCATGCGGAATTTGTTTGCCTTGAAGTAAGTAAACACAGTAGAAAAACATGCAAAAACTAAGTTATCGCCGCCTAAAACCAAGCTCCTGAACTAGGAGTTGTAAATTTTGAACTAGCTCTAAAATACGAGCGGGGAGCGGTGAATGCTTTTTGTATGTTTGAAAAGATTTTGAAAGTTATACAAGTCACGACCTTATAGCGTTCTTTTAACTGTACCAGTATGCAATTGAGACATTGTTAGACAATTAAATAAACACATCAACATTGATATTTATGATTTTTATGCTGTTCGTGATTCAAATTTTTCTTTGTATTAACATTGGTTGATCGACAGTATCGATACGCGAAAGAAATTTAGTACCGACTTAATTTAGGCGTGACGTGACATTCTTACCAGTAAACACATTTTTTTTTAAAATAAAACAACTACTGTGAAGACAATTAAACCAATATTTGAAATTGTGCACCAATATTTTTACTAACGCTGCATAATAAAGAAAACCAGAGTTCTTAAAAGAACGAGCGTGGTTTAGACCACACAATTGAAGTAAAACTTCTATACGAAACGTAATTCTCTCTCTATCTCACTAACTTTTATCTCTCTCTCTCTTCCGTTCGCCTTCCCTGATTAATTTCCGTAAAGGCCTCGTCACGCGTTCACCAGCTTACTCCCAAGTCAAGCGTGCGTAACGAAGTTTTACTTCAAAAATTTCTTCATACAAATAGTCACCCGCTGTCCACCCACATTCTGCACGGTAGCAGCCAGCAGTGAATTACTGGCGTGTCAATCAATAAACATGATAAGTGCCGAGTTCGTGCTGCCCGATATGCAAACAGGATTACACGTCACGCTACCTTACTCGATTGTCGATATCGTTTCCATCGATTCTGTCCCCGCACTATTTTCTAAGTAAGTTGTTTTGCTTTTTAGGGTCATATTTCAATGATCACATAATATATTTTAACAGTTACTTCTTCTCTCTTTTTCTCTTAGGTACTATTTAAACCTTAGAATAAGAAAAAACGTAATTTGACTTTTGACTTTTCTGCATTTATTTTATTTTTGTTATGTAATATGAACCATAATATAATATTATAGGATTATTAATTGTTTTTTTTTTTTTTACAACTTTATATTTATATATTATGCTTAGAATTATAATTTAGGTAAGTATTTGGAATTAATGTTGACATGCAAAAGTTTCAATACATTATTTGACTTCGACTTTTTAATTATTGTTGTATTTGTTCAATTTTAAGCCACTTGATTAAAAAAATAACAACTAATTTTAAATTTATTTCAGATACCTACACGCTTTTTTTTTCCTTTTTATTATCTATCTTTTGCCCATGTCTTTGTCTACGAAACATAAGACAACACCAGTTTCACTTCAGAGAGAGAGGACAAGCTTGGAGGGAAGCCTGATCACATCTCATCGCATATTCCGTCTTCCATAGAGAAGACAGTGTATGGCTTACGATTTACCATTTCTGTGATGACGATGACGTTAGCCGCTGGCATTTATAATCTACCGTAAATATGCACCAATGATGTACGACTGAAAAAAAAACAATGATTTTCTTTATGACTCATTCTAAATTCAAACCAAAATCCACATATAAATCATAACCGGGAGTTTTAGCGGAAAAACGAAAAAGATCGCGTCACCGCATTGCATTATTTTCCAGAACTTGTGTTATTTTCAGTGTTAGTGCATAAAATTGGTGGCATTTTATTTGTTAAGTACTGGATTACAGGCATAAGTGTGGAAAAGTGGTAAAATGATGGTGAAACGTTTCTTTTCTTATTGTTTCCAAAACTACATAGAAGCTTCTGGTAAAGTTGCCACCACTTTACTAGGAGTATGACTTGACTAGACTAGACTATAATTTGACTTGATGACTTGGACTGTGTCTTGACTTGACACACATATATATAATATTATTTACCTTGAAAAATTAATCACTTGACACTGGCTAAACACACAAAAGTGTGAAGCCAAAACAAAAACAAACAAAAAAACATGACCGTCTCGATATAAACCTTTTTCTGGTTTCAGCTCATATTCTTAAAGATCTGTTAGATACAAATGTAAGGAAGTGCCTAACTGAAGAGTTACTATTTTTTTGGTACACACACAAGCAAAAATTGAAGAAAGTTATTGTTTTCTTGTTTGAATTAACGTTGTTCTGAGTTCTACCAGTGTGCATGTTGGACCTAGTTGAATCATAGTCTCAATTGCCCAGTAGTTTACTATGCCCAAACCAGAACATCAAGTCATCAAGCGCACTACTGCTTGGCAGCAGAATAACTGGTAAAGCGGTGATACCTTGACGAACTATGCAGAAAGGTCCTACCACCTAACAAAACATTATAATATTAACAGGACATTCAGTTTTAAAAATAGACTTTTTTAATTTTTAAATATAGAATGAGTCATAGAGAGGTAGCGGTAAGTTATTGCCACTCCAAGTTAGTCACTTTACAGTTTGATATTGGTTAATATTCATTAGAGGGGGAGTATAGATCGTAGATACGGGCCACACAGACTGTTTTATTTATTAGTCTATTGATACAGGCTTAATAAAGGAAAATAATGTTACTTAATACTTTTAAAACTGGTTAATTATGATATTCATATTTAGGCTAAGGAATAGAATGCCCTGCCAGCGTCTGTTTCCGTCGAAATATGACCCGGGCTTGTTCAAGAAAAGAGTGAATATGTATTTACTTGGCTAGTATGCTACACCGTCGATCGCATCGTCACTTCCCATCAGGTGAGAGCGTGGTCAAGCGCTAGACAAGTTCGAAGAAAAAAAAAATTTATATACCTACTAGTTGCGCCGAGTGGTAAACCTTCACGCGTCATAAAAAGTATCCTATGTGTTATTCCATGTTATAAACTATCTGTGTTCCAAATTTCATCAAAATCCGTTTATTGTTTTTTGGGTGAAAGCGTAATTTTATCCTATCCTGATCCGGGTGTATGTTTGTTACGCTTAAATAAAACTATTAATATCTTTACCAAAGGGTAAAGATATTAATATTTTTATTTATATGGTAGGATGCAAAATCCTTCAAAATAAGATTGAAACGCTGGCTTATCGAGCAAACGTTTTACAGTTTTGAAGAGTTTTATGGAATAAAGTAATTATTTATTTTTAATTCTAATATTTTAATGTAATGATGCACTTATATCAATTGCAAATTCTGTTATATTTTTGACATATTAATTTTTTTATTTATTTTTTTGACATTTTTATTTTATTTATAATATTAACTATTGTTATTCTGATTATTTAAATAATCATTATTTTTTAAATTGACATGCACTTATGATTAATATTATTATTTTTTTATGTTCATCTTTATTTGTATGTAGGTACCTATATAATGTATACACTATAATTGACATTATGTACTCAAATTGACTGTTTTTGCTTTTTTCAAATTGTTATTTTAAATATTTTATTTTGACGTGTAAACACAGTTTATTAATAAATGAGTATTTGAGTATTTGGATGAGTTTTGAGTCTGAATAAACTATTTAATGAAATAAGTAGCTTAGATTAGTAATAATGTATCTGTGAACGCGTCTAAAAAGCAAAATTCCTAATTCGAATATTTAGAAACGAAAGTTCAGTTAAAAATCGAACGTCTACACAACTTATAGAGCAGTTGAAAAATCGAACGTCTTTAAGTTTGCGACAACGTTCCACGTTCTTTTGTTTTCTATAGTAATTTAGAAACTTTAGCCTTATGCTAGTAGAAATAGGGATGTATTCGATGTTTGACAGCTGGCATTGTTAAATTTATGTTTTGATAGTGATCTCTAGGCGTCGCGTGTCGGTCGCCCGTTCGGCTCCCTTTATTAACGTGGTCCTTAACAACTTTATTTTTCGTCAAATCCAAAACGTCTGACGTTTAGAAATAATAAATAAATCGTTTTGTATTAACTGTTAATTTGAATTGTAAATTTTTCATGTCGTTGAGTGGCTTTTGTAGTAGGTTATGCCGACTCAACAAATTTTTAGTTACGTATCGTAACAAAATGAAACATTCAAAAGATAATATAAATAATTATAATAAAACAGTTATAATAATAAAAAACACGGTTGTAATTGCAGTTAAAAATATAGTCTTAAACTCTCCGAAAATAGTTAAGCCATTTGAATCATCCAAATCCACATCCTTAATAATAAATGCTCATCGCGTGCGCCATTACAATGATTTAAGTAAACACTAAAAATATCAAACAGTTACCGATAAACATTAACGACTGCAGTTACAAAAAGAGACAGGTGCTCCACAAAATATCCACCATCGAACACCGCCGCAAACATTTTTATCACCTTCATAAATATTACGAATCTAAGATTACCCTCACACGCGTAAAAAATAACTTTTTCAAACATCGAACTTCGAAACTATTAAGTTTAACTCACTATAAACTTTAACATGTCGTTTCAAAGTCGATATTCTAATAACGCACTAAAAAGGCAGTGGGAATATGGTTAAGCTTATCGCAAAACAAAAGACGGTAGTAAAATCTATCGTTCGCCGACGTCAAAGCTTTACTCCAATCGATTGTATTCGAATGGTTTTGCTTTTGTAACCTAATTATTCATCTGCATGCAACTGTCTTCGGATTGCATAAATCGATATGACAATGGCAAAAGCGATCCGCTGCACGTTTATTTCATTTTCTTCGTTTTCCATCGTTATTTTTTGTTCTTTTGTCCCGGCCGGTTATCGACATGAACTTTGTGCCAGATATTAGTCATGTTCCCGTTCTTTTTGCCCGTTCCAATTTGGCAAATCTGTTGTGGTTCTTCGTTTCTGCTTTGAACGGCACTCGACGTCCTGAAATTCGATTATTTCATTGCCTGTTCTTTGATTGATGGATTTTATTTGCTGTTTTTGGGTTATACGAATGCATTCGATGGTTTTTGAACGTACAAAGTGAACTTTTGTCGTGTTCTATTCGGTTGGCAACGTAATTTTAGGAAATAAAAGCTTTTTGAAGTAAAACTTCTTTACGCACGCTTGACTTGAGGAGTGAGCTGGCGCGCGAACGGAAGTTGAACAGTTATTGGTTAACGTAGATTTCCATTGTCAACATAACAAAGTTAAAAATTTGTGTTATTAATGTTGGTATGTCCGGTAAAATGACAATTCACAATTGAAGGGGTGAGAACAAAAAGGGTTTAACTGATTTTTTTTACAAAATGGCTTATGGGTATCGTTGGATTTAGCGTGAAATTATCTACAATAATACATTCTCAAAATACCGAAATGAAGCTTAAATCTCGAGATTTTGAGTCTAAAAACGATTTATTTGTCACAGGAATACAGTTCGCTTAGCTTAAAAACATTATTATATTTATTTTATTATATTATATTTTTACAGTAATTGTATGAATTAGTATTATATTTAGTATTTTAAAATAGAATTAAAACATTTTCAAGCAACTGAAGCTTACATAAACCTTTTCTATTACCTTATAAGCACTCTACATTAAAATGACGCCGTTGAAGTTTAAAGTCAATTTACTCGAAACTATTAATTTGACAGTTTTTATTCTCAACCCTTCAATTGTCAAGATGGCGACAATTATATTAAACAATGCAAAAACAAAGTTATACCGGCCGATAGATGGAGCTAAAGAAGTTTTACTTCAGTTGTGTGGTCTAAAGCACACTCGTTTTTTAAATATAAATTATCTTTTCCCAAATCGAGTGTACAAAATGTTATATATGAACGACTAGTGGCGCCCCACGGTTTCACCCGCGGATAAAAAGTATTTTAGATATTTGCTCATCCCACGGGAAATTTTAAATTTTCCGTGATAAAATATAACTTTATGTTAATCCAGTGCATAAGCTATCTTGGTACCAAATTTCATCCAAATCCATTCAGCCGTTTGAGCGTGAAGGAGTAACAAACATACACACATACAAACATTCGCCTTTATAATATTAGTGTGATTAAACGACCGTCTAAATGATCAATTTGTTTCTATTCCAATAAGTGATAATATTTTTAACGTGCACTTATTGTGATAGTGATGCGACACGATATTAAAAGCTCGATTATTCGATACAGTTGAATCGAGACATCGCGTGCTCGTTCATATTTATTAAAGCAGGTGCGGTTGAAAGTAATTTATTTATTTTCGACAATAGTTGTGTCACCGTTTTCTTTATAAAATCGATGGTTAAAATATTAATGTGTGGTTATATTTAAGGTCATAACGGTTGAAAGTTTAGTTTAGTGATAGGTCAGTTGATTACAGACAGGCAGTTTGTGTTTGCAGTAAAAAATGTGTGTAATTAATAAGGAACTATACAGACACTTTTGAATGAGTGCAAAATAGTATTATTATGAATGGCTAGCGTAAAAACCGCAATACTGTCATATAGACAAATCATTATTTTTAATGAGTACAATTACTTCTAATTTAGAGATTACTAGCTTATACCCGCGGCTTCGCTCGCGTGGCCTATGGGAAACAGAAGATTTTTTTATAGATATTTCAACCACCCATTTCACCCTCTTAGAGGTGAAATTTCGATAAACCCTTTCTTAATGGAAACCTACACATTCCAAATATACACTCTCCAAATTTCAAGTCTCTAGGACCAGCGGTTTTGGCTGTGCGTTGATATATAAGTCAGTCTGTCAGGACTTACTTTTTATATGTATAGATTAAATTATGTATTCAATTTATTATTTATTTATTATTCAATTTAGATCAGTTTTATATACATAATAAATTAGTCACAGTCAAGTCATCAAGTTATATATATATATATACACGAAAAGAAACGATGCACTATCATTATACCACTTCCCCACACTCATGCCTGTAATCCAGCACTTAACGACTTTTATGCACTAACAACTGAAAATAACACAAGTTTTGGAAAATAATACAATGCTGTGACGCGATCTTTTTCGTTTTCCCGCCAAAAAAACTGACGGCACAAGTTCTATCTGGCAACATGATATCAATCGTCACCGATGAGCCTCTAGAAATAAATACATGAATGACAAAACTAATGACAAATCATTAACAAATTCTTAACATATTCGTAGATATTAAAAACTTGCATGTAATTTTATTGCCGTTTTATATCGCCGACCGTACATAAAATAAACATAAAATATACTAGTTTTGATGCCGATGAACAATTTATCTTTACATTAATATTTATTATGTTATATTAATATTTTGAAGGTCACAAAACGTGGCGAATTTGAATACTTGTAAAATACTTCTCACGACCATTTTATTTCTTAGATAAATTTTATAATACAATGCAATATTGTATTGTATTGTATTGTACATTATTGGCTGGCCCGATAGCTCTGAACTGTGAGTTGTGGGTTCGATTCCCACCCAGGACAAACATTTGTGTGATGGACATAGGTATTTGTTCTGTGTCTGGGTGTTATATTCTATTCTATGTACGTATTTACAACCAAAAAGTATCTAAGTATTGTATCAGTTATCTAGTTCCCATAGCACAATCTTTGCTTAGTTTGGGGCTAGATGGCGTTATGTGAGATGTCCACACATATTATTATTAATACAATATAAAATTACTGTACACCAGATGAAGGAGTACAGAAGTGACTTCTCTTTTTCTTACAAATATACGGCACTGAGCACTTCTTTCGAAATCGTTTAAAAAGCATCAACTCACGGATGTTCAAAAACTATGTCAAAGTTACTAAAGTGCATGTAAATCAGTGTGATGTATCGGTAAAGACATTTCCTTCGAGTTACGTCTATCTTAACTAGGGAGAGTCGACGGAGACATCGGCAAATGAAATATGACATACAAATATTTTTTGTTCCCCTATCGATTACTGTGACTATGATTTCTAAAATCTATACACATAAAATTCAAAGTCCTGACTGACTGACTTATATATCAACGCACGGCCTAAACCGCTGGTTCTAGAGACTTGAAATTTGAAGGGTGTATTTTTTTGCAAAGTGTAGGTATCTACTAAGAAAGAGATTTCGAAATTCTACCCTTAAGAGGGTAAAATCGGTGGTTGAATTATCTATGAAAAAAAATCTTCATCGTTTCCCATTGGCCACTTGGGCGAAGTTAGTAAAGGAGGGAGTAAGTAAAATATAAAACGCTTAAATTTAAGGTGCTTTAGACCCCACCACTGAAGTAAAACTTCTTTAGTTTAGCTCCATCTATCGGCTTGTTTCAGCTTTGTTTAATGCTAATGTCGCCATCTTGAAAATTGTAAATTGTCATTTTATCGGACATACCAGCATAATATAACTATGTTATACAAAATGAAAAACGAATGTGTCGTTTAATTCCGCTAAAAAGCATTCCGCGCTTAGCGACTAGATGTTTTTCTTTAAATAATAATAATAATATGTGTAGACACCTCACACAACGCCATCTAGCCCCAAACTAAGCAAAGCTTGTACTATGGTAACCAGATAGCTGATACAATACTTAGATACTTTTTGAATATAATAAATACAATATTTCATTTTGTATATGTATATGTTGTTTCAAGTCACGCCTGATTCTATCAATAAGCATTGTTTATGTTGACAATGGAGATGTACGTGAACAAACTTCAACTTCTATTCACCTCGCATTCACTAGCTTACTCTCCAAGCGTGCGTAAAGTTTTATTTTAAAAATGAACATTAAATTGTTTTTTTTTTTTTTTTTTTTTTTTTTTATGTTACGGAATGACGCGACGAGCTAGCCGTTCGCCTGATGTTAAACGACACGGCTGCCCATATCAGCTGCAGTGTGCACGGAACTCTAAAGTATAGAGGTTCTCGTGACACTGCACTGCGCACGTCATCCAGAGACATCAGCACAATCTAGTAATAAAATTACTAAACTGTGAGATCAGATCATAAAGTCTCATTTGCTCAGTAATTTTACTAGCTACAGTGCCCTTCAAACCGGAACACAGGAGTGCTTGCGCACTACTGCTTGGCGGCAGAATAACTGGCAAAGCGGTGGTACCCACCTAGACGAACTTTGCAGTAAAGTCCTACCACCTAGTAAGCCTAGTGTTGTCCTAGACCGTATGAAATCATAGTCACCCTACGTATCCGAATCCGAGGCAGTACGTCATTACACCCTTGCGTGGGACCGAGTATTTTGGGCTGTCGATACCAATACCAAGTATCGATGGTAAAATTGTTACACTCTATTACGTTGGCACGGTTGGTAGCAATGGAGACAGTTGATATGATATCGAGTGTTTTTTTTGTTTTGGCACACTTTTGTGTATTTAGCCAGTGTCAAGTAATTGATAATTTATCAAGTTAATGATATTTCACGCAAATATCTGTCAGGTCAGGCCACAGTCGAAGTCATCAAGTCAAGTCATAGTCTAGTCTAGTCAAGTCATACTCCTAGTAAGGTGTGGCATTTTTACTAAAAACTTTTATGGAGTTTTAGAAACAACACGAGAAAAAGCGTTTCACCATCATTATACCACTTTCCCACACTCATGCCTGTAATCCAGCACTTAACGAATAAAATGCCAGTAATTTTATGCACTAATATTGAAAATAACACAAGTTTTGGAAAATAATATAATGCGGTGACGTGATCGTTTTCGTTTTCCCGCCAAAACTCCATTTCGAGTGGACATTTGATTTGTAGCAATGGTGGACTTATGCCCGTCGGTTACATAACCTATAAAACTATAGTAATGTTGGCAGAATTGACAATCGAACTAGGTAGGTACTAACCTATTTAAAGATCGCATAGTCGTAACTTGTCGACAGAAGAAGATGCATCGCTTGGCTCCGATACTGCAATTGGCTTGTGATCCCAATCAATCTTTAGAGGACTAATTATGGCCACATTCCTGTGACCTAAGGTCTACTATAAGTCAGCCATCCGACCTGCCAATTTCTTCGATCTCTTGACGGCCTGCCAGATTCTAAATGTCGCGTCGTGAAATGCTGCGGTATTTTTAGGATGCCTTTTGTTCAATTGGTGATCACAGATTAGACTGTACTTGCTATGATGCTGTTTTGTTTACAACGTTATTACTTCCTAGTTAATTTGCCTTCAGCAGTCAATTAGATTACTAGACTGTGAGATTAGCCCATAAAGTCTAATTTGCACAGTAATTTCACTAGCTACAGTGCCCTTCAAACCGGAACACAGTAGTGCTTGCGCACTACTGCTTGGCGGAAGAATAACTGGCAAAGCGGTGGTACCTACCTAGACAAACTTTGCAGAAAAGTCCTACCACCTAGTAAATATATGAAGATAAAATTATTAATAGTAGGTAGACAAGACTGCGTAGGATAAAACATTCAATCAAAACGCAAAGATACATATTTTTGGCGATGCCGTCATCAAAAATAATAGCTGTCACTGTCAGAATCACCCATTGACATTCTCAGGAGCTGGCATACGACAATGACAAACGGACAGCCATCATAACACGAATAAATATAGACATACATAAATATAGATGGATGTTTGAGATACGCCTTGATCTAACGAAGAACAGGTGATGGGTACGACTCCGTATGACTGATGCTGGATTATATTTAGTTGTGATCTTTTTGGACGACACTTCAATTGAGAGGTTAGTAACATTGTTGCTGGAAGAATGTTAGTGGGAAATTGTAAGGAACTGCTGTTTGTTAATTTTTCGTCACACTTCTTGGGAAAGTGAGTCTTATTACACTGTCTTTAGGCTCATATGTTTGTTCTTTATTCGTATATATTGTGTGTATTAGGACAGCCTCTGTGGTGTGTTGGTTGAGCAGGTCGGATTATAACCCGGAGGCGGCGGGTTCAATTCCCGCGGCAGGACTCACTAGCCCTTCACTCACTATTGTTTGTGGATAGAAAAACAAAACGCAAATACTTGTTTCGAGTCTGGGTGTTGTAGGACCAATGGTCCTCTAAGTTTCTGGGTCCCTAGACACAGGGAATCCTAGTTAAGTTACAGGACTATGTATGTGATCGTTGGGCGTTATTATTATTATTATAGTATATCATCAAATGCCTGAAGACGTCCACTATAAACTGAGCATAGGCCTCTCTTTAGAGCTCCACTTTGACCAGTTACTAATTAGCTAATTAGTCACAAATGTTTGTTTATGTATTGTACTCAAGGTACCAGGCCACCAGAACAACAAGTAGGTACACGGTACCAATCTTAATCAATATTTATCCTTCATAATCGACTGACCGATAAATTCTCAGTACAGCGATAAAACTGATAAAAAAACTTTAAAAACAGTATCCATTGATCGCAGAAGGGAAACACATGTTAAAGTTAGACCGAGACGGAGCTATACAAAAGAAAGGGACGGCGATGTTTTTTTCTTTTTCTACAGCTTCATCGATGGCACCGATTTCGCCACATGTGTTTTGATGGCTATAAAATTGGTTACTAGGGCTACAGAACAAATAAACGACCGATATTGTGTAGCCAGTTTCTTTTTCATTGACTCGTGTAGTATAGGGTGACAAATGTTAGTAACCAGAGTTTTACTTTGTTAACATTTTTGTGTGAAATCCTTTTTTTTTGTTTGGCTCCACACTTTTGTGTATTTAACCAGTGTCAAGTAATTGATAATTTCTCAAATTAATTAATATTATGTGTATTTGTGTCACGTCAAGTCACAGTCCAAGTCATCAAGTCAAGTCATAGTCTAGTCTAGTTAAGTCATACTCCTAGTAAAGTGGTGGCAACTTTACCAGAAGCTTCTATGGAGTTTTGGAAACAACACGAAAAAACGTTTCACCATCATTATACCACTTTCTTACACTCATGCCTGTAATCCAGCACTTAACGAATAGAATGCCACCAATTTTATGCACTAGCACTGAAAATAACACAAGTTTTGGAAAGTAATACAATGCGGTGACGCGATCTTTTTCGTTTTCCCGCCAAAACAACCAAACGGTAAAGTTGCCACTACTCTACTAGAAGTATGACTTAACTAGACTAGACTATGACTTGACTAGCTGACTTGGACTCTGACTTGACTTGACACATAATTAATGAACTTGAGAAATTATCAATTACTTGACACTGGCTAAATACACAAAAGTGTGGTGCCAAAACAAAAAAGTAAGCTATCTATATTTCAAAGAGTAACAAACGTCGGTGGAATTTCGAAAAACCCTTTCTTAGTGGATACCTACACTTTACAAAGAACACACTCCAAATTTCAAGTCTCTTGAGCCAACGCTTTAGGCTGTGCATTGATATATAAGTCAGTCAGTCAGTCAGGAATTTTATGTTTATAGATTGGGTAATTAGCATCGAGACCTTATTACGTGCCATACCTTATATTTTGTTAAATTATCTAATTAATATAATAATAATAATAATATGTGTGGACATCTCACACAACGCCATCTAGCCCCAAACTAAGCAAAGCTTTTACTATGAGAATCAGATAACTGATACAATACTAAGATAACTACAACTATTACACGGCTAAAACTCACGAGATACAGTCGAATAACTCGACCGGTGTTCGGGCAATATAGATGCCCATCCTCAAGGAGTCAGTCTGAGTCAGCGCCGAGCCGCCACCACCGCCGCCGCGCGTACTCCTTGAGGATGTGCATCTATATTGCCCGAACACCGGTCGAGTTATTCGACTGTATCTCGTGAGTTTTAGCCGTGTAATAGTTGTAGTTATGAGTACTACTCACGTCAGTTTCTATAATATAATACTAAGATACCTTTTGTTTTGTAAATACATACATAGAATACAATATAACACCCAGACACAGAACAAACACCTACGTTAATGACACAAATGTTTGTCCTGGGTGGGAATCGAACCCACAACCCACAGTTCAAAAGGCAGTGTTACTACCAACTGAGCTATTGGGCCAGTCATAATAACCTGTATTGTCTAAATGCTCTTGGTGTCTTAATTAATTAATAAATGAAAACTTGCTTACCAAATATTTTAAATCCGTTCTTTAAATCTTGGTTCCACTTAAAAGTTAAGCATTTACTTAGCTAGTTGTTATCTTAGACTAGCTAAAAGTAGTATTTCGTAGTCTACACAGATATTAAGCTGCAAAATATTAATTGCAAGTATTCTATAGTTCAATGTTGGCAAAACAAATAGATAATCCAAAGTTGTTTGATTTACTAAAATATAAAATTTCTGATGACGCAAACATCATTATATGCTGAGCTACTGAGTATTGACGTCATATTGGTGCCTAGGCTTTGTAGATCAAAGAAAACAATACCTAGAAATAGTTAAAATGTTCAAAAACAATAAAACAAATCCAATTTCAGCCTTATTGACTTGGATCAAATTGAAAATGATCGACATATTTTCTCACGGTATTGCAATTTAGTAAACTTTATTTGTTAAGTAATAAGGTTTGAATTGGGTCAGCAATTAGTTGTGAGGAAGTAATGAGTATGGGTTAAGTTAATGAGCGATAGCGAAGAGATATTTATCGCGGAAAATTTAGAGTTGCCACAAGTAAACTGATAGAGACGGTGAATCGGTGCTTCTAATTTATCAATTAAATAAGTGAGTATTATTATATTACTTTAAATTCTAACGTACTGCTGTTTATCATCTTAATATATAAAATGAATCTTTATTTCTTTTGGTCATCGCATCAAGGGTGAACGGATAGAACATTTTTTTTTGTATTGTATGATAGGCTCGCGTTTGACCACTATCGCACCTGATGGTAAGTGACGGTGCGGTCTAGGATGTAGCACGCTTGCCTAAAAGATACCTGTTCACTCTCGATTTGAAGACTCCAAGGTTGTAGTTTTCGGGAAATACGGATGCCGGTAAAGCGTTCCACTCTTTCGCTGTTCGCATGATAAATGTGGAGCCAAATCTCTTTGTTCGCACATGTGGGATATTAACCATGTACATTTTCGCTAATTCTTTTTTTATTGTGTTTATTATTTTCATTGATTGAGAAGAAGATTATTTTCAGGAAAAAGTTCTTATGAAAGAAAAAGTTAACAAAGTATGGAAAATTTTCACCGCACAGGTGAAACCGCGGGGCACAGCTAGTTCCTAATAAATTAATAACTTACTAACTCCTAGGTACACAGCTTTACCTACGCAAAACTTGTTAACTCTTCGCTCTTCCCTTGCACCACACCCCATAGAGAGTATCATAATATTGTTATCGCCAACGAGTGGACCAAAGTATCAATTCGCGGTATTCTATTACAGTAGGACTAAACCGCTGAATAATAGGAAAAAAGCCATAGATAACCCACGATTGCAATTTTACTATGACACCATTGAGAAATAGAATAAATTGTTACCTACCTAACCTACTGAAGTAATAATACTAGATCGGTATTAAAATCAAATATAATATTAATAACGCCCAATGATCACATACATTGATTCTGGACCCTAATTAGGATTCCCTGTATCTAAGGACCCAGGAACTACGAGGATCATGGTGCCACAACACCCAGACATCGATGTTTGATATTGAATTCTATCTATTTATTTACAAACAAAAAGTATCTAAGTATTGTATCGGTTATTTGGTGCCCATAGTACAAGTTTTACTTAGGGACTAAATGGCGCTGTGTAAAATGACCACGAATATTTATTTATTTACTCTTTCTTTTAACTAAATACTACAATGATATAATAACTAACACTAAACACTACCTACTAAAAAAAAACATTTGGACTATATACTAGCCGCGATGACCTATAGACAGTCCAAATACTTACTTTTTACTCTTACAACGGTTAATTAATAATTATAATAACAATAATAATAACACCCAACGACCATATACATAGATCCTGGACCCTAACTAGGATTCCCTGTATCTAAGGACCCAGGAACTACGAGCAATCTGGTCCCACAACACCCAGACTCAGAACAAGTATCTGCGCTTTTTTTTCTGTGCACAATTACTTGTCCTGCCGCGGGAATCGAACCCGCCGCCTCCGGGTTATGAGCCGACCTGCTCAACCACTACACCACAGAAGCTGTCAAAAAGAGGATGTAACTGGCTCAATTTTTCTAAGACTTGCAAAACCTAAACATGCCTATAATTACTTTTCACCATAGCACAAAATTATTCAAATACCCATAACTGTATTCACCGTTATTTGTATGACATCCTTAGTTACGTGTCGTTACCACTAGAGGGCGCTGTGCTGTATTTCATATTAATAGCTTACGATACTTGATGTTGCCTACAGTAATGTATGTTCGAATAAACACGCACTAAGGCCTAGGGAATACTGGTCTTGAGTCTTGACTTACATGCTAGAGTGCAGTCAAAGTCAAAGTCAAAACATTTTATTGCAAACTACCTGCGCCTCGTGGTTTCACCCGCATGGTGAAAAAGTTTTAATTTTCCACTTAACTCTCTTAATTTTTATTCAGAAGGACCTTTTCCTGACCATAATAAACACAATAAAAAAAGAATTAGTGAAAATATTCCATCCGTTTACGCGTGATACAATGACCAAGGGAAATAGAGATTCATTTTTATATATATAGATAGGCTGGTTTTAGCACTTTTACAGATCGAAATTATATTAGTTACTTAAAATTATATCAGTCACTTGAGATTAAGTTATCTATTGCACTAAGCATGTAGAATTACAAAGTGCTTATTGTCAAATATTATATAGCAAGCCCATTACAATATATGTGTTAGAAAAAAAAAGTTCTCTTTCTCACTACTGGTGCAAGCAATCCGGTACGATGCAGAAAAAAGAAGTTATCTTTCTCACTACTGGTGCAAGCAATCCGGTACAATGCAGAACAGAAAACTCCGATCTGAGTTCTGACGATACCTAAAGCTCCTGCCTAGGTTACCATTCATTTTTCATTCCCACCATAAAAATTGATGGATCATCCACTGGATCGCATTAGACCCTGTTATTTGTATGACGTCCATAGTTACGTGTAGTTACCGCTAGAGGGCGCTGTGCTGTATTTCATAGTTTAAGTTACTCGACAGCTAGTACAGTGTTGCACCTTCAAATAAACACGCACTAGGCATACTAGTCTTGAGTCTTGACTTAATGCTCGAGTCCAGTCTTGAAGATATCTAAAGAACCTACCAAAGTTACCATTCATTTTATTCCCACCATAAAAACACTATCCAACACCATAAATAATGAACATAATTGATCTATCATCCGCTGGATCGCATTACACTCTGTACTCAGATATAGTTTAATGTAAACATTATTGGATGTATACAGGATGTTTGCTTAAAGTCGATATTTATAATAATATATTAATAAGAAACCATTATTGTGCACACAATTTGCAGTGTTACCTGTATTACCTATTGAACTGTTTATACAGGTTGTTAAATATTCAAACTGACATAATCATTTCTGGAACGTTAAAGTTTTAATTCCAATAATTTGATAAAAAGTTATTTACCTAAAATATATTAAATTTAAAACCAAAAACTGCAGCTCAGTAACTATAATTACAATAAAAAATGTAAGTATATACTTAGATTTAATTTAGTTATAATTATAGGTTTTGATATGGCAATGTATCGACAACGCCCCTAGAGTTTTAAATGTCCATAGACTACGATTACCGCTTTCCATTTTCATCGGGCAGTATGCTTGTTTTTAGTTTATAACATAATGACAAACGAAAAGCGTAAAAAAACAACTTCAGTAACTAAACAAAGTCTCATCAATTACCCTTGAATACATCCCTTCCAACAAAAAAGAATCATCGAAATCGATTGCCATGATATTGAGTTATTCGTCCATATGTCGTGCACAATGCACGTACTTAATGCGAATTTAAGTTAATTTTATTTTAATTTAATTTAATTTTATATTGGATGCCATTCAGTTTTGACAGAATTGAACCAAATTTCAAATAAAGAAATAATCATCTAAATCAGTTCCACCAGTCTAAAGTTCTGAGGTAACAAAAAAAATATACAAGCGAATTGAGAATCTCTTTCTTTTTTGAAGTTCGTTAAAAAAGATATTCAAGTCTAGAATCTAGATTACCATTCTGTAATAATACATGGCTTTTCAGACCTGTTATAAATATAATTTTCGTATGGATACTAATAAAGTTTGATACCAATGTAAACTGTTTATATATTATCATTGAAATTCAAACATAGGAAACGGAAATTAATAACTATTCGCTAGTTATAAACGCAAATATTGACAGAATCGTAAAATAATTCCTATAAATAAATATTATTCGCGTTAAAAATTAGTCTTGTTTACTAAACTGATCTTAGGTAGGACTTTTCTGCTAAGTTCGTCTAGGTAGGTACCACCGCTTACCACTTATTCTGCCACCAAGCAGTAGTGTGTAAGCTCTACTGTATTCCAGTTCAAAGGGCACTGTGGTGAGTGAAACTACTGGGCAATTAAAACTATGATCTGGTCTCACAGTCATATATTCTTATTACCAGACTGTGCTGATGTCTCAAGATGATGTGTGCAGTGATTTTACAGTTCCGAGTGACACTGATATGGGCAGCCGTGTCGCTTAACATCAGGTGAACGACTCGTCACATCTTTCATAAACATAAAAAACAATGAGTGAGGGTTATTTTCGAAGATTGATTTATTAGTTTTTTTTTGGTTTTAAGCCCAGCCTGTATAATAGATGGCTAATAATGACGTCACAATTAATCGAACTGATATGAGAGCATGCTAGAATGCTGGTCCCACGGCTTATCTGCGAACCTTACCTACCTCTGCTGATTATAATTATTACATATATACTTTTGCTGACCGTACTGAATAGTTACCGGATTATATTGCTGACGGTCATAACTTGCCATTTGAAACTTAAGTTACGGAACTGTTAGTGCAACCGTTTTACTAACTCGCTTTTACATCTTGCTTTTTAGGTTGCATCTTAATGCAGTTTTCCATGCATAATATTGTTTTAATAGGTCGCTGTTTGAAAACTTTTTTTATCATCGCTCAACGATCACATACATAGATCCTGGACCCTAACTAGCATTCCCTGTATCTAGAGACCCAGGAAATACGAGGACCATGGTCCCACAATACCCAGACTCATAACAAATATTTAAACTTTTTCTGTTTACTTGTCCTGCCGTGGGAATCGAACCCGCACCTCCGCGGTATAAGCCAATCTATTCAACTACCACACCACAGAAGCAGTAAAGGTTGATCGCTGGTTACCTTTTTGTATTAGAAGGCACACCTGGGTTGCGAGCGTTGACTTATACCGTTACTGGGAGAAGGATCGCGAAGACTACGTCCACTGGAAGAGTGGACCCTATTGAAATTCGCAACCGTAGCTAACCTAGGTATGTCGACCTCGCCGTAAGAGTCGGTGTTTGAATCTGCTAAGCTGGTATCTTATGTAGCGAAAACGTTATCTGAGCTAAGAGGGATACACTTAACTCTCTAGCCGTTTTCGTACGTTAGTCAAACTCGTGATTAGTCAACACACCTAACACTGTACGCTGATTGGTTGAAGACAGCGGATTATCAGGCAACCAATAAGCATTCCGTATTTGGTGTGTCAAGTTGACACGAATTTAAGAATCGTACAAGAACCCGGGAGAAGGTGTTACTTAGCTAAGTTGTATTTTAATAGGCTTTAGTGAAGACGGTCATTAGACTTTTTGAAGTCATGTAAAGTGAACATTAACAGCTCTGCGCCATATGTTAGAGCTATTGAAACAATAATTATGTCAGTATTAGAGCCCGGTTGACAGATTTACCGTCTTTTATTAACTGTGGTGTCAGTTATAGTAATTATAATATGACCTGCTTAAGCTCAGTTGGTAGTAGCTCTGCCTTTCGAACTGCAGGTTGTAAGTTCGATTCCCACCCAGGACAAACATTTGTGTGATAACATCGATGTTTGTTGTGTCTGGACGTTAAATTGTATTCTATGTATATATTTACCAACAAAAAATCTAAGTATTGTATCAGTTATCTGGTTCCCACAGTACAAGCTTTGCTTAGATTGGGGCTAGATGGCGTTGTGTGAAATATCCACAATATTTATTTATATTTATTTTTAATATAGTTTAATTGTAATACCATATTACTCAGACGATGATGATATGATTATATAATACACGGCATCGGTCTAGTACGTTCCCACCGCTGGGACAAGGTCCATGTCTCAATTTTAACAATCATTGATCACAAATAATTTAACTATTACAATCATACTATCCAATACCTAACTTTTTTTGTTTTGTCTCCACGCTTTTGTGTATTTAGCCAGTGTCAAGTAATTAATTTCTCAAGTTAATTTATTGAGATTAGGTAAATTACCTTAAAAAATTGTTATTGTTCTAAGTATTTAAAATATCAAAGTGCTTAGTGTCAAATATTATTTACCAAGCCTATTACATGTGAAAAAAAGGAGTTCTTTATCCCACTACTGGTGCAAGCAATCTGGAACAATGCAGAACAGAAAACTCCGATCAGAAACTTCATTACATCTGTAATGAAGAAGCTACAGGAAGCTTTATACTGATATTCATAAGTTTTTATTTTAATTTTAGCAGCTAGCGTGGCATTATCCAGTTATTGTGCTGACAAGCAGTAGTGTGCAAGCACTACTGTATTCCAGTAGGGCACTGTAACTAGTGAAATTACTGGACAAATAAGACTTTTATACCTGGATCCTGGAACTTCTATTGCAATGCAACTACGAATAAGTAGTCTTCAAAGGTAGGCAACGTTTTGGCTCGCTTGTTTTCCAATGAAAATATTTATATTCCTGAATAAAAATTCAGGTATTTTACGTTGAAAACTGTTAAAATCGACGTCTAAAATGTTATTTAAATCTATTTGGCCGTTTTAGCTGGAAAAATACATAAACAGACGTTCTACTTTTGTATATTATTCATAAGTGAAGATCTAAATACATATAACTCAAAGGTGACTGACTGACTGACTGACTGACATAGTGATCTATCAACGCACAGCCCAAACCACTGGACGGATCGGGCTGAAATTTGGCATGCAGGTAGGTGTTATGACGTAGGCATCCGCTAAGAAAGGATTTTTCGAAATTCCACCCTTAAGAGGGTGGTTGAATTATTTTCCCATGGGCCACGCCGCGGGCGAAGCTGCGGGCAGAAGCTCGTTACATTATATGTATTGTACAAAACAATTATAATCGCACAAGTCTTTAATAAACACTTCAGGACTGTGTTATAGTTACTCAGTATTTTCTCTCGTTTTATCTTTAACCATTTCCAAATTGGATGAGAGAAACAAAACACAAAAAAACCTTTCAAACTTTTTTTCCGCCACACAATATTTATTAGAAAGGAGGCAAAGGTTTTGATACCATTATCAACAAATTTACCAGAAACAATATAATTTATGTTAATATTTTAAAATAAATAATGGCTGAGGTCCAGTATTTTGTTTTGTTTTGATTAACAATTAAATAATAATAAATAAATATTTGTGGACATTTCACACAACGCCTTTGCTTAGTTTGGGGCTAGATCCCAAACTAAGCAAAGCTTGTATTATGGGAACCAGATAACTAATACAATAACAAATATACTCTTTATTTGTACACAGAACAAAAATCTATGTTCATTACACCAATGTTTGGTTTGGGCAGGAATCGAACCCACAACCTACAGTTCAGAAGGCAGAGCTGCTACCAACTGATCAGGTCAGTCAATTAATTGTACGTTTTTATAGATATTGAAAATAAAATGTTTTCACTAATTATTCAAACTTATAAATATATTTTTTAACCAATTTCAAAACAGGAAGATGTTCTCAATTAAGTTGCATTTTGTGTCATTGTGTTGGTTACCTCAGAACTCCGATATTTAGTAAACCGAATTGGAAACTTTCATTGGAAACTTTACTACTTGCCGATTTATCCCATAGTATTTTGATCAAAATCGATTCAGAAGTTTGCTTTTTAAATCAAAATAATTAGCTGGTAAAAATATTTCACAGAATTACATCACAGTATAAAATTAAGCCCCTTATTAACCGACTTCTAAAAGGAGAAGGTACTATGTTCGTCTGTATGTATTGTGTTTGTGTGTGTTCAGCGATATTTTCACCAATTATTGAGAACGGATTTCAAAATTCTTTTTTTAAAAGAATAATGGTAGGTCTCTTTTAGATTTACGATAAACATTTCCAATTGGAATAAAGTTGTACTTAGGGAGTGTATCACACTAACTCATCACAGTAATATTATAAAGGCGAAAGTTTTTATGTGTGTATGTGTGTATGTTTGTTACTCCTTCGCGCTCAAACGGCTGAATAGATTTGGATGAAATTCGGTAGCAAGATAGCTTATACACTGGATTAACATATAGGCTACATTTTATCCCGGAAAAATGAAATTTTCCCGTGGGATGAGCAAATAATTAAAATACTTTTTATCTGCGGGTGAAACCGCGGGCACAACTAGTATTCACTAAATAACAGTGGAATAAATACTCGATGTTTTCTCTTGTTCTACCTTTGCCTACTTTAAATTAGATATAGTGAAACAAAACACAAAATAACTATTCTTTGCTACACAATGTTTACTGGTAAGAGGAAAATACCTTTTTAGCATACAATTATTTCACAATATACTGTATTATGTGCTTAATAATCTCCATCTCTTATTTCTTCTAATGAGAAGAGTACCGCGATACGTTAAAATTAGTTTACTTTTAAAGAATTTGACATAGAATCTAATACAATTGCTTAAAAATACTGTATTACTACAGGAATTACTAGTCAATCACGGGGTCAACGACCTCTGTAACGCCATCTATGTAACGAGCACTGAACTTATTTAAGTACTTGAAAGTTATTTTGTTATAAACCAATTTATTTCCTTTACATTTATTTAATAGTTAGTAATTATACAGTTTAATTTTTGTTTAAAATGACATACATCGCATATTTTTATTTGATTAAATCTTAGAGTATTTTAATGACATATATTTATTATTTATCAATGTTTTTAGCTCGTAAAAAAACCAACGATCTAAATGGTAAAACTAGGAATGTTGTTAATCCTGATATTATTAGATTGATCCTAATAATAATCATCGCTAATGAGTCTCTTGTAAATAATTCGAATTTTTAGCCTATTATAATATTTTTTTGAAATAATTTATTAATACTCTTTAGGCACTTCACAAGCCATATTTATTTCATTAAACTAAACTAAGTACAACTAAAACTTCTATTTATTTATTGATTTAATTGCAACGAAACATTTACTACATTTAAGAAATATATTATTTTCATCGTAGTCAATTAAATATTACTATTTATTTTGAATTTTAATTAATTGCAGGCAATCTTTATCCAAAGATCTATTTTGCTCAAGATATCAAAATCCGAACCAGTAATTGACACGACAATCACACAGAAACGGATTAACCGAAAAATGCAGAATACCGGTATTGGGGTGAGAACACCAATAATTGACACTCCACGTATAGGTAACTGAGTTACAGAGTTACACCGAGACGGTAAACTCGGCAAGTCGGTAAAGTGCCCGACGCGAGTCGCGACACCGCGCATATTTCGTGTTCCGATTATAAACTTTCTTATTCGATGTAGTTGATAATCTGATATATCGATATACGCGACAAGCGTAATTCAAAATATTCACTTTTATTTTTAATGAGCAAACATTTTTGTTGGATTTCTTGAAATCTGTCACGAGTAGTTAAGATCGGCATTGATTTATTCGCCAAGTTCAACCTGGGTTTTGGCTGAGTTTCAACATTTTTAACCAATATCTTTGTCGTTTTTTCCAATTTATTGATAATTTTGATGAGATATAAAAATAAATGAACAAAAACAAAAGAAATTTATTTTGCTAATTTGGTTGATAATTCTTTTTTGTTAATTATTTGAAGTGTTATATTTGATTATCGTTTAGTGTCATTCTGATTCTAATAAGATTTGTATGTGAGTCACACAGTTCTGAAGTTTACTAAGTCACTAACACATGAACTAAGAACTAAGATCCTAAATATAAAATCCTAAAACACAACAACATAAGCACCAAGCACAAGTTGAAACACTTACTTGTTATGTCAGCCGCTAGATTGCATTTCACGGATTTTTAAGAACATGTCCACTGTGCACTTATAAAGTCAAAAATGTCACAACAATTTGAAGTTTTTATCAAATACTGTCCGATATCACAAGCACAAATCAACAGAAGTTTTACCAAATCATCAGAGAAACGCAGTCAGTTACGCCCAAAAATAATCTTACAAGTCCGTGTGAAAACAAAACAAAAACATAAGACACAGTGTACACAAAACTCAAGTTCACTTTGCCGCAAAAAAATATTAATGAGGAAATAATTGTAAATTGTTATTGCAATTATCGACAGTTCACAGATTCACAATCAATGATCGGATGAGCGATTTCGATCCGATTAGTTATTATTACGTAAGGTGATCCTGGCGACGGGAACGCGACGAGGCCGCGAGCGCGCGTCGTCGTCGCGACACACGACTGCAGTGCGATCCTTCGCACGAAGCCCCACCAACACTACGCGCATCTGAGGCTCGCTCCTTGGCGCGGCCCCGCCCAGTGGGACGCCACTCGGTAGCTAAGATGACCGTCTCCCTCCCCCTCGCTCATGCTACAGTTTACTCTCTCCATCCTGTTCTCGCGCGGCGACAGTGGGGCGCGCCAATAGCATCGGTTCGTCGGATCGAGTCGAGACGATGAATCGAGATGTGTACTTAGGTATCACTGCACAAGTCCTTTTGTTGTAGTCGATAATAGGATGCGCTTTTTTTGCGGCGCGATCAACTGCCCGGTCCTTGGACGCTTGACACTTTCGACGTTCGTTTGTTTACATTTGCCCAAGACCTTGTAAATTACCGGTTATTGGTCCGCCTACCCGGTATTTTCTTTACAACTAATATATATTTAATTGAATTTTTGACCTTACTTTTTACAGAAATTAAGTTGCTTTATTATCATCGACTTGAACAAAGACATAAACTTAAAACAATCCAAATATTTATTTATCTAAATAAACGTCAAATAATAATATTAATGATGGTAAAATAATACACAGATCACCTTCAGTGATCGAAAGTGCATGAGCAAGTCGAAGGGCAAGACGCGTAGGGTAATCGTCTCAGTTGTAGGCAGGGGTGGCTGAACTCGGTGGGGCGCCAAATGTAGGTCAGTTTTTGTTTCGCGCCACCCGAAATTCGGTTACTAGGTACGCGGCGTTATGTTCGAGAAATTAATCTTTTATAAGTCAATTAGAGTTGTCTTGTTGCCCTTATTATCGAGTTTGGGAGTTCAATTTACGGTTGTAAAGTTTCTTGTATTTTTTTACTATGATAAAATATATAGTTTTAAAAATAACTTACTGATGATCGTTATTTATCAATTATTATTGGGTTCGTGAATTATAAACCGAATTTTGTTCATGATATATATTCCACTAATCCGCTTATATTAAAATTATTTCAAGTCGTCGTTTACAATTCCGAATTTCAATATAAAACTAAAAACATGCGGTATTTTAATTAATGCATAATTTTTATTTACTTTACTTAATTACATACCTAAGAACAAACAAATTACTGAAAAAAACTTCTTCGTAAAAATTTTGCCATGCGGTAAGTTTCCCGCCCCTCAACACTAGATGGCAGCAGGCGGCGCTTTTCCTTATTTTCATTTGATTTTCCAAGCAACTCGTCGGCGAAACAATGAAATCTGAACCATAAACAGCGGAGGGTTCGTTTAGGAGTCGTGTTTTCGTGTAGAGAGTTTGGAATCTTCGACAGAGGTGATGCTTGTGTTTCTAAACTGTTTGGAACGTGAAATCAATAACGAAATAAATTTTATATTTTGTTTCAAGATTTAAAATACAGTAAATATGTAATTGTTTACATCTAGAATTTATATCTTATTTTTAATGTTTTTTATTATTGTATAAATCACCTGCTGAATAACATTACTACGTAAGCCACTTTTACTCCACTATTATTTAAGTTCATGTTACTTGCGTAATCCTCTTTTGGCCTTATTGTAACTTAAAACGTGTATCCTTTAAACGTATGTAAAATGTAACGCTGTAGGATTATCGAAATAAAATAAATCAATAAGTTAAGATGAAATGTCAATGTCCTTTATTATTGCTCAATAAAACTAAACATTTATTATTTATAAAAGTATATTTATTGTACAAGAAAATCATAGACATAAAAAATAAGATTACTCGACTGTGAGATCAGCTGGGTGATCACATAATTCGATTGCAGCCGATGGAATCACAAATTTGTATGGATTTAACAGTTTGAATACGCAGTTTATGTGCAGAGTTAGTAAAGAAATTTCTCCTGTTGCATTGCGATCAAATTATCGTGATCACCTCAGATCATAAAATCTCAATTGCCCAGTAATTTCACTAGCAACAGTGGCTTTCAAACTGAAATACAGCAGTGCTTGCACACTACTACTTGGCGGCAGATTAACTGGCAAACTGACAAAAACGTAGACGAACTTTGTAGAAAAGTCCTACCACCTAGTAATATAAAATACACTTAAAATCCAAATAAATATTGAAATTGCAAAAAGAGAAGGTTTTGAAATCATTCTGCGTAATAACTTAGTTTATTTCAGTAATCGGCCAGTCTGTCTCGGAGTAATCAGTGATCGTGCGAATGCAATTATAAGAGTTATGTTCACGCAACGGATCCGAGTGAAGTGGGGTGGCGACATACTACTTTGAATCGCTCAAGTTATAAGAGTTGAGTGACCCACTTGCTAAGCGAATTAAAAAAAAAATTACTTTACCAATTCACCGGCATAAAAAATGCGAAATAGTACCTAATAGGTATTTGTGAATTTTCAACCGACTTAAAAAAGGATGAGTTTGTATTTTTTCATGTTTGTTCTCGGTCAGACCGCATCAAAAAATTTTTTTGTTTGTAAGTACTTACAGTTTTATCCCATTGAAATTTCATCACAATCGGTCCCGCAGTTTGGTTTTTTTGGTTAATCACAATATTGGAAAGAATATGACATCCAATACTTCTTTCTACCTAATATCATTATGACTTGTAAAAGTGATAAAAATAGTATATTTGCAATATTTGAAAAATACTTAGTTATTGTACTAAGCATATAAAATTACAAAGTGCTTAATATCAAATATTATAATAGCAAGCCCATTAGATGTGAAAGTGATGTGAGTTTTAAAAAAAGAAGTTCTTTTTCCCACTACTGGTGCAAGCAATCCGGCACAATGCAGAACAGAAAACTCCGACCCGAAGCTTCGATTACACCTGTAAAGAACAAGCTACAAGAACCTTACCTTATATCTCTTTCATATACACCTAAATCGAATCTATTTTTTGTCTCATGGACACATTAAAATTGGTTCAGATTTTAGGTTTTAAATCAAAATAACTGGAACTCAGAAAATTAATAAAAATATTTGGGGCTATTTCACACAGCGCCATCTACCCCCAAACTAAGCAAAGCTATGGGAACCAGATAACTGATACAATACTTATATACTTTTTGTTTCCGTAAAAACATAGATAAAATACAATATAACACCCAGACACAGAACAAACATCGATGTTCATCACACAAACGTTTGTCCTGGGTGGGAATCGATACCACAAACTCCAGTTCAAAAGGCAGGGTTTCTACTGAGCTATCGGATGAGCTATCCAAGATGATTGAAGCTAGTTTAACTTTATTTAAAAAGGATATTATGCTCACTAATTCTTTGTACCACAGATAAACCCATCATTGTCTTGTCTGTCGGCTGAGTTATTGTTTATTTGAATTGCAATTGTTGTCATTGAGCAATTATCTTAATGCTCTTTTATAAGTTTCACAAGTTTTTCATTGGCAATTATTATTTTGGATGAAAGGAAGTCGTTTCGTAAAGCCTTTAGGGAAACAATGGATGTAAATAGATAGATAGATAGAGAACTCTTTATTGTTCCACCAATGAAACATAAAAGTAACAAGAAAAACTTATAAACTAGCGTTACAACGGGCGGTCTTATCGCTGAAAGCGATCTCTTCCAGACAACCTTTGGATGGATAGTATCAAATGCAAAAGAGTAGACGTTGGTGTATGACAATTTATATACATTGTTTCAACGCTTATCAGCAATATGAATGGTAGGCTTATGAATAACTAGTTACGCCCCGCGGTGTCACCCGCGAATAAAAAGTATCCTATCTGTATACGCTATCTGCGTTCCAAATTTAATCAAAATTATTTTAAAGGATACGGAGATTAATGATTACAAATATTAACACACACACAAACTTTTCATTTATAAGGTTTATAGTCGACTTAAAAGCGAAGTTAATCAAGTTTTGTAATCAAAGTTATTTTTCCTCTATGGAGCGCAAATTCCACGTAACATGACAAATCATTGGTGCAGGACCGAGCGGGATTCAAACTAGACTGTGTCGGTTTGAAAGTCGCATGGGCTTTTGAGCCGCACTCGTGAGGAACTCAAAGACTGTGCATCCTTCGGTAACAAATGAACCAGCTGGTTACGTCACTCACAATGGGTGGAACTCGAATAATATCTTGTCCCGAATAAAATACACAATTATCGATGCTATAAGGAACAATGTACCGAGTGCAAACATTAGAAGCAGGGCCAGGGGTGAGGTGTGGGGGGTATCTTGATATTAAAAACATCTGTTCATTTCTGTCCCTCGATATCCGCCCGCATAAGAAAGGGTTCCAGGCAGAATGAGGATATGACTTAGGTAAATTCCTATAGTGATTGAACTTTACGAGCCCATCTAGCAAAATTTTATTTTTATACATGTAACGGTTAGAAAATGTAATTAACATGATTATTAATTAGAGTATTGAATTGCAGAGGTTAATAACTTGATACTTTTTTTATGTGCTAATTACACTTTTTCAAAGTTTTTTTTTTTTGAAGTTTTCTGACATTTTTTTTATAATGGTTAGTTAGGTATAATCATAATTAAATACTCTACTTTATAAGGTTATCTGATATTGAAACATGCAAGAGTATGTTGCGCCAAAAAATAGAGTAAATAAATTTTTGAAATCAAACTTTTTCCTATAGTTTCATCATCTCTTGGCAGCAATGTAACTTTATTTTAATAAATAAAAAATAGTTCAGATGTGATTGTGTAAACATTTTAGAGACGTGTTTTGTCAGAATAAAAAGTGAAATGAATAGAATATACAATAATATGAATAAAATGTAAAATCATCTAAATTAGCCTCCATAAAATTGTTCTTAAAAGAAAATTAACTCTAAATTAACTTTTGTATAGGTACTTATCTCTTCTTAAACATGAATGATAGACGTAGTTATAATATCAGTAGGTATTTTTGAAATGTAATTCAATGCAATTTAACGGGCAATGCTGCCAGCATGTTGGGTACGCTACTGGTAGTGGGCTGGAGCATTTAGACTAACTTCAAGCCATCGCGGCTAGTATGTAATAGTACAAACGTTTTTTTGTAGTAGCTAGTGTAGCTAGTGTAGCTAGTGTAGCTAGTAGTACTTAGTAGTCGTTTTTATATAATTGTAATAGTTAGTTAAAAGAATGAAAGTACTCTGCCAGCTATTTTTTTTTATTAAATATTTTGGGGATGATGACGCTTAAAATCGTCAATGACATCCAGCGCTGATTTTCAGCCTAGACCTAGAGGGGTGGAACTAATGCACAATCCAAAAAAGAAAAGAAAAATAAATTTATGTTTAAAACGGATGAAACAGAAATACTTATGTTACGTTTATATGAGGTCATCTTAGCGAATGCATTTCAATAGCAATAAAAAATAATACGGCGTATCCACACTAATCCTTCTTCCTTAAATCGGAAAGTGAATTAAAAAAGGCGAAAAAGCACACAGAAAAAAAGCAGCCCTCCTTATGCAAATACATTTTGGAAACGTTTCGATTTTAACGCCACCGTCTCGCCGTGCCGTGTTATTAATTATTAATTTTCAAGTGATTTATTAGCTTTTTTAATCAACATGAAAAAGGTGGAAGAAGGATTTGAATTGGACTGGAGTAAAATTTGTACGATTTGTCAAATATTTTTCTAACATTTAGTTTTTTAAGCGATAATTGGGGAAACAATATTCTTTCGTGTGAGCGAGTATAGTTAAGGGACATTAGAATGGTGAGCGAGTATGGTTAAGGGGCATTAGAAAGGTAAGCGAGTATGGTTAAGGGGCATTAGAAAGGTGAGCGAGTATGATTAAGGGGCATAAGACCGGTGAGCGAGTAAGGTTAAGTGACATTAGAACGTTGAGCGAGTATGGTTAAGGGCCATTAGAACGGTGAGCGAGTATGGATAAGAGGCATTAGAACGGTGAGCGAGTATGGATAAGGGGCATTAGAACGAGTGTGCCTTTTTTGAAGTAAAACTTCTTTACGCACGCTTGACTTGGGGAGTAAGCTGGTGAATGCGTGACGAAAGCGTTACGGAAATTGTACTGGTTCACGTAGGTCTCCATTGTCAACATAACAAAGTTAAAATTTACTTGAATTTTGTATTATTATGTTGGTATGTTCGGTAAAATGACAATTCATGATCCGCTATGAGCGCAACTGCTCAAGCACCATGCCATAGAGGCTGTCAAAAATAAAATCAAACACCACGTCCTGATTTCTTGCTCGAAGGAAATTGGACTTATGAAAAATTCTGAGTTGATTTGCGAGACGTGCCAATAAAGGGTTGCTTTTTTTTCGTCTTCAATAGAGGCAATCAAGGGGAAAGGGAATTAACGTTTCTTTTGTAAAGGGAGTTTTCCTTTGTAATTCTTTTGATTTAGTTTTAAATATTAAAGGAAATTATAGCGATTGATAAGGTTTATTTTTGTTTTTATCAACAGTGAGTGTTTTACTTGCTTAATTTATTTTACTTTGACAGCCTCTATGGTGTGTTGGTTGAGCAGGTCGGCTGTTAACCCGGAAGTGGCGGGTTCGATTCCCGCACAGGATAAGTGTTTGTGTATACTTTGGTATGTTGCCAATGGAGATTTATGTGAACCAACTTCAACTTCCGTTCGCCTCGCATTTACCAGCTTACTTCCCAAGTCAAGCGTAAAAAAGTTTTACTTCAAAAACTTTCCATGTTACTACTGAGCCTGCCGGTAGTACCGCGGGCCATAGCCCTGAGTATGACTCTAGTTCTTATAAGTAAGTATGTAACGTAAAGAAATTAAAAAGAATCTCATGGCGACGTGATAAAGTCTTCAAGATTCATAAATAATTGATGTAACTAGAATCTTCTACAGAAGCCGGCCGCTATTCTTTGATCTTACGCCACGCGCGACAATTCAAAAGCTCAAGCGATTTAAAGATTTTTCATTATTGATTTAATATGATTTTACATTTCAATGAAAGTCCTTATTTCTATCTAACTGTGATCTAGGAGTCTTTAACGAGAGTGAACAGGTATCTTCTGGGCAAGCATGCACTCGTAGACTTCTCTTCCACTTTCCATCAGGTAAGACAGTGGAGAAATGCATTGTCTATAAACAATTAAAAAACGGATAAATAACGGCTAAAACTCACGTCAATTAAAAGTCGAAATTACTCCGACGAGCTACGTGCTGACGCTCGTGAAAGCCGCCGCAGCTTGCGTTAGTAACTGGCTCCCAGAAGAAGGACATCGAATATGTCCGAAACCTGGTCGGAGTAATTTCGACTTTTAATTGACGTGAGTTTTAGCCGTTATTTATCTTACAAAATGTGTCATACTCACGATAGTTTACGAACTAAAATTAAAAAACGGCTACATGAAAATTGGCAGTTGTAAGGCTAATTGTATACGTATACTTACTACTGGTACCGACCTTAACATTGTCACAGGGTGGAAGAGCAGTTACCTCTGTGAGCTAGAACGGTCGCAATATTCCATAGAGTCTATCCGTGAACGTACGCTTTTAGATCCTCTTCTCCCGGCAACGGCCCAAGCTGAAACTTGTCACACTCCAGGAGTGTCCATATGCTATTTGCCACTATTATATATATAAGAGACTAATCCTAGACCCTAACTAGGATCCCCTTTATCTAGGGACCATGGTTCTCAACACTCAGACTCAGAACAAGTATTTGCGGGTTTTATTTCATAAATACTTGTCCTGCAGTCAAACCCGCTGCCTCCTTGTTACGAGCCGACCTGCTCAACCACCACACCACAGAGGCTGTTAAATTGAATCGGCTTTAATAAAACAACAAATCTCTTTAATGTAGATGCACGGCAAAGGAAGAATGTTATATTTTGATGCTGATATTACTTGCAGTAATCCAATTGGCAAAGAATAACGTCGTTATTCATAATCAGCTAACGCCGCCACTTTCTACAATCTTAAACCAAATTATTCAAATGCTGCGACGGTTGAACTCCGTGTACCAGTGGGTGTCTGTCTGTGCACGTGGAGTATTGTCTTTTTTTATGGCAGTGACATCCACGGGTCATAACTAGTTTGCAGCTGGTATGCTTTGCCGAAGGGGTATGAATTAATTGAAATACGATGGTGATTTGCAAGATGATTCAGTATAGTTCAAAGTAGATAGATAGAAACATTTTTGTTGCACAAACAACAACAATGGAAAGTTCATAGGCGAACTTAATGCTATAGAGCATCTTTCAGTTAACCCTGGTGTATTGAAGAAGGCTTAATGCGTTAGTGCAATATTGATGGGACATAAAAGAAAATAAAAACAACAACTTAACTTTATGTCTGAACCGGTGATTGTATAAAGCAGTCCATTATAGGTCGTAATTTTTTTCCAATTGCATTAATAATCCTAAGAGTGTATGTTTTTTTCCACGCCGAGGAGATCAGTCAAGTTATGCATCTTTCGCTGTGGTCACTACTTGAGTGATTCTAGTGATACTATGAATGACCGCTACAAGAAATGGTATTTACGACTGAGCGCCGCCGTGCTGTGGAGGGCACGTTAAGCTGTCGGTTCCTGTTGTCGTAAGACAATAGTTGTTAAGCCAAGTTACAAGCATTTAGGCGTCCTAAAATGCTGACACCAGGGCTGACTACTTGCCTACACGAGAAAAATAATAATAATAACGCCCATAGATCCTGGATCATAACTCGAATTCCCTGTATCTAGGAACCAAGGAACTACGAAGACCATAGTCCCACAACACCCAGACACAAACTAGTATTAGCTATTTTTTTCTGTGCAGAAATACTTGTCTTTCTGCGGGAATAGAACCCACCATCTCCAGGTTGTGAGCCAATCTACTCAACCATCATACTACAGAAGCCAAAAATATGAAGAATATTGTCCGTTTGATTCAACGAATCTTATAGCGAAGAGCCTCGACCACCGTCTCGAGAGTCTCGAGAGACGGTTGGATCAATGGCTGGATTCAGGCAAATCTCTTTGACACGGAACCTATCGTCAGGAGGTTCCTCACTCTGCAGCCCTAACTTCCAGTAGTTTTTATTGCTGCATGCAAGACTCTAGGTTCAAGTTTTTTGTTGTATTAAAGTGATGTTATTTTAGAAATGTAAATATATGAGTGATAGGTATATTAGTATAGTATGGAAATTTATTTAGTTGATATCAGTAAGTGTTCGCGAAAGGGTTCGCGCTCAATAATCCAAGCTATGGCGGGCAACATCTTGAATCTTTCATATTCGTGATATCAGTGTAGAGTAGACAGGATCTAGAGACTTTTGGTAAATAGGTCAAACTGTATAAATCAAATCTCACTAGAAAAGTATCCACATATGTGTGTTTCTTCAGGACGTAAAATATCAACATAATTAACTTAACTAAAATCCGTTCAGACATTTCAGTGCAGAGTAATAACAAACATAACTCTACAACCACCAACTTACGTATTTTTACTGTTAGTTTCTAACCGGAATCAGTTTGGGTTGTCTGGAAGAGATCACTTTAAGACATAAGACCGCGGCGCATTGCGACAATTTTTAAGTTTGTGATTGTCAATTGTTCCTGTAATGTGGTGTTTCAATAAAGAGTTTTATCTATCTACCTATCTATTAGTAAGCGAATTTATTATGTTTATGGTATACCATCATATTTTTTTAAATTGATGTATTACGGTTAATTCAACGTCTGCCTTTTTTTCATACTGCTTTATCCCATTCACCATTAGGTACTTTCTTAGGTTAGTATATTTTTTAAAGTATTCTCTGTTTTATAACTACTCTACGTCCTATTATCGAAATGCACATCGTGGTTTCCATAAGGGTTGAATATTTCTGTACAAGACCTCGCATACTTCTGCACATTCCCACCCTTTGTTGCTAGGACCATAAGGCTGAAAATACAACAAATCGTTTTCCTCATAAAGTTGTTGTTACTTCGATATTTACGACACTTTGCGATTCGAGATAGACATTACCGAAATTGTACATTTTATACATTTATTGTATGTTTGTATTCGTACAATGGACGTGTTGTACGATTCTTTTTTATCTATGGATGTTAAAAGAATTGATTTGGTAAATTGGAGAGGTTTTTTGTATTAATAAATATCAACCCATCACATTTGCGGTACCACTCGGAACTCTAATAGATAGATTTGAAAACATCATCCACACCACAGATAAAAATCACAGGCACTAAGCACTTGTTAATTTTATATGCAAACATAAATTTGAGTTTTTTAGTTTTAATAAGTACAAAAAACAGCCTATTTGCAATAAATAATTTGACTTTGACTTGAGTAATCAGAATCGTTTATCTGGGTGATTTTCCAGATAATCCAGAATGTTAAGTTAACAACAAAAAAGGACGGTGGCTTTTTATATTAATTAGTATACGTGTAATTACGTTTCATCAGGACTGTTAAGTCTCTTTCTTCCTTTTTGGACGAAAAAAGATTCATTGAACTGTTATATATGACCTATTGTTGAAATTGTAAAATAAAATTTTTTAAATGAGGGTAGTTAAGCAATTGATTTAATATAGTGAAGAGTGCAAGTGCAGTAGAGGGCACTAAGACACGGAGTGCATTAAGAACAGAGTGCCCGCATCATCAAATTTTAATTGTTGCAGTGACGCCATAGCTTGTGTAGAGTTCAAGGGGTGGTAGAGTTGGCAGATAGTTAATAATCAATAGTAATTTATTGATAACTAGTTGCGCCCCGCGGTTTCACCCGCGGATAAAAAGTATTTAAATCATTTGCTCATACCACGAGAAAATTTCATTTTTCTGGCATAAAATGTATCCTATATGTTAATCCAGTTTATAAGCTATCTTGGTACCGAATTTCATCCAAAATTTTTGGAAAATAATACAATGCGGCGACGCAATCTTTTTCGTTTTCCCGCCAAAACTCCTACACCCGCTTTCCATACATAAACCGTTGATAAGATTTTTTTTCTAATACCTCTTTTTATATATCCATCTATCATTGAGTATTTTGACTTTTACGCTGAATTTCCTGTCAGTTTTAAATATACTTAAGCCTACATCTTTCTCATTTGAAATATACCATCAATTCGAGGGCCTGTTCGTCGAAGAATATAATGATTTCGATTAATTAATGACGCGGTTAAAACAATGAGCGAGGCGATGACCTCCGGGCGGGCACAGAATGTTAGATATTTTTATGTTTGATTTTGTAAGTTGGCTCTAAAGTATTTAGTCGTAAAGTAGTTTTGATTCTTGAAACCATATCCGGATATCATCAGGAAACATCGTCAAGATGCCGGTATCTTGACGATGTTTCCTTCACTGGTGTAAGAGTTTACTTTTTAGAAATTCTAATTACTGGCCCGTTAGCTCAGTTGCCTTCTGAACTGCAGGTTGTGGGTTCGATTCCCACCCAGGACAAACATTTCTGTGATGAACATCGATGTTTGTTCTGTGTCTGGGTGTTATATTGTATTCTATGTATGTATTTACAAATAAAAAGTAGATAAGTTCCTTTCCCCGGTTCCCATGCTAAGCTTTGCTTAGTTTGGAGCTAGATGGCGCTGTGTGAAATATCCACAGATATTTATTATTATTATTATTTAATTACTAAACTAAGGAATTCAGAAGTGCAGATTCTGCTCACAGAGAGGTATTTTTGGTTAATGAATGCTGTGACGAGCTAGACGTTCGCCTGATGTTAAGCGACGCGGGCGTCCATAATAGTAGCAATGTTACTAACTCTAAAATATAAAGTTTCGCGTGATACTTCTCTGCGTGCGTCATCCTGAGACATCAGCACAGTCTAGTGATAAGATTACTAGACAGTGAGATCAGATCATAAAGTCTCATTTGCACATTAATTTCACTAGCTACAGTACCTTTCAAAGCGGAACACAGTGCTTGCACACTACTGCTACTGCTTGGCGGCAGAATAAATGGCAAAGCGGTGGTACCTAGTAGGTAAAGTAAAGTTTGTAGAAATGTCCTACCACCTAGTCTTGTCATAATAAACATCTGTTCAAGAATGACTACCTTTTTTATTCGTTATTTTCCCCTATTTTCTACTATACCTACTTCAGAAAGTGATTTTTTATACTAAGGTATAATCAAAGCTCCGGATCGGCATTTTCTTTTCTGCTTTCTGGCGGATTGACTGGCCCGATAGCTCAGTTGGTAGTAAGCCTGCCTTCTGAACTGTGGGATGTGGGTTCGATTCCCACCCAGGCCAAACATTTGTGTGATGAACATAGGTGTTTGTTCTGTGTCTGGGTGTTATATTGTATTCTATGTATGTATTTACAAACAAAAAGTATCTAAGTATTGTATCAGTTATCTGGTTCCCATAATACAAGCTTTGCTTAGTTTGGGGCTAGATGGCACTGTGTAAAATGTCCACAAATATTTATTTATTTATTTATTTATTTCTTGCACTAGTAGTGGTAAAGAGAACTTCTTATTTTTTAACTCACTGCATTGCCCCACTGAATTGTATAGATAACTAGTTGCGCCCCGCGGTTTCACCCGCGGATAAAAAGTATTTTAATTATTTACTCATCCCACGGGAAAATTTCACTTTTTCGGGATAAAATGTAGCCTATATGTTAATTTAGTGATAAGCTATCTTGGTACCAAATCTCATCCAAATCCATTCAGCCGTTTGCGCGTGAAGGAGTAACAAACATACACACAAACACACATACAAACTTTCGCCTTTATAATATTAGTGTGAAGTGTGGTAATGTGATAATTAAAATAACGTAAATTAAATATTTTAATAGGTCTTTACCTATGAAATTGCCGTATTGCAGTACAGACTTTTTCAAACAAAAAAAAGTTTTGATTGGCTATGAATTCTAAATTCAAATTAATTTTGTTTTAAAAATATGACATTATATTTACAATATAAGTCTTTTGTTTATTGATTAGCGTTGTATTTTCATTACATTTTAACATTTTTCCTCATAATGGATACTTTGAAATTTCGTGTAATTATGGAATATGAGTTCCGTCGTGGCACCAACGCGGCACAAACGACACGTAACATCAACGACGTTTACGGAGAGAAGTGTACAAATGAACGTACAACCCGTTATCGGTTTGCTCGGTTCCGTTCTGGGAATTTTGACTTGAAAAATGAACCTCGTGGTCGTCCGGAAGCTTTGGTCAACAATGATGAATTAAAGGCGATTGTGGAAGCTGATGAATCTCAATCTACAGCTGAGCTGGCAGCAGCTTTTGATGTTAGCATCAAAACAATATTGGTCCATTTGCGACAGATTGGCAAGATAAAAAAGCTTGATAGATGGGTGCCCCACGAACTTAACGATCGCCAGCGCAACGTACGCGTCGAGACTTGCCTTGCGCTGCTTAACAGACACAGAAATGAAGGAATTTTGAACCGAATTGTTACGTGCGACGAAAAATGGATTCTTTTTGACAATCGAAAGCGCTCAGCAAGTTGGTTAGATCCTGGTTCGGTACCAAAGCAATGTGCAAAACGACAAATGACCCCTAGAAAGGTGATGGTCACAGTTTGGTGGTCTAGTGCTGGTGTGATTCATCATAGCTTTTTACAAAACGGCGAGAGCGTTACTGCAGATGTGCACATTGAAGAACTGACCACGATGATGGCGAAACTCGTACGTCTGCAACCAGCTTTGGTCAATCGGTCGTCTCCGCCGCTACTTCACGACAACGCGCGACCCCATACTGCACAACAGACCGTCTCTAAGCTGCATGAGTTGGGTTTGGAAGCTCTCCCTCATCCGCCATACTCACCAGATCTTGCGCCTACCGACTATTACTTTTTCCAAAATTTGGACAATTTTTTAGCGGGAAAAAAATTCAATTCCCGAGAGGCAGTACAAAACGCCTTTGAAGAGTTTGTTGTCTCCCGTCCTGCTGATTTTTTCAAGAAGGGCATCCATAAACTGCCACAGCGTTGGCAAAGATGCATTGATTGCAGGGGTGATTACTTTGAATAACAGAAATAAATAAATTCGAAAAAAAAAATACTTTAACTTTTTTCAAACAAAACGGCAATTTCATAGGTAAAGACCTAATAGATATTCTCATGTTTAATCGTAAAAGTGCTAAATTTTTTTTAGTTATTTGTTTAGATTTTTTTATTATCCTAGAACTTTAACATTTCTACCAAACAAATTTACCAACAGTTTCAGATATTTCCTTTATAACCACCGAGCATAAGCCATTCATCAAAAAGATACCATAAGAGTCCACAACTCGTCACCGACGAAATGCATGGCACCCATATCAACCAAACGTTTCACAAGACGGTGGCAAAGAACTCTTTGTCGCCACAAAAAAGGGTGATCTAAATATAATAATATCGAGATTTGAATGTGAATAGGCGACATCTGTGATATCGAATGGAAGGAAGTGACGAGTTGTAAAAAATATGAGGGTGTCTGATTGTGATTAGTGTTGCTAGTGTCAACGGACTGGGATATATCTCTACGGTTTTGAAAAGATACCGAAGATTTGTATTTGTCATATATGTTTTGTTAATATTGTATTGTTTCCAATGGATTTTCAACCGACTTCTAAACAGAAGACTATTCTCAATTTGGTTTCTTATTTTTTATGTTTGTTTCTTCATACCTGATAATTTATTTTTTAAGTTTGTATCTTCATTACTAGTAATTTTTTTTATGTTTTCTTCCTGATCATTTATTTTTTATGTTTGCTACCTCATCCCTAATCATTTATTTTTCACGATTGCTTCTGTTACCTAATACATTTTTTTTTTACGTTTTATTTATTTTTTTATTTATTTATTTGAACACCAACATAACAAACACCAATTCATGCTTCAGTAATTAAATTAATAATAATATATAGCTAAGTGTCGATATAATTATAAATGAAGATCGCTTGCGAACTTTCTAATAGAAAGAATTTTTTGATGTGAGCGAGTACAAAATTATAGGAATATAACATTAAATTAATTTCATTAATTTTTTACAATAGATATAGGTGAACATTATAGGCAATATTAATATAAAAAAAAATTTCCTAATCATGTATTTTTTATTTTCGCTACCACATACCAAATCATTTGTTTTTTATATTTATTTCCTATTAATTATTTTTTATGTTTGCTTCTTCATACCTAATCATTTATATTTTAATATTTGCTTTCTAATATTTTTTTTATGTTGGTCTCCTTAACATTGACTATTCATTTATGAGCCGATTCGGATTATTATTTTTTTTATTTATAAATACATAAAACCTTATGTATCTTTCTAATGTTTGATTTATCTAAACTATAATGTTTTTTATTTGTAAAATGACGTAACAACCTACTAGTGAAAATACTGGGAAAATTAAACTTTATGACCTAATCTCACAGTCTAGTAATCTTATTACTAGACCATTACTGGACTGTGATGATGTCTCAGAATGACGTGCACAGTGCAGTGTCTGAAATTATACTTTAGATTTCCGAGTGACACTGCAACTGATATGGGCCATGTCGCTTAACACCAGGCGAAGAACTAGCTCGTCATGTCATTAACATTAAAAAAAATGTAAATGACTGAGCCCTGCACCTTTACCAATAGTATATCGATGTTTGAATACTTTTTATGGTTGTTTTGCTTCCTGCGAGCACACCTTGCGCTTTTTAAAGCATGTGACATGTCGCTTTCTATCGGCGAGAGTGAAAGTTTGCTTGTTCTAATGTTTTTAATTTATAAAAAGTATCCCGGTCTCTATCCCTTGTCCTTCCAATCCTTAGGTACTAATACTATAAACGCGAAAGTTTGTATGATGGATGTTTGTTACTCTTACACGCAGAAACTACTGAATGGATTTTAATGTAACTTGGAATGCAGATAACCCTGGATTAACACGTAGGATACTTTTTATCCACGGGTAAAACCACGAGGCGCAACTAGTATATAATAAAAGTGAAACGTTTTCCGTTTGTTTGCGTAGCTAACATGTACAAGTGAATACATTTGGATAAATTTTTGTCAAAAAGTGTGTTACGTTGTTCAATGAATATCCTTTTTTTTAAATCTCGGCAATTCACCAAAAATCTCGTGAAATGTTTGTGTGTATGTGTGCGTGTGGGTGTGTGTGAGGGTGTATGTGTGTGTATGTGTGTGTGAACTGTGAGTGAATTTACTATAAAATTTAATGCTACGTTCACATCTACATAAATAATACTAAAACAGCATCAGATAGTAAACTATCAGCGAAATACCAAACACGGGTACACCCGTCACAAATAATTTATTATCTATCAAAAAATAATTGTAACAATTACTTATGCAAGAGCGGACCCCCTCATTTTATTCAAATGTCCTAATGGCGACGAGTGCTGTACGTTAGTAAAGGCGAAGAACGCGTTTTTTAAAGGAATGTTTGACAGGTTTTTGATTACTGGTTTTTTTTTGTTTTACGTCATAGAGAAACGAGACAAATGACAAATAAAATAAAATATATTGACAAGGTGGCAACAAGATAATAAACGACGAGATGATTACGATACACCGACGAGATCATCACGAGTTTACGACGAGATATGGCGCGATAATAACGAGAAATGAAGAACCAATGACGAGAAATTAATATTAACAATAAGTTTGACAATTGTTTGACTTGACTGAGTCTGGATATTGTGGGACTATAGTCCTCATAGTTCTTGGTCCCTAAAAACAGGGAATCCTATTTAGGGTCCAGCATCTATGTATGTTATCGTTATTTATTTGATTTATTTACTTATAGCTCTTTAAGCCAAGACATCTTCTAGGCAAGCATGTAACGTAGACGTTGTTACTTTCCATGAAATGAGATCGAGTTCAAATACTGGCTTATTCACAAACAAAAAACTTAACCTCTATCACTATCTCTATCTATCATTGCTTTACTTATCATCACTTTCATTAACAATCATCGTTTACGCCCACTGCTAGGCCTAAGCCTTCCTTAAAGCAAGACATCGAGTCCAATGTTTAGTTCTACTCATCCTCCAAGCTTTAACAGTTTCCATACGCAGTTTATGTGCATAGTTACTACGAACATTTTCAAATTAGAAATGAAATTTCTTCTGTTCCATTTCAATCAAAGTTCCATAATCACCCCTCCCCCCCAGGTTTGATACTACATGATAGACTGAAACCTGAATGATATCTCGTCACTTCTCATCAAGTGAGATTCTGGTCAAATGCTAGCCTAGTCATAGATAAAAAACTACACTAACTACGCCGTATTATCAGTTTAAAATACCACAATCCCATCAAACACCCTGCCTGCATAGGCCACACCGTGTCTAAACGCACCCTGTCCATTCAAAACAGGCAAACAAACAAAACTCTCTTCATATGCAAAATAGGACTAAAATTTTTGACACAATCATAAAAGATGGATCGCATTAAAGAATAGATCTATTGAATGGGAACAATACATTCGACGTATTTTTGAATTTCGATTTTTGTTAAGCTAATAGCATTTTTTAGATAATAGTTTATTCTTTGTTTGGAAAGTATAATGGAGCGATGATTTATATTATTATTTTGCTCCAGTTTTGAGTCTTGAAATCGATCCTGTTTACATTCGTGAATTTCTAACATCTGGTAAACAAAAGAAAGTAAGTTTTCTCCAAACTGTCGTTTAAATATGGAATAACAAAAAAAATTGCTTAATTTTTTGAAATTTCATCAACAACAATATACACCTATTTAAAAATATAATTGAAAAAGGAACACCACTTTAAGGCCGCGTACACACTCGCGTCCGCCCACGACGAGCGAACACAAACGAACATACAAACCGATCTCATTACCAACAATGCGCCATATATTACTCCATTTCCGGTGAGGTATCTACATCTTTCTCTTTTCAACTCATCGGTTTTAGCTTCTGCGTCTCGCTCTGCAATCATTCCGAGACATCAAGATCATTAAGAGGCGATACAGTGATTTGTATTGTTAGCTTTTTGTGTTTAAAGTTCGGTGTTTCGATTTTGGCGTGATTTGATTCGATAAATCTCAATTTAAGAGCATTGAGTCTTACGAAGGTTCATTACTGTAACTGTGTTTAAGAAAAAATAACTCAATATGTATGAATATATTTAAATTTTGCACCTGGTTACGCCTGCTCACCTTACACGGTGAATAGGAGACATGGCATGAGACATTGATAATATAGACCTCGTTAAAGCTTAATTTGATGATAATGGAAAAAATGCAAGAATTTCTAGCACTTAGCGTATCCCATCTGAGTTACACTAGATTTTATAGTATCATTTTTATACGTGACATTTTGGTGATTCCAATTCACAAGGTTATTTAGAAAGATTTCAGAAAGTGACTATATACGAAAAGTTTAGCAGCAGTTGCAAGAAAAGAGTCCAAGGATCCGACTTGTTAGCGAGCAGCACGCACTGAAATCTTTAGACACACATCACAGCCGACACCAAACTTATAGATTATTCCTCGTATGCCATAGTGAGGCATGCGTGGTACTTTAAAAGCCAATAAATAATACAACAGAAAAGAAGGCCATCACAGCACGGTTTTTTTGCCGGGTCTCTATAGTGATCTGTTTAAAGTTAAAAAGTTTAAAACTGGGTCTGGCATTTAATTGTAACGATCTGCAAGTTAATGGCCACAGATAGAGTACTAAATACAAGGGTATATTCACCACTATCACAAAGACATCAAATCCCTTTAGTAATCACGTCACAGATTTACTAATCATTAGTCAAAGGGAAGCACTGTGCAGTCAACTAGCATCATTACTAATGACAAATGACGAACGCGTGGCGAATCCTTGCGTTGAACTGATAGTGGAGGCAAAGGGGTGAAGAGAAGAGATTGCTTCCTAGGAAACCATTTGTTGTGTGGTAACTGGCTGGTTATCAGTCTTAGCAATTGTTTCTATACTTAAAAAGTTAAAATGTGTTAATTCAACGTTTATGTCGTTATCACACTTCACATCACACTAATATTTTAAAGGCGAAAGTTTGTATGTGCGTAGGTGTGTATGTGTGTATGTTTTTTACTCCTTTACGCTCAAACGGCTGAAGGGTTTTGGATAAAATTCGGTACCAAGATAGCTTATACACTGTATTAACATATAGGCTATATTTTTTCCCGGAAAAGTGAAATGCTCCCGTGGGATGAACAAATAATTAAAATACTTTTTATCCGCTGGTGAAACCGCGGGGCGCAATTAGTGATTATATAAATGTGAATGATTCAGACAAGGTACGTCCTTGCATCGTTAAGTCAAATACTGGCCATGAATCGTGCTTTTCTTGTTGTTCTATGTTTATTGTGTGCTTTGGAATTACTTTCAGTAGACCACATTCGAGAATCTATTCCTTCGTTTATTTTATCATATAGACTAGACTTAAAAATGTTAGAGATCCTAGTAGTTCATTCATATGTTAAGTTTTTGTAATATATCTTTACTTTAACACGTTGAAACTCAGCTTTATTCACTTTGCTTAGATTATTGTTTACCGTTTTTCTACACAATTATCATTTAAAACATAATTGCTTATTACCTATTTACATAATATGTCAGTTGTGTGCACATCAACGCACCTTATTAGACTAAATTTGCTATTGATCTGGTATTTATAAAAAGGGTACTTTTATTGAGCATAACAAGCAATCGCAATCGTGCGTTACATAATTACTTTTATGGATAAGCTGCATAATTGCCACAGGAACCAGATAACAAAGGGCCGCGGCCACTAGGACCACCACATCGGCTCATTACAATTGCAATGATTAATTAATCATCATTTAAGTAAACGCATGGCAATTACACTTGAGAGGCGTAATTAGAAGTGGTAAAAACGTGCCACTGTCGCTCCACGGTGTGCGATCAAAGAAGTTAATGATAGAATCGAATTTATGATCGATTAGTGATGCTACGTGGAATACTTAAGACGTTATCATAATGAATTCATCGTCATCATTATCATCAGCGTACCAGTTTACTTCTGGACATAACTTTCTCCATATAGTGCCACCATTGGGCTCCGTCTTCGGCCTAACAAGCTATACTATCAATGTCTTACGATTATCCTCTGTTAAGCCAACCCAATTGTCTTACAATCACAGCTGAATATCAAATGCTCACAATATATTATGAATTCCTGATTCACTTATGTGAGATTCCTTTAATAGACGGTTCGGACTTCTTATAATTCACAATTCGGACAGATGTGGACAGTAAAGGAACGAAACACCTTCCCAACGTCATTTTGTAACAACTATGTCATCGACGAAACAGAATCAGTCTATGCCTCGTAGAACTTTGGATTTGAACAGAGATCCTGGAACGTTTGATTTACGTTGCGTAATCCAAAAGTCATGCATTTGACTTCAAACAGCCCAAATAAAGTAGTGATCGCTGTTTTCTTTGCGTCTTCTTCAGAAATGGGAATCTAGTAGTATGCCATTCTGATGTCGAGCTTAATAAAGGCTAGATTGAACCGGTATCTTCTAGGCAAGCATGCTTTATTGTTATATAGACTGCATCGTTACTTACAAAATATAAACTTATCACGAATAAATAGAAATCAATCTAATAAGAGCAACCAGTGACGAAGTTTTAGCTACAATCAGAGAAACTGAAGAAGAGAAATAGAGAATTACTCTCTCGTAACGATCAGAACTCACCTCTGCACCTCTCGATACCCGATATTCTATTCATTCTCGATTCTCGATTTGTAATTCAAATTCTCGGATCCATTAGTCCTCGTCATTTTAATGTGACAGAGTATCGAGTTGCTCTAATTGATGGGTCCTTTGAACGTGTTTTTTTATGTTGATGATTATGTATGTATGCTGTAACGATTCTATTTTAATAACTTCCGGATTGTGTTCGGTTATTTTTGTGTTAGGATGTTGTTGATCTGTGGTGAATGGAGGTGGGTGTCAATTGTATATTTTTGATGTAAATTATTTACTTACAACTTTTCTATTTCAATTTGTTTTTACAAAAGTCGTGTGTTATGTGACACGGCAGCTCATACCAGTTACAATATCACTCAAAACTCTAAAGTATGAAATTTTGCGTGACACTGCACTGCACACTTCATTCTTTAGAAGACTTTTTCATGTTAGTGAATGATGTGACAAGCTAGTCGTTCACTTGTTGTTAAGTGACACGACCGCCCATAACAGAATAGTGTCACACGCAAGTCTGAAGTATAAAGTTTTTCGTGACACAATGCACGGCGCACATCATTCTGAGACATCAATACAGGTAATAGGATTACTCGACTGTGAGATCAGGCCATAAAGTCGCAATTGCCCAGTAATTTCACTAGCTACAGTGCCCTTCAAACCGGAACACACTTACACACTACTGCTTGGTGGCAGAATAACTAACAAAGCAGTAGTACCTACCTAGACGAACTTTGCAGAAAAGTCCCACCACCTAGTAAACAGTGCTTTTAGTATTAAATTGTTACCTGGCGTTTAAACATTATAATTTCAAAGCGGAATGTGTTTTTATGGATCTATCGCGCCTTCTATGAAGCGGTGGTTTTGGAAATAAAATTTCTTTACGCACGCTTGACTTGGGGAGTAAGCTGGTGAATGCGTAGCGAGGCGAATAGAAGTTGATTCACGTAGATCTCTATGGCCAATATAACAAAGTTAATAATTTGTATTATTATGTTGGTATATCTGGTAACATGACAATTTACAATTGTCATGATGGCGACATTAGCATTAAACAAAAAAAACTTATACCAGCCGATCGATGGAGGAAACTAAAGAAGTCGAAACTTCAGTCGTGTGGTCTAAAGCACACTCTTTTTTTTTTAACAAAACTGCTTGCAATGAACCTTTACTTTATAAATTAATTGCATATGACGTACATGCATTCAAATCAACTAAAAACACCTCTTTACTAGCACCATTATCCTTGCGCGCATGTCTCACCAATCGGACCGTATAATTCATATTGATGATCGATCCACAATATTCACAGTAATATCGATTCGAAATGTCCCATCATTAATCTAGATTCGCAAAACCCGTTCGCTTTCATAAAGAATGCAATGGCATTGACAGTTGCGATTGTAATTGATGAACAAATAATAACAATAATAACAACGCCCAACGATCACTTACACAGACCTTGGACCCTTACTAGGATCCCTGTATTTAGGGACCCAGAAACTACGAGGACTATCGTCCCACAGCACCCAGACTCAGAACAAGTATTTGCGCTTTTTTTTCTGTGTAACAATACTTGTCCTGCTGCGGGAATCGAAGTCGCCTCCGGGTTATAAGCCAACCTGCTGCGGCTCAACCACCACACCATAAAGGCTCTCCAAGTAATCGAAGACGAGGCCTTGAATGGTACTGATCTACTTTTCTTTAAAGTAAGTCTATCTGAATAATTTAGATCAATGGGTGGGATCCACTAAAGATTATTATTATTATTTTTTTGTTTTGGCTCCACACTTCTGTGTATTTAGCCAGTGTCAAGTAATTGATATCTCAAGTTAATTAATATCATATATTGTGTCAAGTCAAGTCACACTCCAAGTCATCAAGTTAAGTCATAGTCTAGTCTAGTCAAGTCATACTCCTAGTAAAGTGATGGCAACTTTACTAGAAGCATCTATGGAGTTTTGGAAACAACACGAATAGAAACGATTCACCATCATTATACCACTTTACCACACTCATGTCTGTAATACAGCACTTAACGAATAAAATGCCAACAATTTTATGCACTAACACTGAAAATAACACAAGTTTTGGAAAATAATACAATGCGGCGACGCGATCTTTTTCGTGTTCCCGCCAAAAACCAAAAACTCCTACTAAAGATTGTCGCTGTAAAAAAAACCAGAGTCAAGTAAAAAAGTTGAAAAATGAATCAACGAAAAAAAAAATGCTAATGTAAGCAAACTCCGTATTTACAAGAGAATCACATCAGAAGCTTTATTAAACAAGCTTTCGATATTTTGGGATGTGTATTTCCTGGTTACAATTAACCGACCTCAAAAAAGGAGGGATCTCAATTCGCATGAAGGTTTAAAAAAAAGTTTGTTACCTAATTTCTTGATCGATTTTTAAATCCTTATAATCTGATTGATGAATATTTGAGATTGGTCCCATGCAAATTTCATCAAAATCGTCACGTAGTATGGTTTTTAAATCAAAATAATTAAAAAATATGGCACTTTCCCCTCGACCAACGGGTTATTTTAAACTTTTAGTTTTTATTTATTTTAAGTTCTTAGGTATAGTTAAGTTTTTAGGTATAGTTTAGTTTTTGGATGAAATTTGGAATATGGATAGCGTATATAGTCGATTTACACATAGACTACTTTTTATCCGGTGTATCCGCGGGACGCAGCTAGTAATTTTTGCGGTGATGATAATTATCATCCAAGTATTAAACTATTGAAAATACGAAAATTCAATAGGGTAATATTTACGAGCAAAAAAAACGTTGCGGTTTGTACAGACAGACAGACAATCGATAAATACGTATCAATGATCTAAGAACCGTTCGCAAAGAAAGCTATAATAATCCGCAATTATTAACGGACGCTTGCTCAACTCATTTTACTCGGTTGAGCTAATGTGGAATCGGATTTTGTTTTGTTTTTTTTTTTTTTTTTTTTTTTTTTTTTATGTTAAAGGGAGCAAACAAGCGTACGGCCCACCTGATGGGAAGTGGTCACCGTAGCCTATGGACATCTGTAACACCGGAGGAGGTGTCACCGATGCATTGCTTACCCTGTAGGACTCTTTTAACCCTCCTTTTAAAGAACTCTATGTTGTAACTCGTTGGAAAGACCGCTGGCGGGAGCTCATTCCACATTTTGCAGGTGTACGGCAAGAAAGAACGCATAAATCGAGTCGTATGCGATTTCCATGACTCAATAATGTGTGGATGAGCTTTTTTGCGGTGGCGAGAGGTGCGATGGAAGAAACGCGATGCCGGAATCAGGTTGAATAGCTCTTCAGAACACTCCCCATTGTAAAGGCGGTTTGTCGTTTTTTATTGAAGTAAAACTTGTTGACGCACTCTTGACTTGGGGGTAAGCTGGTGAGGTGAACGGAAGTTAAGAGGGAGATATTATTGAGATTTTTAGAGATTCTTAAACTGACGATTGCTTACGCTAGGTACTCCAGGCATCAACGTATACCTACGATCGATCGATTCAGATAACTACTTAGAATCACAGAAAAATACTCCATTCTTATTCAGGTTCATGTTAATCTTTTGTATTATATTATTCTACTAAAATGTATATTCTTGAAATGTTTATAAAATGTAACGGTACAGTGTTATCAAAATAAAATAGATTAAAATAAAGATAAAAGAAAGAAAGAAAATATATTTATTGAAGATATCACATGACATTACATTTTAGAAATAGGCACTTATACAAGCTAGCTGCTAGCATGCTACACCTTTGATCGCATCGTCACTTCCCATCAGGTAAGAGCGTGGTCAAATGCTAGACAAGTCTGAAGTAAAAAAAAATACATGACAAATCACACGAACAAAAGAGAAATGGAAATATAATGTTGTGTGACGTCATGATATAGATCCCGACTCAGCATGCAATTAAGGTCGTAAGAGTTATTGATTTTCAGTCGCACTTTGCCAGTTATAAAATTGTAAGATAAATAACGGCTAAAACTCACGTCAATTAAAAGTCGAAATTACTCCGATCATTTCGGACATATTCGATGTCCTTCTTCTGGGAGCCAGTTACTAACGCAAGCCGCGGCGGCATTCGCGAGCATCAGCACGTAACAGTTACGTTATTTATCTTACAAAATGTGTCATACTCACGATAGTTTTTATACTAAAAAGCTCCATTTGTTGTGGCTCCCAAATTTCAGAATGCTCCCCTTACGGTTTCAGACAGTATTGGGATCTTGGGTGTTGACATTTCTGCCAATGTACAGTTCCGCTGTCACATTGCGGGCAAGGCTAAGCTTGCATCGAAGAAACTTGGCGTGCTCAATAAGGCGAAGCGGTACTTCACGCCGAGCCAAAGACTTGTGCTTTACAAAGCACAAGTCCGACCTCACGTGGAGTACTGCTCTCACCTCTGAAATGGAGCACCCAAGTATCAAGTCCAGCCTCTTGACGCGATACAGCGTAGAGCTATCAGAATTATCGGCAGTCCCAAGATCACTGAGCGCCTTGAACCACTCAATATTCGTAGGGATATTGGATCTCTGTGTATATTTTACCGCCTTTACAATGGGGAGTGTTCTGAAGAGCTATTCAACCTGATTCCGGCATCGCGTTTCTTCCATCGCACCTCTCGCCACCGCAAAAAAGCTCATGCACATATTATTGAGTCATGGAAGTCGCATACGACTCGTTTCATACGCTCTTTCTTGCCGTACACCTGCAAAATGTGGAATGAGCTCCCGCCCGCGGTCTTTCCAACGAGTTACAACATGGAGTTCTTTAAAAGGAGGGTTAAAAGAGACCTTCAGGGTAAGCAATGCATTGGTGGCGCCTCGTCCGGTGTTACAGATGTCCATAGGCTACGGTGACCACTTCCCATCAGGTGGGCCGTATGCTTGTTTGCTCTCTTTAACATTAAAAAAAAAACTAAAAGGTTATTAAATTATTTATTAAAAACATTTCCAGTTGATCTCTATACTTGCCTGCACCCGGTCGAGATTGCCGGCAGGTGGCTCGCTTCATTAGGCGGCTATCCGCGAGTCGGTTACCAGTTACCGTTCACGCATCGGAGCGCCAGTTGAAAGGCATACAACATGTGACTGGAGTTTGGCTGTACAGTAGAATCTGGATTGATAGACAGGCAATAGGAAACATCTTTTTTTATGTTATTTAACGATTTGACGAGCTAGTCGATCACCTGATGTTAAGCGACACGGCCGCCCATAACAGAACACTGTTACCAGAAACTCCAAAATATAAAGTTTCACATGACACTGCACGGCGCACATCATCCTGAAACATCAGCCAGCACAGTCTAGTAATAAGATTACTGGACTGTGAGTTCAGATCATACAGTTTTAATTGCCCAGTAATGTCACTAGCTACAGTGCCCTTCAAACCGGAACACAGTAGTGCTTGCACACTACTGCTTGGCGGCAGAATAACTCGCAAAGCAGTGGTACCTACCTAGACGAACTTTACAGAAAAGTCCTATCATCTAGTATGAAAATCTAATAATAGTAATAATAACGCCCAACGATCACATACATAGATCCTGACCCTAACTAGGATTCCCTGTGTCTAGGGACCCAGGAACTACGATGACCATCTTATAGTGATTATTATAAAGGTTACAGCACGCAGTCACTCTCTACATGAGGTCGTTATCATCATTTTACTAGGTGGTAGGACTTTTCTGCAAAGTTCGTCTAGGTAGGTACCACCGCTATGCCAGTTATTCTGTCGCCAAGCAGTAGTGTGCAAGCACTACTGTGTTCCGGTTTGAAGGGCATTGTAGCTAGTAAAATTACTGAGAAAATAAGATTTTATGACCTAATCTCACAGTCTAGTAATCTTATTGCTAGACTGTGCTGATGTCTCAGAATGACGTGCGCAGTGCAGTGTCACGCGAAACTATACTTTTGAGTTTGAAGTGTCACTGCAACTGATATGGGCAGTCGTGTGTTGCATCAGGCGAGCGACTAGCTCGTCATGTCATTTCGTATGAATTTGCTTCATAAGCTTCAAACTGTCAAATCTATACAAATTTGTGTTTCTATTGGTTGCAATCGAGTTACGTGATCAGCCAGATGATGCAACCAATTTCCATTTCAAATAAATTCCAATTCTAAGAGCTATATCGGTGACCTTCTTTCTCCTAAATGATCTAGAACTGTGCTTGTCTTTTTATCTTATTGAATAGGTATAAATCAGTCACAGTGAAACATTAAAGTTCATAATTACGTGGGAAATATAAACTTTGAAATTCGTTCCGCCAATCTCAAATGGAGCGTCAAGTAACCCGATACGATATTTTGAAAATCTCCTTCGCATCTGTCATCAGCATATTGAATTTAACCCTCAAACGCCTTGCACGCGCATCACACTGACAATATCAAAGATTTGCATATGCCATTTAGAAAAATGCACAAAATCCTTGCAGAATATTTTATAATACTTTGAACGTTATCACGTGGAGTTACGAATGAGAATCGCTTCAAATGTAATTTGTTTATGGAGGATGATGCGAAATGTTCGATGCTCTTTTCATTTTTTTCTATTGTATCTGTTTTGCTAAATTACGTTGTATTCAGCTGAGTGTATGGTGTATTTTATATTGGCAGTAGTTCTATAAGTATGGGAACTTTTAACCCCTAAATGGTTTATGATAATTTCGCGCAAAGAGAATTACTTTAGCTATCATTTTTCAATAGCTCATTAATGGTCCCCGAGACCAACCCGGGCGTAAGTGGCGTAGGTTTTAAGCCAACATTGTGCGTGTTATTCTTGAATATATTTAAGTCATTGTATTCAGACCGATTTTATGGTCGTCATTTGAATTTCGATGAAGTTTGAAGGGTTATTTGCATGATTGTGATTTACAGTTTATTTTTAGAAAGATGTACAGGATTTATGATTTACGTTTGGATGCACTTTAGTATTCGAATGAGGAGTCATTGTGGTTTGCATATTTTGGAAACTAGAAAGATTAGAATCTATACGTATAAAATTCAAAGTCCTGACTGACTGAATCACTGAATACATGCAGCCTAAACCGCTGGTCCTAGAGACTTGAAATTTGGAGGGTGTGTTCTATGTAAAGTGTAGGTATCCACTAAGAAAGGGTTTTAGAAATTCCACCCCTAAGAGGGTAAAATGGGTGGATGAATCACCTATGAAAAAAATTCTTCTTAGTTTCATATAGGCCACGCGGGCGATGCCGCGGGCAGACGCTATTTTGATAATAATATAGTTTTGTGTTGTTAAACACAAGTTTAATGTCTGTATAAGCCATGTTTATGTCAACATGGTTGATCTTTAAAATTACATTAACAATTAGTGCTCAATATTACCATATTTTTTATACTATTTCAAACTTATTATGGGAGCAAGAGTTTGCGAAATTTCTAAATAACAATAATAATAACGTCCAACGATCACACACATAGATCTTGGACCCTAACTAGAATTCCCTGTGTCTAGGGACCCAGGAACTACGAGGACCATGGTCCCACAACACCTAGACACAGAACAAGTATTTGCGCTTATTTTTTTGTGCTTGTCCTGTTGCGGGAAACAAACCCGCCGCCTCTGGGTTATGAGCCAACCTGCTCAACCACCACACCACAGTGGCATTCAGAGGGTGTTAGTATAAATTTGGCCATTGTATATCGTCAAATTCGCTGAGGCAATATCAGCTGTATTATTTAATTATTCTCCATCAGTCATTACCCTGCACCTCTCAAACCAAATATATCGACCGCCACACCATTCATCAAACAGCCTGCATTTTAATTAGTAAAAAACATATTCGGCCAGTACCTACGCAGTGGTGCGTTGCAATCCGTTTCCGATCTCGGTCTGTCAAAGCTCCCTTTCGCACTTCAGGAATAAGTCCTTATAAATATATGCTATCTCTTTCTGCTTTAGTTTAGTAATTAGCTTCTCATGTACCAGCATTATTTTAATAGATTATAACCATATGACTTTGTCGAATTAAGAAACTACATAACTGTTCTGCGGTGTTAAAGTAACACTGTTTATTTTTGATGTGACAAAGTGCTACACTGTTGTGGTAAGTGTCGATGCTTTGTTTTAGAATGACATGTGGTATCGGTTGGGAACTTTTTAATTATGGTGGTTTTTAACGATAGTAATCGAATTGATTGTATCGATCGTAATAAAGACAGCGCTAACGTTTTTCCTTTTGTAAATAGAGTTTTTGAATGGGAATTTGTGGATTTTAACAAGTATTTCATATTAAATAGACAGAGCCATAGTGCTCAAATTGTTGTTACTATTTCTATAAGTATTATAATCAATATTAATGTGACAACAATGAGATTACACGAAATTCAAATGATTATTATAATAATTATCAATAGATACAATAATTGTAATGGTCTGCTCGTGGTGTATACGCAAATAGAAATAAAGTAATTGATATTCCCGATATTTATATAGTGTCCAAAAGTTTAAGAAAAAAGGAAAAAAGTATAAAAGTCCCTCCTGTATTGATTTTGTTAAAAAATAATAATAACACAACTAACAAATATGTAAGTAGTGTATAAAAAAAGAGCACGGACCCAGGAGTCTGTAGTAAAGCAGCATAAAAAAATAAAAATATAGATATAATATTCAAGGACTCTAGGGAAGGAAACAAACTCAAACCAAAAGTGCTCTATTAAAATAATTAAAAGAGACCATACAATTATAAGTAACTCATTGGTAATGATACGTTGGTGGAAACTAAGCTCCATAGCTTAGAGCATCGACACAAAGTTGCCAGTTTATCGATGTTCTATAGAGTGCATTTTGGAGAGTGATTACACGATCTTAATCCTTCATCTCCCTTCTTACATTAGACATCAAGGCGCAAAATAAAACGGCACCCGTATTTTATTTTGTTTTTGACTGATGTGACGAGCTTGTCGTTCACCTGATGTTAAGCGACACTGCCGCCCAAAACAGAACAGTGTCACCCGGAACTCCAACATGTAAAGTTTCGCATGACTGCTGCACTGCGCACATCATCCTGAGACTGCACAGTCTGGTAATAAGATTACTCGACTGTGAGAACAGATCCTAAAGTCTCATTTGCCCAGTAATTTCCCTAGCTACATTGCCCTTCAAACCGGAACGCAGCAGTGCTTGCACACTACTGCTTGGCGGTAGAATAACTGGCAAAGCGGCGGTACCTACCTAGACGAACTTTGCAGAAAAATACTACCACCTAGTAATATATTGAAATTCCATTAATCCGCACTAAACGTTTTGTTACTTTCTACTATAGTGCGAACAGCCAATGAGTGGAATAGCTTGCCAGCGTCCTTGTTTCCACCTAACTACAATCTTCTTCTATAGTCTTCTAAGTGTGAACTTATCTTCTAAGCAAGCATACATCGTAGACTGCGTCGTCACTTTCCATCACGTGAGATTGTAGTCAAATGTTTTGTCTATAAACAATAAAAAAACTTTAATACCACGATATTCACCATTCCAGCTAATTTGTTTGTCACTAAAAATTTTGCTAAGGTTAAACACATAATTGAAATACAATTTGAAGGTAATATTATGATATATATCGTTTTATATTTTTTTTTTAGGCATGTGTATTATATTGGCTTATAAAATACTTATCAAGATACTTAATAAAAAATATGTCAATGTTTATCCATAAATTCTACATTTCTATCTATTTGACACATTATGGCTGTTATTTTCCTAAGCACGCGAGCTCTCGCAAGGTTTGACACTAGGCCCTTCTCTATTCCTATTAGAAAGCAGTCAGCTCATGTATTTCCAGTGACACATTTATTGCTGTTATGACCTTTCAAACTTTTTATTTCTTTGTGTAACTGGTAACAGAAGGTTACTATTAGAAAGTACTATTAATGAGTAGAGAATTGATTAAAGTTATTGATATTGTAGGCTTAAGGTTATTGATTTTGCAAGAGCTTTGGCCGGTGTCGTTGGGGAGCTGTAGCCAAAATGTGCTGTAATTAAAAAAATGTCAAACGCTGCATTCAATTGGCCAAAGGTATAAGTAATGTTAAATTTAATTCATAGATCCTGTTTTATTTTATGATACTACTCGAATCATAGTTGGTAAATTATTTTGTTTAAAGGGTCATTGGTTAAAATTATGGTTGATAATATAAACTAGTTCCTTCTAATTCACTGGTTTAGGGTTCTATATGAGCCTTATCAATTTTGTCAAACAATCTGTCAAATGATTATTCTAATTTTGTTTCTACTTATCAATAGTGCTAAATTAACCGTCATTGCGAGAAAAATGCTACATAGTTATTTATTTAAAAATTAAAAGGCCTGTTTTCTCAATCAAATTCGTATTACACAATCATTAAAGACACAATAAAAAAACGATCGACCAAAAGTGTTCAGTAATTAACAAAACAGAATTTGCTCGAGCTATTGACCTTAAATCCACTGTTCCAAAAACTTTACAACAATCAAAAACAGACTTTAACAATATTACTTTAAGAACCATTCATCGATTTGTAATCGTTTCTCCATCCTTGAGATAGCTTTATGCGACTTTCAACTTTTTTACTTCAGAAATGGAATTTAATTTTGAATGAGGTTATGGTTCACTGACGCCCGTCACGGGTGCTCGCACACCTGCTAGGTGGTCACCGGTCACCAATACGACTGTAATTAGAGGCACATGTAAGAAAGTCTGCGGTTCGGTGTTCAGGAAGTCCTTTGTGGATACGGAACCCTGAGCAACTATTGAGTTTTGTTTAGTTTTCCTTCTTTGTGAAATCTAATGATAGTCTATTGTAATAGTTAGAATAGGCTGACTCATAGATACTCATATGTTGGTGCTTTTGTTAGAGTTGTTCAAGGTCCGAGAAGTTCAAGAAACTTATATTAGTAATAAGTATACAAATATGTATCCACGTGGATGATAGTAAAAATAATTACCTATTGCATATTTTATTTTTCTCAATTCACTACAATTGTGACTGGCGTGATAAATCAGTAGCCCTGCCTTATGAACTGTGGGCTTTGGGTTCGATTCTCGCCCAGGACAAACATTTATGTGATGTACATCGATGTTTGTTCTGTTTTTGGGTATTATATTGTATTCTATGTATGTATTGCATACACCACGAGCAGACCAGCTGCCGCACTCCTTAGCTGTTTGCATTATAAAGGTTGAATCAAAAAGCTCGGTACTCGGTCTATTAACCACCGCTGTTAGTTAACGTTTTAAGGGACTAATATATTCGTGAAAGTCTATATTATATAGTTAGTGTCCATTGTCCAATCTCCCATTTATCTGCCCGTTATAAGTTATTCGATGGTTAATTGATTGTATCGAGGGGAAGCAGCGATGCGTCACTCTTATCGCCCGAAGTCGCCGCGAGGGCAGCTGGGGGTAGATATGGAAATTTGAGGTTTCGGCTATCTTCTTGACAATAATACTTAATATGTTAGCTCTTACTTTTTAAGTTGTTAGCTTTTACTTTAGAAATAATAATAAATAATAAATATTTGTGGACATTTTACACAGCGCCATCTAGCCCCAAACTAAGCAAAGCTTGTATTATGGGAACCGGATAACTGATACAATACTTAGATACTTTTTGTTTGTAAATACATACATAGAATACAATATAACAATCAGACACAGAACAAACACCTATGTTCATCACACAAATGTTTGTCCTGGGTGGGAATCGAACCCACAACCCACAGTTCAGAAGGCCGGGTTACTACCAACTGAGCTATCGGGCCAGTCAAATGTCATTGATTGACTGGCCCGATAGCTCAGTTGCTAGTAGTCTTCTGAACTGTGGGTTGTGCGTTCGGTCCCCACCCTAAAATAACATTTGTGGGATGAACATTGATGTTTGTTCCGTGTCTGGGTGTTATATTGTATTGTATTCTATGTATGTTCTATGTTTGTTTGTGTTTATATACAAACAAAAAGTATCTATGTATTCTATAAGTTATATGGTTCTCATAGTACAAGCTTTGCTTAGTTTGGGACCAGATGGCGTTGTGTGAAATGTCTACAGATATTTATTTATATTGATAAAAACCAATAGGTCTTTTAACTTAATCTTTAGGGGAAGTAATTCCTGTCCGCACTAGAGTCCGACAGCTCCTAAGTTATTTTCATAACTTATCTTCCAAGTACCGTTTCGCATACGTTTGCCAAACTCGCGCCAAGTGAACACACCAAATACTGCGCGCTAATTGGTTGAAGACAGCCGATGATCGACAGGTAACCAATGAGCGTTAAGCATGCCAAGTTGACACAAATTCAACAAAATATTAATTAATATTATTATCATTAATTAATTTAACAATTCACTTAATCTATATTATAAAATAATCGTAAGTAATTTTAGTTTTTTAGTTTGAAAGTTCATGTCATTACAATTTTATTGTTACTTGAAAAAAAAAATTAATAAATAAATAAAAAATTTAACAAACGTACGAGAACCTGGGGCAAAGTGTTGTTAAGCTAAATTGTATTTTAGTAGACTTTAGTGCTGATAGGGATTTTTAGTGTTAATCTAACTGGGAAACAGAGAGAGGAAAGTATAAAAAAATATGGAAAAGTATAAAAAAAAGTGTGGAAAAGTCTTCGTATTTTGTATCTTTATAATTTTAATAATAATAATAATAATAGCGACCATGCAACAATCACATACATAGATCCTGGACCCTAACTAGGATCCCCTGTCTAGGGACCCAAGAACTACAGGGGCCATGGTCCCAAAACACCCGGACTCAGAACGAGTATTTGCGCTTTTTTTCTGTGCAAAAATAATTTTCCTGCAGCGGGAATCGACCCCGCCGCCTCCGGGTTATTAGACGACCTGCTCAACCATCACACCACAGAGACTGTAAAATATATCTATGTGTATTGTATATTATATTATTATTATCTGAAATGGAATTTTTGGTTATACGGTTTGTGCCTCATTGGTTTGGGTATGATTAGAAGAAAGCAAATTTAAACAATACAATTAGTATTAATTTATTTTTCCAATAGTAAAAGCAGTATGTTGTGTATGTTGTCAGAACTGAACCAAATTGAAATGGGACCACACGGAAAACACCAGCTTTAAAAAAAAAAACATCAAAATCGGTTCACCCGGTCGTAAGTTCTGAGGTAAGATTAATATTTTAAAAAACAGTCTAATTGAGAACCTCCTCTTTTTTAGAAGTCGGTTGAAAATACGCAAACTACTTGTAGCTTAAGGCGTTATTTTTCAATAATAATCAGATAAAAGCTATTAATGAATATTCAATGCCCAATGGGATAAAACACAATATACAGTGAAAATAAATAAATAATTTTGTACAGTGAATATTGCAATAATATTGGTACTTTTATTTTAGTCGGATTATAATTTGTTAGTTGAATAACATTTATCCAGCCATTGAAAAATCGCACCTTAGTAGAGTAGTACGTTGGTTCAACCGTGTTCCGTACATTCTATGGAGCTATCGAACAAAATACGAAAAACTTCTCAGATAATACGAGTATCGAGTAAGAGTAATGCGTCCTTTGGTCCATCTATTATACTTATACTATTGGTATAAAATTCATAGTCCTGACTGACTGACTGACTTATATATCAACGCATAGCCTAAACCGCTGGTCCTAGAGACTTGAAATTTGGAGGGTGTGTTCTTTGTAAAATGCAGGTATCCACTAAGAAAGGGGTTTTCGAAATTATATCCCTAAGAGGGTGAAATAGGTGGTTGAATTATCTATTAAAAAATCTTCGTTCCCTATTAGGTCACGCGGGTGCAGAAGCTAGCTTACAATAAAATTTAAGTCATAGATTCTCTTATTTAAGCCTGCGATAGTTACAATCGTTTGTAATGGAATGGGGGGTTGGAGGGGTGGAGGGTTGCAGGACGTCGGGCTTCGGGTTGCACTCGTACAATTTACAGCTTTTACGCTATTTTCAATTAAACCCTTAATGGCTCATGGTCCACCGATGCGCCGATTGTCTAATTGTGCATCTGTATGGAGGTGTTAAGGTGTGACAGTTGTCATATTCCGTGTGACAATTAGGTCAGAACAGAAGAATACGTACATATTGACAACCTCAGCTGTGGTGTGGTGGTTGAGCAGGTCGGCTCATAACCCGGAGGTGGCGGGTTCGATTCCCACGACAGAATAAGTATTTGTGCACAGAAAAAAAAGCTCAAAAACCTGTTCTGAGTCTGGGTGTTGTGGTCCTCGTAGTTCCTGGGTCCCTAGACAGGGAATCCTAGTTAGGGTTCAGGATCTATGTGATCGTCGGGCGTTATTATTATTATATTGTCAATCCTATGTGTTTCTAATTCTACTATTATAAGAACTTACTTATAGTTACGCGTCATGTCTTTTTATCTGTTTTTTTTTTTAGTTTAATAATAAGCATATTCATGCGTTTTTATGTCAATAAATAATAGAATTTGTGTCTTAAATTTTAGTACGTATAGTAACTTTTTGACATATTCACCTTTCGGATGTCATTTTAATGTGTACCGACTGTCGTATGCATGACATTCGAGAGTTTCAATTATGAGGCCACTTTGCCTTAAGATTTATCGTTAGAGTGAATATTTTTTTATTTAAGTAAAACTTCTTTACGCACTCTTGACTTGGAGGTGGTGAGGCGAGCGGAAGTTGAGTGTCTCTCCCTCTCTACGTGAAGAAACAAATAAAGAGTTACGTTTCGCATCATCTAGAGGCAAGAGAGATGGTGCTAATGAAGTTTTTCTTCAGCCGTGTGGTCTAAAACACACGTTTATTATTATTTTAACGGTGCTAACAGCTCTATACAAGGCCAGCCGCGCACACCACAGTCAAACCCTTTGTAAAAACTTTCCTTTAATCGCTTCACATTACGATCGTGTAACGCGCTAAGTTCCACTGTTATTGGAAAGGATATAAGCACGGACTATCTAAGGCAATGGAGAGGGACATCCTTAGGTTATGTGATATTCTGTGGACATAAAAGTGATACGTATAGGGTTCCGGGAAGATTCTAGTCTGTAGAATATTTAAGGTAAATATAAATTGGGAAAGATTAGGTCTTTTTCTATGAAACACGATAACATATTTTTTTAAAATAAGTTATCCAATAAATAGTTTATAATACAATTTTTGGCTTGAATGAACTGGGATCCATGATACATAGTTTTAAAAAAATTGGACTAGATTTTTTATTATGATTAAATAAACCACATAAATCAGTTACACGCACTGCTCTAGCTAAAAATTAACGGTAATTCGTATTAATAATACAGTGTGTGCACTGTACGTCTCGAATTAAATTCAAGATATGAATATTTTGAGTTCGACCACCTCAGTTAGTGCAACTCAAATTTTGTAAAATATAAAAATGCGGTGTCTATTATTAGCTATCCTCCGTGAACTTAATCAGTAGTACCATTGAATACGCCCTGAGATCAAAACTTCTAATGAAAATTGGCAAATAAATTTGTTAATTCATTTATTAATTAATTGGTTGGTTTATTTGTTGAATCATTTGTTGATTCATTTTTTGATTCATATGTTGATTCATTTATTGATTTATTTGTTGACTCATTCGTTAATTCATTTATTAATTCGCTGTCATAAGTTTTGCGGTGACTGTAGTGACTGTTTTATTGAATTTGCTTTGTTTGATTGATTAACCACTTTGATCAAATGAGTTTATATTGTTTTATTTTATTTTTCTAAATTTATCACTCTGTAGGATAGTTAATGATAATCATCAATCATAATCATCATTATAGCCTACTGTTGACCAAGACGTCTCAATGCGGCGCGTGCGTAATTTTTTCCTCTGTTCTTGCTATCATGCTAAGTAATAAATATAAATCAATAAATAACGTCCAATGATCACATACACAGATTTTCGACTCTAACTATAATTCCCTGTATCTATTAGGGATGCGGGAACTACAACCATTGTCCCACAATGCCCAGACAAAAAAAAAGAATTTTTATTTTCTGTACAAAAATACTTGTCTTGTCCAGCCACCAATTTGTGGAATCAAACCCACCGCCTCCGGGCTATGAGTCGACCTACTCAACCACCACACCACAGAGACTGTCTACAAATGTAATATGCAAACTAAAAAAAATCCAATCGTGATAAAAAAAAGTATCTATCTGCCTACACAAGATAATTATGTCTCAGTGAAGTTGGCAGCGTATATAGAATGCCAGCAGCATTGCTCAGTTCAATTGCAATGCTAATTCGTTGACATAGACATGCCCAACCGATATTCGTTAAAAGAAATTATGTATATTAAATTCTCAACTGACTTTCTTATCGCCATCAAATTATATCGATACGTAGACAGAAACATTTTGATACTTCATGGGACATTATAATGTTTGGTATCTAATTGATATGTGTAGTAAATTTTGCAATATATGGGCATATGGCCAACATTGCAAGTTTTACTTTATTTTTTAATTTATTAAAATTAATTTAAATTTGTATTTACACTTTTGATCTAATTTAATCATTTGCGCCGTGAGCGATCAAATTAGGACAATAACATGATATACATTTAGTATCGTTATTTCAGATATATAAATTATTCCCAGACCGCTCTAAAATTTGTAATACAGGTGTTCAGAGACCTAAAATAATTTATTAATTTTTATTTAATTTAGGATTAAACATTATTAAAAAGTGTATTTATTCGATGTTTAAACCTTATGTTGAACGTAACATTAATCAATGGAATAGAAAGAATTTTCAGTGCCACATATTTTAATTATTTAGAACCCTTGTAAAAAAAACTACAAGTATCAAACCCAGTGCTACCGCAAACATGACACATTAATATCGCATGCGGCTAACAATCTAATTACAGCCCACGGGAATCGAACCTGCGATTGACGGCGCGATATCAACCGTACGCCCGATAACCGCTGCCCCCTGACCCTTCTAGGGCGCGTTTTCTTTAGTAATATTTTAGGGAGGTTTGACCAACCACCTGTCTTTTTCGGCGCCATAAGTCGTTAAGATCATGTCTTATATTGTAGTACCCTAAATATCAAATTGTAACTGCCTGCTGATATGTAGCATAACTTTTATGCAACTACTCTATATTAACAAACACATTTTTAAACATAATATTAGTTAAATATCTAAATTTGCTAGCGGATTAGTTACCTTTATGTTACCATTTTTATTCGCTTAATATCTAAATCTAAAAAAAACACAAATAGAAAACTGAAATTATATAGCATAATAAATAGGTAAGGTACCTAAGATTTCATAGCATTGAGCTTGGGATATTCAAGCCAAGCTTATTTGACTGACACAATAATTAACTGTGTGATACGCCTTTTTCATCAGGCTTTGGCAGGTTAAGCCGCTGGTCGCAAGACAGCAGTTATTAAGCCAATTCAGAAATTTTTTGGCGAGTTAAATTTTCTCTATACATACTTGTCTTAGGCACGGTTTTCCAATAATCAGATAAAAGCTATTCATTGGATAAAACTAAACACAGTGAAAATAAAACAATAATTTTGTTAGTGAAAATTGCAGTAATAATGGTACTCATATTTTAGTCGGATTATAATTTGTTAATTGAATAAAATTTATCCAGCCATTGAAAAATCGCACCTAATGGGAAGGAAGTTTCCGTGGTTTCAAATTTTCAATACAGTAGGTTTTTCAATAACAGTTTACGAGACAAGAAATTAAGTGCCGGCTGCAAGCATCGGAGAGGCGTACTATATACGTTTGACATATTTTAGAGAAATCCGTTTCTGCTTCGCTATAATGAGTGTCATATTCGGAGGGTACGGTCAGCAGATAAAACTATCAAGACGTCAAGGGAGTCGTATTTCATCAAAGTTTTTAATGTGATATTGAGATTTTTCGGTCACAATGCGATTTTTGTGCTACTACAGAGGTTGTAAATCATTCTCGAAGATATCAGACTTTTTTGAGGATTGTGCTTGCAAGGGGTAAAATTGGAGACTATTTACTTACAGCCTTATTAATAAACACAAACTAGCTTTAGACTAGTTACACCATCTTTTGTCTCTTTCGATCCAGCTAAATATTCCAGTAGCAAAAAAAGGACAAAAGCTGAAGTAACTAATCCGAGACTAATACCCGTTTATTAATAAGGCTGTTGGTGTCTTGTGCGGTATTAGTTTGTCTGTCCGACCTGTATACGGCTGAATATATAAAACTGCAATAGTTATCTGGCTGAAATTTTCACAGAATATTCCTTATTATAGTGGGTAAATAAACTGCTAAAAGGAAAAAAAAGAATGGTAAACTTTTATTTTTATTCCTTTTTGCAATTTAAAACGGGACATTAAATGGTTTTTTGAATTATTAATATTTCAAAACAGTACATACAAGCTTCTAACTATATGAACACAGTATTTTTGTTAGTGCATACTCTGTAGAATAAACAAATGATACTAAAAACCTGTCAAGTGTGTACGGAACCCCTGGTGTTTGAGTTCGACTCGCACTTCGTTGTCTCTTTTACACAAACTATTGGCTAAACTTTTACTTTATACACACACATGGTTAACATCTTTCATGTCTTCTCCGCCAAAATCAACAACTTCTTCGCTTAATTTAGCATGTATCGTTTTTTTCAAGAAATCACGCAATTGTGAGTCATATTCCAATCTACTAAAGTTTAACTATCGCTTTGTCATGTGGGTTTTACTAGGTGGTAGAACTTTTCTGCAAAGTTCGTCTAGGTAGGTACCACCGCTTTGCCAGTTATTCTGCCGCCAAGTAGTAGTGTGCAAGCACTACTGTGTTCCGGTTTGAAGGGCACTGTAGCTAGTGAAATTACTGGGCAATTGAGACTTTGTGATCTGATCTCACAGTCGAGTAATCTTATTACCAGACTGTGCTGATGTCTCAGGATGATGTGCGCAGTGCAGCAGTCACGCGAAACTTTACATGTTGGAGTTCCGAGTGACACTGTTCTGTTATGGGCGGCCGTGTCGCTTAACATCAGGTGAACGACTAGCTCGTCACATCATTCAATAACATAAAAAAAAAAAAAAAAAAACAATAAAAAAAACAACCTTTTTTCCCATCCGTACAAAGTACATACGATCCGCGCCCGAAGAGTAGCGACGTGTAAAATCTGCATTTCTTTGAGATGCACTTGTCCTCCTCGAGTCTCCCCTCCCGCGCCCTCCCCTCTCCACCCCCTCGACGCCTCTTAGATAAAGAGGGCTCTACTTTCGCACGCTTTGAGAACGAGCTCCCAGGTTTTGTTAGGAGCACTGGTGCAGGGTAGAATTGTGCAGGAGGGTGAGTTGGAACTTACGTTTTGTAAGATTTACCTGCAGGAGGTAGATGGAAAGCGTTCATGCGTTGAAATATAAGCGACGATGCGAAGATTCTGAGAAATTTTCCCCATGTGCCTTTCAATCTAGGTCCGTTACTCAATTTTAATTTTACTCTTTATCATTAGCTTGAACATAGACTACCCATATTGGGCAGCTGCTTGTCTCCATCCAACGGCATCCCATGGTTTCAGCCAGCCGGTATATGCTCGTTCGTGGTCGCCACTCGAGAACCTTCCTATCGGTTGTCGGTTTTTACTCAAGACTCAAGAGTAAGTGCCTTGGCACTGACAATCTCGAACTGTTGAATGAAGTTTGCCAGGTTTTGCTATGTATGAATTTTGCTAACGTTGACTGCAAATTACCTGAACAAATCTGACATGGTAAACTCTCGTCAGTAAATGCTTTTTTATGCTCAAGTAGTTTTTAATCGTCACACATTTGATAGAGCTCATTCCAGATAATTCTTAATTGAGTAAGGTTAAGTAAAAGTTGCAATATACTGGTGCGGTATATGATGCGATTGCAACTCACGGCAGCCACGTGCGTTGCTACTGTGGCAGTTATAGATTGCTAGAGTCCAAGCCAAGGCACTCTCGACATAGTTGTCATAAGGTTGCTTTTGAATAGCTGTACGTCTTATATTGTAACGCTGTGTCATCGGTATGTCGGTAGAAACCAAGTCACTCCTTTCTCCATACATATCACAGCCAATGTCTGTATTGTCAGTTAAACAAGTTTTTAGTGACGGTCCGTTAACGTCGCCGGCGGGGTTGGTGTCTGATTTTGTTACGCAGGTATCTCATACCGGTACCACGAAACCACCACTACCACTTCTGGCTAGCACCACTTTCGGCCCTTATAGCCCTTCGGCTAGATTGGTCCGATGATCCTAGCCCAGCCAATACTACGGCTGCTAAAGGATCATCTGGGTCGGTCAAGACGTGTCTCGGGTGGCGGCGACGGGGTGTTCAAAAAGTTCTGCCACCAGATCAGAACAGGAGAAGAAAGTAAGGTCTGCGGACACTCCCTTGTAAAATTCTTTTAAACTCTGGCCTACTTATCCCTCTGCCTTCCTTCCTCTAGGTACATTGCCTCGCACGTATGGGAGCCGGTTGTTAGGTGTTTTGTTTTGTTCCTCGTATGATAGAGCGAGTCTGCCAGGTTAGGGAACCGTATTGTTCCACGAACACGACGAATTGGTGACATCCCGCGTGATTCTAGAACCAACTTCGTTATGATGAGATGTTATTAGAAAAAAACAAGATATTAATGTGTTTAGAAAATTAATGCACAGAACTAGTCACCCGGACCACAGGGTCAAGTTAACCTGTCACTTAGTTACTGGCTGTTTTTGGTCGGTTTGAATACAGGTATAATTTAATTTTGACAGCCTGCCTGCCAGCTGGTTGATCAGGTCGGCTCATAACCAGGAGGCAGCGAGTTCGATACCTGCGTCAGGACAAGTATTTGTGCACAGAAAAAGAAGCGGAAATACTTGTTCTGAGTGTGGGAAGTGGGACCATGGACCTCGTAGTTGTGGGTCCCTAGGATACAGGGAGTCCTAGTTAGGGTCCAGGATCTATGTATGTGATCGTTGGGCGTTATTATTTATAAATATCGTTACCTGGCTACGGCAAGTCAAAATCATGTGGCAGATTTGATTTCTAATTTGCGCGTTCGATGTAAAAATGTAAAAAAAAACCATAAAATGTTTCAGTACACCCCCTTCCCCTTTCCCCCTTTTTTCATGTTTTGTGATTTTTCCAAATTTTACATAAATAATGAACGATCCCTAATGTCTATTACATAAGCGTCACAGTCCAAAAAATTCTACGACATATAAACTCAATGACTATATCCAATGCATGTCGCTTACATTGTAATGCAAACAATAGTTATAATAAAATAATTGTTGGATAACGTAGGTACACGAAATAACGTAACTTCTTACGTAAATCTACGTTTAATTCACGCGTCGTTATGAAACATCTTCATTACGTACGATACTTTTCACTTATTACATTATTAAGAACTTAAGCGGGAAAAATTTACTACGTCATTGCTTAACATCAAGTGAGACAGTGGTCAAATGCTTAGAGCCAAAAACTAATAAAAAATAATATAATATTATAGATTAGAATTTAATATTCATACTTTTTTATACTTTATTGTCAAACTAAACTACATTATAAGAATAAATATATGTGGACATCTCACACAACGCTACCTAGCCCCATACTAAGCAAAGCTTGTACTATGGGAACCAGATAACTGATACAATACTTAGATATTTTTGTTTGTAAATACATAAATAGAATAGAATATGACATCCAGACACAGAACAAACACCTATGTTCATCACACAAATGTTTACCCTGGGTGGGAATCGAACCCAAAACCCACTGTGCAGAAGGCAGGGCTATTACCAACTGAACTATCAGGCCCGTCATTGATATAATAACTAATACTAAACACTACATACTACTACAAAAAAATATTCGCCGCGATAACATATAGTAGTACTAGTTGCGCCCCGCGGTTTCATCCACGGATAAAGAGTATTTTAATTATTTGCTTATCCTACGGGAACTTCTCACTTTTCCCGGATAAAATGTAGCCTAAGTGTTTATCCAGTGTATAAGCTATCTTGGTACCGAATTTCATTCAAATCCATTCAGTCGAAGACATCTTGAAGGAACACCACAGCTCAGTTGATATCTTTGACCAAAAACTACCAAAATTTAAAAGAGACGTTTTAGCTATCATTTCTGAACTTTAAATGTTTAAAGATTTTGCATTTAAGAAACAAATCGTACCATGAAAACATATTTAATTTTTTACTAACTACTTATTTTATTGTTTTGTTAATCGTGATGTGTACACATGTTTTGGGATGTAACCTAGCTCAAAATGTTTGTAAACTTTAATTTTTTTGTTCTTTTGTTGGTTATATTCTGTTTTGTGTGCCAAATGAATAAATAAATAAATAAATAAGTCGTTTGAGCGTGAAGGAGTAACAAACATACACACATACAAACTTTCGCTTTTATAATATTAGTGTGATAGACAATCCAAATACTCCAGCCCAACAGCAATAGGTAGCTACATGCTGTCTCGTGGCCTATCATGACGTCACGTAACATTATATTTTTTGTGTCTCTTTTTTTCGTGTGATTTAACTTGCATAAGTGCCTATTTGTAAAAATTTAATGTCGTGTGATGGCTTGAATATATATATTTTATTTCTTTCTTCCTTTCTTTCTAGATCACAACTTTTTCTGAATTGAGCTATCCCAATTCAAAAAAGGTTCAATTCATTTTTTTTTTTTTTTTTAATGATACTGAATGATTTGACGAGCTAGCCGTTCACCTGATGCTAAGCGCCACGGCTGCCCATAACAGAACAGTGTCAATCGGAACCCCAAAATAGAGTTTCGAGCAACACTGCACTGCGCACATCATCCTGAGACATCAGCAGTCTGGTAATAAGATTACTCGACTGTGAGATCAGATCATAAAGTCTCAATTGCCCAGTAATTTCACTAGCTACAGTGCCCTTCAAACCGGAACACAGTAGTGCTTGCACACTACTGCTTGACGGCAGAATAACTGGCAAAGCGGTGGTACCTACCTGGACGAACTTTGCAACAAAGTCCTACCACCTAGTAAAATTGAATATCTAATGGGAGTACAAAAGATCTTTGAAGATTTTGTCGCCTTCGGTCCAGTTGATTTGTTCAAGAAGGGCATCAATGAACTACCACTGCGTTGGCAAAGATGCATCAATTGCAAGGATAACTGTGATAAATAGAAATAAAAAAAAATATGGAAGAAAATAACATGGTAACTAATTACATAAATAACGGCAGTTCTATAAGTGAAGATCTAATATTTTTCGATCCATATTAATTTATGTCATTATTATTCATAAGATTATGTTACACAGTTTGATTTAATTTAAGATAACGATATAAGAATAGTCTCGGACTAATCCTCTCTTCGATATTACTTTAGCATGTGATTATTTAAATTCTAAATACAATATTTTTATTTTTATATATATTTTAATATTTTTATTTTTTATTTTATGTAATATATTATTATATTTAACTTAAACAACATAATATTATTTAATAAACAAAAAACAATAAAAAGGGAACGTAATCAAATAAACCACTACCAGTAGGCAACGTGCCCATTATGCTGGCAGCATTGCCACGTTGAATGGCAATGCTCAATCTTTGGCCGAAGTAGAGGCCAGCATTTTGGTCACGCGTGGATTCAACCAGACGTTTCGAAAGGTCTTTAAAAATTTGGTGAGCACTCGGTCCCCAAGGCCCCAGTGTCTCAACTGCAAAAGGCGCAAATATAAAACCGCTATCAAGATTACTATATTTGCGCTTTTTTAGCTAAAACAGTCTGAGTTTTCTATTAGATTTGGACAGCCTCTTTGGTGTAGTGATCGAGTCGGTTGGCTCAGAACCCGGACGTGGCGGGTTCGATTCCCAGGACAGGACAAGTATTTGAGCATGAAAAGCTCAAATACTTGTTCTGAGTCTGGACGTTGTGGGATCCATGATTCTCATAGTACCTGGGTCCCAATATTCATTCTCAATTTATTCAAAACGTGCAAGCCATCCAAAACATTAACGAGTTATTTTACACGTAACTTCAAAGTACTATACGTATAAAGCTAGAAAAAATCGATCCGATTTTTACAATTTAATAAATTCTCGTCCGCCATTATTACTATACGTCGTATAAATGGGTCACCCCCACCCAGAGCGAGAGGGGAGCACCACTGGGGGGCATCACTTCTCGATCCTGTAGATGATAATTGCGAGATCCGATGCTTTACATGAACATGTGATTTTGTGTGTGCTAAATTTAACTTGTTGTTTGATGAAAGTTTCTAAAAATTCAAAATACCAATAACATACCAATTAACTTATTTATGAAATCGTTATCAAAAATTATATTATGACACTGAAATTAGTTACGAGATATAAGTTCTACCGTAATTGGTTACGAATCTCATGCTACGCAATTTAAAATGTTTATCTGCCATTGTGGATTTGGCACCGTATTTTGGCAGGTGTAGCGTAGAGAACTGACCAGTGAAGTATAACATTCAAAACTGCAAAATCATAGTATTCCCACATCATTATTTCTGATCAGCAATCAGGATTAACGTCCAATTAAGCACGTTCTGTTTTATGTGCGGCAACAAAGTAGACAGCAGTCAATGCTTTGCCAACATGGATGACTTAAGCGAGGCTGCTTAGACATTGTTTACTGCATTTAAAAACAATCATTATAAAAATCGAGAAAAATACAATCGTTAGCATGCTAATGCTGATCGTTAGATAAGATATGAATAATAATTGAGTCTCGGGTCGTTTACCTAAATTATCACGCTATGAGTTTGTAAAGTCGGTCCAATATCATGTCCACAAATATGAATTGTCGTATCTCTCAGTCTGTCTCCTTATTTGTCAGTTTTTGCTAGTTTCTTTATTGGGCAGTTCCGAAAATGTATTACTTTCCTATTTGTTAGTTTCTTTAGTTTGACAATTTCCTTTTTTGTTAGTCCTCTTATTTGTCAGTTTCTATATTAGACAGCGAGGAGAAGTTTTCAGTTTCTTTACTTCTTCAGTTTCCTGTTTTGCAATTTTTTTTATATATCAGTTATAGTATTATGTTATAGTTATAGTATATGTCGTTTTCTTTAGTTAGTCAGTTTTTACATGTGTACATTTTTTTAATTAGACGATACTAAAGAGATTGTCAATTAGTTAGTGTCAAGTAGTTCGTTAGTTTCTGTATTAGACAAATATGTCAACTTTCTTATTAGACGATTCTGAGAAGATTTTCAGTTTCTTTCGTTCGTCATTTGCTATATTAGACTGTTACGAGAGGTTGTCATTTTATTTGTGTGGATTCCTTTATTACATGCTTCCGTGAAATTGCTAGTTTCTTTAGTTCGTCAATTTCCTTATTAGATAGTTCTGAGAAGTTAGTATCTTTATGTGTCAATATCCTTATTTGATTGATCACATGTTCTCAGATGGGAAACTCAAATTAACGATTCTGGTCAAAATTTCGTCAGCTGACACCATATAACTAGAATAGTTTTTGCTTGCTGTTTAACATACCTACCTCCCCATAGAACATTACTTAAGTGACTTCTTGTCTCTTGCATCCAACGCCTTCCGCGTACCGATGCTTTATTATTTGATGCTTGATTACATTTCTACTGCTGAGAAACGAGCCTTGTCTCATCTGGAGAGAGAGTACTGTATGTCATAATATATTCCACCATGCTGGCTAAGTGTGCAATGGTACATATCACCTAATGTTCTTAAATTAAAAATTAGGATTTTCGCGGGTTAAACTCAGATATTACATTGCACGTGAAACAGGCTTCCAGCTCTGTAATTTATTGCATAAATGTAATATTTGGTACCATTAAATCATAAAATAATTTATTTCCATGGTCAAAAGCACTACAAATTAAAAACTAAAATGAACTGCTTCCTCCCAAATGAACACTGAAAAGGCATTTCATTTCGTTGCACCCAAAAAACCTCGGTATGTTCGTGTAAAATTTGCATAGCTAATACATCGGCACACAGGCTTGCTTTCCTGCATCGTATAAACAGTAAAGGTTCTTGCCCAAACTTACCCCACCGTCAGTTTATCACTACTTTCCACATAAACTTCCCCAAAGGTATTCCTTCTTCAGTATTTTGGTCTACTTTTTAGTTTCTGCCAGTTACCTTGCATTGTCGTTGCCATATATATATTATATATTGCGTATATTGCAGTTATCCCATACTACGTATGCTTCAACTGTGTCAAATCTTAAAACTGGCATTAATTACGAACTAGTTTATTTAGAACCTAATTTAGAATTTATTTACGTAATGGGATAGATAATAAATAACACTATGGTTTATCTAGAAAATCTCTATTAATTTTACGGGCAAAATTAGGCCTGCAAAATAAAATCTAACGGTCACTCATTGCTTTAAAATGGAAACAGTATATTTCTCTTTAATACCAAATCTATTAGCTAACGCCCATACTGCATCTTTCTATATTGATACATTACTTTAATTCCGCGATTTCTGCCGGCCACCCACACTGATACTAGCCACGTTCACACAAGTGCATAGTGTATGGTCCATACTAGTACAGGATTGTATTTATTGCGCTACAGAGTAAATGAACGGTGTTTAATTTGATATTCATTTCGGTGGAAGAAGATTACGTTTTGTGTAATATGTTATGGCTGGAACAAACTTTACTTTATGTACTTTTATATATTAAGGTTTTATAAAATCATTATTGCCGTAATAAAGCAATTATAAGGCCCTCGTTCGCTGGATCCAGTACAGGTTCTGAAGATCTCTTTAATAAAATTTGACGTACTTATTGCTAAGCAACTCCTTATTGAATCTCTCGATTCTGCCCCACTGCAAACGGCACTCTTATGTTCTTTATGGTTCTAATTCTAAATTCTAATTTGACGTGGGAGTGATAGTGTCTGCACTAACGTCCCGCTTCAGATGTATTATGCATTTCCCCCATAGCATCTACCTAAGCCAGTCCATTTTTTAAAGTACCGGAGTGCGGCTTTGGGATGCTGTCACAACTGCTCCAGTGCCAGTGTCACAGGTGTTGACGATGATGAGTGGATGCTAACTTTTTAGCCCTTGTACACCCGAATTTAGGTCATATTTCTTCCGTGGGCTTGCAATGAAACACCACATGCTCCAGAGTCTCGTTGTCCTGAAGGCAGCCGCGACAGAGGACCGTCTATCACTCAAGTTTTATGCAAATAATAATTAAAGTTGCAATGATCTACGACCAGTCATAGGCCTTATTAGCCTTTGACCTTTTGAGCCGTTTTTAAGCAAATTTTATGCCGTGTTAGCTTTATCAAGCTGTTTGTTTCTATTGAGAATGGGAAAAAAAGCCAATTTACAGCTTTAGTTACGATTTTCTGTTACTTAATTTACTTGCATCTTCTGCATTGTTTGATGACTTAAATACTTATGATGGACGTAATGAAACGGGAAGCTAAGACATGACTAATTTATTTAACCTACCTTCACAATCATCCTTAAGTATTATTTAATTACTAAGCACCCACATGCATCATCAGCACAAAAGTTTCTTTTGTGCTGATGATGATGATGATGATGATACACGGGCCTTCTCTCACAGGGATAGAGTAAATAAACCCCAAACTTTAAGTTATAATAAAAAAAAAAATAATAAAAACTGTCTAAAACTGTGTTGAGGGACGACACATTTTGAATTTCGTGATTGTTTTGAAAAAGCTGAACTTTAGTCTTTTTTTTTAACATTTCCTCGACCATCCTCCTCCCATCTCCACAGAGGAAATCGGCTGTGTAGTGTTGTTAACACTAATGAAACATGAGCAATGTAAATTCCACGCCACTTGAAAAGTTTGGCCGAGCGGGATTTGAACCAGGGTGCGTAGCATATAAATTCTAAGTGCTACCGTTAAGCCATACTTTATCTAGGCTTACCTTGTAAAGGTTCGTCACATGATTATTATATATCTCTACAGTGATTTATATATCTCTTTAGCCTTTATCTATAGTTTTGGCTTTCATAATATTTGGCAGCAATTGTTCTAAGTATTACGGACTTATAATTTTGAAAAATACCACACCAACCTAACGCAGCTCATTAGACTAGAAACCGTAAAATAAATTACAACTTCTTAAGTTAAAACTGTCTACAAGAAACAAATAACAGCTCAGAGGAACTTAAGCCCTAAGAAAAAAAGCCGCTGGGAAAATATTCTTCCTATCAACAAGCATACAAGCTTTAAGAAAGAACAGTTTCATCTGAAATGAATTAATTACACCCATTCAGTATTCCGCGAACATCGAAAGCAACCGCAAATAATTCACCCACACAAACAAACATTATATATAAATACAAAAACATCTAAGTCGTGCACATAAAATTTCATGTATAAAAATGTCAATAAACGCACACACGAAAGCATATCCGCGAAAAACGAAACACACACATAGGAAGCACACACATACAAAACCTTTCAGTAATATGTATTGCCGCTACATAGAGAGTAATCTTTCAGTGAAGTAAGGGTGCAGTATACACAGTATCACAAGTGATCATCATTTCCAAAGCTCTCGAGATATAAAAAACTACGCGTGGAGCAATTTTGTTGTTAAATCTAATTCACACATTGTTTCTAACAATGTCTTGTAAATAAAATCATTTTTAAACGTTTCCACAATAATAAATAGACAGTGGGTAGTTTATCACTAAAATTTCTTACAGCATCGTATTCCATAGCAAATAGTTAAATCTCTGTACCTACTGAAAAAAACATAGAGGTAGACATTTTTACTGTTTTAATGGCCCATCAATATTTTTTTTATTACTTTACCATAATTAAGTTACACACTTAATGCCATCATAAATTTTTTTTAGTTTCCAAATCGTGTTACATTTGCTACTGCACTGTCACATATTGTGTCCTTCAGTTCTACCCACACAGACGCATCTACGTGTCGATTACGAAGTCGGTGGGTTTTTTCCGTGTGAGTGAGAGGGTGGTTGAAAGGGGTGGGAGGTGGCAGCATACATTTTCAGGAAGGCTCCGTCACAGGGCGTCTTTCAGCATTCCGAAGCCGCACACATCGCCGGCTATCGGCGAGACGAAGAAGCAAAGAGTGAATGTAGAGTAGAATGGGTAACAGAGACTACTTTGATAGAGCGTTCAAGAAATATTATATTGTTTTTAACAGACGATTACGTTCTGGTTTCTATTTACCTGCTATTGAGTAAAGGCATGGTCTTACGATGATTTTAAGTTACACGTTTGCCTGTTTATAAATGTCCTGATAGTACGATTTAGATGCAAATGCTTTTTCTTGTATGGGGATATTGCTAATTAATATTTTTTCCCTAATAGCCTCAAAGTTGGGGACCCTAATTATTATCTCGTTTTACATTATATAAATCGGGATAATCAATTACTACAAAAATATTTTGACCTGTTATTAAGTTTATGACTCCAAGGCCTAAAAATATCCTATAGAGTGGGATGTCATAGACTTGTACTCAGCGTACTGGCAAGTCAGTTAAACAGAAATACAATTTTTTCTGTTAAGTGAATGTATTGAACTACCTTTTGCTGTATAGCTCATTGTTCCAAAGGCTTCCGCTATGCTACAATTATAGCTGTATACTCAACGTGACGGCAGGTCAGATGAATTGAATTTTTTTTCCGTCAAACCATTGCAGCAACTTAATAACTGAAACAAAACCAGTTCAGTTCATCATATGAAATGTTATATCAACTGATGAACTGAAATGTGTTAATATTATAATCAACATATGAATATTTCAGCATTCTCTATACTCAATTTTCCTTTCACTACTCTACACAATCGGGCTCACAGATCGCCCCCCTCCCATCGGGAGTACCCCCTAGTTCTACGTGTGTGTTCGAAAAATGCCTTATAACCAGCGCGTCACAGGCTCCTGGGTTTCAAGTTTTTATACTACATTGTTGGTCTTCCGAAGATGGTGGGTGGATAACTGAAATATATTGGTATGTATCTAATGAAAAGGGAACGAACTTCACGAAGGTTTTGGTTTTATCTTTTTACTAACTATACTGGGTATTAGATACTGATAAAAGGTTGATCAATTTTTTTGTTTCATTGATAGACACTGACCGCTATTTATACTACATTGCGCTGAAGGTGGCCATAACGCTCTAAGGGAGTACATACCAGTCAATGGACTTACTACTGAGGATGCTATGAATTTGTTAATTGCCAATAACCGTGAAAAGTGGAAGCATAAAAGTAGGAAAGCGGACCCTGCTGGTTGAAGCCGGGAAATGTCTAGGCAGAAGAAGATGCTAGACTGGCCATAAGCTTGTGGCCATTTGATTTTCACCATTCTTAATGAGTTAGTGAGTCAAAGATGTTTGTTTATGACAATCCACGTTTGTTTGTGGCCGTACAGATTGAGACAAGAACTTCAACATATTTTAGTATGCTTTGATAACATACTACAAAAACACTTTAACGTAGTAGTATAAAATGAAGATCAGTTTAAATAGTTGATAGTACGGGATTCTACCTACATGTAATGTATGTATGAAAGTAAAGATAGCTTGTTTGCAGAAAATAAAAAATTTTGGTAAAGAAGTTTCAGCGCCACAAAGGTTTCAGATCGGTATGTCGAAAAGTAGAATTAATTTTACTGTTAAAGATATGGATGTATCATAACGTAATTCTTTTAGTTAGTTTTCAATAGCCCCGACGTAGCAGTTGAAAACAATAACATTTTTTCAAGGTTTGCATAACATTGGTAGAATAATGAAAGATTAAACAATGTTTTTAATACAATATGTCGCATTCTTAAGGAAACCATAAGTATACAAATGTATAAAAACTTCGTAACAAGTTGTGAATTGAATAGTTCATAACAATTATTAAACATTCAACACAATTTTTAAAAAAGAAATGACAAGTAGTTATGTTAAGTGTATGTTACGAAAAATTAGAAATAAAAAAACCAGAGGCCACTTTTTATCCAATGAACACTGAACGTACCCAAGATAAAACCATTTTCCTGCAAAATTTAATGATCGACTGGGCCTTAGTCGAAAACAATACTTACAGAAGCAATTATTGTCAATAGAGACGTAATTCGGCTAATGAGTCGAGAAACTCTTTAGCAGCGTTTGTGTTTCAGAATAGCTATAGTCTGGACATTTTCCAGAAGAGAGTAAATATGTTTCTTATAGGCGAACTTGCTACATTGTCGACGGCATTATTGCTCAACATAAAGAGAAATGTGGTCAAATATAAGGCTATTTAGAATAAAAAACTTAGGTTTATACTTAGGTATTAGGTACTAGGTGGTAGGACTTTTCTGCAAAGTTCGCCTAGGTAGGTACCACTGCTTTGCCAGTTATTCTGCCGCCAAGCAGTAGTGCGCAAGCACTACTGTGTTCCGGTTTGAAGGGCACTGTAGCTAGTGAAATTACTGGGCAAATGAGACTTTATGACCTAACCTCACAGTTTTGTAATCTTATTACCAGACTGTGCTGATGTCTCAGAATGACGTGCGCAGTGCAGTGTCACGCGAAACTATATTTTAGTGTTTCAAGTGTCACTGCAACTGATATGGGCAGTCGTGTCGCTTAACATCAGGCGAGCGGCTTGCTCGTCATGTCATTTCGTAACATAAAAAAAAAGGTAACTCATAAAACAAAATTTGATTATATAGAGGCCTTTTATTATCTTGATCGAAAAAAGTGGATCCATGACACAATAGTAGTTGACAATATACTGGTAACTAAAAAAAAAAAAACTAAAATTCTTTACCAAAAACAATTATTTGCACTTTATTTCAAAACATGCACATAATAAATACACAAAAATAGCTTCACACATCCCAGCTCACCCCTCCCGATCTACGCCTTAGATGGGAGGTGGGGGGTGGTAACCTACCCCCTAGGGTGACAAGCGCACCGGACCAGGTGCAGGGTATTGGTGCAATCTCCTCTATTGTACCGTTATTAGTTTTGCACTAATATTAGTTATAGTAATATTAGTTTAGTAATTGAGGGTGGTTGAAGTTTAGAATCTGGAGAATATTGGAACTAAATGAGGTTGCGGGGATTGGGACTTACTTTAAACTTCTTCCTGTTTATAGCGAGCTTAAAAATGATTAACCGTACCTACATGTCAAAGTGAAACGTTGTTTGTTTGTTTTGTTTGTGTATTAGTTTTTACACTATGGCAGAGCTGATTTGCAAAATATATATTACATAAATATTTCTTATACTACCGATGCCGATTTCAACATAGGTTACTCTCATCCTAGTAAATTCCCATTCCCATGGAAATTCGGGTAAGGTGAAATCACGGGGTACCTCTAGTTTTCTAATAATGGCATAGCCGACTTACGACAACAACAGTTCAGATATAACTATTTATATCACATTCATACGCCAAATTACATTCGACAAAACAAAAGCAATATAGCTATTCTGTTATGAAAACTCGGAGTTTTTTAAATTTTATGTCACTTTCGACAGATTCTGTGATTGCAGTTTATGACCAAAGTGACTGGTTGAGTGATCGATTGATTTATAAGTGATTGATAGCGGCCAAACAATGAACCGATTTTGATAAAATGTTTATGGGACAATTTTGAAAATATCCTTTCAAATAAAAACATAAATTACCGAACCTCTTTAAAGTCGATTGAAAATGAGAAATGAATTTTGGTTGATTAGATGAAATGTAGAAGAATTTTACTAAACCATTAGAAAGTGCACTTTTTATATTAATGTTACATTCAAAGTAATGTACTGCCACCTTTTGAACAGATGCCAGGAAGGTTGTATTTCGAAAGAAAATCATATTTTCCAATAGAATATTTTCTTGAAAACTATCACTACAGTGAGTGCAGCAGTGTTAAGACTGTGATATCATTTCATGCGACGGTATTGTTTCAGAGGTATTATTGTTGCAGTAATAGTATGGTTGTTCTGTTATTTATATTGTGGTGATATATGATATGCGTAGTTCAGCACTTGGATACATAGCCGCTAGATAAAGTGATATTTAAAACTGAGCACTACCGTGCTTCAGAGGACAAGCTAGAAGCTATAGGGCAGCTTAAGAATTTAGACACAAAAGTTGACCACTTGCAGGAGAAAGAAGGGTTAATACAAGCACGCGTGTCTTTTACAGTTTATTGGTGTGAAATCACCCATAACAGCGTCAAGGAAAACTGATGCATCTTCAATTTGGTCAGTCACTATAGGTACTGCTATTACTGAACTATTGCAACTATATTATTATCGCAGTAAAATAAATTCGAAGCGGTTCGTTGGCTGCAAAGCACAGATGTTCCTTTCGCTTCCCGAACGAGTATTGCTTTCGAAAACTTGAATAAGCGAATTATAAGATTTAAAGGAATTGCAATGTAGATGCCGGTGGTTTATTTGGAAAGTAATTCAATAGACAAAAGACTGCAAGATGTTTTATGATAATAGATGGACTAGCGATATGGTCAAAAAATGAGGTTGGCCGTTGGATGCAAGAAAGTATGGTCATTCAGTGGCACTCCATGGGGAGACGACTTCAGTAGTTGACATTTTCTTGGTAATGGTGATGATGGCACTTGATACTTTTGTAAGATGAATGTCAAATTTGCAATGCATCTTTGCACAAAGTGATTGTAGACTTAACCAGTTAAGGGGCGCTGAGCTCATTTGGACCATTAACACTTGAGTTCTTGGAAATTTACAAACATCCAGGAAACGGTCGCTGAATGAAGCTAGAGTAACTGACGTCATTTTGTGTCATCCGCCTATTCGAACTTAACTTGCGTTGTGGATTATGGCCTAGACTCTTTTTGAGAACGAAGGCCCGTGAAATTGGAACGAACACATGATTTTCATTTATGTTAAAGGGAGCAAACAAGCATATGGCTCACTTGATGGAAAGTGGTTGCCGTGGCTTATGGACATCTGCAACAGCGGAGGAGGCGTCACCAATGCATTGAACCCTATAGGACTCTTTTAACCCTCTTTTAATCCTTTTTATCATATTGTATTACATGCTAAAAACTACACTGACTTACTCTTTGATTTTAGTGCTTAATTTATAACAGCAGTAGACTGTAGGAGTAACCATTGAACGCTTAAGTTCGTGTGTCCGTTATAAATTCCACGCGCCGCTCTATATTCAAATTGGCCACCGCTATTGGCTGCCGCTGGGTGGTATTTTACATCCTTGGAGGTTAGTGTCAAAGGATAGGTACAGTATTGAAATTTTAGTACCTAACAAGGCATTATTTTCATAGATGTTTATGTCACATTGACAGTTACATGAAAACTATTATAAATTTGTATTCATATCAATAAATTCGAAAATAATTATCATTTCCTTCAGATCGCTTTTTGGAGTATATTTGATGTTGTTGTACTTAAATGTTATTTCTTTATATCGCACTAATATTATAAAAGCGAAAGTTTGTATGTGTGTATGTTAGTTACTCCTTCACGCTCAAACGGATTTAAATGAAAAGGATTTAAATGAAATTCCGTACCCAATATACACTGTATTAACATATAGGCTACATTTTATCCCGGAAACATGATGTGTTCCCGTGGGATGAGCAAATAATTAAAAAACTTTTTATCCGTGGGTGAAACCGCAGGCACAACTAGTAATCTATACTTCAAAGAAATCATTACAATCAGAGATGGAGCCCCAATCAAAATTTGGGACAGTAGCAACAACACAGTAATAAGAAAGCCCTGTATTTGTTATGTTGATATGACATAAATTAGTGATTTGATATTATAAAAATAGAGGAGAAAAAAGCTTATTGGCAAGTGTGAGTTTAAGTGCATTTCTACTTACTCGTAATTAATCTTTAGCCAAGTTTTAGTAAAAGTGGTTTATACTGAAAATAAAAAACAGTAAGTTAATAAAATAACACAACAGACCCGTTGGTCTGAGATTAAAAATCAACGGACGGAACGGATTACGGATCTTATACTCAGATGACATCATCGGGTTTACAATAAATAATTTTCATTTCAAAGTGACATATCCAAGTGTGTACAATCTAAGACAACATCGGATGAAATTTTGCCAGTACAGAAAGCTCCCGTAATGTCTATGCATAAAGTATTTTAAACTTGTTAAAATGCAACGTATTCTTGGAGCCAGTATCAGAGGTGTTATTTACTCCTTTGAGCGGTGTTCAGAAGTTTCAAACATTATATTTATGATTAAAACGACTGAACAGAATATGAAAAGAGTAATATATAACTAGTACAAGAAACGGGCGATTTTAAAGCAAGTTTTTAAATAAAATCAAAGCGCAGATAGCTGTTTGTTCCTACTTTGTAGGTCTATAGAACTCGTTACTTTGCAACCTTAGTGGTCCGAGGGTAGGTGGTAGGTGGTAAATATGACTGCGATTGCAGTTTGAACTTTCTTTAAGGTGTGGGTAAGCTTTGGAAACTAGGCACTGATTTTATGACTTTGAAAGTTCTCGATTCGAACCGTACTTTTTGTAATTTATTTGACTCGGAACTTTTAAATTGGGAAGTAGAAGACTACTAGACTAGACTACTAGGATGTATATATCTGAGGAACACATATTTGTGAAATTATCGTGGTGGGGTTTTTTGATGAAAAATATAGAACAGATTCCTTACTATCATTGATTATGCTAAGTAGTCAATACTGCTATTCCACTTTCCAAGGATCAAACAATAAAAGGGAATACTAGATTTAGATAATTTCAAACATTGCTTAAATTGAAGTCCCGCTTGCCCTTTATTAATATTATTATAGAAACTGACGTGAGTAGTACTCATAACTACAACTATTACACGGCTAACACTCACGAGATACAGTCGAATAACTCGACCGGTGTTCGGGCAATAAAGATTACGCGCGAAAGGAGTACGCGCGGCGCCGCCGCGCGTACTCCTTGAGGATGGGCATCTTTATTGCCCGAACACCGGTCGAGTTATTCGACTGTATCTTTATTAATATTACTTGATTTTTTTCAATCATATTGTATATCATATATTAGTTACTTAGCTTACCGAAAATAACTAATCGCACGTTTTCATTCTACTTATTCGCCTATTTAAAAATCAAACATCATTAAAAATCTAGGGTCTAGAATTAAATAGATCCAAAATTTCCGTGCAATATTCCGGAGTCATCTGTAGAGGATTTTTCGTGCACATCACTATTAAATATGAAATATTATATCGGAAGCGCTCGGTAAGGATGGGAAAAAGTGCATCGATAGAACAGACTTTGAAGAAGAATAACGTTCAATATATTTAAAAAATACCATGCGTCATACATCAACCCGCACTTGGCCAACGTAGTGAGACTGAATGGAAATGAACTGTGAGACTTCTCTCACTATTCATTTCCATTCATATCAGAATAGTGGAAATAGATGGGTTGAAGGTGTCTAATGTTTAGTATGTCTCTCTGAGTATATATCCAAAAATACCTATCAGTCATTAATTTAATTTTTTATCTGATGAAAAAATTTGCTACACGACTCCATTAGATCCTAGCATAATAAATCACACACCTGTTAAAAAAACGTAACGCGGCCAATGCTAACCTTCGGGGTATGATGCGATTCGCAGACGCGATAATTATTTATTTGGGTCTGTATAGAATCTAGTTCTCTCTGTGTTTGGCTAATTTTCGAATAGGATCAAATATATCAAAATAGGATTATAATAATAATAACACTCAACGATCACATTCATAGATCCCGGACCATAACTAGAATTCCATGTGTCTAGGAATCCAGGAACTACGAGGATCATGGTCCGTCAACACAGAACATATACATATACGTAGTCTAAGTGATTCGCATTTAAATTAAGAAGATTTGATTTCAAAATTAGCTCTGTAAGTTTATCCGTAACAAATAAAGTATCGATAAATTTCGTGTCCATCACTAGTGGAAGCAATGTTTCACTGGGATCGAGTGGAGGACGTGCATACTGGGAGTGCACCGAACGCCATGTGGCGCGGGAATATGTATATAACCTTATTTTCCGGTTCGGGATGCATTGAGGATATTGGAATGGTAAGTTGGAATCGAGGAAAAATATTTGGCCATCTTTGACATGACCACTTCATAACATCTATCATAGAAGTGAAGGCAGAAGGGAAGAGAGGATGCGGCAGTCCTAGAATATATAGATCAGTTAAAGAAGAAGATAAATACAAAATTATGCAGAAATATTTAGTGTGATTCCACTGAAAACCAACAAAAGCACTTTTAGATGATAAGAACCACACAGAACCATACAGCTCAGAAACACAGAGCCAGAACAAAATAATAATTTTTTAAAGAGATAAATGTCATATAAATTATGGCAATTAATATAATAATATAATATGATATGCGTGGACATCTCACACAACGCCATCCAGCCCCAAACTAAGCAAAGCTTGTACTATGGGAACCAGATAACTGATACAATACTTAGATACTTTTTGTTTGTAAATACATACATATAATACAATATAACACCCAGACACAGAACAAACACCTATGTTCATCACACAAATGCTTGTCCTGGGTGGGAATCGAACCCACAACCCACAGTTCAGAAGGCAGGGATACTTCCAACTGAGCTATCGGGCCAGTCGAATTACTCCACCGACAAGAACTGAATTCCTAAATAAGAAGAGAAGTTGGAAACCGTTGGTTGTAGAAGAATGACGTTTGTTGAAGTTTGAAAGCACACACCATCCTGACTCAGGATGTCAGAAATGAATCATGTCAATCGTGAGATATCAAAACAGTCTAATAATATATGAAGATAGAATATATGAAGGTTCATACTAAATTATATCCTGACAACAAGGTAAATTTGATTACCGAATCTCTAGTGCCCACAGAAGTATGAGCAACAAAGAAGGACACTGTAAGCTTCGGCCAAATATGGTGAGTCTTAAAAACACTTTAACATTTAAAGAAAACCAATAATCAACTAAGATATTTTCTGAATGTTTCGTTGCAGAATTGGATACAAAATTAAAAAAAATACATCATTACTCGTATAGTTAATTTATCTCCCAGTGTGCCCCTGGGATCTCTCCATGCGAAGCCTTGGTCGAATAGCGAATATCTCCCGACGATATTCTCCAATCTAATAACATTGCAGCTGACATTTTTGCAGTTTTATTACGTGCATCATTTTCTAGTTCTTATTTTAATACTACCAAGTTCTTATTTTCCAGTTCTGTGCTTTTCTGTGTGCTTTACTGTTTTGGATTTCTACCTAAGACAGACGATAAACTGGCTTAATTCTCCAAGATTTCAATAACTTTGACACAATTATTACATTTGAAATTTCGAGAAAACATTAGTTCATAATTTAAGTTTCCACTACGAGTATCACCAACTTTTATGCTGCATAGTTGACCAATTGGAGCAGTGCGTTGACCAATCACAGCAGAGGATTTTCGTTTGCACGGATCAGTTTGTCTATGAGATACGTGCGCTTACATTAGCACAGCTAAATAATGCATCGGTACCATTGCTCTTCAAGCTTGTAGGTACTCCATAGGTTTTCCTTTTAAGGTTTGAAAAGTACATTTTGTTTCCCATATAAAGGTAGGTACCTACCCACCAGTTATTTTTAACTATATTTTCGAAAATACACCTCGCAATACTCTATATGATACAGAATATCTGAATACAGAGTATCTGTACCTGGCATCATAGGGTAAATCACAGGAGTCTAAGTAATCATGTATTTGTTTTGAGACTCATTTCTCCACAATTTAAGGGAAGTCCTTATATTTCAAATCAAATTTGGAATATCGATGAAAAAGACAGATAAAACCAATACAGTTTCTAACCAAAGCTACGTAGCTATTTATTCTGAATGATTTATTTCTAAAACGGCTAGTTGAAGTTACTGACTAGATTCACGATGCTTTTCTAGTCCAGAACCGCATTAATTCAGTGCCACAACTTCACATTTCCTTTCGAGCTGACCATATATCACATTACAAAGCACAAAGAAATGAGGTCATCTATTTACGAGTGCGATATAAAAATGCGATCGGACACAATGCAGGTGGATATCTGCAACGGAACCGACGACGCGGCAGGAAAATATTTTTCCATTTTAAATAGGTTGGGATGGCGTATTCCTTAACTAGTCTCCGCTTGTGGCTTCTCTTCTACAAAAGTCTATGATCACACTTTTTAAATATAATTGATTCAGGCGTGACTTCAACAACAACAAACAAGTATATATGGAGAGCTTTAGCTGGAACGCGAAAAAGATTACGTCACCGCATTGTATTATTTTCCAAAACTTGTGTTATTTTCAGTGTTAGTGCATAAAATTGGTGGCATTCTATTCGTTAAGTGCTGGATTACAGGCGTGAGTGTGGGAAAACGGTATAATGATGATGAAACGTTTATTATCGTGTTGTTTCCAAAACTCCATAGAAGCTTCAAGTAAAGTTGCCACCACTTTACTAGGAGTATGACTTTGACTAGACTATGACTTGACTGTGACTTGACTTGATGACTTCGACTGTGACTTGACACACATTTGTGTGAAATATCACTAACTTGATAATTATCAATTACTTGACACTGGCTAAATACACGGAGGTGTGGAGCCAAAACATAAAAAAAAGTATATATGTATACGTAAACAACAATAATCTTTTGCAACCCCGCCAATATACGAGTAGATGATCCTATTGTTTGTTTTTAGTGGAATTATGGCGGTAAGATGGAGCGATGACATACGCAAGATAGCTGGTAGTAATTGAAAGAGTAGAGCCGAAGACCGGGCTCAGTGGCGTGCCTTGGGAGAGGCTTATGTCCAGCAGTGGACTAATATAGGCTGATGATGAGATGAATTACTCAAGATATTCTTGTTTCGTTTTGTACTTTTTCATTGTATGATCTAATTATTCATTCGTAAGTATTTTAATACTTTTTTGTGTTATATGAATAAGGAGCTTCTGCCCGCAGTTTCGACCGCAGCGTGGCCTATGGGAAAATAATTCAACCACCTATTTCACCCTCTTAGGTGTGGAATTTCGAAAATCCTTTCTTAGTGGATGCCTACGTCATAATATCTACCTACATGCCAAATTTCAGCCCGATCCGTCCAGTGGTTTGGGCTGTGCGTTGATAGATCACTACATGTCATTTAAATTATATTAGGTCTTTACCTATGAAATTGCCGTTTTGTTTGAAAAAAGTTAAAGTATTTTTTTTTCGAACTTATTTATTTCTTTTATTCAAAGTAATCACCCCTGCAATCAATGCATCTTTGCCAACGCTGTGGCAGTTTATGGATGCCCTTCTTGAAAAAATCAGCAGGACGGGAGACAACAAACTCTTCAAAGGCGTTTTGTACTGCCTCTCGGGAATTGAATTTTTTTCCCGCTAAAAAGTTGTCCAAATTTTGGAAAAAGTAATAGTCGGTAGGCGCAAGATCTGGTGAGTATGGCGGATGAGGGAGAGCTTCCAAACCCAACTCATGCAGCTTAGAGACGGTCTGTTGTGCAGTATGGGGTCGCGCGTTGTCGTGAAGTAGCAGTGGAGACGACCGATTGACCAAAGCTGGTTGCAGACGTGCGAGTTTCGCCATCATTGTGGTCAGTTCTTCAATGTACACATCTGCAGTAATGCTCTCGCCGTTTTGTAAAAAGCTGTGATGAATCACACCAGCACTAGACCACCAAACTGTGACCATCACCTTTCTAGGGGTCATTTTTCGTTTTGCACATTGCTTTGGTACCGAACCAGGATCTAACCAACTTGCTGAGCGCTTTCGATTGTCAAAAAGAATCCATTTTTCGTCGCACGTAACAATTCGGTTCAAAATTCATTTCTGTGCCTGTTAAGCAGCGCAAGGCAAGTCTCGACGCGTACGTTGCGCTGGCGATCGTTAAGTTCGTGGGGCACCCATCTATCAAGCTTTTTTATCTTGCCAATCTGTCGCAAATGGACGAATATTGTTTTGATGCTAACATCAAAAGCTGCTGCCAGCTCAGCTGTAGATTGAGATTCATCAGCTTCCACAATCGCCTTTAATTCATCATTGTTGACCAAAGTTTCCGGACGACCACGAGGTTCATTTTTCAAGTCAAAATTCCCAGAACGGAACCGAGCAAACCAATAACGGGTTGTACGTTCGTTTGTACAGTTCTCTCCGTAAACGTCGTTGATGTTACGTGTCGTTTGTGCCGCGTTGGTGCCACGACGGAACTCATATTCCATAATTACACGAAATTTCAAAGTATCCATTATGAGGAAAAATGTTGAAATGTAATGAAAATACAACGCTAATCAATAAACAAAAGACTTATATTGTAAATAGAATGTCATATTTTTAAAACAAAATTAATTTGAATTTAGAATTCATAGCCAATCAAAACTTTTTTTTGTTTGAAAAAGTCTGTACTGCAATACGGCAATTTCATAGGTAAAGACCTATTATATATATTATTTAGATGGATCTTTAATCGCCTGCATTAACGTTTTATAGCTCATAAGTTCGTTCTTATATCTTTAGGAGCTGATCAACTTAATTGCAGTAGCGCATAAGAGTTTTTACTATGAGAATAACTAATCGTTAATTCATCCTACAATAAAAATGAAAGAAGCAATTCATTTATGTTATAATTATTATAATAATAATGCCCAACGATCACAAACATAGATTTTGGGCCTTAACTAGGATTCCCTGTGTCTAGGGACCCAGAAACTACGAGGACCATGGTCGCACAACACCCAGACTCAGAACAAGTATATATGCTTCTTTTTCTGTGCACAAATACTTGTCCTTCCGCGGGAAACCAACCCGCTGCCTTCGGTTTATGAGCCGTCCTGCTCAACCACTACACCACAAATAATTTAAATCTATACTAATATTATACTTACTAAGATTTGTATTTTTGTGACGAATTGGCTCAAAAAGTACTGGACCGATTTTAAAAATTCTTTCACCATTTGAAGTCTACATTATCACTAATTAATACAGGCTATTTTAATAAAGGCAAGAAAAAGAATCCCTAGTTATATAATATTACAATCACAGCAAAACAGACAGACAAAACACCAATTTTTAACATACAGAATACAGAAAAGCGCATATATTTCTCGTTATCTAGAAAGTTCGTTAAATATTAGTTAGCTAGTGAATAGTGGGTGTTTTTTTTTCCCTATTAATAGTCGAGGCGGACTGATGAGTGCGTTTTTTTTTTATTCGCAAAAGTTGTTTTTTTATTTCGTATCTGGAAAATACTGGAAATGGGATGGAGTGGAACATGGATTTTAATTTGGAACGGTTTTTATGGAGGATTGAGTTGAATGTTTTTTCGACGAAGTGTGTCGGGAATTAATCAAATTGAACATGCTGTGTTTTTATTTATATCATCTAGCGGAATGTCCAAAATTATTTCTATATGAAAGTTTGCGTTTATTTATTTGTAACGAATTCACCCGTTAATGGTTTCGTGTCTTCATAAATGTGATAAGCAGTTGAAAGTAAAAGAAATCTTACTAATCACACTTCACACTAATATTATAAAGGCGAAAGTTTGTATGTGTCTATGTTTGTTACTCCTTCACGCTCAAACGGCTGAATGGATTTGGATGAAATTCGGTACCAAGATAGCTTATACACTGGATTAACATTATAGGCTACATTTAATCCCTGAAAATGAAATGTTCCCGTGGCATGAGCAAATAATCAAAATGCTTTTTATCCGCGGGTGAAACCGTGGCGCGCAACTAGTACCTATTATAAATACGAAAGTTTGTGTGTATGGATGTATGGATGAATGTTTGTTACTCTTTTGCGCAAAAACTACTGAACGGATTTGGATGAAATTGGCACACATATAGGTTATCACCTGGATTAACACATCAGATACTTTTTATCTCAGGTGAAACCAGGGGGCGCAACTAGTATTAATAAAATTTGTGGACATTTCACACAGCGCCATCTAGTCCCAAACTAAGTGAAGCGTGATACAATACTTAGATACTTTTTTGTTTGTAAATAAATGATAGATAGATAGAGAACTCTTTATTGTCTCAACAATGAAGTACATAAACAGGAATAGATATAATATATATGAACTAGTGTAACAATTGGCGCTCTTATCGCTGACAGCGATCTCTTCCAGACAACCTTTACATACATAGAATATAATATAACGCCCAGACAGAGAGCAAATATCGATGTACATTACACAAATGTTTTTCCTGGGTGGGAATCGAACTTACAACCCACAATTCAGAAGGCAGGGGTACTACCAACTGAGCAATCGGACCAGTTAATGGAAAAACTAAGCTAAAAGTGCGCTGAAAATCGCCAGTAAATAAACACGCTGTACACACCTCCCAGCCAATAAGATCAATTCGATATTCAAACCGACGAATCCAATCAATCGCTAGTCAATAAAACCGATCATACCAAACTACCAATTCTAATTTTAAACGCATTGACCGTCCATTAAATACCTACAGAAGGCGGTATGAACACGCACACATGCATAAAAACGTCGAACGTGTAATATCGATTCGAGCGTGCGCTCTTGTAGCCAATAGCGCAGAACCGATCAACCAATCAGAATGCACCATCGAGTCTTTCAAACGACCGACCATTTGTGCAAGACCCCTGCCTGACGGAACTTTCTCTTCTTTAGCTCCCGCTTTGTTGCTAATCGGGGAGGTGAGGGAGGTCTATTTGGTTTGGACGTTAGGAGTGAAGGTTCGATACCCCATTGGCTATCAATGTGGTGTTACGTTACGTAGATTTTCACGGTTTTTTCACGTGAATGGGAGTGCCGTTCACGGCTATTGGTAAACGATCGGCGAATGCTTTATATACGGTAGATACATAATGTTTCTTGCGCTAGGTGACTTTGAAATTAGAATGCGGAAAATGTACTATTAAGGAAAAGCTGTTAGGACAAAAACAGTTTATACGTAAGCGTCCTTAATTGGCGTTTATTTTCAATTAATTTTTTTTTAAACTAGTAAGGTAAATACAATATAATATTGAAAACTGCGAGTATAGTTCTTTTCTCTATACTGAATGTTTATACTGAAAAAAATTTAATATAGTCAAATCTAGGTTGTTAAATATAGTGACGTTTGTGGTCGAGGATCGAGCACGTAGATACAGCTAAGGTACCTATTTGATTTTGCTTTGAAGTTACTCCCGTTTATTTTTATTTTTTTATTTTTTTTTTATGTTCAGGAATGACGTGATGAGCTAGCCGTTCGCCTGATGTTAAACGACACGGCTGCCGATATCAGCTGCAGTGTTACTTGGAACTCTAAAGTATAGAGGTTCGCGTGACACTGCACTGCGCACGTCATCCAGAGACATCAGCACAATCTAGTAATAAGATTACTAAACTGTGAGATCAGATCATAAAGCCTCATTTGCCCAGTAATTTCACTAGCTACAGTGCCTTTCAAACCGGAACACAGCAGTGCTTGCGCACTACTGCTTGGCGGCAGAATAACTAGCAAAGCGGTGGTACCTACCTAGACGAACTATTATTATAAAGAGACTCACTACTTATAATATCAATCAGCCGAAAGATGTCTACTGCTAAAAATAGGCCTTTCTATCCACTTTGGCGCTTATCGTATGATAGGTTTGCCATTATAATAATACATAGTTGGTGATCATATAGAAGATCTTGATGTAGGTACTAAAATGTACCGAAGACAACCTTGGAGCCACTTGGTCAGTAGCGTTCTCCTCAGTACATTAAAATCTTACCTCAGACTTTTACGGCACATCCGCGATAAGAGATAATAATAATAATAACCCCCAACGATCCTATAGATAGATCCTAGACCCTAAATAGAATTCCCCGTGTCTAGGAACACAGGAACTACGAGGATCATGGTCCTACAATACCCAGACTCAGAACAAGTGCCCTTTTTTCTCTATCACAAATACTTGTCCTGCCGCGGGAATCAAACTCACTGTCTCCGTATTATGAGCCGATCTGTTCAACCACCACACCACAGAGGCAAGAGTAGACCTATACTCAGTGGGACCACAAGGAACGTAAAATCCTTGTATAATGCGAAGCTATTCAATAACACTCCCAGTGAACTGCACCCATCTAGATCATACTCCCCGAAGAGAACTAAAATCGATGAAAAATTTAACAGGGTCAGCAACACAGCTACGAACGAAGACGTACGGCTGGGGGGAACCACCCCTTACCACCCCCTGTCGCCTGCGTATAGATTTTTCTTTTTACCCCCCTCCAATATTAAAGACTAGTAGTTTTCTTTGAACGATGCTGTGAAAAGAGTTTTCAGTTCTTTGACTGTAGCTTTTTGTTTTTACTTTCATATTTGGCAAGTAACTAGCTAAGAGTTGTAAGGTGCAGATGCAGCACTTTAAAACGAGGGTTGTAAGAGTAGACGTAGCGTAAGCCGGCCTCCCACTAGTAGACCGAAGACCTGGTCAAAACTGCGGGGAATTTTAGTAATCGTTATATGTTATATGTACTAGGTGGTAGGACTTTTCTGCAACATTCATCTAGGTACCAGCGCTTTGCCAGTTATTCTGCCGCCAAGCAGTAGTGCGCAAGCACTGCTATGTTCCGGTTTGAAGGGTATTGTAGCTAGTGAAATTACTGTGCAATTGAGACTTAAGTTTTAACGTTTCTTAAACAGAAAGTGGTGGCTAGATAGACAAGTAGGTACTTGAACATGCCTTAAAACGTGTGAAAGATGTGAGTTCGAATCCTGCCAAGAGTTTGAGCCGAACTTTCGGTAAAGAATGCTTTATATGCTATGTTTATATATATATATATATGTATATATATGTAGAAGATTCAATGTATCGAGGAGAATGCTACTGCTGATGCTGAATGGGCATTCCTGAAAATTTCCTTAGCTGACTCCAATGGCACCCACGGGAAGAGGAGGGGTGGTCCTAGTTTTTTTTTATGTTAATGAATGATGACGAGTGACGAGTTACCGTTCGCCTGATATTAAGCAACACGGCTGTCCATATCAGTTGCAGTGTCACTCGGAACTCTAAAGTATAGAGTTTCGCTTGACACTGCACTGCGCACGTCATCCTGAGACATCAGCACAATCTAGTAAGATTACTAGACTGTGAGATCAGGTCATAAAGTTTCATTTGACCAGTAATTTCACTAGCTACAGTGCCCTTCAAACCGGAACACAGTAGTGCGCACTACTGCTTGGCGGAAGAATAACTGGCAAAACGGTGGTACCTACCTAGACGGACTTTGCAGAAAATCTTACCACCTAGTATTAGTTTTGTTTCGGTTCTCTAATATCAAGGACAGATGAACAGCGCAATCATTCCGTATAATAAGATTTTTTCCAGGCAGCCCCAGTGAGGCGATATTGCATCCAACTTGAATTTCTAGTTAACTTTGCAGTGAAATTGAAATTCCATTAGGAAGATTGCTTTTTAAAGTACCGCTTCTTGGGATATTGTTGATTTTGCTTCGAATGTAGGTAGAATAGATCGGATTGACTGGAAGGGTGATAACTCCGCCCATTTTCTTAAGTTATTTATACCTTCTCTATCTCGTATATTATAAAGATATTAAAGAAAAATGTTGCATAAAACTTTTTTTAACAGAATGGATGGAAGACGTCTTTCGTATTTTATTGAAATTCATCCCGTAATGTGGTTAAAAAGGAATGCAAAAATAAAGTTATATTTGGTGACGGTGGTGATTTGATTTGAAGTTGATATCAGTTCTCCTTAGTGATTTTGATATAAACTACATTTTGTTTTGACAATGTGATTAACTAACTAATAAAAAACTAACTAATAGCCAACTAGGATTCCCTGTATCTAAAGACCTAGGAACTACGAAGATAAAGGTTCCATAACACCCAGACACAGAACAACTTTGCATTTTTTTTTCATGCACAAATACTTTCCTTTCCCGGGAATCGAGCCCACCACCTGTGGGTTATGAGCCAACCTGACACCCGGATCGGACCAACATCCTATTGAGCTACCACCAACTGAGCTATGAAACCAGTCCAAGTCAGTATTGTATTTTATTGTATTGTATTCTATTTTATTCATGAACAACATACATTGTGTGTGAATTACATTAAATATAAAATAAATAAATAAATTACATTAAGGTTATTAAATTTAATTAAAATATTGGCAGCAGTCTTGCTTTTAGATTTCTATGTTTATTACATACAATGTAGCGGATGCTTTCACAAGTTCGCATATCGGTGTTATATTTAGAAAAGTCGGGCTCGATCCGAGGTGTCGCCCGGATGGGTTAGTTATGACTTTGGGGTAGGACTTAGGACTTAAGACTTAACTAGGATATAGGGAGGAGCTATCCGTAACTGTTCACATGTTCCGGGATACAATGAAGGATCGAGATTTGACTACAATTCTAATTTCTTACATGGGACATCAAGGCACATGAAAATACGGCATCCACATTATGGTTGAGATTTCAACCCGAACTAAACGTTTTGATACGCACTTTATAGTGCGAATAGTCAATGACTGGTTATTATGCAAATTAGCGTATTTCTCTATATACGCATGACCTATCAAGGTCCATTTGCCGTCATAAAAAGAAGTTAATTTAAAAAGATATCACTCTATTTCAAATGATTAAATATAGTTTAGGATTATGTTTATATTATGTAAATTGAATGTAGATTTAGTGTTAATTGTTGGAAATAAATGTCATTAATATAAAAAAGAGTTGTTCAATAATTACAATTATTTTAATAGAATTGCGTCATCATTTTCATTTTTATAGTATTACAGAACAGCTTGAACTGGAATTTATCATTTTATGATGTACATCTTGCATTTTTTTAGAACACTAACATATGAACAAGATGACGTCCCGCCTGACGGTTGAATCTATAGGTTGTAAAATATAGTAGTTGACAATGATCATTTTATGAATGAAATATCGATTTGAGAAGAACTGATTATTTTCGGAATGAAATATCACCTTGACCTACTACTAATTGAAGGGGTGAGAATAAAAAGGATTTAACTGATTTTTTTGACAAAATGACTTATGGGTATCGTTGGATTCAGCGTGAAATTATCTTCAATGATACATTCTCAAAATACCGAAATGAGGCTTAAATCTCGAGATTTTGAGTCTAAAAATGGTTTATCTGTCACAGGAATAAAGTTTGCTTAGCATAAAAACATTACTATATTTATTTTATTATATTTTATTTTTACAGTAATTGTATGAATTAGTACTATATTTAGTAATTTTAAATAGAATTAAAACATTTTCAAGCAACTGAAACTTACATAAACTTTTTCTATTACCTTATAAGCACTCTACATTAAAATGACGCCGTTGACGTTTAAAGTCAATTTTCTCTAAACTGTCAATTTGTCAGTTAAATCCTTTTTATTCTCAACCTTTCAATTGTGCTAATACTACTACTAATTAGGGGCCATTCATAAATTACGTCACATGAATTTCATGATTTTTTTTGCCCCTTCCCCATCCTTATCAAAGCTGGTCACATTTTAAGACCCTAGTGTGATGACCCTAACACCTAGTGTGATGACACATATTGCAATTTCACATTAAGAAATTTATGAAACTAAAAATTTTGTGTTGTAATCCTTTGATTTAAAATATAATATTTTGAAAAAAAAACGTGATGACTCCAAATTTGGCAGCCCTCCCCCCTTCTTGACACACAATTGTACACTTCATCAATCCCCTCTCTCCACCTTAAAGTGTGGCGTCATTTATGGATAGCCCCTTAGTTAACATGACGCGTGTAGTAGCTAATGAAAAATACTTTATTGTACAACTCCAAAACACAAAGTATTTCTAAAAATATGTCAATTTTTTAACTTAATAGTTAAAATTAATTAGTTACTGAGATATCTGCAAGCTACAAGTCCGTCCCTGTGGCGGTCAGATCATGAAAGCATTCCTGGGACATTAGAGTCGCGTACATTTTCATAGATTTATCGACGGAATGGACTTATGACGGAGAGGTTGTCAAACTTTTGTTGGTATCCTCAATAGCTGATCAAGTGTCAAAATCGACAGCCTCTGTGGTGTGATGCTTGAGCAGGTCTGCTCAAAACCCGAAGGCAGCGGGTTCGATTCAGGATAAGTATTTGTGCACAGAAAAAAAAAGGCGCAAATACATACTTGTTCTGAGTGTGGGTGTTGTGTGTGTCCTCGTAGTCCCTGGGTCCCTAGATACAGGGAATCCTAGTAAGGGTCCAGAATCAATGTAAGCAAAAAAATTGAACGACGTTACAAAATATTGGCTCAGAAATTTCGAGTAGAGAATTGGACAGGATTTATCTTTATAAATCCTCTCCAAATTTATTTTTGTAGTAGGCAATGAGCTAGTAGCATTTAGCAGATTAGCACGTTGCCCGTAAAAAAATATAGTAATTACCAACTATTCAAAATCTTATTTTTTGAGAGCATTCTTAATATTTGGCAAATTCGGAACATTAAGAAATGAATTTAACAATATAAACCAAAATATTATTAAATGTAATTTGAGGTGCATTTTAATTAGGTAATAGACCGTTTAATAATAAGAAAAATTACATTTATACATATATTGACTGAAACAGTAAGTTGAAAGTAAATTGAAGTTGAGTTAGTGCAATAGCAAGATAAAGTCTCAGTGGGCAGACTATATTCAGGCTCTTGATGATAATGACATTACTATACGCGTTTATATTATTTTAGTAGGTTTCTAATCGAGTGTTTATCAGAATTTTGACTGAATAACGTGTCATTAAAAATGATTTAAGATTCAAGTTTGGGAGCCACAGACAAATGCCAATTGAGATGGCGAAACCAAACCGCGTATATTTGCGGCGCGCACCTGCGACCGTACAAATCATAGCGTGCGATGTACGATGCATCATCGATGGATCGCTGCATCTTTTATACTTCTTATATCTGTGGACGCAGTCTATTCGTGGCCAAAGGTAATGAACTTGGTATCTTCAAAAGGAAAATCAATTATTGGGAGATGAAAAATATGAAAAATAAGCGCACGAAGAGCACGAAACATAAGCACGAAGAATTTGATGAATTGCTTTAATTTATATATTTACTTTGTATCGTGTGTTTGTGTTTTAATATTTTTATGATAATGATAAATTTATGTAAAATTGTTATCATAATAATTTTTTTTTTGGTAAATTTTGTGTAGTTATTTTGTACGAATAGATGGAGTAGATACATTAATGATTATTTATTTTTAATAGTAATAATGCATTTCTGTGTAATTTAAAAACCCGTGAGGTTAACTTTATCGGTGTTTGTACTTTATTAGAAGTAGTATACGTCTTTTTAAATTACACATAATTACATTAATTATTAGCAAAAATATATAATCATAGTGTTAACTATTTACGTTGCAGTTTTAATGCATTGTTAATGTTGCCAATATAAAATGTAACTTATTCTACTATATAAATAAAAGAAAGTCGTGTTAGTCACACTATTTATAACTCAAGAATGACTAAACTGATTTGGCTAAATATTGGTGGGGAGGAAGCTTAGAACCAGGAAACGGACACTTTTTATCCCGTTCAACCGCGTTTCACAAATTCATCCGTGCGAAGCCGGGGCGGGTCTACTAGTAAATATATATATATTTATATATATATATATATATATATATAAATATAAGAAAGAGAAGAAAGAGAACGTTTACTCGTATTCAGGATATCAATATATATTGATATCCTTTCTTATTTTATTTCAATTGTTTGTCTTTAAACTCAAATTGCATAGAGTCCCTTTACTGACGTCCACTTCCTTAGAGACATCATCGAAAGCGTAGTTTACCGACAGCATTGAGACAGTTATTGATGTTCTCACGAATGGTCTCACGCACCATTTACACCAACGGCAATAAGCGTTACATAGTCTATGCATCATTGATTCGCTGTATTTATATTTAGCAATGCTCAAACTGGTGGTGATGCTTGCAATACTAAAATGCAAAATGATACATATGACGGCGGCAACGTCCAGTTGTAAACTCTATGCGCAGTGGGCAGTATACCGTAATTTACCCCATCGTAGCATTTAAATTTATTACAGTGGCAACACCGGTATCTGTCATCGCTCCCCCACCCATCTGGCTATAAAAAGGGAGCGCTCGGTGTACTACGGATTATTCTTGCTCCGGACGCGGCCCGGTGCGCATGCTGCTGGCCTATAGTTATATAGGTTGCAACCTACGCACAACCCGTTATCCTATATAAAGATTTTCTTTATTTTTTATGTTAATAATAATAGTCAGATAATAGTTATTGATGTTAAGCGACACGGCCGCCCATAACAGAACAGTGTCACTCGAAACTCTAAAATATAAAGTTTCGCGCATCATCCCGAGACGTCAGCACAGTCTGGTAATAAGATTACTCGACTGTGAGATCAGATCATAAAGGCTCATTTGCCCAGACTTTGCAGAAAAGTCCTACCACCTAGAATATCTAGTTTAGTTTCGCTCAAAATAAAGTAAATGTCCTGGCTGGTATCACACAGAATCGCTTAGGTCCACACAATATAACTCCGAACCACACGGAATCACACAGAAATTGTTTATATTATGTTTGATTTTTTTCTCATTTGCTTTTTTCTATGTATTATAAAATTTCTGTGTGACAACCAACTTTTTTAATTCTGTAGGAACAATATTATCATCAGTTTTTTTAAAATCAGAGAGTTTAAATGTTAGGACCTTATTATAGTCTTCATTCAATTTTGTAAGGCACGATAACATCACTTATTAGATTTTAAATCACAACAAATCTAAATATTAGAAGCCAAAGGCGTGAATTAACAACATAACTGTTTTGTACTTTTAGTAATGTCATTTTAATACGTCTACAGTTACGTACCGTGACGTCATTATCACCAACAAGACCTTTGAATCTATGTTTTATTGCTGTCGATTCAGCCTTACTTGATCACTATTTTCAAAACCATTAAGTTCAAATTTATCTGTCTTTTCATTTAAAACTGTAATGTAATTTTGCTATAGTTTAAAGAAATTGCTGATCGTTATTCAAAACAGTTCCTTTCGGCTAAGAAACTAAGGTAGAAATGACACAGCAAAAGTTTCAAAAAGTGACAATGTTACAACTGCTGTTAAACCAATTGATGATGGTGTTTCGAACCTATATAATAGAGTTCAAATTATTACAAAATCGTATCAAGAATTGATGAAGATAAATTTGATGATCGCAGAAATCGCTCGATTGTTGGTGAATAGGTGACAATAAGGTTTTTGTTGTTTTATCCAAAAGCAAGCGTTCATTTCGAGTAGCTTATGGTGAAATCAAAGCGTTTGTGATGGTTTTATAAACGATTTCTGATTTCCCCCTAATATGGGTGTTGGTAGATGTAATATGAGGTGTTAAAGTTGGTTTACAGAAAGACTAGAAATAATATTGGTGTTAAAAAGATTTACTCTGGAAGGCACTGACATAGAATATATAATATAGTACGTACAACCAATATGTTTATTAATAATGAGAGTACTATGATTACTGACAGCTTCTGTGGTGTGGTGGTTGAGCAGGTCGACTCATATCCCGGAGACGGCAGGTTCGATTCCCGCGGCAGAACAAGTATTTATGCACAGAAAAAAGCGCAATACTTGTTCTGAGTTTGGGTGTTGTGGCACCATGGTCCTCGTAGTTCCTGAATCCACACAGGGAATCCTAGTTAGGATCCAGGATCTATGTACGTGATCGTAGGGCGTTATTATTATGTTGGCTAACAACTTATATTCAATTTAATTTAAAAGAACAATTTGTAACAGGCGATAAATGAAAAAATGCTTTTTTCACTTCAACCATTAATTAAGAAATGTACAACCAGTTCATTTATTATACACACATTCTATTTTCAGTTATTGACCATCCAATATATATCAAGTTCATCTAGGTAGGTACCACCGCTTTGCCAGTTATTCTGCCGCCAAGCAGTAGTGCGTAAACAATGCTGTATTCCGGTTTGAAGGGCATTGTAGCTAGTGAAATTACTGAGCAAAAGAGACTTTACAACCTGATCTCACAGTCGAGTAATCTTATTAATAGATTGTAAAGATGTCTCAGGATGACATGCGCAGTACAACAGATATGGGCAGCCATGTCGCTTAAAATCAGGCGAACGGTTAGCTCGTCACGTCATTCCTTAACATAAAAAACCATAGCATTTTAATAAATGATATGAGTTGGTTAGCGCACATGATTGCTGTAATTTTAATTCTTATAAGTTTATATCAAAAGGCAATCATACACAAACTACGAGTAAGATTCCGGTAGTAATAAAGACTAGAAGCATATGCATAGGAATATAGAGTATTATAGATCGGCGAACAATGCACGGAAACGTACGCGTCGGTGCGTATGCGCAGCTAGATCGATCAGCGATGCCGATCTGCCGATCCAAGGCGATCTGGAGGAACTGAAGTATAAAATAGACTTTGCTTTAGTAGAATTGCTTACTAATACTAAAACCGTTATAAAGCTCGTAAAAGATTAAAACCATCTAGGGTTAGTGAGTATAAGTTTATACTTATACTCACTAACCTTAACCTCGCCATGAGGAAAGCGATTCTATTGAAAGCTAGATTATTAAAATTAATTAGGTGGTAGCACTTAGGTGCCACCGCTTGCACACTACTGCTTGCGGCAGAATAACTGGCAAAGCGGTGGTACCTACCTAGACGAACTTTGCAGAAAAGTCCTACCACCTAGTAATGTATTAATGTATTGTAAATGTTCTTCGAGTACATCTAAATATATATATAACTCAAAGGTGACTGACTGACATAGTGATCTATCAACGCACAGCCCAAACCACTGGACGGATCGGGCTGAAATTTGGCATGCAGGTAGATGTTATGACGTAGGCTTCCGCTAAGAAAGGATTTTTCGAAATTCTACCCTTTAGAGGGTGAAATGGGTGGTTGAATTATTTTCCCATAGGCCACGCCGCGGGTGAAGCTGCGGGCAGAAGCTCGTTGCCATACACAAGCCAACATATAATCTCTTGTTAATAAGACATAGTTTCAGTAGATGTTCTGTGGGTACATAATATATATTTTCTAGAGTATTAACTACGATAGAGCGATGAGATTCCTCAGTATGTTTACGTCGTAGACAGAATTTCTGGCAAAGTTGGGTGTTTCGATAGGTTATGACACAGTAGTGATAAATTAGTACGATTAGTGGATTTAGTAGTACGTGGATTATATGAGATATTGGCTACAAGCGTGTTTTATTAATTTATCGTGGAGTATGCTTTGATCAAAATTTATACGTGTTTTTTGATCCAATTTCTTTAATTTATAGAGATATAAATTTTTGGAAAGATCACGATATAAAAAATATGGTTATTAGCAGTTTAAAGTCTCGTATTTTGTAACAATATATAATTATACAAGTAATATACAAGTAATTTCACTAGCTACAGTGCCCTTCAAACTAGAACACAGTAGTGCTTGCGCACTACTGCTTCGTGGCACAATAACTGGCAAAGCAGTGGTACCTACCTAGACGAACTTTTAAAAGTCTACCACCTAGTAAAGCACTTATAAGATAATTCATAATAATTGACTGGCCCGATAGCTCAGTTGGTAGTATCCCTGCCATCTGAACTGCAGGTTGTGGGTTCAATTCCCACTCAGGACAAACATTTGTGTGATGTGCATCGATGTTTGTTCAGTGTCTGGGTGTTATATTGTATTCTATGTATGTATTTACCAACAAAAAGTATATAAGTATTGTATCTGGTTCCCATTGTAAAAGCTTTGCTTAGTTTGGGGCTAGATGGCTCTCTGTGTAATGTAAACACATATTATTATTATTATAGCTAAAAAATTAAACTATACTTAAGAACTTAAAATGAAATACTATTTATAATTTTGAATAATTTAAAAACATTTGTCTTCCATTTCCTTAACATTAATCCTATTCAAGTAGAAAACGGGCCAATTGCGAGTTAGACGCATGACCTCCGGTGTTCCGTACATATACTAGGAAAGGGCTATAATTCCTTTAGTTTTTGTAGAACCCTAAATCATTCGGCGCCACGCAGGAGATTCTCTTATCCGTGTTTAATTAGGATCTAGTTGTAAGCTGGTTGTAGACGAAGGGCATGCAGTGGACCATGGTCCCACAACACCTAGACACAGAATAATATATACTTAATGATATAAGAAATACTTGTCCTGTCGCGGAAATCGAACCCGCCACGGTTATGAGCCAACCTACTCCACCACACCACAGAGAGTGTGTGCATTAAACAATATTCTTTACCATTCTCAGAAGTGGTAACAATTCCAAATTCCAAGTTCCAAAAATTTAGTTCGGTCGTTTAACACTGATCATTTCTCTCACAGTGGTGGTTACAATTACTATAAAACGTCATAAACAATATTATGTCTCTATAAGGTTTGGAAGAGATTGCTCTTAGCGATAAGACCGCTCATTTTACCTATATGATTCTACATTTACATGTTTATTACTGGTGTTAATAATGTGTATTGTATTGTGTGCTATATTGTGCTATATTTGACTGACTGCTCTAATGACGAAGGCAATGAGATTTAAAATTAATTTATTTATAAAAAAAAGCAACCTGCACCACCTGAGATTAGCACGTATCTGTACCACAGATTAAAGAAAATAGATACTTATAGCCAGTGACTTTCATAAACGGTCCAATCTTAAAATAGCTTTTTCATCCAATTTTAACCATAGATATTTCAGTCGATGCTCCGTTATTTATTACGTGGTTCACCTTATTTTGATATTTTCACACCGAAGATACTAAAAATAAACATAAAAGATACTTACGGAAAAAGATAAGAAGAGAAGAGATGAGAACTGATGAACTTATCTTCGTTACTTACATGTATTTCCGATTGTTACTAACGAATGTCGATTTCTCGACCAGGTTTCGAGCGTATCCGATGCTCTTTCCAGGAGGTGAGTTCACGCAGCGAGATCGCGGCGGTGACGTTGAGTAACAGTCGGGTTTAATAATAAAATATATTAATTTAAAATTAATCACACTCATGAGAATTTTAATACTAAAGTTACCTACATGGTTCTATATGGTACATAGTCAAGAAAGAACTTCCAGTTGCATTAGATTTATTTTATTATTTTTGAGCAGCTAAAAAGGCGCAAATATAGTAATCTTTATAGCGGTTTTATATTTGCGCCTTTTGCAGTTGAGACACTGGGGCCTTGGGGACCGAGTGCTCACCAAATTTTTAAAGACCCTTCTAAACGTCTGGTTGAAGCAACACGTGACCAAATGCTGGCCTCTACTTCGGCCAAAGATTGAGCATTGCCATTCAACGTGGCAATGCTGCCAGCATAATGGGCACGTTGCCTACTGGTAGTGGTTTGTTTGATTAAGTTCCCTTTTTATTGTTTTATGTGTATTAAATAATATTATGTTAAAAATGTTGCATTAGAGTTTATAATAACAATATTGTGCGTCTGTATTTCGCCTAACCGCAGATCACTCTGTAGTATCCCGATTAACATGTCCTGCTACTTGACAAAGATATATTTAAGCACCGCAGTGCGTATTTTAAACTCTAGTAGAAAGGGAACTATGACGAAATTTCTAAATCACAGTTAACATCGCTTCTCGGACACTTCATTCATAGAATGTTTATTCAGTTTGTGTTTACTTTTGTCGTGTTTACGTGAGATAGCGTGTTATATTATCTGTAGGATTAACAACGTCACTATTCCGTGTTCATGCTTCAAATAAGTAACTTTTTTATTCTTTTGGTTGTATTATTTCAACAGGTTTCCAAAAAGACTTCTCTTCCTAAAGGGATTGTTTATTTTTGACAGCCTCTGTTGACAGCAGGTTCGATTCCCGCGGCAGGAGAAGTATTTGTTACACAGAAAAAAGCGCAAATACTTGTTCTGAGTCTGGGTGTTGTGGGACGATGGTCCTCGTAGTTTCTGGGTCCCTAGAAATAGGGAATCCTAGTTAGGGTTCAGGATCTATGTACGTGATCATTGGGCGTTATTATTATTATTATTTTATTATTAATTCATTTTTTTTCTTTTAATAACATGTAGATTTATATCACAAAATTAATCATTTTCCGCTGCTGAACATAGGCCTCCATTTCGAATGCTTCTCATAGGGGAGTTTGCCAATAAAAATCTTTGACAGGTGTTTTGGTGGCCACAAATTTTTTTAACGCACCGAGGAGTATGCCGTTGCTGCAACTGTATTAAAAAAGCGCAGTACTCTTAACAGATGGATTTCAAAACTACTGGCATCGTGTACACATCCACTTACCCCTAGGGAGCTATAATAGCCTCCCTGGTCCCTGGCAAAGTGTGTTATAGGACACACCCGATCCCTGTAAAAGAAAACCCACACCCCAATAGTGGAAACGTATATTAGGCTGATGATAATATCGCAACAAATTTCCTTCATCAGTATCTTCTTAAGCCGTTAACGAAGCATTGAAACTCAACAGCCCCAGAGCATTGGAAAGCGCACGCACTCTCACGCACATCGTCTCTTATCTTACAAATATCAGCTGGCATCGCTTCACACGGCCTACATTGTCACTAATTAAACTGCCAAGCTCATTGACTTTGAAGGTGAGGAGAGATTGGTGAGGCTTTTTCGTGAATACCTTACAACTGAATCAACAACGATAGGCGCAGGAAAGACCATACACGAAGTGATCTGCTGAACTGACCCACTAGTCTGTCTGACGAGTCCTACGTCTTCTAATTCGAAAACCTTTCTTCCCTATGGTTTGTAGGTCCTGCGAGTGAAGTTCCAGCCCACTGCTATATCAGGGAAGCTCCCTTAATCGTTACAATTACCGTTTACTATTCATTTGCAAAATAACTCTTAGAATTAGCAAGTTGATATGGCAGTGGGCTGGCATCTCGCTCGCAGGACCAACAAACGATAGGGAAGAAAGATTTTCGAACCAGAAGACGCCAAAAGTAGGTTGACCCCACTAGGTGAACGACCTAGTCAAAAGCACGGGAGCTGATGGATACAGAAGGTCAGCAAAGTGGCGCTCAATGGGGAAGGCCTATGTTCAGCAGTGGTCGTCTTTAGGATAATGATGATGATGATGATGAGTCATTTGCAATCACGGCTCTCACACCGACCAAGTTGTGGGTACACCTAGATGAAGGCCATCCGATGCTCCATATATTCCTAACTATTCATTAGTAACAAAATAAATAATAGAGTCCCTGATAGGATTTCATAAAAGACAAGACCATATAACTAGCATGGAGAGATATAACGATGATGATGATATGAAAAGAGACTATAATATAATATGTGTGGATATTTCACACAGCGCCATCTAACCCCAAACTAAAAAAAGCTTGTGCTATGGGAACCAGATGACTGATACAATGCTTAGATACTTTTTTTTTTGTAAATACATACATAGAATAAAATATCACACCCAGACACCGAACAAATATCGATGTTTATCACACAAATATTTTTCCTGGGTGGGAATCGTACCCACAACCCACAGTTCAGAAGGCAAAGTTACTACCAACTGAGCCATCGGGTCAATAAAAAGTGGATGGCGATGACATTAAAAATTAACCACTAGACTGGTGAGTTTTTAGCGTAACATCATTTAAAATTCCAGATCCTAAGGTCAGTTAAAAGTACTTGAACGCATTTGCAAGAGAACAATAATCACAGCAAGACAGTGGATAGCATCTCTTCCCGATTAGACGCAGCCCCAACCATTGTTGTGATGAGCATGCTTCTGGCTCTGGTATACACGTTACCCGTACCATATTTATTTAATTCAGTAGATAATAGTCATTGTTTTCTTACAAATTTTCTTACGTGTTTAATATGGTCGATACTTATTAAAACGAGTCTTTTGATCTTGGAATCAGTCTCATGTTTAATAAGTAAATCTTCATATACTTTCTATTCTATTGTTTCCTTTAGTTTGTTTTTAGGAGCACATTATTACACGCTATGTCATTTACTTTATTTTGATTTATTTCACTATTTTCTTTGGATGCATCACATGGTAGGGGCATCTGATCATCTAGGTAATATCTGATACGCACTTCCTCGACTCGCTTCGTTAATTCTCAGCAAATGATTTAAATATCAACTATTAGTTGTATGGCTTTGAGATTCTGATGCAATCGTGATTGGCCTTTGTTTAAATGGTCGAAATCATTAGTAGATTTTGTGTTCTTTAAAAGCTTTACGAATACTTTGTTTTTACTTTCTCTACCGAGTCTTGTGCTTATTGTATCAGTTTTTAACTAAATATGAAAGATCATGATTTTTTTTTTTCATTTTCCAAGAATATATAATATAATAAATAATATCCAGACTCAAGACAAGTATTTACGATTTTATTTTTATGCAAAAATACTTGTCCAGCGCGGGAATAGAACTCATCACCTCCGGGTAATGAGCTGACCTACTTAACTCCACACCACAGAGGCTGTGTAATTATGATTGTTAAATTAACTTTACACAAAGATCAGAAGCCCTTTTCGACACCACTGCTTCAGTGGTATATCTACTCTTATATTTCTCTTATTATATATTCTTAACTAGGTACTGTTTATATTTAATTGTATCAATATTCTTATAAGTTTAATTTTTATTTTAGTAAGTGAGTATTGAGTAAATGTTTTTTCTACTTTCTTTCTTTCAGAAGCCATACAGAAATTTGTTTAAGTACTCCATTTTTTTTCAAATTTAGCGGAGTAATGATGCTGATGCTGATGATGATGCACTTTGGGTTAGTTTACCAGACGTCTTCCAGTTCATGATTATAAAGTTGTTCTTTTAGATATTTTGCACAGTAATTTCGCAATATAATGCCATCTGTTTTTCCTTGTCACAATCAGCCATAAAAAATATCTCTACAACATAATTGCGCCCCCATTCGTGCGTAGGCGCATCGCCTCCAAGACAATACACCTTATCTTCACCTCTGATCTGTCACCACACATCGCTGATCACTAATAGCACAATATAGAGATTCAGACAGTAAATCAAGATAAATGATCTTGAAAATATAAGATGTTAATATTTTTCCATAGCCTGACTAAAAGTCACATTGATTGCAATAAAATAAGTCTCACTGCCTTCTAGTATAATTTCGATTACAATAGTATTTGATTTCAACAAAGTTTTTAGAAAATAAAGTCAATTTGCCGTGTTAAAAAAAAACAAAGTGTTGGTTTTTTATTGATTATTGCAAGTAATTCTAATTATTTTTTTATTTATTTATTATTACATGCCTTCATACAATGTCATTACTTAGTCTAACCAATCTATACAGTACTTAGTTTCCTATATTACATTGTATGAGCCCTGTGAGGGCGTTGCACTTTAGAGCATACATTGTCTAACTCTCGTCACATTACAATAATATCCAGGTCGAAGGAAATTATGATTACTGTCACTTAAATTTTTAGGTTAATTGTCAAACTTTGATCATTATTCGTTTTAAATATTTATAGTATATACATGATTTATAAGCCACGACAAATACATGTAAGTATACATGGTTGGGAGTTATCCAACATAATCATACTTTTCCACTTCAACAATGAGTAGGTAAGTAGGCGCGAAATGATGAGAGATGTCATTCAAAGAAGTAGGTAGATAGCATATTATGTCCTACGGTCGAGTGTAACAGGGCCGAGCGAGTTAAAGTTTATCCGATTTGAATTCTTCGACTGAATAATAGCCTTTTTTTAGTAATAATAATTTTGGTCGTCTTGTAAATGTAGTATCTTCTACCTCCGATTTGATATCTTCAGGAAGCCGGTTATATATAGAAATGAGTCTGTGATAAGGACTCATGCTTACTATTTTTAGAGTTGTGATGGGGGGCACTAATTTATTTTTATTTCTTCTGTTATAGTTTTCATTTAATTCAATATCAGATTTAAAGAGGTTTCTGTGTTTTCTTACGAACCCGTTATCCGTTTATCGTTATGTGTATTAGTCAATATTTTTTCACCTAAATCAATTAGCCCTTATGATATAATATGATCTGCTTTGTACAAACGCAACGTCAATAGCATCGTTGAAGTTTTGCATTAAGATTTACATGAAATGCCCTTACTTACTTACATGAAAAAGCGTAATAATGGCATCTGTAATACAAGTAATTTGGTCGTGTCATGTGAGTTCGTCACGATCTTTGCTTAATTACTAATGATTGTATGAGTGGACGTTTTTAATGAGTTATATTTCAATGTTTTATTTTATATCTAATTGCTCCGGATGTCGATAAGATCAGATTACTTGCATTATAGTTGGTAGTGAAGTGCCTAGTTAGTTACTAGAAGATACCTTTGAATCATCTCTCCTTTGTATATATTTAGAGTGTCTGTTATGTGATGGTTGGGCAGGTTGGCTCATAACTGAGCGGTGGTGAGTTCGATTCCCGCGACAGGACACGTATTTGTGCACATAAAAAAGCGCAAATACTTGTTCTGAGTCTGGGTGTTGTGGCACCACGGTCCTCGTAGTTTCTGGATCCCTAGATACAGGGAATCCTAGTTAAGGTCCGGGATCTATGTTTGTAATCGTTGGGCGTTATTATTATTATTATTATTATTATATTGTCTTCAACATATTTACCGGCCAGCCCGATTAATTTAATTGCTGTGAGATAAACTTGGCGATTAAAAGTGCTACTTAGTAGAATATTGTACTCTACGTTTTCCAGGACGCGGTCTTCATCTCTGAAATACCTCATTCTAACAGTTGTCGAGTTTTCAGCTAATATGATCAGCGAGGTGATCTCGAAACTTTGATTGCAATGCAACAGGAGAAATTTCCATAGTAACTATGCACATAAGCTGCGTATCCAAACTGTCAAATCTATACAAAATTTTATTTCTATTGGCTACATTCGAGTTACACGATCGCCCAGCAGCCCATTGATACTTCAGTTTATTTTTCGGTTAGTTGTAAACATAAGTTCTTTGTAAGATAAATAACGGCTAAACTCATGTCTGTTACAAGTCGAAATTACTCCGACCAGGTTTCAGACATATTCGACGTCCTTCTTATGGGAGCCAGTTACTACCGCAATAAGTTCTTTGTCGAATTTTCTTTTTGTTATTATTTTTACTGAACTGTCCTTAGTTCCAGTTATTGATTTCTTGACTTCCACGCATGGTTGACTTATCACTTTAACGTATCTAACTAACCAAAACCCAGTGGGGTCATGGGTCATTAGGCCCTGTCCATGGGCCCATAGTCGTATAGGTGACGGTTTGATTGATTCCAGTCTATAGCATTTACATGGGCAACCAACCGTGGTGCTTAAAATAACATGTCTCAATGAGACTCCGGACATGTGTTGTGGAATTTTGGTTTACGGTTGGTTGAACTTATTGATTTGAATATTTTAAAGCTGTTATTTTGTGCCTTAGGGGTTTGGAATTATTGTAGCGTTTATACCGTTCTTATTAACAACGAGCTTCTGCCCGCAGTTTCGCCCGCAGCTTGGCCTATGGGAAAATAATTCAACCATCCATTTCACCCTCTTAAGGGTAGAATTTCGAAAAATCCTTTCTTAGCGGATGCCTACGTCATAACATCTACCAAATTTCAGCCCGATCCGTCCAGTGGTTTGGGCTGTGCGTTGATAGATCACTATATATGTCAGTCAGTCAGTCAGTTGAGTTATATATATTTAGATGATATGTAAAGTTCGGAGAACAAATATGAGTGATCATGAAACATTGTTATAATAAATAATTTTGTATGCAGCATTTGGTTAGAAGCAAGATTGGTGATCGCTATCAGGAGGTATTTACAATTGAGCTCTATCGTAATTTGGAGGTCACGTCAGTTCTGGCTGCAGTAGAACACAATGGATGTCTGCAAATGGTTTTTGAGAGGCCTGCAGGTTTATACCTTAAGACAGCCCTTACAGCAAGGGCTAGTTTGCTTTTATCAAAATAAAATAACTTAAAAACTTTTTTGTTTTGTCTTTAATATTTCAAATCAGTTTCAGACGATTACCTTATTAGTGTTCAAGTATTTTTTTTTCTGCTTATTATATAAAATATGTATTTTACCTCTGCAGCTGTGCCGTGTTGTATGTTGATCAAGACTGATTCAGAAAGTTTTAACTTTTACAATAATAATAATTTTGGGTTTTTGAGAATATGCAATTTCACATCTATATTTTTTATGCATAAAATAATAATATTCTTCAAAAAAAAAATCGTCAAATCAAAAATTAAATATCTCAAAAAATTACTAAGTTACAGCTATTTTAAAATACAGGAATAGAAAGAGATAGCTCAAACACGCAGTGACCTCAGTTAGTAGCTATGAGGAAGCTCCACAGGATCTCTGATTTGCAAGAAAAGGACGGGCAAGGCCCACTCCAGAAATTTTAAAAGCGTTCTACTATTCTGTGATTTATATAGCGATTATATTCATTTTTCAATTAATATCATTATTAAACTATTTTATGGACATAATATTTATTTGTTCATTTTTAATAGTAGTCAAATAGCCTAAAGACCCACCCATATAGTACCTATTGACTGACATAATTGATCTCAGCCGTCAGGCATGGTGGGTTTCCAAGATGGAACTGCTCAACGGATTTCGGAAACTAAAAGTCTGATGAATGTCCTATTCTAACTAAAGTTGTAGGAAACCTTGGGACGTTTTTTGAGAAATAAAATAAAAATGAGGTTACAATACAAAAAAAATAAAATTCCATACAAAATGGAAAGTAGTATATGCCCGTCTTAACCTAGAATGATAAAACCTTATATTTTCTATACAGAGCACTAAATCATGACTGAGAATTGTTCTAAAATACACATTTTTGTTCTCAGGGTTATCCAACATATTATAACACATCTAGTACAGATATCCTTACTCTCCCCATCACGAGTCTGTGGTATGCTTGTTTGCGACCTTAAGTATAAAAACGTGTGCTTTTTTAGTTCAAAACGAAACGGTATTGATATTCATACATCAATATCACACACGTACTACACCACAATAGGAATCCGGGGGCGTCACGGTTGCCCGCTCCCTTTGCCATCGGCGTGATGATATAATGGCGTCGCGATGGTTCGCCTTCCTTCCTGTCTACTCCTTTGTGAGGAAGCGCGATGGTTGATGGCCCACTTAGAGTGCTGGTAATGGCGATTCGATGTATTTTTGAGTTTTATTGCCAAAGCAGAAGTTTGGAAGAACATTTGGCGTGTTTCTTTACAGTGCCCATTCGTCTTTTTGTGACAAAATTTTGTAGCGAATATTGATTTTTTAATGTGCATTACATCCTTCCTTCCTTCCCAATTATATCTTTATAGGCCCACGAGCTTCTGCCCGCAGCTTCGCCCGCGGCATGGCCTATGGGAAAATAATTCAACCACCTATTTCACCCTCTTAAGGGCGGAATTTCGAAAAATCCTTTCTTAGAGGATGCCTACGTCATAATATCTACCTGCATGACAAATTTCAGCCTGATCCATCCAGTGGTTTGGGCTGTGCGGTGATAGATCACTATGTCAGTCAGTCAGTCAGTCACCTTTGAGTTATATATATTTAGAAGATTCTCGGAATTCACAGCCTCTGTGGTGTGGTGGTTGAGTAAATCAGCACATAACCCGGAGGCGGCGAGTTCGATTCCCGCGACAGGACTAGTATTTCTGCACAGAAAAAGAAACGCGCAAATTATTGTTCTGTGTCTGGGTGTTGTGGGACCATGGTCTTTGTAGTTCCTGGGTCCACACAGAGAATCCTAGTTAGAGTCCAGGATCTATAAATGTGATCGTTGGGCGTTATTATATTATTATTATTATTCAAAACGTTCAAACACGAGTACATACTAGTTTTAGTCTCATAAAAGTTACACGATTGTGTATTCTGTGGTAGTCAAGCGAAGCTATACGCAAATATTCTGACTTGGATTCAATACTACTGTTTCTTCTCTGTCTCGCCAAAGTACTACTATAGTTTAAAGGGCATTCACATGCCCTCATTTGTATTTACAACTTTGGTACACCGCAACTCAATAAAGTTGAAGCATTAAATTATTTGTAAGCCAGCATCACCAATGTTCCAACCCATTTTAGAAGTACTTAGTTTAGTAATAGATGTGTAAACACTGTAAACAGCAATATCATTATGTGACCTAAACTCACTAAGCACAGTATGGAGTCCAGGCAGTTGTAGCACAAAATACAGCTGTGATAAATGAATTAACTGACCTCTATTTTTATTGGAAACATTTATAAGAAACTTATAAATAATTAATTTATTAAATATAAAGCATAATGACTGACTGATAACTGACAGCCTCGATGGTGTGGTGGTTGAGCAGGTTGGCTCATAACCCAGAGACGGCGGGTTCGATTCCCGCGGCACGACAAGTATTTGTGCACCGAAAAAAATAGCGGTAATACTTGTTCTATGTCTGGGTGTTGTGGGACCATGGTCCTCGTAGTTCCTGGGTACCTAGACTTAGGGAATCCTAGTTAGGGTCCAGGATCTATGTATGTGATCGTTGGGCGTTATTATTTATTTATTATAATCGTAGTTTGTAGAATTAAAATGAGGCATTTTTAGCAATTGGACGAACCAGTCTGGGAAAGTATAGCTCATCTAATATTGGCTACAGAAGAAAACCTCGAGACAAATCTTCGAATCACAGTCAATTTAACTTTACAATAACTTCAAACCAATTCCTATCAAGCTATCAATCATGGCATTACCCACTTCCTCTCGGAGTCAGCCACCATGGTTTCCTTACGTCAAATCAGGGCACGGTTGGTTGGTCGCTGTAATGGTGCAATTGTACAGCAAATGAGGAGGAAAGTCAGGGTCAGGTGCTTGTATGTACGCGGTCTTATGTTGGCGCTCGTCATGTATCACGCTTGATGGAAGATTATCATTTGTTCTCGATTTAAGTATAGTTGGTTTTTTTATGTTTTGGCTCCACACTTTTGTGTGGCCAGTGTCAAGTAATTGATAATTTATCAAGTTAATGATATTTCACACAAATATGTGTCCAGTCACAGTCGAAGTCATCAAGTCAAGTCATAGTCTAGTCAAAGTCATACTCCTAGTAACGTGGCGGCAACTTTACTTGAAGCTTCTATGGAGTTTTGGAAACAACACAAAAAGAAACGTTTCACCATTATTATACCATTTTACCACACTCACGCCTGTAATCGAGCACTTAACGAACGAACGCACTAACATTGAAAATAACACAAGTTTTGGAAAATAACACAATGCGGTGACGCAATCTTTTTCGTTTTCCCGCTAAAACCAACACGGTTTTTTTTTTGGTATAATGATGGTGAAACGTTTATTTTTGTGTTGTTTCCAAAACATCATAGAAGTTTTTAGAACATAGTAAGCAATAGAACAGAAATGTACGGTTGGAGACGTTGAGGCCGTGGGGGCCGATTGCATACAAAACTTACAAAGATCTTTCAGGACAACTGATCAAGTCAAACGTGTCACGAGGAAACTGACCAAACATCGATGTTCGTCACACAAATGTTAGTCCTGGGCGGGAATCGCGCCCACTACCTACAGTTCAGAATACATGATTACTACCAACCTAGCTATCGGGCCATTCATGAAATGGTACTAAAAATCTCATAACCGCCTATTTGTATATAGTAGAAAATACTGCACAGTAAATTTTTCCGTTGGATCTCAAACGGATTCCTTAAGTACCTACCTAACCTACATTGGGCAAATGCATTGATAAAACATTTTTTTTTTAATGTTACTGAATGATTTGACGAGCTAGCCGTTCACCTGATGTTAAGCGCCACGGCTGCCCATAACAGAACAGTGTCAATCGGAACCCCAAAATAGAGTTTCGAGCAACACTGCACTGCGCACATAATCCTGAGACATCAGCACAGTCTGGTAATAAGATTACTCGACTGTGAGATCAGATCATAAAGTCTCAATTGCCCTGTAATTTCACTAGCTACAGTGCCCTTCAAACCGGAACACAGTAGTGCTTGCGCACTACTGCTTGGCGGCAGAATAACTGGCAAAGCGGTGGTACCTACCTAGACGAACTTTGCAACAAAGTCCTACCACCTAGTAAAAACAATTTTATTCTTCTCTGTTAAAATGTTATCAAATTCTTGGCGTTTATGGTGGGTTACAGTTATGGCTGTCTTAATATTGGCACCACCTTTTAACTAATGAGTACTAAATGAGTAGTTCATTGCAGGTTAACTTCAATTGCTTTTAATTACGTTCAATTAATTGAGATTAAGTATAATATTTTTTGGGTGGCTGATATCTTGATCTCTTGAACGGTCTTTAGATAGATGACTGGTAGAAATGCTTAAGCATTAAGTCCTCATATGTACATTTTTACTTCAATATATAATTATTATTTTGATTAAGTTCCTTTTTTATTGTTTCATGTAAAACCGGTTTCCAATTAGTTCTATAAATAATAAATAGCTTGAAATGTTAACTCAGCAATATTTGCATATAGTTTTTTTTATGTATGTCCATATAACATACAATCTCACACAACGCCATCTAGCCCCAAACTAAGCAAAGCTTGTGCTATGGGAACCAAATAACTGATACAATACTTAGATACTTTATTGTTTGTAAATACATACATAGAATACAATATAACACCCAGACACAGAACAAACACCTATGTTCATCACACAAATGTTTGTCCTGAGGGGGAATCGAACCCACAACCCACAGTTCAGAAGGCAGGGCTACTACCAACTGAGCTATCGGGCCAGTCAAATAATTTTATAAAAAAATATTTGAAATTAAGCAGTTTGTTATTTTATATGCTTAGTACAATGGTACAATACTTAATATAAGTATTTAAAGTAATCTCATTATTATACATAATTTATGTTAATATTTTTATATGTTATCTAGACAATCTATATTTAAGCTGCGATGAACTGCCCGGCAAAAATTTCCATGTTACACCCAGGTTAACTGGAAGATAATGCTCTCTAGCATTAAGTTCGCCTTTGTACCTACATTTGTTGTTTGTGCAATAAAGCATTTTCTTTCTATCTATCTATTATACTAATTTTATTCATTCCACACACCCTCTGTGATGTGGTGGTTCAGCAGGTTGGCTCATAACCCAATGGCGGCAGGTTCGATTCCCGCGTCAAATCAAGTATTTGTGCAACAAAAAAAGCGCATATACTGGTTCTGAGTCTGAGTGTTGTGGGACCATGGTCCTCGTAGTTCCTGGGTCCCTAAACATAGGGAGTTCTAGTTAGGCTCCAGGATCTATGTATGTGATCGTTGGACGTTATTATTATTATTCATCATCATTTATCATCAGCCTCCATTGCTGAATATAGGCCTCCCCTACAGAGCGTCACTATGAGCAGCCGCCCAAAATAGACAAGAGAAGACCAGACAAGACAAGACAAGACAAGACAAGAGGCGGCCGCTTGCTTCCCGCATCCATCGGTTCTCTACGATTTTGACCAGCTGGGCAATCACGTATCTCGATTGCAACGTATAGAAACACAAATGTATATGGATTTCACAGTTTGAATACGCAGTTTATGTGCATAGTTAGTATGGAAATTTCTCCTGTTGCATTGCAATGAAAGTTTCGTGATCGCCCCTCAGATCACCGGTCTAGACGGCTACACTGCGTCTTCTGGTTCGAGGTAACCACTTGCGAACTTTTCTTCCCCATCGTTGTGGTTCCACGAGCAATGTGGCTAGCCTATATAAAACTATGAAGGACGAGGGAGCAAATTGAGACTACTCAGTGCTGTGCTGTTCATAAACTGATTTATTATCTCCTACCTTTACATTATGTACATTATTACAACACAGAAATCTACCTACATCCTCCTTGTTGAAAAAACCATTAACTATGATAATTCTCTAAATAACAAATCTATTCACACTATACATAATTATGTTCATCCTTTTATAATCAAAAATCTAAGTATTTATATTAATTTTTATTAAATAAAAATTATTGGAACGAAGTTCCTTATCCCGCGTTGCTAACGGGGGCTAGACGGAAAAAATTAAAACAAAAAGTTGTAACGACACTTTTTAAGCCATGTAGCGTGCGCGTATTTCTCATTCTGTCTCTCTCTCTCTCTCTCTCTCTCTCTCTCTCTCTCTCTCTCTCTCTCTCTCTCTCTCTCTCTCATAGAAAGCAAGCCAGTTATTTTCGTTTCTTCTTTCTATTTCGCATTCATATTATATTAATATTCTTTCTATTTACATTATATTTGTGAATAATAAAAATTTATATAATAAAATATTATTATAATTTAATAATATATTTTTATTACAATTCCTTCATCGAAAGGAACTTCGTTCTAGCCGGGTGTCCCTTGACACCTCTTAAGTTTTTTTTATTATTTTTATTTCTTACAAATATGTAATACCTATTTGAAGCAATTCCTGTTTATTCCTAATTACTTAATTTGACATTTCAACTGCTAATTCTAAAAGCTATATCGGTCACCGTAGTTGTGGTTATCTGATGACAGAACACCAATTCACCACAAAATTACCATGTGGCAACACTAAATTACATTTATCGGGATTAAATTTAAACAAAACAATTGAGTTGTTCATGTGCAGTTCCACGGGGCGCATTATTTGCATATAGCTTTGTGTCGATCAAACCAACGTAGCTTAAATTGTATAAAACAAAGTCAATTTTAAAATGGTGCTAATGCGATTGAAATAAAGCTGATTGAATATTTTTTTGAGTTTCACGATGATATTTAAATTTGCTCGGTAATGGTTGAACGAAAGGCATGCTTTTGGATGTTAATGAATTTGTTCGTTCGTTGATAATTTTCGTAATGTTTAGGCAATCTATGTGTAAAGTTTCATCGAAAAAGGTTCAGCTGTTGGTTCAAAGGACCATATTTATTAGAAAAATTTATTGGCGTCACTCTGCTATCTAAATAGATAGATACTAAATCTATCTAAATAGAGATCGATGAAACTTTACAAAACAAAACTTTTTTCCCACAAACGTTAAAATGTAGGTATTTACCTACATTTTAAAATCGTTTTAAAATGTAGGTATTTACCTACATTTTAACGTTTGTGGGAAAAAAGTGTTTCCACCCTCTAAATCGTAGCAAAACCTTATGTTTTTGGGCCAATGGCTTAAAAGGATTATAATAGACTAGCGGCCCGCCCCGGCTTCGCACGGGTGGACATTTATTTTTTAAACATTTTGGCATAAACGTACTGTAAATGCAGGACATACCTAAATAATAATCATAGTGACATAACGACAATAGTTACACACATGCTATTGACACATTTTTTGTAGATATTGATATGTTCTTTATTATTGTTGAACATTTTTTTGTTCTATCATCAATAGTTTTCGCAGTGCATGCGACGAAAGATATTTTATAGACATTTTTTATACCTTGGGTAACATTATTGTTGTTTCAGTAATCCTTATTTTTTCTTGTTAATAAAAATCCTATATTAATCAGTGATAATGTAGCATTCAAATGATGAAAGAATTTTTAAAATCGGTCCAGTACTTTTTGAGCCGATTCGTTACAAACATACCACATACAAATCTTTCATCTTAATATTATTAGTATATTTTAAATAAAGGAGTGGCATTGCAAGTGTATATTTTTTAACGTGGAAAATTATGGGAAGTTGGGAAATTACGGCGAGACCGTGGGGCCAGTTGCAAATATAATGCTGTGTTATCTTGTAAGTACGTAGGCATCGTTTGAGTAACATAGTACATCAATTAATATCAAGATAACAATCTGCTTTCGGTATATTCCTTGAACTGCTGCGTTAATTACCATTTTATGTCTTGATGGCCGAAAAATATATCAAACCAACATAAATTAATCTCTTCGTTGAAATAGCTCTTATTTTAAACATTTTACAGTTGAAAATGCAGCTTGAGGTGTATGGAAAGTTTTGAGTTTGACGTATTTGAGTGGTACTCGTAAGTGTCAAACAGTTTTATAGCTTTGTTTTTAATTTTGTTCATTATTAGTGTTATAATTCTCACGATCGTGTTAGTACGAACTTGGAGCATTAAAGAAACGATTCAGGTGAAAACCGAGAGATAAAAATCTAATGGAACTGTGTGCGTGTGTGGGTTCTAATCCTGCAATGAGCAATGAGTTTGAGCTATATATTGGATACTAGCTGCGTCCCGAAGTTTCATCCTTGTGGTGAAAATTTTCTAACTTTCTTCGTTTTTTTTTCTTACATAAGAAACTCTCCTGAAAATAATAAACACAACACAAAAATGATTAGCGAAAATGTTCCATCCGTTCATGCGTGATGCGATGACCAAGGGAAATAGAGATTAATTTTTATATATAAAGATATTGAAGTTGACGGCCTCTGTTGTGTGGTGGTTGAGCAGGTCGGCTCATAACCCGAAGGCGGCGGGTTCGATTCTTGCAACAGAACAAGTATATGTGCACAGAAAAACAAAGTGCAAATACTTGTCCTGAGTCTGCGTGTTATGAGACCATGGTCCTTGTGGTTCCTGGGTCCTTAGACACAAGAACTCCTAGTTAGGGTCCAGGATCTATGTATGTGATCGTTGGGCGTTATTATTATTGTTATATATATAGTAGAAATTCTTCGAATCCGCACATAGCGTTTTGATTCCTCGTCTACAATTTGGTCAGCAAAGGAATAGAAAATCTTAGCAGAGTCCTCGTTTTCTCACAAATATGAGGGCTAGTGTAAATGGTACCGGACGATAGAGTATATTTTCTCAGCTTATTACGTAAGTTAAGACATATGTCTGGCAAATTGCGTTAATTTGATCAAAGCAGCAGCTCAATTTAACAGCATCCCTTTTAGACATAAGCCATTAGTATGTAGAGCTCTACTTGTGTATATTTTTTCTTAAGGACTCTACGAGGATTATAGTGTGACTCTACAATGACTCTACGAGAGCGGTCTCCACAGATTTCTTGAGCAGCACTCTAATAGACAAAAACGTGCCTACTTGGTATTAGATACTTGGAATTCTACATTCTCTACCTTTAATTTCACTTATAAAATTATACATAGAGTAATTTTGATATATCTTAATATATATAAATATTAATCTCTATGTCCCTTGGTTATCGTATGACGGTTGAATAGATAAAACGTTTATGCTGATGATTTTTTTACTGTGATTATTATTTTCAGGAGAAGGTGAAAGAAAAAGTTAAGAAAGTATGGAAAATAGCTAGTTTTATATAATGGTGGTTTTATAAAATGAAAACTTATACATAAACTGAAAGCATTTCAAACTCTACTATAGGATGGTATGGATATGCTTATGTCAATGCAATGCCTACTATTATACCACATCAATTATGAACCTAATTAATTAGAAGCACTATGTAGATTTCGACGCTCTACATAGGTAGAGCAAAGTAGGAATCGTTCCATGCGTCACTAGACTTATTAACTACCGTGTGAAACGAAGACCTCTAGACTCTAGATGAATTGATATCATTATAAGAGGAACTAACAACTTTATATCATTTACACTACTCCACTACATGACTCACTAATAAACAAACTTAAATTTTGGAACTCCATATAACTACAAACAAAAATGTAGTCTTTAATAAAAGAATACATAGAGATCAAAATAGTATTAAATGCGATAGCAGGTAAGAAAATGATGTTGTCAACTAATTTCGTGGGTTTCCTTGCAAACGTCTGAGACGATCGTGAAATCAGACCTGCGATTCTTCTACAAAATCGTAAGACTGAATTTAGCGGTTAGAAAAGATGATTTCAATACTATCTAGTGGAACAATTGAGTTTTAAAATAAAATTGATCAAATGATGATGAAGAATGATTGAGGTAGCGTTAAGATAGTAATAATAATAAGCGCGCCCTAGCGCAATCACATACATAGATCCTGGACCCTAACTAAAATTCTCAGTGTTTAAGAACTCAAGAACTACGAGGACCATGGCGCCACATCACCCAGTCTCAGAACAAGTATTTGTGCTTAAATACTTGTCCTGCCGCGGGAATCGAACCCGCCGCCTCCGAGTTATGAGTCGATCTGCTCACCCACCACAGCACAGAGGCTATCTGTGTAAGATGACGATTGACGAAGGAGACGGAAGAGAAAGAAGTTCTGCAACTACTTAGTGATAGTGGGAATGAATTGACGCAAAGATGCTTGTCTATTGGTCTTCTACAGGTTACATGACAGTAAAATGCAATGGAATTGCATGATTTAATCTCCCTATCTCCATTCCACCATCGGGCGACCAGACGAACGTCATCTCGTCACCTATGCATGGTTGCTATCACTCTAATCCGTACCAAGTGTTTAGACCTTATAATAAGGACGGCTCAAGGATTTTGATGTAAAACTTCTTTGCACACACTTGACTTGAGGAATAAGCTAGTGAATGCGAGGCAAATTGATGTTGAAGTTGGTTTACGTAGATCTTCATTACCAACATAACAAAGTAAAACATTATATTATTATGTTGATATATCCGGTAAAATGACAATTTACAATTATCAAGATGGCGACGTTAACATTAAACAAAGCAAAAACAAAGCTATACCGGCTGATAGATTGAGCTAAATTAAAGAAGTTTTACTTCGGTCGTGTGGTCGTGATCGATATTCATCACACAAATATTTGTGCTGGGTGAGAATCAAACCCACAACCTACAGTTCAGAAGGCGTACTACCAACCGAGCTATCGGACCAGTCAATGATGGGCTTTTAGAAGGTGATGAGATGCAGTGGTATTATAAATCCAAAGTCATGATTATTCAAATAACAATTTCAAGTGATCTCAACCAAATTGCTACATAATAACTTAAGAAGTAGAACACGTCAAGAAAACGTCACAAATAAGGTAATATCAGAAGGTTGACGGAACGCAATCCATTGTCAAAGCACAATAACAATTGGTTGTTCTTACGACATCTGACAGCTATTGTTTGGTGTTTAAGTGGAGGTCTTGCAAAAGGGTTGTTATGAATTAATGATTAAATAGTGATTTAAATAAAAACGGTCAAATAGCGAGCAATACACGCACCTTAAGGGTCCCGTTTAATCCTTAACGCTGCATGATTTTGGTGCGATAATTTTTCAGGACTCCTGGTCGTTCATAGACAGTTAGTGAGGATTTTTGTTAAATTTTTTACTTCAAACTTGTCTAGCATTTGACTACGCTCTCACCTGATGTGAAGTGATGACGCAATAGAAGGTGTAGCATGCTAACAAAGTAAATACCTATTCACTCTGTTATACTATTCAGAATAAGCCTTAAATATATGACCTTACGTGCTGTCAACTAAATCAGTTGTTGTACCTTACCACCCATTACAATTCAATAGGACAGTGGTTAGCCACGGTAGGCTGCTTCTCGATAATTGTCAAACTGATTGACCGATGCATGCTTTATAATGTGGGAACACGTAGCATGGAAGAATTAGTAATGTTAAAAGTAGTTTTATTTGTAAGTAGATAACGATCTTATGCTATTGGCTTATATTAGGTATAGTAACCTGCAAAATATCATATTATTTGAATGGAAAATATATTTTAAAAAAACAGTAGGTAATTATTTAAACATAGGTAGGTAAAATACAAACATAAGCATCCATACTAGGTTACATTGTGTTACGTTTGCAAGATTCCGATTTTTTTAGTAACAATGTTATAATTGAAGGGTTAAGAATAAAAAGGGTTTAACTGTCAAATTGACAGTTTCGAGAAAAGTGACTTTACACTTCAACGGCTTCATTTTAATGTAGAGTGATCATAAGGTAAAAGGTTAATGTAAGTTTCAGTTGTTTGAAAATGTTTAAATTCTATTTTAAAATACTAAATATAGTACTAATTCATATAATTACTGTAAAAATATAGTATAATAAAATAAATATAATAATAATTTTATGCTAAGCGAACTGTATTCCTGTGACAGATAAACCGTTTTTAGACTCAAAATCTCGAGATTTAAGCCTCACTTCGGTATTTTGAGAATGTATTATTTGTAGATAATTTCTTTTAAACCCTTTTTATTCTCACCCCTTCAATTGAGTATCAATAAAAATAAACAAACATCAAAATAATATATCTTATATGTGTATTGAAACGCAACTAGAAAAGTTTCGTTCCTAATTTGAAAAAAATAAAACATAAACGTATATAAACTGAGTATTACAACTGTCAAATCCATATAAATATAAGTTTCTATTGGTAGTACCAATAGAAACTTATATTTATCAAGTACCATGATCACACAGCTGAATTAAAAGAATGGGTTCGTTTAAGTTGCATCCTTAAACTACAATTTGATCACAGAAATTACTATTAGATGTGACGTCAAAAGTATAAAATTTTGCATTGTGCCGGATTGCTTGCACCAGTAGTGAGAAAGAGAACTTATTTTAATTAAAATCTAGAATGAATAAAAAAACGACTTGTAAAATAAACAAAGACAAAAAAAATGTAAATGGCGAAGGTTCCGTACACATGTATTTTTGTAATACAGCCTTGGTATACTGGAGGATATCGCAGATCACTCAAATCTAGGAAAATCCCACATCTTCAATAAATATTTCCTATTCACCACTCCCAGTGCTTTTCATTTTATAATTAGACCACATCATTGAAGCTGTACGATTGCCCAGTTGGCAGTATATGAATGCCAATTGCCCAGTATAGGTACACGTAATATTGCCCAACTCAATCACAATCAGGCTCTTGATATTATCTTTTAAATCCTACCGAGTAGGTGAAATTTAATGAATTATTGTACTATAAAAATTTATTGATGTAGTAGAACTTTTACGAAGAAACATTATTTCCGGTTTACCACTAAAAGAATATTAAAATTTAACCTCGGATTAAGGCATTACTTAATAACATACATACTTAATAATAAAACTGACTGAGTAAGTAAACCTTGAACATAAAGGGCTGGTTTACCTATAAACTAACCAAAGATTAGTGTTAGTTTAGTAAGTCGAAATATTTAGATATATATAAAATTTAATGACAACAAACATAAAAACAATTGTTAATTAGGTATAATTTCATTTTATTATGACTTTTGAAAAACCTTGTACGAACGTATATATAGTAATAAGTTTTCGTTACAAAAATAATTGATATAACTGAAAACCTTGCAAAAGTGCTTCTATTGTAACATTGGAATATCAATATTGTATTAATATACGATTAAGTAGCCAGATGATAAACAAGGAATGTGAAACGTGATGTAAGCTAACCGAAAGTTTCATCTTCCACATAATTTACGTGATGGTTAACTACTAGCAACTTTAGTAGCACATTCTGAAACAAGCCCTCAGTGAATCATTGTGTAAGTTACAAACATGCACGTTGACTATAAAAGATTAGGTATCTACTTTTAAACATCAGACCTTTTTTTTCAATGGGCTGATGCTGTTGGTCTCAACCGACCTTTACAGCGTCACCGGGCAAGAACACACTAGTAAGACTAGTTTGGGTTCGGTATAAGGTCCAGTGAAGGACCTCATACCGGATCCATACTAAGCCTGTATTCTTCAAAAAATACATTCAATGATGTAGAATACTATAAAAATAAAGGAGTGAGATAGATAATATTTGAAATATCCTTGCTATATTTGGTATTAAACACTTTGTTATTCTATAAGCTTAAAATCTAAACTTGAACTGGTTTTGACGTGAAAAAGCACTAAAAATAGCCTATTTGCAATTAAATAACTGACTTACACTTTAACTTTTTTTTTTAAAGTAAATATTTGTCATCATTTCACACAGCGCCATCTAACCCCAAACTAAGCAAAGCTTGTACTATGGAACCAGATAATTGATACAATACTTAGATACTTTTTTGTTTCTAAATACATAGAATACAATTTATATCTCCCAGACACAGAACATACATCAATGTTCATCACACTAATTGGGTGAGAATCGAACCCACAACCTGCGATTCAGAGGCAGGGCTACTACCAACTGAGCTATCGGGCCAGTCATATCAATTATTGCAATGTCTGCTAACCGCCGGTTAACATCGCGGTGAAACCGGACGTTTCGAATTGTAACTAACGGTGCGTTAAGTTAAATTTTTAATTGCATTTAAAATTCGTCCAGGATTGGCCCTGTACGTCGATATGTACAGTCGTTAAGATGTGTATCTACCCCCGTTTGTATTTAGATCTGCGTAGCGATGCGTAACGCAGTGCTTGGTTGGGTCAGTGACCACTAGCGACATCTGTTGCATAGTAGTCACAATTACCAATCTTAATTAGCAGTTTTTTAAGTAATTTTCTTTACGCACGCTTGACTTGGGGAGTAAGCTGGTGAATGCGAGGCGAACGGAAAGTGATGTTGATTCACGTAGATCTTCATTGTCAACATAGCACAGCCAAAAATTTGTATTATTATTTTGGTATGCGCGGTAATTTGACAATGTACAATTGTCAAGATGTTGACATTAACATTGAACAAAGTTATACCGGCCCATAGATGGAGCGAAACTAAAGAAGTTTTGCTTTAGTAGTGTGGTCTAAAGCACACTCTTTTTTATATTAGTGGATGATTTGTGTTTAGTCGTTCACCTGATGTTAAGCGCTACGGCCGCCCATAATAGTTGAAGTGTCACTCAGCACTCCAAAATATAGTTTTGAGTGATACTGCACTCATCATCCTGAAACATCAGCACAGCCTAGTAAATAAGATTACTTGACTGTGAGATCAGATCCTAAAGTCTCATTTGCCCCAGTAATTTCACCCCCAGTAATTTCTGCTTGGCGGCAAAATAACTGACAAACCTTACCTTTTTTTTACTTGTCTAGTATTTGACCAGGCTCTCACCTGATGGGAAGTGACGATGCGATCGAAGGTGTAGCATGCTAGCCAAGTAAATACCTATTCACTCTTTTCTTGAGCACGCCCGGGTCATATTTCGCCGGAAACACAGACGCTGGCAGGGCATTCCATTCCTTGACGAACTTTGAAGAAAAGTTCTACCACTTTAGTAGGATTATTGCAACGATGGTAGAATGGTAGTGGATGCAGTCCAGGAGCGTGGGTACGGCTCACCGCAGACGAGTTTAGCAATCAGCGGTGAGTCGCAATCACGATGGTATCGCTGTGCGGCTGCTATTACGTAAAAATTGCGATTACCGTAATGAAATAGTGGTGTAAGGTTGGTCGGACTGGATGTGGCTGAAACGGGTGCAAATGCAAATTATTATGTTAACTTCATAGACATTTGCAGCACAATTAATAACAACCTCCAGATATGTTTCCTGTTTCACAGTATATCGGCAATGGTTTCGTGTTATTCACTCCGCTTCCGAGGACCAACTGAACTCCACTGAACAAAGTTCTGCCCTTTTTAAAGTGGCGACGGAACAAGTTTCGGCCATGACAGTCGACAACGACGCCACCAACTTTTGACGATAAATATTGTAAATAACTTGACTAACTATAGCAACTCTTTTACATTTAATGTGTGTAATGTGTAAATAATCCTATATTGTTGTACTAGCACATCAAGAAGTGGCGTGGCGGGTTTTTTTAAAGCTATAATAGGCATAAGTTTGACAACATTGCTTATTATTGCTTACACCAGTAATGAGAAAGAGAACTTCTTTTTTTCAATCTCATAAATTGTAATGGGCTTGCTATATAATATTTGACAATAAGTACATTGTGATTCCTTATGCTTAGTAAAATAACTTAATTTTAAGTACTTTTTATAATTTTGACTCGTGAAAGTGCTGAAAATAGCCTATTTGCAATAAATCTTTTGATTTTGACTTTGACTTTGAACAACTCACCTGGTGGCGAAGTTTTCTAAGGTAGCGCATGCTTGCCCATGAGATGCCCATTCACTCTTGACTTAAAAAGACCCAGGAATAAATTAATATAAGGTAACCAAAGGCCCTGGGGTGAAAATAATGTCTAGGGACCCAAGAACTACGAGGACTATGGTCCCATAACATCCAGACTCAGAACAAGTATTAGCGCTTTTTTCTTTGCACAAATACTTGTCCAGCCGCGGGAATCGAACCTCAACCATAACCCCACAGAGGTTTTAAATAGGTACATTTTTGAGTTCCTGACTTTGGAAATACGCACAGGTAAGCTCTTGGTCCAAAAACTGCCACATCCAGTGTAACTTTAGCTCCCAAAACCGTAGAGAGCTCAAAATAATTACGGAAAGCAGCAATCATTACAGGCGACGATTAGTCCCGAGATAGCTTCGCTTCTCTGCGCGTTCTTTAATAAAAATTGTATTAAATAATGCGTCTAAAGTCTAGTAAAACAACAGTAAGAACCAGACGGCATACTGCTGCATTTACAAAAAAAAAACATACGAAAAGCGTAAAAACTGACTTCAGACTTTTATGGTTTTGTCATGGATGCCATTGTTGTAAACTAAACCACATTGAAACGGGACTACGCGGAAAACACTAGCTTTCAAATAAAAATAGAACCATCAAAATCGGTTCGCCCAGTAGGTAACTAGCCTAAAAAAATATTTAAAAAAATACAGTCGAATTGAGAATTTCTCCCTTTAAATACAGTCAAATTGCTTTTATGAAGCTCTTCTTTTATGAAGTCGAGTAAAAAGGCAGAGATTCTCCAGTCTCGTTTCAATTTTTTAATGTTTGTTGCTTCAATACTCCGATATCCATCTAGCCCCAAACTAAGCAAAGCTTGTACTATGGGAACCAGATAACTGATATAATACTTAGATACTTTTTGTTTGTAAATACATACATAGAATACAATATAACACCCAGAAATAGAATAAAAACACCTATGTTCATCACACAATTTTTTGTCCTGGGTGGGAATTGAGCCCACAGCTTATAGTTCAAAAGGCAGAGCTATATACTACCACCTGAGCTATTCGTCATTTGTTGATAAAGACATATCTTTTTTTATGGAAAATTTGGTTTAAAAACGAATTTACCGAACATCGCCGACTCAGAAGTAGTTATAGTTAACTTGTGATTTGTAGTTCATAAATTCGAATTTTAAGCTTAAATTAATCATAAAACTTAACATTCTGTTTTTATACTGTGTCGAATGTTTTCGCAAACATTTACGCAAAAACAACCTTTATCTTTTACAAAATACGAACTATATTTAAGGGGTTCGGAGATAATTGTGATAAGCTTCGTTTGTCATTGTGATATGATAGTTTTAATTCCTCTTCCTTGATAAGTTTGTATTGTGAACTGATTTGATCTCCATTTGTTTTGCTAACACCCCGGCAGTTATTTAAGGGGTTTTGATACAGTTTTCTTTATGTCTAAAATACCGCAAAGTCTAGTATTTCAAAAGCGTGTGAACGCCTTCAAGCTGTTGATGATAATATTATTATCATCATATCATCATTAACAAGTAAAGTTTAAATATTGTTGCTTATGCAACAATATTTAAACTTTACCGTTTAAAATAGTTGACTGGCCTGATAACTCAATTCGTAGTAGCTCTGCCTTCTGAACTATATATATAGGTCGTGGGCTCAATTCCCATCCTGGAAAAACATTTGTGTGATAAACATAGGTTTTTGTTCTGTGTCTGGGTCTTTATATTGTATGCAGTGTATGTATTTACAAACAAAATGTATCTAAGTATTCTATAAGTTATCTAGTTTACATTTACTTAGTTTGGGGATAGATGGCGTTTTGTGAAATGTCCACACACATTTATTATTTAGTTTTAGTTTGAAAATTATCGTATGACACATTTTGTAAGATAAATAACGGCTAAATCTCACGTCAATTAAAAGTCGAAATTACTCCAACCAGGTTTCGGACATATTCGATGTCCTTCTTCTGGGAGCCAGTTACTAACGCAAGCTGCGGCGGCTTTCGCGAGCGTCAGCACATAACACTATTATTTATTATTATTTAGTTAAAAAATCCGAAATACAGTTACAACACTACGTATTAAAAAGTTTACTTCTAATTCGTAAAAATGAACAATATATCTACATGATTTTCAAAGAAAACCGTGAAATGTGTGAGAAGCAATCCTATAAAATACCGTTGTATATAAATAAACCAGTCAAATGTCTCAATCCTCGCTTATTCATAGTAAATACCGGTATACGGAACATTAGCTTGTAACTACATTATCGGACCGTTTTACACTGACCGGCACCCGCGCAACGAAAACGTACCGGAATTATTAAGGAGCGATTAATAAAGCGAAGTTCGACTAGCCATCCTTATGAAATAATTGGTTTAATCTACCAAGCAGCTTGATTATATAAATTTACAAAAATTTAATCTATGTCATAATAGTTATTATTATAACTCTATTAACTGGCCAGGCGCGAAGCATGCGTGTGCTACAATTTATCTCAGTATTCCGTCTTTTTCTAAGATTAAAAAAAAACTGTTTTTTAAGTAAATAATAATATCATTTAATTGTGTCATATCAAACATACAGACAAAGAAAGAAACTAAATTACAGGCACTTTCAAATTTGTATTCTTTACATCCAAAATAGATATCCAGGAATGAGGTTAGCTGCATTTCCTCCGTCTATTATAATCTACTGCAACCGCTCTAGAGCAACTGGACAGATTACGAACTAGGAGGATTGGCAACTGGATGGATTAGCAACTAATTGAATTCGCTACAGATCAGATTCAGAGAAGTAGTAAAATTCAAAGAATTTTTTGTAAGTAAATTATTTTTAGCACTTTCTGAATTCAAAATCATATTAAGTACTTAAAATTAAGTTATTGTACTAACTGACCAACTCAAGAGTAATAATAAAAACATAAATTAATACAAACAGCGCCGGTACAATGCGACCAGTGATTATCTCTGCTTCTTCAGTACCGGTACGCTGGTACCGAGACTGACTGGTACCGGTATTGGTCAGTGTAAAACCGTCCTACCGGTGCTCTACCGGTGCTCGACAACCAATTTAACAGTAACCGCTCATAAAAGCAGTATCACATGTTGGTACCGACTGTATCTCGTTTCGGCATCTTGAAAGCGTCAGACGTGTCGATGTGCCAGGTACAGTCCAATAGAAAAGTATTAATATCGCATTTATTTTTAATTTACAAGGTAATTTTCACAAAATCTTAGAATTAAGGCTTAATAAATAAGGTACCAAAAAAATTAGGTTATAATTTTTTTGTTGAAACCTATATGTATGGATTCATTATAATTAGGTATTTGTTATGAATTATAAACCTATTAAAACAGTTGAGATAATTAGAGAGTCTGGATTTTTAGAATTCAGCAATGCTTTTTTAATACAAGTAATTAAGTTTGTGTAACATTTTGTTGTCGTAACTATTTTACTATTAATTTTAGTAGTTGGCCTACCAACTACTAAAATTAATAATAGAAATATGGTTCAAACAAACAATGTTTGAGGTCTTAAGGCTTTTAGGTCAAGGACCCGCAAAGTCACACTCCGCATGTTATTTAAGTCGTTTGGTCTTATATCATATATCACTTGAGTACATTAGGTATTCGTAAACATTACTAGGCGTATAATAAAAAAACTATTTTACAATGTTTAGTTTTTGTAATATTCAACTATGTAAGACAATAAAACGAGTGTGATTTAGACCACACGACTGAAGTAAAACTTCTTTAACTCCACCTATCGGTCGACATAACTTTGTTTTTGCTTTGTTTTGTTCATGACGCCATCTTGACAATTGTAAACTGTAATTTTACCGGACGTACCAATAAAATAACAAAAAAATCAGGTAATTTTTAACTTTGCTATGTTGACAATGGAGATCGACGTGTACCAACAACTTTCAATTTCCAATCGCCTCGTTACGCATTCACCAGTTTACTCCCCAACTTAAGCGTGAGTAAAGAAGTTTTACTTCAAAAAGCGTTACTCATTTAACACTTAATTTAATTATTGTACACTTGTCTTCACACCTGCCCTAGTCCTTGTCACATCCCGACTCAGTGTTTCCGAGAACCAACAATAATTATTATAAAACCTGGCTTTAGGTTTCAAATATGAATATCACACTGATTTATATAACGGCCGACTGACATGATGGCGGGTCTGACATTTCGTATCGTCGGCATTAATCAGCCAACCTGAATCGACACCTGTGACCGAGACTTCTTGCCTATTACTAATTATATCCTTGCCTCGAAGATGACTCAGTTTTAGGGTATAAGAATCTAATTTACAATAACATTATCTTATACCAGGGGTCGGTCACCTTTTGAGTCGGAGAAGATTACAATTTACTAAATTTCAAAGTTTTTAAAGAGCCACAAAAAAGTTATTAGCAACATAAATAGTACTTGCATGTACTTGGGTCATTACCAACTGAGCTAAGCTACCATCGTTTGAACAGCTTCGCAGCTCTAACACCTAATGACAAGGAAGTCATCATATAGTATTTTATTTTTGTTCATTATTAATAATAAAGTAAAGTTATAAAAATTAACTAATTTAACAAAGAGCACGGACCCAGGTGTCTGGAAATGCAGCTTAAAAAAGTCATCATATGGTTATACTTAAAAGAATTTAGCTACGAAACTGCTTTCGCTTTGAAATCATTTAATGTTGGTAATATCCGCCATTTTGATTCCATGCCCGTCTTGGCGACAGGCTGTCTGATTTTTCTGGGTAGGCAGGTAAGATTGCTATCTTTCTTGTGTTATAATGAAATGCGTTTTCATTTATAAAAGGCAGTCATGTTAATTTGATGTAGTTAATAATATTGCAAGCTTAAAAATAAGTTTAAGCTTTTATTCCTTGTTCATTCCTTAAATATCCAACGCCCTTATATTTGAGATAGAGACTATCGCAATGTGACTGTCTCAAAAATAAGGGTTTTGGTTGCATATAACCAAAAAAGTATTATAGTTTAATAATTTTACGTGTCGCAAATTGGTATGAAGAATATATGAAGAAAGAAGAATATATTGTTAGTGTGTACTATAACTCCAATCATATATTTTAATTAAAGTAGGAATACATAAATATGATGATTGATGTATATATTTATATTATATGAGTTGGAACCCATGTTGTGTTGAACATTTTCGAATTTTCCGGTCAACTTTCTTAAACTTTTCTTTCATAAGAAGTTTACCTTGACAATAGTAAACAATAACAAAATAATTAGCGAAAATGAACTATCCGTTCACATGTTCATTTATATATATATTTAATTTATATAGTCATAGTTCATTTATCTCTTTTTTAGCTTAGTTCGTAGTATTTTAGAGTATGGTAGTGTTGTTTGGAAACCCGTTTACCGGGTTCATTCTGATAGATTGGAGAGGGTCCAGAAGAAATGTTTGTACCATATAACTTATATGGATAATATGTGCAAATCATTGCGGTCTTATAAGTCTCGATTGAAGCACTATAAAATTATGCCTTTGGACATTCGTCGCACTACTTTTGACATTATCATGTTGCATAAATTAATTAGTGGTTTAGTTGATTGTCCCGATATGTTGCATAAAATATCATTTCGAGTACCTCGTCCAGGGAATCGCCTCTTATCCAATAAGCATGTATTTGCCCTTCCCATTTGCAAAACGAATATGTTAAAGCACTCTTCACTTTACCGAATGTGTGACTCTTATAATGGAGTAAAGTATGATTTTGACATTTTTGATAAAAGTTCGCTAACTTCAGTTAGACGACGTGTCACTGATATACTATCACGTAACTTGTAACAATTGGTATTACCACAAATTTCTCCTTCTTGGTTATTAATTTAATTTCATCAATCTTTTTTTTTTCCAAACTTTATTTAGCACATCTCTTAACTTAAAAAAAGAAAGAAAAAAAAAAAACTTAAGTATATTGTACGAATATTTTGTTGTGTGTTGTAACTTAATTTTATTGTTTGTGTCTAGCGCTCTAGCGTCTAGAGATAGCGTCATTTTTGTTAGCTACAAACGCAAGTTAGGTTTACATCCAGAAGGGAATATGTCCACCGCATGATTTTAGTAATTAAGGTTAGTTTTTAAAGTATCTTAAGTAACATATTCCCAGTTTTGTAAACTTTCAATTTAAAAAAAAATGTGAGCTGAACGGGTTGTGCGTAGATTGCAACCAATATAACTATAGGCCTTCAGCATGTCCACACCGCGCCGTGTCTGGAACAAGAATGATCCGTAGCACACCAATCGATCCCTTTATATAGCCAGATGGGTGGGGCAGCGACGACAGTTGCCGGTGTTGCCACTGTAATAAATTTAAATGCTGCCACAGGGTAAATTACGGTACTGCCCGCTGCGCATAGAGTTTATGACTGGACGTAGCCGCCGTCATATATAAAATAGTATGTATATTTTTATGCGTGTTTATTATTTGTATATATATAATTGTTATATTACATTGCAGAACAAAATATGTGTGATAGTTTTTTTTTACTTCAAACTTGTCTAGCATTTGAACGCTCTCACTTGATGGGAAGTGACGATGCGATCGAAGGTGTAGCAAGTGTAGGTTTTTCTTTTTGTAAAATTACCTTTTTACGGTGTACAATAAACAGCTGATCTATCTATCTATAACCTTAGTTACATATATCTATCTAGTGTACATAAAGATTCTAGCGTAAGTATTACACGAACAATTAAACAAGCAATTATCAAATTCTCCAAACATTCCCCTTGCTATTACCTTGAAAATGACCTCTTATACCGAATACATCAATTAACAGTCCAAAAACGGGACTTATCCGTTGTCCCATTTTGTCCCATTTTATTGCGCCACGGTACAAATTTAGTGCCGAAAGGGTTCATTATAATTACTCTATGGTATTTGGGATCGATCAGACTATGGACTCGTAGGATTTAATGGAAAATAAGGTTCTAGTTGGGTATAGCATGCGTACAGTATAAACGTCAATAGATATTTTAAGGACTAACAAAAGAGCGTAATTGTAAATCATCTTCTTAGAAAAATTATATAGCTTGTTAGCTAACAAGCTATATATTTTTCCTAAGAAGATGGGTCCAGGATCTATGTATGTGATCGTTGGGCTTTATTATTGTTATAGTACGCTGTAAATATTGATGAAGAAAAAAGTCAGTTTAACATTTGCTTTCATAAAACTTTATTAGGAAAAATATATTACTCTTTACTATAATAATAATAACGCCTAACGACCACATACATAGATCCTGGACCCTAATTAGGTTTCCCTGTGTCTAGAGACCCAGATACTACGAGGACCATGGTCCTACAACATCCAGACACAGAACAAGTATTTGCTCTTTTTTTGTGCACAAATACTTGAATCAGCAATTTGCCGTGGGAGTCAAACCCGCTGACTCCGGGTTATGAGCCGACCCGCTCAACCACTACACACAGAGGCGGTCTACTGTTACTAGGGAAAATATATCGAAAGTCACCACTTTGAAAACAAAGTATCTCCCAACTTCCCTTAAGCATCTAATCCTACACCGAAATGGTAACAAAAACACCGTCAAACATTACAGCAACATTTCCATAGGCTCCGAACTTACGGCAATAACTTACCACTTCTTGACTGGTAATAGCCGATAGGATTTTCTGTCCTCAACTCCTGGGGTTGGGAGAATTCGGGAACTCATTAGGGGTATAATTTTCGTAGTAATAAACACCAAGCGATAAATATCAACCCCCTTTATTTATGTGTGGGGTAGCGTCTGGAGTGTTAAAAGGGTTTTTTGGAGACAAATTTTGGCTTAGATCGTTTGGTGCATTGGTCTATATGTAAAATTATTTGAATGAGTTAAATTGTAAAATTAACAGTTAAAGATAAATTTTACTGATTATATTGAATACTAGCAGTCTCTGCGATTTTAGTCGCAGATCATAATAATAATAATTTCCAACGATCACTTACATAGACCCTGAACCCTAACTAGGATTCCCTGTGTCTAGGGACCCAGGAACTACAAGGATCATGGTCCCACAACACCCAAACTCAAAAAAAATATTTGCGCTTTTTTTTCTGTGCACTAATACTTTTCCGGTCGAGGGAATTGAACCCGCTGCCTTCGGCTTATGAGCCGAACTGCTCAACCATCACACCACAGAGGCTATTAAACCTAAATAAACTAATAACTATTACTAGGGGTACATAAATACAGACAGGTCCTTTTTGATTATCAAAATCGGCTGTAACGATTTAGTACTAAAATCTCCGACCGAAAAGGTGCCCTGTTTAATTAGATATTGATATGCAGTTCAGATTATTGGGCGATTTTATCGAATTTTTCTTAGAAGCAGTAATGAGGACGCTGATTAAAAAAGAGTTTAATTATTTTAACCAATCGAAACTGCAACAGACCTAGACACAGGGAATCCTTGTTAGGGTCCAGGATCGTATGTGATCGTTGGGCGTTATTTATTTATTATTATTATTTATTAATTTAAAGTAATAACTATATACGTGCCAATAAGCGCTGTGCGCACACACATAATTATGACTAGACTGGATACATTTTAGGTCGGCTCATAGCCCGGAGGCGGCGGGTTCGATTCCCGCGGCAGGACAAGTATTTTGTGCACTGAAAAAAAACGCAAATACTTGTTCTAAGTCTGGGTGTTGTAGAACCATGGCTCTCATAGTTCCTGGGTCCCTGGACACAGGGAATCCCAGTTAGGATCCAGGATCTATGTGTGTGAACGTTGGGTGTTATTATTATTATTATTGGTGTTATTATTACGTTTTATTATAAAGTGTGACACGAAATGTGGTATGAAAAGTGTTGAGAAAGACTTCTCTATCGGGCGGGAGCGTAATTGAAGGGTTGAGAATAAAAAGGGTTTAACTGTCAAATTGATAGTTTCGAGAAAATTGACTTTAAATTTCAACGGCGTCATTTTAATGTCGAGTGCTTATAAGGTAATAGAAAAGGTTTATGTAAGTTTCAGTTGCTTGAAAATGTTTTAATTCTATTTTAAAATACTAAATATAGTACTAATTCATACAATTACTGTAAAAATATAATGTAATATAATAAATATAGTAATGTTTTTATGCTAAGCAAACTGTATTCCTGTGACAGATAAACCATTTTTAGACTCAAAATCTCGAGATTTAAGCCTCATTTCGGTAATTTGAGAATGTATCATTGAAGATAATTTCACGCTGAATCCAACGATACCCATAAGTCATTTTGTGAAACGAATCAGTTTTTGTTCTCACCCCTTCAATTGTTTGTCCTTCTCTCACGTAGTTACTGGCTCACGGTCGTCAAGCAAGTGTTAAGTTACAAATTAAATTTTATTTCGAAACACTTTCCACGGCAACCAAATTACAAACCTATTCCTATTTAGTAGTCCAGATGAAGCTCCGTTCCGAACCCATTACGATTCGATCTCATCAACGACTCGCCGTAACTCACGCACGATATCGTTTCGAATCAATTACTAAAGCAATAACCACTTGTATTAATGTCTCTTTATATTCATCGGCCAAACTCGACGGACTTTCCAAGAAAACCCAACTTTGTGTGTACGTTTGTACGTGCGCTGGTTGTCCACCGATTTTTATCAAATTTTTATCGGAACGGGTTCTTCTGAGCTTTTTTTTAATACAACCATTAAAATCTCGTCGATTCGGAGAACAATAAAATTTTATGTCTCCATCTGCGGTGTGATCGGTTGACGTTTGTTTTGACCTATGAATAGGTAGAGCTTAATCATTTGTTTTGTAAATCTTCGCATTTAACAAACTATATTTAACAAGTTTTATCGTGCATGGAGTACTGCTGCCACCTATAGGATGGGTCTGCTAAATACCAGCTGGAAACCTTAGACTCTATCGAAAGGCATGGTAAGAGGCTCATAAGTGGAGATTTGTTTGAGACCTGAAAGTTGCCAGTCTATCGGTCTTCTATCGAGTGAATTTTGGAGAAAGCGCATTGGAGTTGCATAACCTGATTCCGCCATCACCATCGAACAACCAGATGTACGAAAAAACGCCACCGTTACATGGTTATTATCCACATGTGCGGATAAAGCGATTTGGCTCCACGTTTATCATGCGAATAGCCAAAGAATGGAACGTTTTACCGGCATCCGTATTACCCGAAAACTACAACTTTGGAGTCTTCAAATCGAGAGTGAACAGGTATCTTCTAGGCAAGCGTGTTACATCCTAGACCACATCATCACTTGCCATAAAGTGAGAAAGTGGTCAAACGCAAACCTATCAAACAATTAAAAAAAATAAAGAAAAAAATTTGTTGTGAATTTTCAGAACGTAAGAAAATTTTTGACTGGCCCAATAGCTCAGACAGTAACTTTACCTTCTGAGCTGTAGGATGTAGGTTCGATCCTCACCCAGGACAAACATTTGTTTGATGATCATCGATGTTTGTTCTGTGTCTGGGTGTTATATTGTATTCTATGTATATTGCAAACAAAAAAGCAGTATTCTATCTATAGTTTTTTGTAGGAGGGTTCATATGGGAAATTACTGACGTCTGTGATGGAACCATCTACACCTTAAAGTGAATATGCCCAAAATGAATTCATATTAAAAAAAACCTACCACCTTTCAGCGTTAAGAACATGTTTTATATTTTTATAATGAACATAAAATCAAGACTGAATCACCTCGTTTGTTAATTTAGCTGATGCAATAGCGTCACATACTTATGCAAATTGAATAATTAACACTTTATAACCAAAACTGATGTAAATATAAGTAAATTCTAAACGACTTTGAGTTTGGGAAATAAGGGGCACAGAATACTTCATAGTACACCTGTACAGCGAATGTTGGGCAATGTAACAGTACTACCTTTTACTACCTACCAAAACCTACCAAATCTACCAGTACTACCTAGTACTACCTACCAAAACCTACCAAATCTACCAGTACTACCTAGTACTACCTACCAAAACCTACCAAATTTGCCAGTACTACCTAGTACTACCTACCAAATCTACCAGTATTACCTAGTACTACCTACCAAAACCTACCAAATCTACCAGTACTACGTAGTACTACCTAACAAAACTTACCAAATCTACCAGTACTACCTAGTACTACCTACCAAAACCTACCAAATCTACCACAACTACGTAGTACTACCTAACAAAACTTACCAGTACTACCTAGTACTGGGAGATTCCCCAACATTCGCTGCGATTACTACTTGAATGGGCGACAGATAACAAAAAGGGGTAAATACATTTGGGGTCGTGCTTAGATCGCCATAAGCCATACTAGTTGTTGTCGTAAGACAACGTTGTTAAGCCAAGTCAAAGCCTTCAATTGGCTTAAATATTCCAACACTAGCAACAATTTGCCTGCACAGGAAGGAAGGAAGTTAGTAGGAACTAAACTTTCAGACACTTCCCAATTCCTATGCAACTCATTATTTGTGTATTTCTTTCTCATAGTAATAATGTAAATAATAATGTTAATAAAGAAATTATAATATATTACAAATTAAACATTTTTTAATGCTATCGCATTTCATCGACTACGGCGCCCGTACTCGACGGGAATACAAAATCGAAGCGATCGACTTTGTAAGGGCGGTCGTATATTGAAGCCTAATTCTTAACAGTACTCAATCGTACCCAAAAGTTTTAATTTACTTTTTCATTATCTTACGTATGGCTGCTATTGCACCTAACTAAAATCTAAGAAATTTCATGTGTTTTTTAACGGGCTCACCTTCATAACGAACTTTGACTTCGTTTAACTGGGTATTAACGTTTAGCAACGTTTCCTACAATTATAACTTGCATGGATATGGCTGATAAAAAGTTACTGCGAATCAGCGCTTCCATGTTTTGAAGGCACGGTTGCTGTCGCAAGACAAAAAACGTTAAGCCAAGTCTGAAATTTTCAAGCAACTTAAAATTTTTGACAGAGAAGAGAGAATTACGAGATAAGATCCGAAATGACGAGATGCACAAAAACAAACCGTGACCCTCACTTTCGACCGACGACCTGGGGCCTTACTGCGTAAGTCTGGTGAAGATCGTAATCGTGTTCTCTCTTGCTCGCACTCGTGGACTTGTTAATTGGCACGTGCAGGATGGCAAGCGAAGTCGATTCCCAGAATGGTTACGCAGTAGGGGTGCTGGTCAAAATGATCGGTGCAAGACACAAGTACCGCGGATAATGGATGAACAAGCAATTGATTACATAGAATTAGTGGGATAATATATGTTCCACAAGAAAGCTAACCACTTATAATAAAGCAATTTCATGATGCACCTACTCTACTTAAAGTCACCAGTGATGATGGAATAAGTTCCACTAATCCCATTTAATCATTGTTTGTTCTATCAGCCATTGGATGGCTAATTATTGTTTTCTCGTTACGAAATGATTTGATGACGATGACGAAAATTCGATCATCAGTGGTGACTCTTATTAGAGTAGGTGCATCACTTCGTGGTATACTATTGGTTTATTATGACTGGTTGGATTTCTGACTTCAGTCATCCAAATAACGCAAGTTTTAAACAACATTGTTTTACTTCAAACTTGTCTAGCATTTGACCACGCTCTCACCTGATGGGAAGTGACAATGCTATCGAAGGTGTAGCACGCTAGCCAAGTAAATACCTATTCACTCTTCTCTTGAATATGCCCGGGTCATACACAAACAACACAGACGCTGACAGGGCATTCCATTCCTTAGCCGTTATAATTATGAACGTCGAATCAAAACACTTGATACCAATGGGTGGTATTTCAACGATGAAGGGATGCCGAGATTAGCCGAGCGCCGATCTATCGATAATCGAGTAGTCCGTGATAGTGGAATTGTGATGGAGGATGAGATCATGCAGCTCTTGTCCACATTCACCATGGTGTAATCTGAAAACGACCGCCAGACTTGTCACTTTACGTCGATGTACGTTTTTTGAATAGTATGAAATTTTTTTTTTTTTATATCTTATTTTAAATAAAACTGTGCGTATCGAGATTTTCAATGTACGCTGGCCCTTAATGTCGACAATTTTAATTTCATAAATACGTTTGTCTTCGGGATGTGTTTATTGACCATTAATATCATATAATTCGCAATTTCGGTCATACTTTACACTTTTAAATTAAACATTCCTTTTCGTTCGTTTAAATTAACGTTGCCTTATCTGGATTTTTACTTTTTACTTAATAGGAATTTGCAGATATAGAATTTGGGGTGATTAACTAAGGTGTAAAGTTAAGAAAAGTACGATATTTAATATCTTAAACTATGCAGGACACGTGATGCCCAGTCATAGCTTAATTTTTTGCCCTTTTTATTTAAAAAACCCGTGAGACTTAAATCAGGCTAACAACTCATCACGTTATTCTTATCATCAAAACTAAAATTTTGCATGAAAGTGTAATAATAGACCTAATTTATAAAGAAATTGCTTGGTTTGGTATGGACAAGTTATGGGGAGAAACGAAATACCAAGAAATTGATGAATATGAACGTTACGGTGAACGTAGGAAATGAAGAAGAAGTCAATAGAAGAAGTAGAGAGAGCTTGTTTAAGAGCTGATATGAATGAAAAGAAAATTAATGAAATGACCGCTGATAGAAAAGAAAACAGAAGCTAGAAGAAAAATACAAACCAAGAAGACTAGAAGAAGTTATTATTTAATGAATTTAGGAAAATCACGTCCATTTTTAGTTCTTGCTCTTAAATCAAGGCATGTCGGATGCACACCATGTATGCAGCTTTCAATAGTAAATAAGTAATTTTGCGAATATCAACGCTCAAACTGAAAACGAAACAACTTTAAATTCCTTTTCCTAAATCAAAGTTGTTGCTAGATAAGATAGGCATAAATCGAAGATAGCGCTTACAACCCTTCCAGACATAAATTTAAAGTCCAGACTACCCCGCCACGGCGTCCTTTGTTTTCTTGCCAATACTGGGCCTTAATTGGGACGTATAAACAGTATGGTCATTTTGTATATTTAAGAAAAATTCCTTTTTAAAAAAGAGTTTTGACCAACTTCAATCTCAATGTGGTCGAAAGCAAAATACGCATTATTAAGGATAACTCAAAAATTACTTGTCAAATCTTGATAAAATTTAAATGGAACGACAAAAGAAGCACCAGGTTTCAGATAAAAATAATTATCAAAATCAGTTCACCCAGTCAAAAGCTCTAAGGTAACAAATATGAAAAAAAAAAATACAATTGAATTGAGAACCTCCTCAGTTTTTAAGGTCGGTTGATTCTTATCAACCATACATCATACGGACACGCTGAGTTATAAAAACTTAATTAAATGTGCAATATCTAAATATATATAACTCAAAGGTGACTGTCTGACATACTCATAGACGGATCAGGCTGAAATTTGGCATGCAGGTAGATGTTATGACGTAGGCATCCACTAAGGATTTTTCGAAATTCTACCCTTAAGAGGGTGGAATGGGTGGTTCAATTATTTTCCTATAGGCCATGCTGCGGGCGAAGCTGCGGGCAGAAGCTCGTCTATGATAAAACAGTACGAACTAAACAACGAGATACGTTGGAAATAAAAGAGAGTTCTATTAGGATTTATATTATGTTTTTTTAATTGCAGTAATAGTTATTACCGACAGCGGTATTCAGGGATAGATAAAAACCACATCATTAGTGAATTCAAGTCATTTGTAAAAGGAATTAAGCGTGAAAACACGCTTACTGGCCACGGCCTGTCATGTGCCTAAGTTACAACTTTTGTTTTATAATGTCTCTTTATATTTCCTATCTACTGCCCATACCGCTTGTTTACTTATACTGGATCCTAATCGAACGAAATGCAAATATTGCGGCTCCTAAATTACATAGATTAACTAGTAGTAAATCTAATTAATTAATGACCTTTATTTATGGCAGGGGTCAAACTAAGATTTACATCTAAAAGGAGCGTACAATGTTTGACTCTAACGGAATTTCTTAGTCTAATAAAATGAAAATAAAATTACATTTCCATACGAACAGGGGTCCATTGATTTGACTTGTCCGTCACTATTTGCAATGTAGGGAACATTTTAACAAAGTTTTTTTTTGTTTTAATGGATGCTTCTGAACTGACGAGTAACTCCGGGAGGTATAAACCGCACTCTAAAAATATGTCCCCAATTCTTCTAACACCCATCCGGTCTACTTAAAGCATTCCTGTATCCAAAAACTCGTAAACACATGCATAAATCCAATTTTATAGTCGAATGACGTTTTTTATCGATATTTATATCGATTTTTTATCGAATCGGTATCTCGGTTTCACAAATAACTTATTGTTTTGTACGACTATCGATACGTTTTACGATTATTGCGGTGTTTAATTTAAGTTTTTGAGATAATGTTATTGTCGGTCGGTTATTAAAGTTGTTATGGTGAAGGTTGTAAATAAAACGATTTCAAATGACAGCCTCTGTGGTGTGGTGGTTGAGCAGGTCAGCTCATAGCCTGGAGGCGGCGGTTTCAATTCCCGCGGCAGGACAAGTATAATTGTGCACAGAAAAAATAGTTTTGGGTCTAGGTGTTGTGTTGTGGTCCTCGTAGTTCCTGGATCCCTAGGCATAGGGAATCCTAGTTAGAGCTCAGGATCTATGTATTCGATTGCATCCATATTTATAAAGATGGCGGCACGCGAGCTTGCGCGCGAGCATAGCGGCGCTGCACTCCGGTGCAATAACGCGCATCTGTTTGTTGTTGTTGTGCTACTTGTTCTGAGTCTGGGTGTTGTGGTATTCTAAACACAGGGAATACTAGTTAGGGTCCAGGATCTATGTTTGTGATCGTTGGGCGTCATTATTATTATAATATACTATAAACTTACCAGCAAACGCCACTTTAACGTAAGACAGAACATACATTGTGTGACGTACGTTTTTTCGTAGTTGAGAGAGCAAATGTAATCAGTTGATCACGAGCAGAATATTGGCTAAAATCTGTCTGATTGAGACTTTATAAGATAACTGTAGGGTCGCTTTGTACTACATTTGAGTAAACCTTTTTTATTTTTTTTTATACACGGCAAATTGCCATTTTCTAAATACTACAATGATTTAATAACTAATACTAAAAACTACCTACTACTACTACTACAAAAAAAAAATTGGACTATATACTGGCTGCGATGACTTCGTTGTGCTCTTTAATAATATATGATAAACGTCTTTTTTTCTTTCTTCTTTCTCTTTCGAGTGGCAACATGTGAATTTTATACGCACCTCCCCAGGATGTTACGCAGTACTTGGTGATAGATTGACAGATTGAATAGTACAGCAGTCGTATTACCTCCAAGCCTGCACTGTCTTGCAAAGTCAAAGTCAAATGATTTCATTGCAAATAGGCTATTTTTAGCACTCCTACATTCAAAATTATATCAGGTTCTTAAAATTAAGTTAGTGTAGGTTAGTACCTACTATATAAAACTACAAAGTGCTTTTTGTCAAATATTATATAGCAAGCCCAATGGGTAGATGTGAGTTAGAAAAAAAAGATGTTCACTTTCCCACTACAGGTGCGAGCAATCCGGCACAATGCAGAACAGAAAACTCTGATCCGAACCACCATTACTTCACAGCGGTGCAAGAAGAATATTGAGATGATCTTAATAAACATAACAAATAGAAACTGAAATTATATAGCAATAGGCAAGGTACCTAAGATTTCATAACATGAGCTTGGGATATTCAGGCTAAGATTTTTTTGTCTGACACATAATTTTTTGTTACTTAGGAAAACCGCTGTGAGCTTGTATATTCTTATTGAAAGTTGAGTAATGTGGGATATGAAGGAAGGTCTATTATCAATAATGATATCTAGAAAAAACTAAAAGAAAATGAGTAAAAATCTGACGATATCCAAGCATGTAGTATGCATCTTAAACAATATTGCTTCAAGCATACAAATCGATAACATTAATATCTTTCTTCTAAATATATATAACAAAGGTGACTGACTGACTGACTGACATAGTGATCTATCAACGCACAGCCTAAACCACTGGACGGATCGAGCTGAAATTTGGCATGCAGGTAGGTGTTATGACGTAGGCATCCACCAAGAAAGGATTTTTCGAAATTCCACCCTTAAGAGGGTGAAATGGTTGGTTGAATTATTTTTCCATAGGCCACGCCACGGGCGAAGCATAAAGACGTATAAACTACAGCTATCTCAAACGGCTTAAAAGAGTCATAAAAATAATTCACCTCATCCATACTCATATCAACGCTACATATTGACGACGAAACGTCGTTATATTTATCGTTAACGTTATTATCGGTCGTTATAGCCGTTATAACGTTAGTAACGATCGAAACGACAGATATATACACATTAATCGTATTTATTGCATCTACCTGTGCCTTTAGACCTCCGCAGACCTTTAAATTAGACTTTACATTGATAAATATGATGGTAAGAAGATACTGTTCAACGGCTTTGTGATAAAATGACTGTATGCTAAAGTTGCAGGCAGCATAGTCGTGGAGTATTTTACAATTCACTATTAAGCCGTCTGTGATATCAGTAACTTACTTCTATGCAATTTATACATTTTTATGCAAAGCAAGATTTGTATTATTGAAGGAAAACTACTTTACACGCACTTGACTTGGGGAGTAAGCTGGTGAATGCGGGGCGTGTGGAAGGTGAAAGTTGTTGGTTAACGTAGTAGAGGCTGGTTTACGTAGATCTCCATTGTCAACATAACAAAGTTAAAAATGTGTATTATTATGTTGGTATGTCCAGTAAAATGACAATTTGGAATTGTCAAGGTGGCGACATAAAAATTAAACATAGCAAAAACGGTTATACCGGCCGGTAGATGGAACTAAAGAAGTTTTACTTGTCATGTAGTCTAAATCCACACTCGTGTTTTTAAAAGTATACGTTTTGGTTAAGGAGAAATATTACCATTGCGAGCCTAGCCATAAACTATGTTTATATATTTATTATTCCTTAAAATTATTGACAATATTATTTATGTTTGTATGGGTTTATGTTTGCTCGCGTCCGTAGGCTTTAACCCTAGTTTCCCTACACGTGACCCCTGGGTGGTGCCAAAAGAGCAACCAAATAACTGGTGGAAGGCCTTAGCCGCCGGCTTAGTTACCACCCATTAGACAAAACCACGATGCCAAGCGACTCGTCGTGTTCCATCGTGATGTCTAATGAAGCCGTTCTGACGAGTAGATGTGGACAGTTGTGTTGGGTATGCAGACCGGTATTGGTGATGGAGATGCTTTCGCGTCGGAGACCTTGCTTCGGAGGGTAGCGGGATCCGAAGCACGGTGCTCTCTGCTGGCCGACCGCAAGTTGTAGGGGGCCCAAGTAGTAGTCTAGCCAACTACAAAAGGCCGCCCCACCGCTTGTGTAAAATCCTGAGGTTGTCCACAGGGCCAGTTGGCGACTGGAAGTGAGGAACTTGTGGGCAATTTCAGGGGGGTTCGGGCGTCCCCGCAGTCTCCGCGCAAGTTCTCCATTGGCGTAGGAGCTTCTCTATTACTGAGGGTTAGCATCCCAATATCTCGTCCACTTCCTACTTGTCTACCTAACTCACCCAATTATGAAAAAGTCAAATAAATTGAGCAAGTTTAAACGGCAGATGCACGTCCTCACTCTTAAAGTGCACCTTACAAATATTCGTGGGCTGCACTCAAATCTGCAAGCGGTCCATCATCATCTGGAGACCAATAAACCACACTTGTTCTTCTTGACTGAGACGCAAATAGGATGTCCATCAGACACGGCATATCTGGACTATCCAGGATTCATCTTGGAAAACCGCTTCCTTCCACGCGCTGGTATCTGCGTTTACGTCCGTGATGACATTTGCTGTTTGCGTCTCCGAAACCTTGAACATCCCCACTTTTCGGTGATTTGGGTGCTTGTGGACACCGGCATTGAGAAAATTCTCTATGCCGGTGTGTACAGATCACATAGCGGTGACCGGGAGACAACTCTTCTAATGGAGTATCTCAGTGAAACGGCAGATGTGGCTCAGCAACGCTATCCTTCGGCTCAGCTTGTTGTTCTGGGGGACTTTAATGCTCACCACCAGGAGTGGTTAGTCCCACACCGGATCACGGACCACGCTGGGAGAGAGACGCGTAAGCTCGCATTGGCGCTCAATTTAACGCAGATTGTTAAAGAGCCAACGCGAGTGCCTGATATTGATAGCCACACTGCTAACTGCCTCGACCTTCTGCTCACGACTGAACCAGACCGATACTCTGTGGCGGTATCCTCACCCATTGGTAGTTTCGATCACTGTCTGGTCAAGTCCGTTTCAGTATACTCCCCGCCTGACCCAAGCCCTAAGAGCAATCGGCGTGTCTGGAGATACAACTTAGCAGACTGGGACGAGATGCGACATTTCTTCGCTTCATATCCTTGGCGGCAAACGTGTTTTTCTTCTGGAGATCCGACGGTCTGCGCGAATGCGGTTACTGAGGTAGTATGTCGGGCTATGGAATATTTTATTCCATTTTCCGATAAGCCCGTGACCAGCAAAGCCAGCCCATGGTTTGGAGCCGAATGTGCACGTGCTGAAGCGCAGAAGCATGCGGCATATCTGGCATGGGCTGACGCTCGAAAACGCAAGGCCTCGGACACTCGAGCTAAGAAGAAAGCCTTTAACGTTGCCGCCAAGGCCTGTAAGAAGGAATTAAGGAAGGCTCGTTTCAATCATATTGTTCGAATAGGGACTAAACTTGCTTCCTACCCAGCGGGTAGTAAGGCTTTTTGGTCCCTAGCCAAATCGGTTGAAGCGAACTTCTGTCGATCCTCACTGCCTCCATTATTGAAACCAGACGGATCGCTGGCTCACACTGCAAAAGAAAAAGCAAACTTGTTTGCTACTCTCTTTGCAGAAGCTTCGCGTTTAGATACTGCTAATGAGGTACCTCCCTGCCTTCCACAATGCGGTGTTTTCATGCCGGAAATACGCATACGTCAGAAGGAAGTACTAAAAACATTACGCAGTCTAGACGTGAACAAAGCCAGTGGTCCCGATGGTATACCTGCAATTGTACTTAAGAGCTGTGCACCCGAGTTGTCTCCCATTCTAACACGCCTATTTCGCCTCTCTCTAGACACCGGAATAGTCCCTATGAGTTGGAAGCTAGCCAACGTACAACCTGTACCTAAGAAGGGCAGTCGTGCTGATCCTGCCAACTATCGACCCATCTCAATTACCTCCATTCTCTGTAAGAGTATGGAGCGTATAATTAACAACAAGCTCTTGGCATACCTTGAAGACAATGATCTCCTCAGTGACCGGCAATACGGATTTCGCCGAAACCGGTCCACTGGGGATCTTCTCGCGTATGCCACTCACATATTGAGCGAAGCCTTAGAGATGCATGGAGAGGCACTTGCTGTATCTCTAGACGTCTCTAAGGCATTTGATCGGGTCTGGCACGACGGTCTTCTGAATAAGCTTCCATCTTACGGACTACCTGCTGGTTTGTGCACTTGGATATCAGACTTTTTGAGGGAACGATCGCTTAGAGTAGTTCTTGATGGCTGCTCTTCCGATCAATTAGCTATTAATGCTGGTGTACCTCAGGGGTCAGTTCTTTCAGCAACACTATTCTTACTCCACATCAATGATCTGCTAAAGCCCGGTACCTTTGGGTATGCAGATGATAGTACTGTTGTTGAAAGATACACATCCAGTGCCCGAGCCAGTGGTGACGACGTCCGGATTGAGAGAGAGGCAATGGTTGAGCGCATGAACCTGGCTTTGAAAGCCGTGTCCGATTGGGGCGATGCTAACTTGGTTAGGTTCAATGCTGCAAAAACACAGGCGTGTTTATTCACTGCTAAAAAGAGCCCACTCCATCTGGCTCCTTCATTCCGTGGTGTATCTGTAAGTTTAGGAAACCATCTTGAGCTTTTGGGTGTTGATCTTACGTCAAACCTAAACTTTGGATCCTACATCGAGTCCAAAGCCAAAGTAGCTTCAAAAAAACTCGGCATATTGTCCAAGATAAGGCGGTACTTCACACCTGGACAGCTTCTAAATCTGTATCAAGCACAAGTCCGATCGTGTATGGAGTACTGCTGCCACCTGTGGGACGGGTCTGCCAAGTACCAGCTTGAGGCTCTGGACTCGATCGAACGGCGTGCCAAAAGGCTCATTGACGACGACACTTTGGTTGGTGAAAGGCTCCAGAGCCTTGCACATCGACGTAAGGTGGCAAGTCTGTCGGTTTTTTACAGATTACACCACGGTGAATGCGCTCAAGAACTGCATGATCTAATTCTCCCATCACCATTCCACTACCGGACTACTAGACGCTCGGCTAAGCGCCATCCTTTTGTGGTCGAAATACCACCCATTCGTACCAAGCGATTTGACTCAACGTTCTTAATTAGAACGGCTAAGGAATGGAATGCCCTGCCAGCGTCAGTGTTTCCGGCGAAATATGACCCGGGCGTGTTTAAGAGAAGAGTGAATAGGTATTTACTTGGCTAGCATGCTACACCTTCGATCGCATCGTCACTTCCCATCAGGTAAGAGCGTGGTCAAATGCTAGACAAGTTTGAAGTAAAAAAAAAAAAAAAAAAAAAATTATAAGTAATATTATTGGTAAGTAAAATTATTGACAAGTAAAATTATTTTATTGATTGATAGATTTTGATCAAAAGAAATAAACACATCAAAACATTTTCAGAAACTTTAATTCCATAAGATAAACCCTGGTAAGGTTGGATTAGGTTGTCAATCTACATATGCATTGAAAGAACACGCACAGATCTACAAAATCAATTGACCACATTAAAAAAATTATATATATAAAACTCAAAAGTGACTGACTGACATAGTGATCTACAACGCACAGCCCAAACCACTGGAGGGATCGGGCTGAAATTTGGCATGCAGGTAGATGTTATGACGTAGGCATCCGCTAAGAAAGGATTTTTCGAAATTCCACCTTTAAGAGGGTGAAATGGGTGGTTAAATTATTTTCCCATAGGCCACGCCGCGGGTGAAGTTGCGCGTAGAAGCTCGTATAAAATAATAAAGCATCCTTTCTTCGTATGATTACTAACTTATCGATGATCCCGCCCGGTGACGCTGTAAAGGTCGATAGAGACCAACAGCATTAGCACGTTCAAAATAAAAATCTTATCTATGCTCTCCATAGTAAAGTAACGGTAAGTTGTAAAATATCACTTTTTGTTAGCGGTATCTGATCTAAGTAAAGTAGCAACAAGTGTTGATTAAATTTACCGATTGAAAAATTGTAAATACGACTATCCAAGCTTCATCAATAAGTAAGGGTTTTCATTCAACAAAATATGGATGACCATGTTTGAAGATTACGTATTTTTTGTGTAGGTCCTTCCTAATGGTCAAAATATACACACTTAAGTACGTAGAAGCGATACTGGCGACCTGCGTTATGACGTTTCTGAAACACAAGGAAGGACTAGGTTTACTAGGTGCTAGGACTTTTCTGCAAAGTTCGTCTAGGTACCACTGCTTTGCCAGTTATTCTGCCGCCAAGAAGTAGTGCAAAAACACTACTGTACTACGGTTTTTACGGGTGCACTGTATCTAGTGAAATTACTGGGCAAATAAGACTTTATGACCTCACAGTTTAGTAATTTTAATTAGGCTTTGCTGACGTTTCAGGATGGCTTGCGCAGTTCAGTGTCACGTAGAAACTTTATACTTTAGAATTTCAATACTGCAACTGATATAAGCAGCCGTGTAGTTTAACATCAGGCGAACGACCAGCTCGTCATGTCATTGTCATTGTCATTCCTTTACATATTAAAAATCACTATCGTGTGCACCAAATGAGCCATACACATTTGAGTAAGATATATAATGGCTAAACTCACGTCAATTAAAAAGTCGAAATTACTTCGACCAGGATTCGGACATTTTTGATGTCCTTCTTCTGGGAGCCAGTTACTAACGCAAGCCGAGGTGGCATTCACGAGCGTCAGCACGCAGAAAAAGGATATCAAATATGTCCGAATCCTGGTCGAAGTAATTTCGACTGTTTAATTGACGTGTCTTTGGCCGTTATTTATTTTATAAAAACACAACAACAGCTAAATTATACACACATGCGTACTCTCTAAATTGTCGAAGGGACATCGACTGGCACATCCTTATTACGTGCACGTCCTAATGGCGTGTTGATTATTAATTAAAAATAATTACGATTACGACCATATTCAATGACTCTGGTGTTACAGTTATTAGCACTTCGGTGGGGTACAATGCATTGGGGAGAATTACCGATATCGATAATTTTGAATACAAAATAGGTGGTACACATTACCTCCATTCAAACAGCAATAGGTGACCTTTTACAAAAGATCCGAGCAAATACAATATCAGAAACATGACACGAAAGTCATTTCCTTTATTGGTAAGCTTGTTGAGGTCCGTTGTGATACAAGATCATAGCTTACTAGTACTGTTCGAAAACAGATAAAAATACTACATGATACTACTATATGTGATCGATGGGTGACTTTTTTAATTTTATTTTTTTTGCTTCAAACTTGTCTAAACCACGCTCTCATCTGATGGGAAGTGACGATGCGACCGAAGGTGTAGCATGCTAGCCAAGTAAATACCTATTCACTCTTTCTTGAACACGCCCGGGTCATATTTTGCCGAAAACACAGACGAAATAAATAATAATAGGAATTATAATTATGATTATAATTACTATTGTTTAACACAATAAATGCAACATCTTATTAACCAAAATTGTTTCATGATATCAAAGCATTCGAGTTTGGGATATTTTTTTTTGTAATAAGTTAATAACTGCAGAACAAATAACTTGCGTCGGGTTTTTTTGTTATTGATTTGCGGATTAAAGAAAACACTTGAGCCCGAAGTACAGCAAACTGAAACAAATTTATCTAATACGGTGCAGTATAGTTTCGATATACCTATGCGTAATTATGATCAAATAAAACCATAAATTACTCAGACAATCGATATCGATGTTATCGATAAATTGTCCCATCACTAGCAACAGTATTAATTAAGGCATCGACCGTGCACCGAATATGTGTAATCAAGCGCCGCCGCCACTTGTTTGCTTTGTTATTAACGGAGGATGCGTGTGCGCAGCCAATGTTCACAATCATAAATTAGAATATTCTGAAATTTACAAAATGAAACAAAAATATATAGAACAACTCCACTAAAACAACAAAAAATAATTACCTATCTGTTTTGGCCAACTGTTTGTGTTGGTCGTTAAATAATAAGGCAATCATTGTCATACTAATTTTTATTACAAAAACTCGAAAGCCTAATCTGGTCCAACACTTTTGCTAGTCTGAACTAAAGTCCATAATACAACTTAGGTAAGCAACACTTTCTCCCGGGTTCTTGTATACGTTTGTTAAATTCGTGTCAAATTGACAGACCCCATGCTGAACGCTTATTAATAAATAAATAAGCACATTTCGAACAGCGCTATCTAGCCCCCAAACTAAGCAAAGCTTGTACTATGTATAATATATATATATGTATAGCAGGGTTGGATTTCGTAGTATAATTATACTATTTGTACCATTATTTCATAGTGTGTAGTATGTAGTATCGTAATGCCACTATACTACGCGAAAATACCATAATTTTTTTTTCAGTTTGACCGACTTGTATTAACAGTGAACCCTTTAACTTTTTAATATTTACCTTACATGTATATACGGAAACAGGCACGCAATTAAAACCAAAATATCACTAATGATATACGAATGAATTTTTAATATCATAAAAAAATACGATATAAAAAACCATGAAACCTCAAACGTGGTATAATTTTGGACAAATAGTATAATTTTATTTTCAACGTACAGTATTTTTTTGAGGTTGAATCCAGCTCTGACTATGGGAACCAGATAACTGATACAATATTAAATACTTTTTAATATATGCATAGAATACAATTTAACACCTAGACACAGAATAAACATCGATGTTCATCACACAAATGTTTGTCTTGGGTGGGGATGGAACCCACAACCCACAGTTCAGAAGGCAGGGTTACTACCAACTGAGCTATCGGGCCAGTCATCGTCATCATTAGTTGCCTGTGGATCTTCAGCTGTCTCAACCAATGAGGTTACAATATTTGGCATGTTGACTTGACATGAATTTGACAAACGTACTAGAAACCAGCAGGCCTAGCACGGCCGGTGGACAACTTCTCCCGAGGGAGTAGATAACAAAATTATCCTCACTGTCACTTTATTCCACTCTGCGAGCACGGCCGCGACAGTGGAAAGCTTTATCCGGGGGATAAACGGCGGGAGTAGCGTTTTTAGATTTCTCTACCGTATTGTTGCCAGTACGAGAAAATTTAACTAATATGACATTACATGCTTCAATATTCTGTTCAGTCCATCAAACCATCGATAATTGTTCGGCTAAATATACTGGGATTGAAGACAAAATATAAAAATTAAGAAAATATAAGGTTTTTGAGTCTGTGTCCTTGTGTTAATCAAAGAGTATGTAACGACTACTATGTATATGAGTGAGAGTAAGTGAGTAGTTTAAATTAAAATTTTATTTTGTTTGTAATATGAGCGGAAAAACGTGATTAATTATTGTGTAGTAGTTATATTTTAAATTTTTATATGCATATATTTTATTATAAAATATAAGGTTTTTGAGTCTCTGTCCCTGTGTTAATCAAAGAGTATGTAACGACTACTATGTATATGAGTGAGAGTAAGTGAGTAGTTTAAATTAAAATTTTATTTTGTTTGTAATATGAGCGGAAAAACGTGATTAATTATTGTGTAGTAGTTATATTTTAAATTTTTATATGTATATATTTTATAATAAAATATACTCAAAAAATATATGCATCATTTAAGTTAATTACGTAAATTAAATAATTTTCTTATTAAAACTAAACTAATAATTGTAATTTCACGAATATTTCGCTATGTTTTTTTTTGTATTGAAACTCATTTCCCGGGATTTACTAGGGATTACTTGTATTCCGAATGCTTCTCCCGGTGTAACTTTCGCTCCAAAATTCGAGTTCCCGCGATTAAACATAGTTATAATAGGCACGCGACATTTTTGTGCCTATTAAAACACTTTGACTTCCTTATACCCACCTACAAGAGTCGAAGATAAATACTCTCTGCTTTATGTCAATTCAAGAGAATATTATCCACTTTCTTCCGAGTCCGTGCTCTGAAGCTGGGAGTAGCGGGATATAATGTCTACGATAGTGTCAAAGGGAAATATTTCTTTCCTCTCCTCGTTGCCGTGCTACGTAAGGTGGAGAGGGGGATTATTTTAACTGACAGGTGGAAAAAACCGGGGGAAAGACAATTTCTCCACATGCCGTGCTAAGCCTGCAGGGGTTAGGGATATAAGTGCGAACTTAGAAGCGGTCGATCTTTAGTATAGACGCGGGATTACTTTAGACATAGAGTTAGACATATAAAATCTATTTTTTAATATATAAATGAATGATGTGAAGAGCTAGTCGTTCACTTAATTTTAAGCGACACGGCCGTCTTTATCTATTACAGTGTCACTCGGAACTCAAAAATATAATATTTCGCCTGACACTGCACTGCGCACATCACCCTGAGACATCAGCACAGTCTGGTAATAAGATTACTAAGCTGTGTGATCAGGTCATAAAGTCAGATTTGCCCAGTAATTTCACTAACTACAGTGCTCTTCAAACTAGAACACAGCAGTGTTTGCGCACTACTTCTTGACGGCAGAATAACTGACAAAGCGGTGGTACCTACCTAGGCGTACTTTGCAAAAAAATCCTACCATCTTGTAAATTAAACTATAGATTCCTTCCGTGAGGTCACGTCACAGGAGTGAATAGATTTTATTTTGAGATTAGTCATGTATGCCGTCGCAAGCCATATTATTAAAATATTGATTGAAATTGGAGATTTATTTTATTTCATATTTGACCCGTTACTTATGAAAAAACATTATTTTGTATTATAAAGCCCACCTCAATGTCCAAAGCCGCAATGTTTAAGCTTGACAAATATCTTTTAAAACATTACATACACCACAGATAGCTTTCTAATTTATCATTCTTAAGCAGCCGAAGCATAAACATAGCTACCGCTATTACTCCAACAAAAACTATGATCCCAAAGCCACAAAACAAAAATCTCTAATACGGACAAATAGAGGGAGCACAAAACATCTTAGTGCAATAAATCTAAAGCTATCGGACATAATTTAATCGGACCTTTCGATTTTGGGCCATAAATAACAGATTTTTACATTTTAAAAACGAAACAAAACTTTTAATATGCCGTATCGGATATATATCACTCGAAAGTGGCATATTCGTCTTTGGTGGTATGCCATTGGTTTTAAAAGCACACAAATCTGGACCAAAACTGCAAACGATAAAGTTAAAACTTCCATAACATCCAATTTAATAAAATTGCGTTTTCTCTTTATTCAAATTTAAAGTCTACTCCTTGAATATAAGGTCCCAAGTATGTTAACAGAGTTAATAATTTCTCATATAAATCAATGAGATTCGGTGAACACTTGATCTTCGATAACCAAGTATTGATACTCTGGCGGAGGTGTTTTGAGATCTCGTCTGTCACGCCGATTATAGAATTGGAAGAATTCTGGTTTTTTTTCTGACCAACTGTTGGTAAAAGGCACTGATGAATTGCTTAATTTTTGGAGGTAAGGGACTGGTTGTTAAGCTTTGGCTGGATTATATGGCACACAGTTTTTATGACAGAAAATTTAAAGAATAATTTCTAGGTGGTAGGACTTTACTGCAAAGTACGTCTAGGTAGGTACCACCGCTTTGCCAGTTATTCTGCCGCCAAGCAGTAGTGCGCAAGCACTGCTGTGTTCCGGTTTGAAGGGCACTGTAGCTAGAGAAATTACTGGGCAAATGAAACTTTATGATCTGATCTCACAGTTTAGTAATCTTATTACTAGACTGTGCTGATGTCTCTGGATGATGTGCGCAGTGCAGTGTCACGCGAACCTTTATACTTTAGAGTTCCGAGTAACACTGCAGCTGATATGGGCAGCCGTGTCGTTTAACATCAGGCGAACGGCTAGCTCGTCACGTCATTCCTTAACATAAAAAAAAATGGGGAAATTATTTAGGACAGAATCAACGACGTTAAATATGGCTATCCAATTTTTATTTTTTAAATTGTATGTAGTGTTTTTAGAGAACACCTTTGATGTTGTTTTAATCAGTTCTTTGGAAATTGGTACTATAATATAAAAAAAGGACCTTTGTTGATTCGATCATGTCACCTGATGATCGTTTTGCTCATCGGATACTCATTTACTTTGTTCAGTTTTTGGCTTTCAGGTCTCATTCATGTCACAAGGTCTCATTTGCCCAGTTTTTCACTAGGTACAGTGTCCTTCAAACCGGAACACAGTAGTGCTAGTGCGCTACACCTTGGCAGAACAGTTATTGGCAAAGCGGTGGTACCTACGTAGACAAAATTTGGAGAAAAGTCCTACCACTTAGTAAAAGTAGTAGTAGATTCCAGTGAATGTACTCTTTTCGATCTTCTTCTCCTTAATTATGTACTAGCTTCTGCCCGCGGTTTCGCCCGCGTGGCATATAGGAATCGAAGAAAAAAAATCATTGATAATTCAACCACCAACTTCACCCACTTAGGGGTGAAAATTCAAAAAACCATTTCTTAGTGGATACCTACATTTGAAAAAGAACACACCCCTCTAACTTTCAAGTCTCTAGGAACAGTAGTTTAGGCTGTGCGTTAATATATAAGTCAGTCAGTCAGTCAGGACCTTGAATTTTATATGTATACTAGTTGCGCCCCGCGGAAAAGAAGTATTTTAATTATTTGCTCATCCCACGGGAAAATTTCATTTTTCCGGGATAAATTGTAGCCTATATGTTAATCCAGTGTATACACTGGATTAACACTTATAACTCATAAGTTACGACTATCTTGGTACCGAATTTCATCCAAATCCATTCAGCCGTTTGAGCGTGAAGGAGTAACAAATATACACACAAACACACATACAAACTTTCACCTTTATAATATTAGTGTGAAGTGTGATAGATGACAAGGAAACCTTGTTTTTTTAAGCTAGTTGCTCTCAATTTGACGGCTAGGTGTCTAGGTGCTTTATTACGCACCCATCCTCTCGCTCGTTGGATCACAGGTCAGTTTGAATCAGCATTGACTTGATGCAAAAGTTGTCCTGTAAGCTCCGTATTATTACTTACCTAACCTGTCACATTCATTTCGCAATTCCGATGTAACTAAAACACATCGCCTTTAAACACATATGACAAGAGGAATGATGGCAAATGGAAGTGGATAATATCTTCGAACAAAAGTTGCTCAATCGGGCGACGAATTTGATGCGCGACGGTGCGTGGGCGCAGGATGCTGTGTTTGTTCGCAATCAATTTTATTGCCGACTGGTATTTGCTGTTTATCTGTGCAGTGGAAGCCGAACTGTTGGCACCCGTGCCTACCTTCGCTGCCAACCTTCAGTTTGTGAAGATAGTTTACTAAGTGGTAAGACTTTATTGCAAAGTTCGCCTAGGTATAACATTATAGAAACTGACGTGAGTAGTACTCATAAATACAACTATTACACAGCTAACACTCACGAGATACAGTCGAAAAACTCGACCGGTGTTCGAGTTGGAGTTGTAGTTATTCGTCTAGGTAAGTCCACAACTTTGCCAGTTATTCTGCCGCCAGTAGTGTGCAAACACTACTGTGATCCGGTTTGAAGGGCACTGTAGCTAGTGAAATTACTGAGCAATTGAGACTTTATGATCTGATCTCACAGTCGAGTAATCTTTTTACCAGACAACACCCAGACTCAGAACAAGTATTTGCGCCTTTTTTGTTGCACAAATACTTGTTTTAACGCGCGAATCGAACTCGCTGCATCCAGGTTATGAGAACCTGCTGAACCATTACACCACAAAGGCTGTCATTGTCACTTTTTTCTTATACATTTCTTCAAACAGCAGAATTGTTGCGACGGTGCTAGTAATCAAGACATTTTTGACTGAAATGAGTTCAAACCAAATTTGAATCTCACAAACTTAGAAACTTTATCACACTAATATTATAAAGGCGAAAGTTTGTATGTATGGTTGTGTGTATGTGTGCATTTTTGTTACTCCTTCACGCTCAAACGGCTGAATGGATTTGAATTAAACTCGGTACCAAGATAGCTTATACACTGGATGGAAATTTTTCCCTGGGATGAGCAAATAATTAAAATGCTTTTTATCCGCGGGTAAGACCGCGGGGCGCAACTAGTTATTAATATTTATTAAAAATAAGTCTACAATAATAAGGTCTACAATAAAAGTACGCAATAGGCACACCAATTTTCGTTTTGTTTCATCAACACAATCTTTCCAATAATTTTAGCATATACCCTCAATGCCACGCTGTCTGTTTCAGTATAAATAACATTCACCACATCATCAAAATTCGGGACAAATTATTTAAAACCGGGACATGTTACCAATTTATTGCACTGCGTCACTTCGTCTGGCTCGCACTGTAATCTTCTAGGCAACCTCCAAAACATGTTGTAAAGTGATGATTTGTTCAGATGGAGGAAGCGTCTGGTGCCAAATTGTACACATGATACCCTGAATCGTGACTAATGTTTGAGTAATGGCGTCTAGCTTTTAGAACGTAATTGGTTGATCTACTGAATTAGTGAGTTGATTTTAGAATAGTGTACTACCAAACGCAAGTATCTGATGAGTGTTTTTGGCCATTCAATATCATATTTTATATTAGCTAACCCATCCAGGCTTTGCATGAGTTAGGAAGGAAGAGAGAAGAAAGAGGAAAAAAGTGAGGGAAAAGGATAAATAGATAACGGTAAAAGATCTCCATTCACCATATCATTCATTCATCCCATTCGTTATTGAGCTATGGAGAGAGCTATGGTCTGTGTATCTCTGCGGGATCGAATCCGAAATGAAGTCATTCGCCAGAGAAATAAAGTTACCGACATAGCTCAGCGAATTAGCAAGCTGAAGTGGCAGTGGGCTGGTCATATCTGCCGAAGAACCGATAACGTAGACGTGTTCTGGAGTGGAGACCGCGAATCGGCAGATGTAGCGACTTGGAACGTACTTACATCTAGCAAATGCCTATATCAGCCGGTACTTTAATGGTTCGACGACGTTGGAAACAGCACGCGTAAAATAATATATAATATGGTATGGTATAGTTTTTGAAGTAATGTAAAAAGTAGTCTAAAGCACACTCGTTGTTTTTTTTAGCTTCGGTATTTAGTTCTGAATGCTAAGCCTATATTGTTCTTATCTAGACTGAATTGTGATCTTTCACAAATCCGTGGACTACATTTCGCTCAATCCAAGAACAAGTAAACAGAGTAAGCATCTCGGGCCATAACTCACGCTTGCGACCCGCCTAATTTATCAGCTGAGCATGGATTTATGCTCGCCAGTTCTCGCCTTGCAATCGGACAACATTTAGCTTTTTATCGACTGTTTGATTTAATGCACGAAGGCAAGCCAATCCTTCAAGTCGATATGTGCTGCGATCCGCGGCCGTATTCTAGGCAAGGTTCTTGTTCGATTTGGGATCGAGGGTTCTTGACTTGGGAACTAGGCAAGGTTCTTGGTCGATTTGGGATCGAGGGTTCTTGACTTGAGAACTAGAATGGACTGAGGCTGAAAAACAAGTAAGCGTAAAGACATGCTTACTATTTCGTTGATATCACAAAAAATGGGCCTGTAATATTTTTATGTAAACGTATGAGTTACGAGCTATTCATTCTCCTTTTAAGCATCACTAGATAAAAATAAAAAAATAATTGTTTATACAAATGCATCTATCTGTTTATCTGTAGCTTAAAAGTTTGCCAAGTGAAGGTAATCTAATTAAAAAAAAAATCAAATACAAATACAACAAATAAAGATACAAATTTATTTATTGGCACAAATGGTTTCTAAGTGATCGTTTAAATAATATATAAGGAAAGAAAAAATTAAAGAAATTTATTATTGAGCACATATAAAGAGCATTGAGTATAAAAACCCAGACACAGAACAAACTTTACACAAATGTTTGTCATGGGTGGGAATCGAACCTTCAGCCTGCAGGTCAGAAGGCAGGAATACTACCAATATCGGCCATCTAAAATCGCAAAAATAAAATAGTTAATAAACAAATGTATTGATGTGCATATAGTACATATATTATTGAAAACTAACAATATCATGAAGAACTTTAAATTTTTATACATTTAATAATTATGCTTGTTGTAATTCAAATTTTTATCTCGATTTAAAATCGTAGTTGTTTTAATATCATTCCAGCATCCAATCTAGAATACCCCCGTTCCTATGTCCCCAACACGTAGGTGTAACAGAAAACGCTAAAATTATGGCCGTATATTGGAACTTCGTGTCGTTCGTTCGTTTATTTGTCTGTTTGTTCATTTATTTGTACTTATGTGTTTGTTTCGCGATGTACGCTAGTATTGGCAATTAATCTTGTACTACGCGAGATCTACTGTACACGTTCCTGATTCGATCCTGTTGCGAATGGGTTTTATAGAATACAGCTCTCGGGCTTACTGTCTTTGGGAAATAAGTTGTCATATTATACTGACTGGCCCGATAGCTCAGTTGATAGTATTCCTGTCTTCTGAACTGAAGGTTGAAGGTTCGATTCCCACCCAGGATAAACATTTGTGTGTTTGTTCTGTATCTAGGTTTTTATATCGAATTCTATGTATGTATTTACAAACAAAATGTATGTAAGTATTGTATCAGTTATTTGGTTCCCATAGTACAAGCTTTGGGGCTAGATGGCGTTGTGTGATATGTCCACAAATATTTATATTTATTTTATTTATTTATAATCTACTGTAACCACAAGACGTTTGCCATGTGTAGAGGATTTAACTAAGTGTGTTGGTCCTTTACCACAATTCTCATCAAGAAGGTTCTAGTCACCCCGTCGTCGTCTCCCGAGACACGTCTTGGTGACCCGGACAATCCTATAGCAGCCGTAGTATCGGCTGCGCTAGGATCACCGGACCAGTCTGGCCTATCTGGCTCGGGTACCGCTTTCGGGACCGGTATAGGACACCAGCGTAACACAATCAGATACTGACCCCGCCGGCGAGATCGACGTACCCCCCGTAGGTTAGCTACGCTCTTACCCCAAGGGTGCCCTTGAGCTAGTTGCATCCCGTTTTTGACGGCTGGGTGCTGTAAGTGCCTGTCCCTCGTCCAGTAACGCTGTAAAGGTCGGTAGAGACTAACAGCATTAGCCAAAACAAGGTGATACGTATTAGGTACCGAGGACCATGGTCCCATAACACCCAGACTCAGAACAAATATCTACGCTTTTTTTTGTGCACAAATACCTGTTCTGTTACAGTACACAGGTGTGAAGTGTTATTATAGTTATTTTGAAAATCTGAACCATTTCCTGTTGGCCATCAGCATCAAATTTACATTGACAAAATTAAATTTTATATGGTTTAGCATAAGTTTGTTATAACGAAAGGAGCATTTGGTATAGTCTATCGTAAAAATTATGAATAAAATATTTAATAAGGTAATTTTACAGATTAATTTATAAAAGAAAAATTTGAGTCAGGTTTTATTGATTTATCCGATATTTCAAGGTTTATCGGCCGAGATAGAAAACCGGGGTCATAAATCGTGAACGGCAACTTTAACAAAAAAAAATTTTTAAAATTATATGTGCGATATTTTATTCTCTACAATAGTAGTCTTAATAATTTTTCCCCTAAAGTGAATAATTTCCGAGATATCGGCCGAAAACTTTTTTCAAGATGGCGCTTGAAACTCCTCTTGTATCTGTTAGCAGTTTGTGATTTCATGCTCAGTAAGTGACCCTAAACCTTATTATAAAAAAACTGGATCGGTAATTTAGTGCAAGGTTAAGTTCTATTTGTACTGGCCTTCAGGGATAATAAGATTATTAGACAAATAAATCTGCTTATCCAATAATCAGAAAGGCCATTATTAAAGCAAGGAAAGTGGGAAGCACTAACAAGGTGTCCCACAAACGATGTCGGAGACTAATGTATCGATATACACAATTAATCGATATTTAATCGAATTAACATAATCGCCTTCGATCAATATGCACCTGCCTACACTATAGATAGTGATGTGTGAGATTAAAGAGATGTGACACTTTGACGAAAAATACCTACTTATACTAACAAATTGACTCAGTAGCAACGGATTAAACAAAAGTAATATTGAATTACCTTTTTATTGATAGCAATAAATAAATAAATATAAATAATAATAATAATATGTGAGGACATTTCACACAGCGCCATCTAGCCCCAAACTAAGCAAAGCTTGTACTATGGGAACTAGATAACTGATACAATACTTAGATACATTTTTTTATATACATACATAGAATAGAATATAACACCCAGACACAGAACAAACACCTATGTTCATCACACAAATGTTTGTCCTGGGTGGGAATCGAACCCACAACCCATAGGTCAGAAGGCAGGGTTGCTACCAACTGAGCTATCGGGCCAGTCGAATATAGAAGCAATGAAACAATATTAAAATAGTTATTTTGTCTGCTTTGGGGGGTTTGTATTTATTTTACAAAACAGTATTAGTACCATTCACAATTCATTTATAAAAAAATGCGTGTCTGCAAAAATATTTAAATAAAAAAATGTGCGGGGCAGTTTTTGGGGACTGTCGATAAAAGTTAAAACTAAGTAACTTGTGACATATAGCTCATGAGAAGCGTGCGGTGACGATGACGCGAGTTAAACGTTTTTTATTCACCCATAAATTACACACACACATATATATATATATATATATATATATATGTGTGTGTGTCATTTATGGGTTATTATATGTATATATATATAGTACACATATAGCTCATGGAAAGCGTTCGGTGACTCAAAAAGTGTTCAACGCTTAAAGAAGTTTTCATTTCAAAAATACATAGAGTTAGTTATGTTTTTTTTTTGTGTTAAGGTATAACGTGACGAGCTAACCGTTCGCCTGATGTTAAGTGACACGACTGCCCATATCAGTTGCAGTGTTACTCGGAACTCTAAAGTATATAATTTCGTGTGACACTGCATTGCGCACGTCATCTGGAGACATCAGCACAATCTAGTAATATGATTACTAGACTGTGAGATCAGATCATAAACTCTCATTTGCCCAGTAATTTCATTAGCAGTGCCCTTCAAACCGGAATACAGCAGTGCTTGCGCACTACTGCTTGGCGGCAGAATAACTGGCGAAGCGATGGTATCTCCTACTTAGACGAACTTTGCAGAAAAGTCCACCTAGTGAATAATAGTATATTAATGTTCAATGTTGACTGGCCCGGTATCTCAGTTGGTAGTATCCCTGCCTTCTGAACTGCAGGTTGTGGGTTCGATTCCCACCCAGGACAAACATTTGTGTGATGAATGAATGTTTGTTCTGTGTCTGGGTGTTATATTGTATTCTATGTATGTATTTACAAACAAAAAGTATGTAAGTATTGTATCAGTTATCTGGTTCCCATAGTGCAAGCTTTGCTTAGTTTGGGGCTAGATGGCGCTGTGTAAAATGTCCACACATATTTATTATTATTATTATTAATGTATGGAATAGCACTTGCCACTATTAAAAAAGGTATTATCATAGGTAAGTATGTAGGTAACACAAGAATGGTAGCTAAAACTATAGTCCCATCTGCACACTTCTCAATCTATGCCTAATCCCTTATCAGCGATCTTGGAGTCATTAAAACACGTCACATTATAAATCTAAACAGTTCTTATAATCAGTCACATTGACGGCTCTAGAAATTTATTGCTTTAAAATTAAATCGATAAGTAAGGATTGAAACCGGATAGTTTGTTATTTACGTGATATTTGATGAGTTTGAATATCACCTATATTTTTAAAAGTGCACCGATCCTAATTTTTGTTCCAGTGCTCTTATGGGAATATCTTCTACAAAATGTACCGTTGCTTTTTGAATGTTATGTATTTGTATTATGGTATTGTAACCGTTTAGTGTCGTCAGAGGATCAAAAAAGGAAAAAGGATCGTCTATGAAATTTTGTATTTAATAAAAAATAGTGGTTTTTGGCGGGAACGCGAAAAAGATTGCGTCACCGCATTGTATTATTTTCCAAAACTTCTGTTATTTTCAGTGTTAGTGCATAAAATTGGTGGCATTCTATTCGTTAAGTGCTGGATTACAGGCGTGAGTGTGGGAAAATGGTATAATGATGGTGAAACGTTTCTTTTCGTGTTGTTTTCAAAACTCCATAGAAGCTTCAAGTAAAGCTGCCACCACTTTACTAGGAGTATAACTTTGACTAGACAATGACTTGATGACTTCGACTGTGACTTGACACATATTTGCGTGAAATATCATTAACTTGATAAATTATCAATTACTTGACACTGGCTAAATACACGGAGGTGTGGAGCCAAAAATTAAAAAAAAAGTATTTTAATATTTTATTAGTACTACAATATGAATTAGAAAAATAATAAGAGTTTGTTTGTTTTGAAAATGCACGTTTTTATGAACGGTTACGATTTAACATTGTAGATCAAAAACCTCCAACGTAAAGTCCATAAAAGTAGACGCGAGATCGCATTTATCTGTCCGTATCAAACATCGGAAAGCGGACGAATGACCACTAATACTTTAAAAAGAATTACACCCACTTAAGAGCGTATAAATAAATATCCGATCGAAGAAGCTGCCATAATTCATACTTTATTAGGGTTCAGTTAGAAAGTAATGAAAACCTTTACTCTTTTTGTGCTGCTAAATAATCATCTAAATTATCACTAGCTTCAGGTGAAGTTGGTCAAATTACGTAATATGTACTTGAAGTATAGAAATTTCAAACAATGTAGAGATATTTGACCCAGAGCCAGAACAACTTGGGCAAAAATAATTACGTATGTACTGATCGGCAATTTCTCTTCTACAGGTCGCATTTTTCAACTGATCCTTGTAAAATTTTGTGAGCAGGTTTTGATAATTACATGGTATTTTTTGTCAATCAAGTTTTTGGCAATTTTTGAGAATTTCTCTTGAGATTTGATAATATAAAACAATGGTTTTTCAGTTTTAAGCTTTGCAAAGCTACTGATCGCATATCCACTAGATAATAACTATGAAAACAATAATTAATAGTTCTAGAGATATTGCATGAAGACTTGAAAAATCTAAAGCTTCAGACATTGATATAAATTTACAATTCCCTTACCAAAAAAAGAATATAACAACTATTATTTTAAATTAATCTTAATAATAAAATGTTATTTCCATTAACCAAGATTTTTATCTTCGGAACCTCCACACTAAAGCTCACTACGCACTTACCCACAGCACAGTTTTATCATAAGCCGCGCATATTAATCAGACAATGCGCGCTCATAGAATCGATTCAATTATTATTTAAAATGTTTACTTACAATACCTGAATGGATGTCGCCTTATTTGTAACTTCTACTTTACTTATTCTACGATGATGTTGATGGTTGCAAGTGTGGAGAATGATTTTTTTATAAGAATACCTTGACAGCCTCTGTGATGTGGTAGTTGAGCATGTCGGCTTATAACCCGGAGGCGGCGGGTTCTATTCCCGCGGCAGGATAAGTATTTGTGCACAGAAAAAAAGAGCGCAAATACTTGTTCTGTATTTGGGTGTTGTGGGACCATGTTCCTCGTAGTTCCTGGGTCCCTAAACACAGGGAATCCTAGTTAGAGTCCAGGATCTATGTATGTGATCGTTGGGCGTTAGTATATTATTACCAATAAATGAAAAAAAAAAAATATGTCAGGGCAGTCTTTGGGGACTGCTGATAGAAGTGATAACTAAGTAACTTGTGACACATAGCTCATGGGAAGCGTGCGGTGACGATGACGCGAGTTTCGCGCTGTTTCTTCACCCAAAAAATGTACATATAATACACAGTATACAATTATACATATATAAAGCGTATTTATTTAATTATATATCAATTGCTTACTTAAGTAACATAAAATATCTTGCGGAACGCTTTTATAAACTATTATTCAATACATTTATATGATCATTTATAACTTGTGTTACTGTGTTGTCTGCAAAAATTTAAACAAAAAATAATAATTTTTAATTAATCTAAATTACTGATTTAGTGACCTCAAAAACTCGACTAAAATTAACTAAAATTAATGCAGCTTATAAGAAACTTATGTAGATACGAAATAAAAACTAAATAAAACTATAAATAAAGGACAAATTAATGACATTATACATGTATAACTACGGCCGTTGTTACACTGTGTTGTTCATTAATTTGTCGAGACAAACCTTAGAAGAAAATAAAACAAAACAAATGTAAAATTAAATAAACCTAGATACATGTTTACACGGGATTTAATATGAACATGTGGGCAGAAACGGGTTGTGGGTAGGTAGCAACCTATATAACTATAGGCCTTCAGCATGTCCGCACCGCGCCGTGTCTGGAACAAGAATGATCCGTAGCACACCAATCGATCCCTTTATATAGTCAGATAGGTAGGGGCGCCATGACAGTTGCCGGTGCTGCCACTGTAATAAATTTAATGCCACCACAGGGTAAATTACGGTGCTCAATCGCTGTGCATAGAGTTTATAACTGGACGTAGCCGCCGTCACGGCCATACTGACGTGCGTACGTCCTCGTACGCTTAGCTTCACTTTGTATCTGGTGAGGGACATGAGTATCAGTGTTATTGCTCGTTCATCCTGACAATTAAATTGAGTTAAACTTGGAGTCAATGTCAAAAGATCAGGTTTCAATTTGATTAGTCAAAAGCATTTTAACCTGCCAGTCATTGTCAGGGTTAACCCTTCAGGGCCATCAGTATACCTTCATTTATAAAAAATGAACCGGATAGTGCTAGCCGGATAGATCCCTTTAGCAACCAAAAATCATCATTACTACATTTTTTTAATGGACCAATTCGTGCTAGACCGGATAGATATCCTTTTAGCAACCTACATTTTTTATGGACCAATTAGTGCTAGACCGGATAGATATCCCTTTAGCAACTTACATTTTTTGTGGACCAATTAGTGCTAGACCGGATAGATATCCCTTTAGCAACCAAAATACATCATTCCTACATTTTTTTCTCCTCTAAGGAATCATTACTTTTTCCCCATAACTTTTATATCATTATTTTTTCACTGGTCCGGGTTAACCCTGCAAATAAATTTTATATTAGTGTCACCCGCCGTCACGTTACCATATTTTCGGCGTTACTTGAAGAGTGATGTGTAAATGGGCAATCCCACTTCTGATGTGGGCAGAAACGGGTTGTGGGTAGGTAGCAACCTATATAACTATAGGCCTTCAGCATGTCCGCACCGCGCCGTGTCTGGAACAAGAATGATCCGTAGCACACCAATCGATCCCTTTATATAGTCAGACAGGTAGGGGCGCCATGACAGTTGCCGGTGCTGCCACTGTAATAAATTTAATGCCACCACAGGGTAAATTACGGTGCTCAATCGCTGTGCATAGAGTTTATAACTGGACGTAGCCGCCGTCAAACATATTTCCGATATGTTTGAATCGGGGGAATTGTATAGTTGAAGAAGCCTTCTCCACGGAGCACGCGCGTCTCGGCGATCGCGCCAGGCGGGCCGATCTAGCGGCCGTGGGCCGCTACCGTGGGCGTGCGCGCACCCTTACAATGCGCTGTGTGCACTCGCCCTAAATCATTCTGATCGCTCGTTATGAATTACTGGGTCGGAGTGTTGTGGCGAAAAATAAACTGGAACTATTGACGAAAACAAACAAAGAAATATGTGTGGACATTTCACACAGCGCCATCCAGTCCCAAACTAAGCAAAGCGTGTACTATGGATAACTGATACAATACTTATAGACTTTTGTTTCTAAATACAATAGAATACGATATAACACCCAGAAACAAAACGAACACCTATGTTCATCACATCACACACATCAAATGTTTGTCCTAGGTGGGAATCGAAACCACAACCTACTGGCCTGCCGGCATAGTTATAATTCTAATTACGCAGTTTTTTTTTTTGAACGAGCTAATGCTGTTGGTCTCTATCTACCTTTACAGCATCACCTACGCTTAAGGCACCCAGCCGTCAAAAATGGGAGGCAACTAGCTCAAGGGCACCCCTGGGGTGCGAGCCTCGCCTTGGGCCGTTGCCGAGATAAGAGGATCGAGAAGACTAGACTATGCAGGACGTCAGTGCAGGCCTTACCGCCTCTATTTAGGCGGTAAGGCCTGCACTGACGTCCCGCAGCATGGGGTATTGGGCATTTCCCGCCAGCATCTACCCAAGCCAACCCAGCTCCTTCATGTAGCGGAGCACTGCTTTGGGTCACCGGCAGAATAGTGCCAGTATGGTTGCATTTGTTGGTGGGTTTGGAGACCGATTTCAGTCGATCGATATGACGTCGGCGTCATAGTTTTTGTTCGTTTAGTAGATGAGATACTTCTCTTGTCTTTTATGTGGCTATCCAATGGTAACAGCACGTTTTCCGCAGCCTCGTTTTCTTTTCAGAGGGCTATCTGACCCAGGAACTACGAGGACCATGGTCCCACAACACCCAGACTCACACAAAATACTTGTTCTGCCACGGGAATCGAACTCGCCGCCTCCAGGTTATAAGCTGATTTGCTCGACCACAACGCCACAAAGGCTGTCAGCAATATTAATAATAATAACCTGCGAGAATGTATTGGAAACGCATTAAACTTTGTACCGATAATTACAATAGTTAATTATGCGAGACCGCAAATTATTCACCACCCAGTTGCAGATAAATCAAGTCAAACTGGACTTTAAAAGTAATTGACTGTAGTTAAGTGGTAGATAATTTATAACGTACTTACTGATTTGCTACATCAGTGTTATATGAGAGAACCGAGAAATGAGTGACCGCTCATGAAGAGGAGGGAGTGAAGGACTTTTCACCGAGATATTCATATTCATATTCATTTATTGATACATAGAATTACAGATCAAATTTGTACTCGTAGGTAGATTTTATAAATTTAATTTTTACATTCATTTTAATAACATAAAACAGAAAATAAAAAAATATTAACGTTATAAATTAAATATGATATATATAATTTATAATAGAGTATTAAGTAATATAAAAAAAGAGATGAGCCAGCGTTTCGGTCTCAGTTTAAACCAATAACAGTCTTATTACAAAACGCGGTCTAAGTGGAGGTTTAAGCCTGGGCTAAGTAGTCCTAGTTTGTTACGGTACTAAGTAGTTAGACCTTCACTTTATTACAAAACGCCCACTAATCTTAGACCAGTTGATACCAGAGATAGTCCATGGTTTAAATATTCACCATAGACTAAATAGGAAAAAAGTTTGTTCATTTTCATCACATTTACTCACACATTCAGTTTTTCACATTTTATATATTTAGAATTTTTGTTTTCGTCTATAATATACGTGCGTTGGCCTTGGAAATCGTATTTTTTGTATATTTTTTTATGAATAATTAATCAGATTCATGAGAGTCAGCTTTGCTACAATGATTTTCAACTAATAAGTTTTAATAGTTACCAAAGAGGCTTGCGAAAATCAGAAATTAAATATGCAGTTACCGTCGCCTATAGACACCTGCAACACCGGGGGCGCTGCCAGTGCGTTGCCTACCTTTCAAGACTCTATTTACCCGACGTTTGAAGTGCCCCATGTTGTAGCTCAGCGGAAATACCTCAGATGGTAGCTCATTCCACAACTTGCAGGTTTGTGGCAAAAACGATCTCGAGAAACGAACTATGCGAGATTTCCACGGGTCTGCGAGGTGTGGATGAAATTTGGCGCATAAGGTGCATAGTTACACTTCCTAAAGCTAGAGTTCCCGTGGTAATGGGTCTATTGTTATAAATAACTGTACAAATTAAAAAAACAAAGCATCTAGGTCAAGTCCGAACTGTTTAATTATTGTTTCCCGGAAACGAAGGATTGGCAATATTGTAACTGACCAATTAGAGAAACAATTAGCCAGGACTCTACACGAATCAGGAGAGTATGTAGAGTTAATAAAATGGTAGAGCATTCAATCATCACAGAATATTATATGTTTTGTAGAAATATATTGAAACTAGCTTCTGCCCGCGGCTTCACCCGCGTGGCCTATAGGAAACGAAGAAGGTTTTTCGTATTTGTTATATTATTTTAGTAGTTAGTAAGTTAAAAGAAGATATTTAAAAAACCAGTGTGGTTTAGACCACACGAGTGAAGTAAAACTTCTTTAGTTTAGCTCCATCTATCGGCCGGTATAACTTTTTTTGCTTTGTTGAATGTTAATGTCGTCATCTTGACAATTTTAAGTTGTCATTTTATCGGACATACCAACAATAATACAAATTTTAAGTAGTTTTTAACTTTGTTATGTTGGCAATAGAGATCTACGTGAACCAACATCTTTCAACTTCCGTCCGCATCGTTACGCATTCGGCAGCTTATTCCCCAAGTCAAGCGTGCGCAAAAAACTTTGATTTCAAAATATATTAATAATTTTGACATGATAAAAAACACACATCATCAATCTGTGCACAAGCCTTTGGAGCTGAGTAATTTTTTACCACACAATATTTAACCGTTAAACACAATAATAGACATATCTATGCAACGTCTATGTAAGATGTCTTCGCCACGCGCTATATGATCCAACTAGCTTCTGCCAGCGGTTTCACCCGCGTGGCCTATAGGAAAATCAACCACCCATTTCACCCTCTTAGAGGTGGACTTTCGAAAAACCCTTTCTCAGTGGATACTTACACTTTACAAAGAACACACCCTCCAAATTTCAAGTCTCTAGGACCAGCGGTTTAGGCTGTGCATTGATGTGTAAGTAATTCAGTCAGTCAGTCAGGATTTTGAATTTTATATGTATAGATTTGAAAGGTTTTTTTTATTGTTAGATAGGTTTGCGTTTGACCACTATCGCACCTGATGGTAAGTAACGATGTGGTCTAGGATGCAGCCTAGCCGCTTGCCTAGAAGATACCTGTTCACTCTCGATTTGAAGACTCCAAGGTTGTAGTTATCGGGAAATACGGACGCCGGTAAAGCGTTCCACTCTTTGGCTGTTCGCATGATAAATGTGGAGCCAAATCGTTTAACCAACCTTTTCATTCCGGTACTGTTCAAGATTTCCTTACAAACTAAAGCAGTAGCCAATTCTACAATATCACAAGGTATTTGTACAATTAGCGATTGGATCGCGTGTTCCACTGCCTTCGGCTCACAAGAAGCAATGTGAAGCGTTTGCCGCGTCTGATCACCTGTCGTTTTATTGCAATGCAATTTGGCAGTACGATGGTAGTAGTGTGGATGTCCGATTGTATATTCATATTCATTTATTTGCATTCATGTACAATTTATATATTACTAGTTGCGCCCTGCGGTTTCACCCGCGGATAAAAAGTATTTTAATTATTTACTCATCCCACGAGAAATTTTCACTTTTCCGGGATAAAATGTAGCCTATATGTTAATCCAGTGTATAAGCTATCTTGGTACCGAGTTTCATCTAAACCCATTCAGCCGTTTGAGCGCGAAGGAGTAACAAACATACACACTGTATGTGTGTATGTTTGTTGTAAAGGCGAAAGTTTGTATGTGTGTTTGTGTGTACACAAACACACATACAAACTTTCGCCTTTATAATATTAATGTGATAGTCTGATTACTGTGATAATATTAGTGTGATGCAGATCAGATCTTAGCAACTAGTTTAGTAGATACATGAACCCTGTAAGGGCGCTTGCAACTGAGTGCGTTTAAAAAATAAATTTATTGATCTTAATTACATAAAAGATATGTCGTCAAAAATTTAATAATATTGTATTCTCAAGCAGATGAAAACTCAAGTGATGGCGTGATATCACAATTGAAACGTTTTAGAAGGAAGTAATGGAATAGCAAAAGGATTTGGTCTTGCTTATTATTTTGGAAGTTGCTAGAGAACAGCTATTTAGATTATGAACGTTGAAAGGACTCCTCATTGATAAATAGCTTATATTGTATCATAATTAGGGCTTAGAGTTAAAGAATATCACAGACTGACTGTTGAGATATTTAGGTACCAATTAGTTAAATTAAACACCAACCGCAATTTTGGTTCTTTAATTCTTGTCCATCCTAAGATAGCCTGGAAAAAATTGCTTACTGCGATAAGGCCGCCTTTGTTCTACAAATCTTTGTTAGTTTTTTAAGGTGCATTGTTATGTATAAGTTAGTGTTGTATAAATTATTATTGTATTGTATTTTTTTTAACACGGCAATTTGGCTTTATTTTCTAAATACTACAATGATTTAATAACTAATACTAAAAACTACCTACTACCAAAAAAATAAACATTTGGACTATATACTGGCCGCGATGACCTATAGACAGTCCAAATGCTCAAGCCCACTACCAGAAGGTAGCGTATTGTATTGTATATTGTATTGTATTGTAAATAATGAACTTTTCTTTGTCGTTGTGGAGTTTCGTAGGGTATGTCAAATGTTCAAAGCCGCGCGCTCATTTATCGCCATTACACTGGAAACGTGTGTAAAAAAAGCATGTAGTACTTTAGCCATATCCATAGATTTCTTACGAAAACCTTTCATAAAACATAAAATATCATACCATCAAAAGTTGACCCATGACAAACCTACCATTTCACCATAACTTCCTCCGTTTAAAGGCATACTACCATCGGTTGAAGCGGCAGATTATATCAGTTAATTAATTGATTTCCTTTGGGTACAGGAGTTTGGATATTTGGCATTCATATAAAGGCATTACAAATTCGTTAATTTATAAAGATCTGCAAAACGGGAGTGTTGAAATACTGGTGTTTGGCAAACGGATGATAATTATTTTAAAATTCCATTGAAGGATAAATGGACAGAAAGTTCAATAATTGATGAGTAAAGTCGATGAGGAGTTTTGGCGGGAAAACGAAAAGATGGCGTCGCTGCATTGTACTATTTTCCAAAACTTGTGCTATTTTCAGTGTTAGTCCATACGATTGGTGGAATTTTAATTGTTAAGTGCTGGATTACAGGCATGAGTGTGGGAAAATGGTATAATGATGGTGGATCGTTTCTTTTCGTGTTGTTTCCAAAACCATTCCATAGAAGCTTCTGGTAAATTTGCCACCACTTTACTAGGAGTATGACTTGACTAGACTAGACTATGACTTAACTTGATGACTTATACTGTGACTTAACTTGACACAATATATCATATTAATTAACTTGAGAAATTATCAATCACTTGACACTGGCTAAATACACAAAAGGGTAGAGCCAAAACAAAACAAAAAAAATATAACACCCAGACAGAACAAACCTATATTCATCACAAAAATGTTTTCCTGGGTGGTTCAAAAGGCAGGGCTACTACCAACTGAGCTATAAGGCCAGTCAAAAATTTGTTTTTGGACATGCTTGATCTGACCGATAGAAACACAAATTTGTATAGATTTGACAGTTTCAAAACGCAGTTTATGTGCATAGTTAGTAGGGAAATTTCTCCTGTTGCATTATAATCAAAGTTTCCTGATCACCCGCTGTTAATTAATTTCGCATTGTGTTTTGATTATAATCAGATTTTGTAAAGAAAGCAGCTTTCATCAAATTCAAATAACACAGTAAAAAATTGTTTACCAAAACATTGCGTAGTACTGGTTGTTTCATTGTGTCCATTGATTGGGTCCATCGATGTCTTTGATGAAGGCGCTTACGTTTTCGTCGACTTTTTGTAACAATTTGTTATTGTACTCGTTACACTTATTTAATTTCTATCAATCGAATTCGGATCATCGCACTTCACAAAAAGTTAATCCAAACCGTACTGTTGGGAATCGAAGAAACATAATGCTTGTTTTACTGTAAGCTAATATTATGAAGCTATAGTAATGCTATATTTAATATAATATGGGTTGGACATCCCACACGACGCCATCTAGCTCCAAACTAAGCAAAGCTTGTACTATGGGAACCAGATAACTGATACAATACTTAAATACTTTTTTGTTTGTAAATACATACATATAATACAACTAGCGGCCCGCCCCGGCTTCGCACGGGTATTTAATATATATCTATTATAGATTGAGATATAAACTATCCTATCTCTCAAGTTGGATCGAACTGCACATGGTGTGCGAATTTTATTATAATCGGTTAAGTGGTTTAGGAGTCCATTGAGGACAAACATTGTGACACGAGATTTATATATATTAAGATAAGATATAACACCCAGACACAGAACAAACACCTATGTTCATCACACAGATGTTTGTCCTGGGTGGGAATCGAACCCACAACCCACAGTTCAGAAGGCAGGGTTACTACCAACTGAGCTATCGGACCAGTCGTTTTATTGGCGTATTATGCCGTATTTCCCGAAAACTATAACCTTGGAGTCATCAAATCGAGAGTGAACAGGTATCTTCTGGGCAAGCGTGCTACATCCTAGACCGCATCGTTACTTACCACCAAGTGCGATAGTGGTCAAACGAGAGTCAATCAATCAATAAAAAAAAAAAACAAATTCAGTATTATTATGGTACAGCTACGCCCTGCGGTTTCACCCGCGGAATTTTTTCTTGCTAAATACTAATAATAGGTCTTTACCTATGAAATTGCCGTATTGCAGTACAGACTTTTTCAAACAAAAAAAAGTTTTGATTGGCTATGAATTCTAAATTCAAATTAATTTTGTTTTAAAAATATGACATTCTATTTGAAATATAAGTGTTTTGTTTATTGATTAGCGTTGTATTTTCATTACATTTTAACATTTTTTCTCATAATGGATACTTTGAAATTTCGTGTAATTATGGAATATGAGTTCCGTCGTGGCACCAACGCGGCACAAACGACACGTAACATCAACGACGTTTACGGAGAGAACTGTACAAACGAACGTACAACCCGTTATTGGTTTGCTCGGTTCCGTTCTGGGAATTTTGACTTGAAAAATGAACCTCGTGGTCGTCCGGAAACTTTGGTCAACAATGATGAATTAAAGGCGATTGTGGAAGCTGATGAATCTCAATCTACAGCTGAGCTGGCAGCAGCTTTTGATGTTAGCATCAAAACAATATTGGTCCATTTGCGACAGATTGGCAAGATAAAAAAAGCTTGATAGATGGGTGCGCCACGAACTTAACGATCGCCAGCGCAACGTACGCGTCGAGACTTGCCTTGCGCTGCTTAACAGGCACAGAAATGAAGGAATTTTGAACCGAATTGTTACGTGCGACGAAAAATGGATTCTTTTTGACAATCGAAAGCGCTCAGCAAGTTGGTTAGATCCTGGTTCGGTACCAAAGCAATGTGCAAAACGAAAAATGACCCCTAGAAAGGTGATGGTCACAGTTTGGTGGTCTAGTGCTGGTGTGATTCATCATAGCTTTTTACAAAACGGCGAGAGCATTACTGCAGATGTGTACATTGAAGAACTGACCACAATGATGGCGAAACTCGCACGTCTGCAACCAGCTTTGGTCAATCGGCCGTCTCCACTGCTACTTCACGACAACGCGCGACCCCATACTGCACAACAGACCGTCTCTAAGCTGCATGAGTTGGGTTTGGAAGCTCTCCCTCATCCGCCATACTCACCAGATCTTGCGCCTACCGACTATTACTTTTTCCAAAATTTGGACAACTTTTTAGCGGGAAAAAAATTCAATTTCCGAGAGGCAGTACAAAACGCCTTTGAAGAGTTTGTTGTCTCCCGTCCTGCTGATTTTTTCAAGAAGGGCATCCATAAACTGCCACAGCGTTGGCAAAGATGCGTTGATTGCAGGGGTGATTACTTTGAATAAAAGAAATAAATAAGTTCGAAAAAAAAATACTTTAACTTTTTTCAAACAAAACGGCAATTTCATAGGTAAAGACCAATATAATGCCAGCTATTCTGCTGCCAAGCAGTAGTGTGCAAGCACTACTGTGTTCCGGTTTGAAGGGCACTGTAGCTAGTGAAATTACTGGGCAATTAAGACTTTCTGATCTGATCTCACAGTCGAGTAATCTTATTACCAGACTGTGCTGATGTCTCAGGATGTTGTGCGCAGTGCAGTGTCATGCGAAACTTTATGTTTTGGAGTTCCGAGTGACCCTGTTCTGTTATGGGCGGCCGTGTCGCTTAACATCAGGTGAACGACTAGCTCTTTACATCATCCACTAACATAAAAAAAAAAATAATATTGTACTTCCGTTCGTGGTGCCACAAATGTTCTGACTGAAAATCAGTTATCAAGGTCTCAAGACCTTAATTGTTGCTAAGTCGGAGTCCATTCGTGACACCTTGCAACATTGTTTTATACTTTTGGTGTTATTTGTTGTTATTAGTTTTATGTCACGAATAAATTATTATTCTTTCTTTCTTTATTTACTGTTGGGGACATTTTAAAACAACTATAGACAGTCAGGTTCACTTCATTTGCGTTACTTGAAAACGGTTTGTTTTAAGTTAAGATGAAGAAGATGAAAAGTAAATATTTAATTTTTTCTTAAATTAGATTGTAATTAGTGGTTTATTTTTATTTTGAACCGATCAAGCACTTTTATACACAGATGTTTCAATAGCATTCGTAGAGTGGAAAAAACAATCAAATAATTAATTAATTATGTTGCTTCTCTAGACTGAATAATCTTCTTCTTCTATCTAAATATATATAACTCAAAGGTGACTGACTGATTGACTGACTGACATAGTGATCTATCAACGCACAGCCCAAACCACTGGACGGATAGGGCTGAAATTCGGAATGCAGGTAGATTTTATGACGTAGGCGTCCGCTAAAAAAGGATTTTTCGAAATTCCACCCTTAAGAGAGTGAAACTGGTGGTTGAATTATTTTCATATAGGCCACGCCGCGGGTGAAGCTGCGGACAGAAGCTCGTTTATTATATTGTTTCTTAGCATAAAAAAAAAATCAATAAAATAATGAATTAATTATCTTGATTTCTTAGTCTGAGCGATATTTTGTTTTTCTACTCTAAACAATCTCCTAAAAATTTTTATTATACTAGTCTGCATAGTATATTGTTGAAATAATATGAACACACTGACACCCCCTGTGGCATTGTGGTAAAGTAGGTTGGCTTATAATCTGGAGGTGGCGGGTTTAATTCCCGCAACAGGACAAGTATTTGTGCACAGAAAAACCGCGATTCTATATCAGGGGGTTGCAATCATAGTCTTTGTAGTTCCTGGCTCCTTAGATACAAGGAATCCAGGTTCTTGATGTGATAGTTTGGCGTTTAGTGTTTATCTATACATATAATTTTCAAAGTCCTGGCTGAGTGACTGACTGACTTATATCAACGCACTGCCTAAACCGCAGATCCTAGATACTTGAAATTTGGAGGGTGTGTTTTTTGTAAAGTGTAGGTATCATCAAGATAGGGTTTTTCAAAATTCCATCCCTAAGAGGGTGAAATGAGTGGTTGAATTATCTATGAAATTTTTTCTTGCGTTGAAGATCGTATGCCAGAGGATAACCGCCCTAAAATCCATCGATGGGAACCTTCCTGATCAAAACTACGATTCATCGAGCTTTTTGTGTCAGAACTCTTATAATAGAAAACCATCTATACCTCTACAATCTTAAAATATTTCTAACGAAACATATGAAGCCTATCCAAAGCCTTTATTTCATTGGAATTAGAGCTGTTTCCGAATGAAGTAGTATGAATTCATAGGCTAATATAAAATTGTTTCAAATCGTCATAAGCCTCATTTCATCATAGAATATCACTCTCTATTTCATCAGATAAAAGGCTTACATTTGCTTGAGTAGTTTTTTACATCATAAATAAAGGAGACAATCGATGATCAGTACTTCGAAATTGATTTCAATCACTCGAGACAGTAGGTGGCAACTGTATTACGATTGTATAATGACGTTGTAATAACGTAGTTTCTTGATACTGTTAGAGGAAAAAAATTAAAAATACATTGGCTATTTAAAATAATAATTTGAAATTATGATCCTTAACCACAAACACGGTGTCATAAAGTGTAAATTAGAATGTATCTGCAAATATACTATAGTGACGTTACGTAAATGAGATTTATTAGCTACTGAGAATTGCAGCCGTGGCATAGATTTTTTGTAGTAAAACTTCTTGGCTTGGGGAGTAAGCTGGTGAATGCGCGGCCAACAGAAGTTGAGGCTGGTTCACGTAGATCTATCTCCATTGTCAACATAACAAAGTAAAAAAAAAATAAGTTGTAGGTATGTCCAGTAAAATGACAATTTCATATTGTCAAGATGGCGACATTAACATTAAACAAAGCAAAAAGAAAAGTTATACCGGCCGATAGATGGAGCTAAAATAAAGAAGTTTTACTTCAGTCGTTTGGTCACTCATTTTTTTATGTTGGTAATAGAAATAGAAATATTTATTGGCCTTATAAAATTGTTATACTGGGCAAGTAATTTTACCTAATAAACATATTATTTATCGAAATTCATTGGGAAAATATAAACATAAGGCAAAGAAAATTAAAATATAACTGCTGTAAAATAGCTATAAAATAAAATAAAATGAAACAATTGAAATAATGATAAATTAGAAGAATTAAAATTGAATCTAAATCTAACAAATAAAATATAATAATATTAAACATTATACTAGGATGACATGACGAGCTAGTCGTTCGAGGACATACACATCTCTTCCCGTGGATACCTAAGAGTAGGGTAAGGGAATATCCAAGGAATAGGCAGCTGTAAAGTCATAGGTCTGCAATAATCTACTGACCATGATACCTATTCTACTAATTAACACAAAAATTACACACATTAACTTCATAAAACTCTTGCAAAAACGGAACACAGGTGACTAGCCAAAGATAATAACCGAAGTAGCGAAAGGGGTAACTTTTTCAAATAACTCACCCCCATCCCTAACGAAGGCCCGAGGAATTAATTAGGACCGAAGATCGAGATTTATGCTTTCATTTTTAAGCTCGATGTCCCCGAGAGAGGGATACTATTGAAACTCGATCGATTTTCATTTTCACTTCAATTATAAGTAAACGAGCTTCTGCCCGCAGCTTCGCCCGCGGCGTGGCCTATGGGAAAATAATTCAACCACCCATTTCACCCTCTTAAGGGTGGAATTTCGAAAAATCCTTTCTTATCGGATGCCTACGTCATAACATCTGCCTGCATGCCAAATTTCAGCCCGATCCGTCCAGTGGTTTAGGCTATGCGTTGATAGATCACTATGTCAGTCAGTCAGTCACCTTTGGGTTATATATATTTAGAAAAAGATATGGATTTTTATTGCAATGTTTCGTATCTCAGTTTTTCTTTCTTTCATTTACGTAAACCCTGAACCTACTAGCTTTACGAACAATTCATGCTCATTATCCAAACACACAAGATAGATGATATATATATAAATAAACTCTTTATTGACATCAAGATTATGAAATATATCTATATATCCAGTAGCTGTATGATAAATTGTAAAAATAAAGACGAATACATATGTTATTCTGCATGCGCATTTGACTGGCCCGATAGCTCAGCTGGTAGTAACCCTGCCTTCTGAACTGTGGGTTAAGGGTTGGATTCCCACCCAGGCCAAACATTTGTGTGATGAACATAGGTGTTTGTTCTATGTCTGGGTGTTATATTGTATTATATGTATATATTTACAAACAAGAAGTATTTAAGTATTGTATCAGTTATCTGGTTCCCATAATACGAGCTTTGCTTAGTTTGGGGCTAGATGGCGTTGTGTGAGATGTCCGCACGTATTATTATTATTATTTGCACATTTGTGCATTCGTCCTAAAGACAAAACGCACTAACTCCTACCGACATACTTTCAGGCCATGCTTAAATGGCATTTTTTATCGTCAATATCATATATCCCATGTCTTTCCTACCTTTTTTATTATTACAGGAAAGCTCATAAGTATGTTACTACTTACTTCTTCTAAGAAAGGATTTTTCGAAATTCCACACTTAAGAGGGTGAAATGGGTAGTTGAATTATTTTCCCATAGGCTACGCCGCGGGCGAAGCTGCGGGCAGAAGCTCGTATTATATATGTGTTACGAGTTTCATTCGAGAACAATTCGTATTAGCCTAGATGGACCCTGATTAAAAGTTTCCCTGTAAAACCTTTTTATATTCAAAGGGATAAGTCGTGGAGGAATTCCTTTTACTTTGTCATTGATGTGCCTCGCTTCGGTGCCTGGGTTTTACATCTTTTTCTAAAGTTTTACAAGTCTTTATTAAAACCTTTATTTAACTCTTTGTCTGTATGGTACATGCACAATTGAGTATTTACCACTTAAGCTACTAAAGCAAGCTGTCATTCACACAGTCTGTGTGGCTTATCAGGGGGCTTCTGTAAATGATAAAGCTAGTATTCATAAAATTATTGAGCAGACGTCATTAACTTCGGAGTGGCAGTTTTATAGAAGTTACTGCTGTAGAAAATACTGTAATATTATATAGATAATATTACAGTATTGTCTATCGATCTGTCTGTTATAGTAGGTTAGATTTATGATTAAGCTGTTTCCGTAAATAATTTGGTGGGAATAAATACAAACCTGTCTGGCAACACTGATTTTTGATCTGTGAACTCGATGGATGTTGTGGATGGAGGCATTCTTGACAGCGAGTGAAGAGTTACGTTAAGGTGAAACTAAATTGTAAATTAATGTTAAGGTAAATGTACAGTTTTATTTATATTACGACTTTCTGGTTAAACAACTGATTGTAGGTTTACAGGTACAGGCCAAGTTGTGAGCATAATAATATAGATTACCCATCAATCTATCGATTGAACCCTTGATTAAAATATGTGATACGTAGGCACAGAGTAGGGAAAAATGAAGCCCGCGCGTTAGCGTAATTTTTTCCCTGCTCTGTGAGTGCATAGACATATGTACATAGACTGTCAAAATCATAGCCTACCTTTTTGTTTTAATCGAGTAAAATAAGTTTTTTTTTTTGTTTTAATCACTTTTATAATTTATTAAACGGATAACATGAAAAATCGCCCTTAAATGTATGAAGAATCTCTTTGCAATTCACTTGGCTAAAACTTTACACAGTAGATCCACTCCTAGATAAAACCTTCTCATACGTTATCATATTCTTGGAATTAAATAGATAATCCAGCATCTGTATGATAAATTGGACAAATAAAGACGAATACATTTGTTATTCTGCATGCGCATTTGCACATTCGTCCTAAAGACAAAACGCACTAACTCCTACCGACATATCTTCATACCATGCTTAAAGGGCATTTTTTATCGTCAACATCATATATCCCATCTCTTTCCCACCTTTTTTATTACCCCTGTCAGAAGAGGATGGCAAATCTCGCCAGAAACCCTTTTGATGTCGCCGCTCGCGGTCATTGCATCGCATAAGTTATTTCTTCTACTTTTTATTTTCATATCGAAAACTAAGAAAAAAGCTGTAATGATTGTATGTTGGTATTTTCGTTTGGTAGCAATTTCGGGTAATCCAAGACGTCTGAGTACGTCCCATCATTACACATTACAAATTTAATTGGCCGCTTCGAAAATTCCACGCGGCTTTTATGTCAAGGTAATACGTGTTAAATTGGTTTAAAAATAAGCAAAATTGCCATAATAAAACAGGGTTTTCTGATTACAAGGAGCTAATTGATTTTGGCAGAGACCCAGAGATCGAAGCTCCTCGAAATTGGCTCTGATTTTGCGTTTGTTTGTTTGTTTATGCATTTTCGGTTTCGATTATATTGGATTTGTAAAATTCATTTATGTCCTAATACGGTGCTTGGGCTACCGAAAGCGGTTTTGGGACTTGATGGGATCATTGGATTTTGATCATTGCTCTTTGAGTTTTATATAAATCCGAAACAAATATTTATAAATTTTAATATCTGCTACTGTTGATCGTGTACACTCTCTGAAGTAAAACATCTTTACGCACGCTTGACTTGGGGAGTAAACTGGTGAAGCGAAGGAAAGTTGAGAGGGAGATATACTTATATCTCATATCTCCTTCTATACGTGAAGATAGAAAGAGATAGTTACGTTTCGTACATTACCGTATGGGCAAGAGAGATGGATCTAAAGAAGTTTTACTTTAGTGTGTGGTCTAAAGCACAAATTTTTTATTTAGGTTTCTACACTGTGACGAAATAGGGTGGTTGCTATAGACTTCACTTTTAAGAGTATTTGTAAAAGTGCTAAAAAAACACCTGCATAGTCCTATTATCAGGAAAAATTGCAATTGGTCCTATTAGTAAGACAATTTGGTAAGACTAGGAACATACCGAAGAGGTATGGTGAAAACAATTACGAAAAGTTTCCAGTTGTTCAGAACCACTCAATATATCCAGTCTTCACGTTCCATAAATCACTGAAACAAAACAAAGGAAGATGAATTAAATAAAATCTATCTATACATATAAAATTCAAAGTTCTGACTGACTGAATGACTGACATATATGTCAACGCACAGCCTAAACCGCTAGTCCTAGATACTTGAAACTTAAAAGGTGTGTTCTTTTTAGGATTTTTCGAAATTCCACCCCTAAGAGTACCATCTTAAACGGGTGGTTGAATTATCTATGAAAAATGTTCTTCTTCGTTTCCAATAGGCCACGCGGATGAAGCCGCGGGCAGAAGCTAGTACAATATAAAACCCAGACGTAGAACAAGCACTGACTTTCCTCACACAAGTGTTTGTCCTAGGTGGGGAATTGTACCCACAACCATCAGTCCAGAAGGCAGAGCTACTTCCAACTGAGCTATCAGGCCAGTCAAAGTAGATATAATGGTAGTACCTTCTGAGAACAGCCTCAAAATTTCCCCTGAATGTTTCATAGCTCAGCAAAAGCTGACCAAAGTAATCATCAAATCAATCATAATTCACCAGTTCTCAATTTATGAATAAAACCGTGTCCTTTGACAAATTCCTTGACAATATCACCAATTAGTTGTCATTACTAGAAGCAAAATTAGTGAATGCCCATTGCGATTGTTTTCTTTCAGAAAACAATCGCAATGGGTCCTTCAACTGGCGGGACGTTTCTGAAGGACCAAGGGTCCTCGAAAGGAAAGGGTTGTTACAGTCTGCTGCCCGGAGTCGGGAACAGTTGATTTGTAGAATTTTCCAATTGCCACAAGGGACCTATTTAGTATGGTGATAGAAATAACCAATGCTATGGGAAGAGCTTGCATAGTAAAGTGCACAATACACCTGTCAGTAACAATTATCTCAATTGACACAGGCGCGGCTTTGCGAAAGTTAATCTTAAAAATCAGCGCGACAAACTGGACAGTAATGGATTAAGGTACTGTGAACTCAACACGTGAGTTGGTAATGACCAAAGCAGTTTGAACTATTTCAAATATATTGCTTTACTTACTTATTTTAGGTCGTAACAGAACCACTGCACTAAATTTGAGGTGTAATCTGTACTTACAAAAGGGTAAAATTGTTGCTAAAGTATTATGTATGTTGTTAAAAGATAAACTACTGACCTCATTATTTTATTAATGGAAAGCTAGATACTATACTTGTTTTTTTTTATGTTAAGGGATGACGTGACGAGCTAACCGTTCGCCTGATGTTGCCCGTGACGTGTTGTGTTGTGACGGCTGCCCATATCACTTGCAGTGTCACTCGGAACTCTAATGTATAGAATTTCGCGTGACAGCAGTGCGCACGTCATCCTGAGATATTAGCACAATCTAGTAATAAGATTACTAAAGTATGTGATTAGGTCATAAAGTCTCATTTGCCCAGTAATTTCACTAGCTACAGTGCCCTTCAAACCGAAACACAGCAGTGCTTGCACAGTACTGCTTGGCGGCAGAATAACTGGTAATAGGTACCTACCTAGACGAACTTTGCAGAAAAGTCCTACCACCTAGTGAAACCTACTTGATGTTTTGTAGCTGTTTTGATGCTATAGTTTCTGTCTGATTCTAAACGCTTACCTAAAATTTGGCATTATCTAATTCCACGTAAGTATTGATAGTCGTTACTTAGATTACGAAAATTGCATTTAAAAAAACGAGTATGCTTTAGACCACACGAGATGCAAATTTCAAAACAAAAACTTTTTTAGTTACCTCTCTATCGGCTGGTATAACTTTGTTTATGCTTTGCTTAATGTTAATGCCATCTTGACTATTGTAAATTGTCATTTTACCAGACACCGATATAGTTACACAAATTTTTAATTTTGTTATGTTGAAATTAAGAAATATATCTGAATCAACTTTTGTTCGCTTCGCATTTACCAGCTTACTCCCCAAGTCAAGCGTGCGTGAAGAAGTTTCACTTTAAAAAAATTTGAATTGCTAAGTTATCATGAATTTTATAAATGTCGAGTAATCTTATTACCAGACTGTGCTGATGTCTCAGGATGATGGGCGCAGTGCAGTGTTGCTCGAAACTCTATTTTGGGGTTCCGATTGACACTATTTTGTTATGGGCAGCCGTGGCGCTTAACATCAGGTGAACGGCTAGCTCGTCAAATCATTCAGTAACATAAAAAAAAAAAATGTGAGCAAATTATCGTGGTACGTATTAAGCGCCGATTCGATGGAGACTCCGTGACAAAAGTTTGTTTTTCACTCGTCATTTGCCAACCGTTTCCTCGAGAGGACTCCACTCGATGACCCTCGATGCTCTCGAAGCTTCCTCAGTGCCAAGGATTGAGAGCTTTTTGATATCTGTCAACGTGAAAACAACCTTTGAAATCTGAAGATGTTTTGATGATGGATTTGGTTATTGTTTTTATATTGTCTGTTGATCTACATCTACAATTTTTAATGCTAAACTTTTCATAATTTTGTATTTATTTATATATTTATTTATTGCTTAAATATATTTGGTACTTAAGTATACACTTAAAGTAACCTAAAATATATACTCTGACAAGAGTGTTGCAATTTGTTAAGGCAAACAGTAACTTATGAAGTAAGCTAAAGGTACTTAAGTATTTACAATGATAAGTAAAGTGTAAAACAAGTAATAGTAGGTAATAAGTAAGTAATAGTTATAGTAATAATAATTATGAATAATAATAGTAGTATTAAAAGTAAATGGGTTGACAAGATAGTATTAATATGTAGTTTTATGAGATTGAAGCATTTTGTCATTAAAATAATCATCTAAAGAGTAATAAGATTTGTGAATTATTTGTCATATCGTATTTTTGTATGATATAGTAATGTGTGTTAACCTACCTACCCACATTTGTGCTATCTAATGTGTAATTCTTGTTTTTTTTAATCACACTATCACACTATCACACGTCACATTATCACACTTCACACTAATATTATAAAGGCGAAAGTTTGAATGTGTGTATGTTTGTTACTCCTTCACGCTCAAACGGCTGAATAGATTTGGATGAAATTCGGTGCCAAGATACCTTATACACTGGATTAACATATAGACAATATTTTATTCCGGAAAAGTCACATTTTCTCGTTGGATGAGCAAATAGTTAAAATACTTTTTATCCGTGGGTGGAACCGTGGGGCGCTACTAGTCTATTATACAACGTAGATGCGTGAAGACATTTTAAAGGCTCTATTGTCTATGTATGTGTTGACATTTCACACAGCGCCATCTAGCCCCAAACTAAGCAAAGCTTGTACTATGGGAACCAGATAACTGATACAATACTTAGATACTTTTTTGTTTGTAAATACATACATAGAATACAATATGACACCCAGACACAGAACAAACACCTATGTTTATCACACAAATGTTTGTCCTGAGTGGGAATCGAACCCACGACCCACAGTTCAGAAGGCAGGGCTACTACCAACTGAGCTATCGGGCCAGTCAACAACAGTCAACATTAGTTGCGCAGAGGTGCAGAAAGTTGTTGTTGCAATATTTTTGATGTTATGTTCGGTACATTATTCTTTATATAATATATAAAAATGAATCTCTGTTTCTCTTGGTCATTGCATCACGGGTAAACAGATGGAACATTTTCGGAAATTATTTTTTTATTGTGTTTATTATTTTCAGGAAAAGGTTTTTATGAAATAAAAAGTAAAGAAGGTATGGAAATTTTTTGCCGCGCGGGTGAAACTGCGGAGCGCAACTCGTAATATGAATAATATTGCTGAGAAAGTTAAAAACAATTAAAAAGGTTGGCTGTTATTGGTCAGGAAATAAATGTATTTTTCATTCTACCTACTCTGTATTTTTACTTATTTTCGTATTTAACTAATAAGGGTAGTACAGTAGGGAGAAATAATTTAAAACATTGTAATCTTAATGGACTCTGTCTAATACTAATTACTGAAAGAATAAAAAAGCGCAAATAGCTATTGGTTCCGATTTAGGTACCGTCGGCAACAAAAGCAGTAAAGCAGAACGAAATATGGCTTACTAGGTAAATAAAAAGAAAAAGTAAATAAATATTTGTGGACATTTCACAAAGCGCCATTTAGTCCCAAGCTAAGCAAAGCTTGTTTTATGGAAACCAGATATACATACTTTTTGTTTCTAAACACATACATAGAATACAACACCCAGACATAGAACAAACATCGATGTTCATCACACAAATGTTTGTCCTAGGTGGGAATTGAACCCACAACCTACAGCTCAGAAGGCAGAGCTACTACCAATAAATCAGGCCAGTTAAAAGTTCCAAGTATTATTACAATTTAAAGGTTTAAATATTAAGTTATATATTTATTTATTTACTTTAATTAGCATGGCATTAACCAATCACATAAATCAAAGAAACAATTAATTTACACACCAAATTATATTTTTCTAAAAAACAGTCTAAAATAAATGTTTATACATAAAAAAGAATTAAGTATATTAAGAAAGTATGGGTATTGTAGGTACATAGGCTCTGAACTTGAAATGTTGAAGTCCCGATTTAAAGATTATACCTAAACGCAATTGTATTTTAAATGTTTTGTAAGTAGAAGCGGCTGTACAAACAACACATTAACGTTATTTTACACACAAAATTCATCATTAATCATTAAGAAATCTTATTCTTTATTTATTGCTGAACAAAGTAACTTCTGACATAGATTAAATGAAAATTAAAAACTATGCATTAGCAAAACTTAATCTAAGAAGCCGCTACCAGTAGGCAACGTGCCCAAAATGCTGGCGGCATTGCCCGTTTGAATGGCAATGCTTAGTCTTTGGGCTAAATAAAAACTAGCATTTTGGTCACGTTGTTTTGTAAGTTAGTATTAGTATTATAACTTTAATTACAGCAACCTTTTTTTTAGCATTATTGCAACACACAAGAAAAAAATTAAATTTAAAATAAGCTTTATCTGCGCATCGTACTAATTTAGATTAGCCCTCATTCCATTTCGTGATTTTTTCCAAATGCCGCCTGCGTTCCCTCGGGACCCACTTACCAAACGAAGGTGGGCGTGAAATGCTTACTTTCAATCGCAAATCATATTTTTATTTTTATGACTGCCTTTCATTTTTGTTATCATTCAGTCAAATATACACGGTGGCATTAATTCACTCTTTCATCTTCCTTGTCAAAAGAAGCCTGTAGTCTGTATGTATTACTTAAAAATCACAGTAGAACATAAGAATGATTGTTGTAAATCGATTGGGCGATGTGGTCGCACAGCGACAAAGCCCTGTTTTTTGTATGTGTGTAATAAATTTAATTTAAAAAAAAATCACTCTTTTCCTTAAATGTATGTACTCAGACCATGCTATAGAATATACGTACAAGGTCCAATAAAAAAAATAGAATTTGTTTTAATATTTAGTGCCTCTTATAATAACAGCATGACAGCCGAAATGTCTATTTAACGCTACACACAGCATTTGCGCGAGTGTTTTGTAAATGTTTCTTAGGCAATAAAACACCTGCTTTGTTCACCGTCAAAAAGCTTTTCTTAAGAATGTAAATTTGATAATAGCTAGATTTAAGTTTTAATTCATAAGCACTTTTTTATTTAGCTACATGGGAGTATTCTATAGCATGGACTGAATACATACATTAAAGGAAAAGAACGAATTAAATTCCACCTTGTATAATCCTACCCATCCCCCTTTTCCCTCCCATATCCCTCTCCCCTGTTCTCATCGGTGCCTAAAGATACATAATTATGTACTGTGATATTAAACATACATATTGCATGATGATGAAAACAGCATGACGACTGACAGGCTGGCGGCTGGAGGCGGCGTGTTCGATTTCCGCAATAGGACAAGAAAAAAGCATAAATACTTGTTGTCTGTCTGGGTATTTTAGGACAATGGTCCTTGTAGTTCTTGGGTCCATAAATACAAAGGATCCTAGATGGGTCTAGGATGTATGTATGTGATCGTTGGGCGTTATTTACACAAGGAGAAGAAGCCATAATGTATGACACAATAGAAAAACAATAATTTGTACTCATAACTACTAAAACAAAAGCACCCAAAAAACCGAAGAGTCCACCGCATTTCCATCCCAAATAAAACGACAGACGCAAAAAGGACAAAAAACGAGAAAATATTCAAGTTAATGATGACGCAGGAAAAACAATTCGGTAGGCCATTGAAAAGGAATGAAAAATGAACGGAATCATTCGTTGGAAAGAAAGCCTTCAAAATAATGGTAAACGTGAAAGGAATTGCGGACAAAAGGGCAATTGAAGGCGAAAATAATGAAGAACAAACAATTAACACACGACAGAGTCGAGTTGTTAGTACGGAGATGTAGGAGAGGAGCTAGTGCCATGAAATGCAACTATAAGTTGGCAATTTTTTTTAATGGCTTTGTATCTTTATTCGGTAAGCTAACTTGATTTACCTATAAACCGAAGCCCAAAATTCTAAGCTACAGATTTTCTCCAACACAAAGGTTGTCTATAAATAATCGTTCTGAGCGATAAGACCGCCTATTGTACTAGTATTAGTTAATTATATGTATGTAATTGGGTTTAACTGGAACATTAACATTAGAATTAAAAACTGTAGTAGCAAAACTTAATCTTCTTAGATCTTCGCTTCCTACTGGGTCAGCATTTTGGGAACGTTGCCAGTAGGCAGCATTGCCCCGTTGAATTGCAATGCTAAGCCTTTGGGCTAAATAGAGACCAGCACTTTGGTGAACTAAGTTTTTCTTTATGTATTTTTTTTTACGATCATCAATAAAGTGTTGATATATCTCTCTAGCTTCTACAATTATCACTAAGCACTACTGCTAGGTAGAACAAAGACTTGGGTCCGCGTAAGTCTGGTGAAGATGGTAATCATGTTCTTTCTTGCTCGCACTCGTTGACTTGTTAATTGGCGCATGCAGGATGGCAGGCGCAGCCGATTCCCACTAACTACAGTGCCCTTAAAACCGGGAACATAGTAGTATAACGGCAGAATAACTGGCAAAGCGGTGGTACCTATCTAGAGGGAATTCCCAGAAAAGTTCTACCACAATAATATCGATACCTATTAAAGAAGTAAATTGTACTTTCATATGTGACAATATTAAAAAAATAACACAAATTAGAAACCACTAGCTTCTAAACTAAATACAGTAGCTTCAAGTGAAAAACCTATGTATTGTTTCGCATTATCCTTAAATAAAAAAGAAAGGGTTGCGAAATTCACCCCCAAGAAAAATTCAACTCGAATGGAAGAAGAATGCGCGCAGTTTTTGTTCGGGACGTTAATTTTTTGTTTTTTATTTTTTGAAATGTTTCATAATTGTTCGCCCTTTGATCGGAATGGACACAGAGAATTATTTGGAACTTTATTTTTGTAAATATTTTTAATTGGCTTTTTGTAGAATCTCGGTTTTGTTTGGAATACTTTTTCTTTACAACAAGACATTCCGTTCAGAATATAAATAAAAGTCTGTAACATTCCCTTCATTAAATAGAAAGAGCTGGTGATCTACAAACGGTTGAATATATATTCTAAAATCATGGTTAAAAAATTTTCGATCAAGTCACATACGAGTGTCTTCAAAAAATAAAAGAAAATTCAAAAATGAAGGGGTGAGAACAAAAAGGGTTTAACTGTCAAATAGGTAGTTTCGAGAAAATTGACTTTAAACTTCACCGGCTTCATTTTAATGTAGAGTGCTTATTAAGTTATTACTTTTAAAAGGTTTATGTAAGTTTTAGTTGATTGAAAATGTATTAATTCTATTTTAAAATACTAAATATAGTACTAATTCATACAATTACAGTAAAAATATAATATAATAAAATAAATATGTTAAAGTTTTTATGCTAAGCGAACTGTATTCCTGTGTCAGGATAAACCATTTTAGACTGAAAATCTCGAGATTTAAACATCATTTTGGTATGTTGAAAATGTATATTATTGTAGATAATTTGTAGCTGAATCCAACGATACCCATAAGTCATTTTGTGAAAATAATCAGTTAAGCCCTTCTTGATCTCATCCCTTCAATTGATTTACCGTTTCTTTCCGAAGGTACAATGTCACAGACAGACACACAAATACACGTTAAACTTATGACACATGTAATAATGCCAACGGAACATAGTATTCTGTGATTTTCGCATGCCCGCTGTTAATACAAATATATAATAGAGTTTTGGCGGGAATGCGAAAAAGATTGAGTCACCGCATTGTATTATTTTCCAAAACTTGTGTTATTTTCAGTGTTGGTCAAATTGGTAGCATTCTATTCGTTAAGTGCTGGATTACAGGCGTGAGTGTAGGAAAATGGTATAATGATGGTGAAACGTTTCTTTTCGTGTTGTTTACACAACTCCATAGAAGCTTCAAGTAATGTTGCCACCACTTTACTAGAAGTATGACTTTGACTAGACTATGACTTGTCTTGATGACTTCGACTGTGACTTGACACATATTTGCGTGAAATATCATTAACTTGATAAATTATTAATTACTTGACACTGGCTAATACACAATAGTGTGGATCCAAAAAAAAAATATAATATAATAATAATAATACAAATAGTATAAAATTCAAAACATTTATTTGATCGAAGTTAATCTGCAGTAAAAATTTAGTAGAAAATAATGAAACGTTCGGGAATGCTTAGTATACCTATACCTATACCTACCTACCTAAGTACTAGGCATAGTAAAGTAAAATACTATTTGGTAGAATAGAAAAAGCTAGCATAAACACGTTTGGACACGCTTAAAAAATAATTTTAGTTTTTTTGCAAACATTTGAGTATGCTTTTTTTTAAATCTGCATTTTCACAGACACTTGGGTCCGTACTCTTTATAATTATTATATTAAATTTTTAATTATAATAATAATGTTTTTGTTACTGAGGTGAAAAGTTATATGCCACACCAGGGAAAAATATTTTTAATTCTCGAATCCTTGCTTTGCCAATGCCCTTGAATCCCTCGCCACGTTCAGGATTCTAGCATAGACTCACTCTCAACGCCCGTGATTCAATACTAGTAGAATCCTTTGCTTGCTCACGATTATCAGCGCTCGAATCAAAAATCAGATTTGTTCTTTTATTGCATTACTATTTAGCGGATGATTTTAAGACTATCTAACTACTTAAATTTCGTATTTCAAACATTTGGAGCAACCATGAAGTCCACAACGTATAATGAAATAAAAGGTATCGAAACGAAAACGGTGTGTCAACTTTTAATATCGCCTTGTAAACAGTAAAAGACACAGCCCATCACATTCGTGACTAACAATTTTAGTTAAAACAAAATTATTTTACGTCCATAAATCCCTCATTCGCAGAACATCAACTCTACTGCTTCATATTACGGTGTATAGTTTAAAGAGATTTGATTGCGGATTGACCAGAATAAGTTTGTAAATCACCGTGATAGCATCAAGCACGTTTAAAACAGTCTTGATTGCAGATAAAAACAAACATATTAGAGTGGATTTTTGGAAACGCCGCTCCTGTACCATAATTGGCTTAAGTTTATCTTTTCAAAGAAGTTATGGTCATTTATGGACCACTCTCGTCCCGGTAGCTCGAAACGAAAAACGCTTTTTCTGTTAAATTATGAGATCGTGACAGAATGGAATAAATATTATGATGTTATTATGGGAATTATATAATTAGTGAGTCAGTTTGAAGGCGTGAATGTTCCACTCACATCTCTATACTTTATATACTTTACACGCTTACTACGAAAACTTTATGCAATTACCGCGCGCTACCGAAGCGATAGTCGATTTGTAAAAACGAAATTGCAGAATTCATTGAGATCGCATAATTTTAAATTACAATTACAAATGGGCATGAATGAATCTGTACAATGAGTTTCAATTGGTGTCAATCCAGTTTAGTAACGTTGTTTCACAGATTGAAAACTAATTGACAAGGATGTGTCGATGTGATCAATTGTCAACGTCATTTGATCATTGAATATTTGAATACTCTATACAAAGAATACGTAAAGAAAAAATGGGAGTTTTGGCAGGAAAATGAAAAAGATCGCTTCACCGCATTGTATTATTTTCCAAAACTTGAGTTATTTTCAGTGTTAGTGCATAAAATTGGTAGTGATCTATTCGTTAAGTGCTGGATTACAGGCGTGAGTGTGGGAAAGTGGTATAATGATGGTGAAACTTTTTTTATTTTATTTTCAATATTATAAGCTTCTAGTAAAGTTGCCACCACTTTACTAGAAGTATGACTTAGACTAGACTATGACTTGGACTGTGCCTCGACACATATCTGCTATTAACTTGATAATTTACCAATTACTTGACACTGGCTAAATACACAAAAGTGCGGAGCCAAACCAAAAAAAAGAAGTGTTGTAAAACAGCAGCCAATAATGAACCTTACGATAATGACCGATTCCGAGACAGAGTGACGACCGACTAAATGATTATGAGATTTTTATTATAACAACATATATTTTTCTCAAACGCAACACGGATGTTTGTCTGGCACTGGACGACATATTTTTTGCATTAGTTTTTATTGAGACATTTTTGAAGCAGCTGTAAAATATATTTTTTACGACACACGATGCTCGATCACGTTTTATTGTGCCTTGTAACTTATTTAAAACTAACATATTCCGAAGTTTTAATCATGACCTGAAGAATAATAGATTATATATTTTATTTGTAATCATTCTTCATTGTAATACGTAATGCATAAAAAAAATAGGCAATTTCAATAGGGTCCACTTTTCCAGTAGACGTAGTCTTCTCGATCGTCTTATCCCGGCAATGACCCAAGCTGAGACTCGCACCCCAGGAGTGCCCTTTAGTTGCCTCCCACTGACGGCTGGGGACTTTAAGCCCCTGCCCTACCGCCCGATGACGCTGCAAAGGTCGGTAGAGACCAACAGCAATAGACGTTAAAAAAAAAATAGGAATTGGTTTTGTCGGCTACTTACCCATGGTACATCCAGTTGGGAAAATTGTATTGCCTGTGATACTGCCTCTCTTTGTACTCCCATAGTAAATATAGCAGATTCACATATATCATAAAAAAGGATAGGTTTTAATTACACTTTATGCAAATTAAATGTATGCAGTTTTTTTATTTATTGTTTGATGTTTAATTTTTATAAAGGCGTTTCTTGATTGCAACTAACAGGAGAACAATATGTATGGATTTGACAGTTTCAATACGTAGTTTATGTGTAAAATTTTCATTAATGTCTTTTTGGTGGGTAGGCGTGAATAATGTCTACATTACAAAATTTTTGCTCTTCATAATAAATTGGATTAAAATAGTATTTTCTACACAAATTTGAGTAAAAAGTGAACTATAAAGTGTTTTTTTAATGGTGATTTGTGAATTATCAATATTTAGATTGATATAATGCATAGTGAAGTTTAGTGCACTTACTTGCTGGCCATATCCTACCTGCACTATCTACATTTAAACTAGATTAAATAAAAAGATTACGAAATGTCCAGTGTACGAGAGGTTCTGGATACTCAGAAGCAGATTGAAATGTGCCTCTTATCTAAGATGAGCAATTTCGAGAAGCAGTTGGCGTCCACAACTGCAGCACCTGACAGTAACCTTACCCTAGAAAGGTTAAGTCGTGAGTTCTGTGAATTTAAGAACTCTGTGTGGTCTATACTTACAATGCTCCGTTCACTAGTCAATTCCCTCATCGCAAAAGTTGATGACTTGGATAATCAAAGCCGCCGTAATGTCCTATTATTTAATGGTGTCAAGGAATGTGATGGAGAGACGTGTTCAAATACAATTCTAAACATTATTAATACTAAGATGGGTCTGCTCGACATTCAAGAAACTGCACTTATGTCTTGTCATCGCCTGGGATCCAAGCGTGAGAAGAGCAATCGCCCTATTCTGGTTCGCTTCACTGATGCTATCAGTCGTGGTTTGGTTTGGAAGGAAAAGAAAAGGCTAAAATTGAGTTCAGTAGTACTCAGTGAATTTCTGACAAAAACAAGACAAGAGATCTTTGCCACTGCACGTAAACACTTTGGCATGACTCGCTGCTGGACTCAGGAAGGGCAAGTTTTTGTCAAGCTGCCTGATAATGAACGTAAACGTGTAATATCAGCAGAAGAATTGAATATTTTTATTGTCAAATTCCCGCATCCTAGCACTGGAAATAAGCCTGCTACTACTTCCACAATAGATCCAACACCATCGCGGTCTGCTGCCGAGCATTCTCCAACCTTGGTCTTGGCTCCTGACCCGCCAACAACTCGCAGGGCAGCCAAGAACAAAGCAAGCAAATGATTTATATTCTACTGATTAGGTACTGGACTTTGAACCCTCAGTTTGACTGCTTCTTGTAATTTTGTAATATTGCATTTAATCCGCTATATTTATATATTTATCTATACATGGGCATGGTGATTTGTTTGCAGTTGCTATCATCACATAGATCACAGTCCTTCAACACAGACTAATTCAGAACTGTGTGGTATATGTTTCACCCTAATTACTTTTTAATTATGTTTACAATACCATAATCCTAAACTTATGCTGTACAAAACCATATGGATAATAATTATTGTATGTCATTATGTTAAGTTACCTTAATAACTTAAATTTTTAATATATTTAATCTTTTTTTTCTTAACTTGGGTATTGAAGATTAATAATAGCTACCTAGATAATAAGAAATATGTATACATCCATAATTAAATAACATGTTTTATAAGCAAATAAGGAATGCATTTGTCACTTTATTGGGTTCACTTCTATTAATTATTTTTATACTTAGTCATTATAGATGTTGGAGTGAGAGTGAGCCCAATGATTCATTTTTAAATCTTCAAGATGATTACTTTTTGCACAGGGTATGCTATGGAGGCAGGTTCTTGTTTATCATCTCGAAGGTTTTTTTTTTTTTTATGGCAGTTGTGTGTTAGGTTTTGTTTATTTGCACACCTGTTATTTGGTATACCTAACAATTTTTTTTTTTCTTTCTTAATATTGTTCCAAATATCTTGTTATTCTTTTCCTGACATTAGTAAGTAAGTCTGTGAAACATCAGCTATAATTTTTTTTTTCTCAGTTATATTATTGGCTATAATGTATAAATAAATAGCTGTAAAAGTTCTTTAATTAGGTATATTTCTGGGCAACTGTAGACAGAAGCCACTGCTGTGAGAGTATTCTTGTTATTTTTTTGTATGTTAGTACCTTAGAGGTAATAATTGCACTATAACATTCTAATTCAACTTATATTTTTACCTGCACTTAGTATTATGAGTGGACTATGGTTTAGACGGACCTCAGTGATTTTATGATATAGCCTGGGTTATAGTAAGTACCTTATTACTATCTATTTTATTTTTATTTTATGATATAGCCTGGGTAATAGTAAGTACCTTATATTACTATCTATTTTATTTTTATTTTTGTTTCAAACTTGCTACATAGTTGCAGTATGGGCTGTATGGGTATTTATACACAAGACATGTATCTTTTACGGTAATTATACATTAAATAACGGCTACAGTTTTGGGGTAAGTACTTATACTGGGTCTGTAAACAGCTATCATTTGGCTGCTCTGAGCATCCTCGGGCACTATATCATATACTGCAACTCATTTATAAGGTTCTTAATTTTAAAAGCACTTGTTGTATTTTTTTGTAGAATACTTGTTGAACTTTTGAACCTCTTCGGTGTATGTAAATGTAGTTAGTTCCTAAGTCTCCGTTTTGTAATATTTTCGGCCAGCAAGGTATGCAACAAAATTTAAGTAAATTTTTAGCTTCATAAGAATATTAATATATATTTTAATTACATATACCTATAAGTGAAATAGATTTTTATTATTATTTAGAGTATATTATAGCATAGTATATTTATATATTATAATTATTAGATAAGTATGTATTTTAGTGATGAATCATTTCATACCGCTGAATCTGATAGCTCATATAATAGTGCCGAAGAAAGTATTCCAAGTCTTAACTGTTTGCTTAATGACGCCTTTTCACCATTTTCTAAAAACTTGAATATCTGCCATATTAATGCTCAAAGTGTCCCCGCTCATTTCAGTGAAATTTATGATACTTTCTTATCCGAATCTATCCATGGTCTCCTTGTCTCTGAAAGTTGGTTTAAACCTTCTCTTCCTTCCACCTCCTTCCCCATACCTAACTTTGTATTAATTCGCAATGATCGTGTCGGTAAAGGTGGTGGAGGTGTTGCAATTTATTTAAAGAGTCACATTCCATACAAAATCGTCATGCAGTCTTCTTCGCAGTATAGTTCTTCTCCTGAATACCTATTCGTTGAGGTTGACTTAGGTATCAAGTTTCTTCTAGGAGTGGTCTACTGTCCTCCGAATATTGACTACTTCTCTAAACTTGAAATTGTAATGGAAAATTTACTCCTTGACTACCATCGGGTTCTAATAATGGGCGATCTCAACACATGCTTGTTGAAACAGGATGCACGGTCTCGTAAATTAAAATCACTTATTGATTCATCCAACTTAAATCTCTTAGATCTAGCACCTACCCACCATTCACACACTAATAACTCACTTCTTGATGTGATCGTAACCTCTGATGTCAATCTCGTTTCTACGTATGGCCAATTTGACGCCCCTGGATTTTCCCACCATGATCTGATTTATGCATCTATCAAAGTTAAAGTCCCTAAACCTAAGCCCGTTATATTAAACCAACGAAATTTTACTCGCATGAATATTGAAGAGTTGAATAAAGACGCTTCTATGGTACACTGGTCATCAGTTGAAGAATTAGACACCATGGATCAGAAACTTGAGTTCTTCATGACGTGCATCTTAAGTTTATTTGACCGTCACGCACCTCTTCATCCAGTGAAACTAAAACGTAAGCCATCCCCGTGGATGAACGATTTAATACGCAAGGCAATGTCTAGGAGGAATCGAGCATTTCGAAAGTACAAGCGTGACAGGTCTGATGAGAACTGGACTGAGTACAAGAAGATGAGAAACAGATGTAACCAACTATGCCGTAACGCCAAGCGTCGATACATAGCTGAACAAATTGAGCTGTCAACTCCTAGTGGTATATGGCAGTTTTTAAGATCGATAGGTATTGGTAAGCCTAAAACTCTTGACTCTAAGATACCGATTGATTTAAATGTACTTAATACTCACTTTACCTCTTGTTGTGCCATTGACCATGACAAAAAACTTGAAACTCTAAATGAGATAAATCGCAGACCTCGCTCAGATCCTGCTCGTGCTTTCGAATTCACATCTGTAAGCCAAGATTATATTAATAAAATTATACAATCCCTCAAATCCAAAGCCATGGGTAGCGACGATATTGGCCGCATTATGATCTTATACATCTTAAATCATATTCTTCCTCCGCTGACTCACATTATAAACTTTTCTTTGTCTACTGGTGATTTTCCAGATGTTTGGCGTAAAGCTCACGTCCTGCCTCTCCCTAAGGTTTCTAATGCTCTTCTCCCTAACCAATTTCGTCCAATTTCTATTCTCCCGTTTCTCTCAAAGATAATAGAATCTGTTGTTTATAAGCAAATGACAGAGTATCTCTGTAATGCAGAACTATTAAACCCGTTTCAGTCAGGTTTCAGAGCCGGCCATAGTACAACGACTGCCTTGCTTAAGGTCACTGAGGACATAAGAGTTAGCATGGAAAATTCCCAGGTCACGATTCTTGTTTTAATCGACTTTAGCTATGCATTTAACGCGGTCGATCATAACCTGCTGTTAGCCACTTTAGACCATCTAAATTTTTCCTCCCTTTCTTTACGTTGGTTCTCCTCTTACTTGAAGGGTCGCCGGCAGGCAATCCGAACTGGTCAGAGTTTTTCTGACTGGCGCGAGTTGGAAGCTGGCGTCCCTCAAGGAGGAATATTGTCACCGTTGCTATTTTCTATCTTTATTAATCTGCTTTCATCCTACCTTCATTGCTCATATCACTTCTATGCAGATGATCTTCAGCTGTACCAACACTCTAATATTCAAAATTTAGATGATGCTATTGGCTCTATCAATAATGACCTTGTCCATCTACTAACGTGGTCCAAGCACTTTGGCATTTCAGTCAATCCAGATAAATGCCAAGCTATAATTATTGGCAGTTCAAGAAGGCTGTGCAAGGTTGACTTCGCGAAGCTTACTCCGCTGCTTTACAACAATTCTTTAATCCCTTTTTCCCACACTGTTAAAGATCTTGGCTTGCTTATTGACTCTAAATTGTCTTGGTCGCCCCAAATTAATGCAGTATCACGTAAATTTTACGCTACACTCCATTCCGTCATCCGTTTCAAAAACTTCCTTCCCATGTGCACTAAAATATCCCTTGTCAACACCCTCCTCTTGCCAATCATTGACTACGGTGACATCTGTTACCTCGATGTATCCGAAGAGTATCTCAACAAACTTGATCGCTTACTTAACACTTGTATACGTTTTATTTTTGGGCTACGTAAGTACGATCACGTTTCTGAATATCGTTCCAAGTTGAAATGGCTTAAAATCCGGGAAAGAAGGAATGCTAGAATTCTTAGCTTACTTTATTCTATTCTAAATGATCCTAAATCTCCCGTATATTTAAAAAGCCTCTTTAAGTTACAAGAGGATACCCACAATCTCAATCTAAGGTCTACTGACTCTCGACTTCTTGCTATGCCTAAGCACACCACTTCTTTTCGCGACAACTCATTTGGGGTTGCGGCAGTACTTCTTTGGAATCAACTACCACCTAAAATAAGAAAAGTCACTTCTAAAGAGGTGTTTAAAAAGTTAGTTCGGGAGCACTATTATAATAACCCTTCCTAACCTGGTTTAACGATTTGTCACTATTTATTTATTTATTTATTTATTATATGTGTATGATATTTTATGTATTTATTCTTTTTATGTATATAATCACTTTGTTTAATATTTTTATTTTATTTATATATTTTTATTTTATTTTTTTCTTTTACAAATACTACTCATACAAATTTTGATGCACGCCTACATCCCTCTTTCTCAAACTACGAGTGGATGACTGGTAGAAAATGCTTTAGCATTAAGTCCTCCGTTTGTACTGTTTTTTTAGTGCAATAAAGAATTATAATAATAATAATAATACACATACACATACCCATGCACATGAACATATACACACAAATACATCCATACACATGCTCTGACATAAATTACATGTTCAGGGGTCTATGGATTCACTAAATAAACTGTTGTCAAAATATTTATATCAATAAATGCATTTGTAATGTCTATTTTGTAATTTATTATAATAGTAATAATAATATTGGAATGAAGTTCTTTATCGCGCGTTGCGAAAGGGGGCTACACGGAAAAAATTAAGACCAAAAGTTGTAACGACACTTTTTGAAGCCGTGCGGCGTGCGCGTGTTTCTCTGTCTCTCTCTCTCTCTCTCTTTCTCTCTCATAGAAAGCAAGCCAGTTATTTTCATTTCGTCTTTCTATTTCGCATTTACATTATATTTGTTAATTTAAAAAAAAATATTATTATAATATAAAAAAAAAAACATTACAATTCCTTCACTAATTAATCGAAAGGAACTTCGTTCTATCCGGGTGTCCCTTGACACCTCTCAAGTTTTTTTATAATTTATGTTTCATTAAATTTGACTTGATTAAATTTGATTTGAAAGACTGGCCCGGTAGCTCAGTTGGTAGTATCCCTGCCTTCTGAACTGCAGGTTGTGGGTTCGATTCCCACCCAGGACAAACATTTGTGTGATGAACATTGATGTTTGTTCTGTGTCTGGGTGTTATATTGTATTCTATGTATGTATTTACAAACAAAAAGTATCTAAGTATTGTATCAGTTATCTGGTTCCCATAGTACAAGCTTTGCTTAGTTTGGGGCTAGATGGCGCTGTGTAAAATGTCCACACGTATTTATTTATTTATTTCTACTGTTTCGATGCAATCATAGTTCTGTGATCACTTCTCAGATTTAACAAAGAATATTCCCAGTATTAAAAAAACTGTAGTAGGCACAAGTGTACCTCGAGGATCATAAACCGTAAAACCAAAAAGAGGAGACCAGCAACACCTCACAAAAATCATAATTCTGTCAACTTCACAAACCCGAACATCTTAATCATCGTATCGATTTCTCCGAAGCAAACCGATATTTGATATTATAACACGTTATTATTATCGAAAAATATAGTGTGAAGCTGTGGCACAGTGTAGCAACTATACGCAGTAATACAAGTTGACATTGGTGTCGATTCTGTGTCGCTTTCTCTAAAACTAAAACAAACTTAAAGTATGGCGGTACTCTTCTGATAAATGGGAAATGAAAACGACGGAAATATGTTAATTTTGTTTAGTTAGAAAATTATATGGAATGCTTAAAATTAATTTATTTTACTAAGCATATAAAATTACAAAGTACTTATTGTCAAATAATATATACAATAGCAGGCCCAACTACAATATATGAAGTTAAAAAAAAAGAAAGTACTTCGTATTTGATATTTTGAATACATATAAAAATGCATCTTGTATTATGTATTTTAATTATATCATGATATGTATCTTATAAAAATATAAATAAACATAAGAATATGTTAAATATGACGGTGGCAACGTCCAGTTATAAACTCTATGCGCAGCGGGCAGTACCGTAATTTACCCTATGGCAGCATTTAAATTTATTATAGTGCCAACACCGGCAACTGTCACGGCTTCCCCAACCATCTGGCTATATAAAGGGACCGCTTCGTGTACTAGGGATCATTCTTGCTCCGGACACGGCGCGGTGTGGACATGTAGAAGGCCTATTTTAAGGCTTTTTATTTTTATTTATTTTATTATGTACAAGCTTCGCCCGCGTGGCCTATAGGAAACGAAGAAGAAAATTTTTCATAGATAATTCAACCACCCATTTTACCGTTTTAGGGATGGAATTTCGAAAAATCCTTTCTTAGTATACACTATACAAAAAAAAATGCAAGTCTCTAGGACCAGTGGTTTAGGCTGTGCGTTGATATATGAGTCAGTCAGTCAGTCACGACTTTGAATTTTATAAAAAAAAAATTGAAGATACTAAAGCGTTTTCGAAGTAATCCTACCGCATTTCTACTGTGCCGTTGTCGGTCCGCCGATACAAGATCGTAACTCGTAAGTTTATGTCTTAGTCACGGGCTCCCGGGCGCGATCGGGTTGCTGGCATTGTTTATTTGAGGATTCGATTGCTGATGTATCGCTGTTTTTGTGTTGTACGGGTCCTGTATAGAATACCGATGTGTTAATTTACAGGTGCGCTGTTTATGGATATTATATATGAGACGAGCTTCTGCCCGCGGCTTTGCCTATAAAAATAGTCTACCACCCATTTCACCCCCTCAAGTTTTTAAGGGATAAATAGAAAAAGAAGACGAAGAAAAAGACAAAGAGAGGACAATTACAATCTTGACAATTATATCTCCTATTTTTAAATTGTTTGTCTCTCTTTTCATTAACGTGCTGACTTCTGTCGAGAAATAATCATGATTTTCATTACTTTTTTTAATCAAGTATTATTCTTTTAAAGTAGCATGTTTTTTTTTTTACTTCAATCTTGTCTAGCATTTGACCACGTTATCACCTGATGGGAAGTGACGATGCGATCGACGGTGCAGCATGCTAGCCAAGTAAATTCACTCTTCTCTTGAATACGCCCGGGTCATATTTCGGAAACACAGACGCTGGCAGGGCATTCCATTCCTTAGGCGTAGTATTAGCCTTATGTAGTATTTGCTTGTAATTAATTAAAAATTTTGCTTTATTATGGTCATATATGTTACGTTACTTTTAATGATATAATTGTTGGTAGATCTATGAAATAAAATAAAATAGAGAATCTATCATTGCACAAGCGCCGGGCAGGAACACCTCAGGTTTTTAGTGGTTATGCCAACCCATATATCAGTCAGCTTCCCCCGAGGTTGGTGGAACACATGAAGAGAATTCACTAGCCAAAGGCACTGCTGATGCGTTGCCTGTTCTTTAAGATTCTATTACCTATTACAACCGTAATAGGTAATAGAATCTTAGTGCGTATATGCGTGCGTGCGTAGGTAATAGAATTTATAGCGCTGTATATTGAAGCTTAGTGGAAACTCAGAAAGTCAAACACCTCATTTCACAAATTTCAGGTGTGTGACTAAAATGACTTGGAGAGATGGGCAATTCAAGATTCCGAGAGATTCAAGTCATAAAAACAATAGAGTGCTAAGTTAAATGTCTCCACAAATACAAAGCTATACATGAATATTTTGTAGATTCTACTATGAAAGGCTTTTGCATCATTATTGTTCAAGTTATCGCCACGATCGTTAACAAATTAATGCAACTCTCTGCATATCTTTATTGTGTCTTGTAAGAGAATACCAATAAGTCGCAGCGCGCATTATGCGAGAACAAATAATATTTTTTGCGATATGAAAGCTCCGATGCGGCCGCGATAGTCAGACAGATTTGTGTACGGCAGAACTTACGTGGCTAGGAATTAATGGTTTTGAATATAAACTTGTTTTATTGTGTCTATGTAGGTTGACATAAAAAAAAATCATATATTGAATTAAATATTTTCAACAGTTTATGTAGTGAATCCATAGACTCCTGAACTAGTGTTCACTGTGTTTTATGAGTCTGTGGCTTCTCCTATTTAATATCTAGTTACATTTGATTTATGTCAGAGCGTATGTATGTGTATGTATGAGTGTATGTGTAGGTATGTGTGTGTATGTGTATGTATATGTGCATGTATATTTTTGTGTTTGTATGTATATTTATAAATATACAATGTTTTGTAAAATACATTGATTAAAATTGTGACACGTTTGTAGTATTTACAACCAAACTTTTTTATTCTTGCGTGCTTCATCACTAAGCTAATGCGCCGTATGTACATAATCTGTACCAACTATTTCACTAGCGTTTTTTCCATGTCACAACCTTAAGAAGATAAAAGAAGAAGACAAAGACAAACCTTTCGAAACGTCTGGTCGAAGCTACACGTGACCAAAATGCTGGCCTTTATTTCGGCCAAAGATTGAGCATTGCCATTCAACGTAGCAATGCTGCCAGCATATTGGGCACGTTGTCTACTAGTAGTGGTTTCTTTGATTAAGTTCCCTTTTTATTGTTTTATGTTAAAACTTTATATTATTCAAAATAAATATATTTTTTGAAATATTTCTTAGTATTATCAGTTTGAAGACTATTGTTGTGATACTAGGTGGTGGACTTTTCTGCAAAATTCGTCTAGGTAGGTACCACCGCTTTGCCAGCAAGCTGCCGCCAAGCATTAGTGTGCAAGCACTGCTGTGTTCCAGTTAGAAGGGCACTGTATCTAGTGAAATTACTGGTTAATTGAGACTTTATGATCTGATCGCACAGTCGAGTAATCTTATTACTAGACTGTGCTGATGTCTCGAGATGATGTGCGCAGTGCAGTGTCGCGCGAGGCTTTATATGTTAGAGTTCCGTGTGACTCTGTTATGGGCAGCCGTGTCGCTTAACATCAGGTGAACGACTAGCTCGTTACATCATTCACTAACATAAAAAAACATAGGCTTCTCTCACAGAGCAGCACCATTTTGAACGGCTGCTTGTTTCTTGCATCTAACAGTTTCATGGTTTTAATAGGTCGTTGATCCACTTACCTGTTCTTTCTTAGTGTACTCTAAATGGAGGTGCCGTTGATTATTATCATTCAATCAATCAAATCACTATTTTTGGTTCTTTTAAATATATATAACTCAAAGGTGACTGACTGACATAATGATCTATCAACGCACAGCCCAAACCACTGGACGGATCGGGCTGAAATTTGGCATGCAGGTAGATGCTATGATGTAGGCATCCGCTAAGAAAGGATTTTTCGAAATTCCAGCCTCAAGAGGGTGAAATGGATGGTTGAATTAATTTCCCATAGGCCACGCCGTGGGCGAAGCTGCGGGCTGAAGCTCTATATAAAATAGTAATGAAGTTGCATTTATCACTATTTTAAATTGAATAATTCGAAATCACTGATTTGGGAATCTATAAAAAATAAATTGTAACTCTAAGTTTTATGTATTTGTATGTTGACTTTCATATGACTTACAAATTTCCATACCAACACCATTTTCCCATGTGACATGCGCGTTTTCATATGCGCAAGCGCACGCGCCGTACGATTTGTATCTGGAGATGAAAGGTGGGCCGTGCTGCGGTGTAGCAATGATTTGAATTTTAAATCAGTTGTTAGCTAAATCGGTTCTGCGTTTGTTTGTTTATATATGCAATACCCAACAGAAAATAAGTCTGAGAATTTTGCTGCCTTGGCAACTAAAATTATAAAAAAGCTCGTTCATCTCAGTTTCGGTGTTCTAACTAGGTCTACCTAGACCAAAAAAAAAATGTGAAGATTTTACAGCATTTATTTTTGGTTTTGTCGACATCCTTGATTGATGCCTGGAATTGCCATGCATCAAGAAGACCTATAACCCGGAGGCGGCAGGTTTGATTCCCGCGGCAGGACAAGTATTTGTGAACAGAAAAATAAACGCAAATACTTGTTCTGCTACTGAGGTCAATCTTCAACTCTTATTAACCAATAGATTAATTTGTGAAGGATAAATTAGAATCACAAACATCAAAATTTCCTTTACAAATTAATTTGTTGATTATACTTAGTAGGTGATACTGCTATAAAAATCATAAATCTCATTAATCTGCCAGATACCAGTAATTTTTATTTTTGACAAAATACATGTACTATACATAGAGAAAAAGGTGTTGCAGGAAGTGCTGATGATTGAGTTAATTAACAAGCCAAATTGCCTAAATTAACAAGCCAAATTGCGTAAATTAGCAAGCTAAATTGTGTAAATTAACAAGCCAAATTGCGTAAATTAACAAGCCAAATTGTGTAAATTAACAAGCCAAAATGCGTAAATTAACCAGCCAAATTGCGTAAATTAACAAGCCAAATTACGTAAATTAACCAACCAAATTGCGTAAATTAACAAGCCAAATTGTGTAAATTAACTAGCCAAAATGCGTAAATTAACTAGCCAAATTGCGTAAATTAGATAACTAGCCGAATGTGTAAATTGTTGTTTCATCGCCGCAGTGCAATTTTTGAAAGAGCTATCCACCCATGCTTAAAACTCAAAAAGTAAGTTACCATACACATAATTCTTCGTGTACTTCGGTAGAACGCAAAGAAATATTAAGATTCAGCGTGCAATCGCAACTCGATACCGCCGCCGCTGCGGTCGGTGCTTTACGGTTTTAGATTTTTCTGTTAGTGTCAAAGTTACCGCTGCGTATGTTGGTGATAGACCAGAGTGAGTTGTAGAGTTACCAGAAATGAAATTAAATATAAGTATTGTATCAGTTATCTGGTTTCCATAGTACAAGCTTTGCTTAGTTTGGGCTCAATGGCACCATGTGAAAAGTGTGTAAAAAAAACTTGATTAAAAGATATTGTGAAACACGTACCAATAAAATTTGATTAAAATTTTAATAATTGACTTATTTAAATCAAGTTTTTTTTTGTATACTTTTCATACATCGTCGTTTAGTGCCAAACTAAGCAAATCTTGTATTATGTGAACCCAATAACTGATACAATACTTAGATACTATTTTTTATGTATTATCATAGAATAAGCAATGCAATGCACTTTTGGAAAACTGATAACCCAAGATGAACATTTTTGTGATGAACATCGATGTTTGTTCTGTGTCTGGGTGTTATATTGTATTCTATGTATGTATTTACAAACAAAAAGTATTTAAGTATTCTATCAGTTATCTAGTTCACATTTGCTTAGTTCGGGACTAGATGGCGTTGTGTGAAATGTGTACAAATATCTATCTATTATTATTAAAATTTATATCTGCATAAGTCTAAATTATATAAATGGAACACACCCAGCCCGATGCTTGATCTCGTAAGATTTTTTGACGTATTTCATAGCACAGGATCTTAACAATAATGTCCTACATTAAAATAAATATAAATTGTGCCACTTCTAACGATTCTATGCACTAGCAACACAGTTGTCACAGTACGCATTCATTGTTTCTTCATTATTTATATCGCTGCGCAGGCGCAACACAAATTGAGACGCGCAGCGGAGCCTGGAGCGATGTTTACTGCAGATATGTAGGTGTGCAGTGTATAATATAATTATACATACCTGTCGGAAAAAATGAATACTAAGCTATTGAAGAGGTGAGAACAAAAAGCGTTTAACTGATTTTTTTCACAAAATGGCTTATGGGTATCGTTGGATTCAGCGTGAAATTATCTACAATAATACATTCTCAAAATACCCAGATGAGGCTGAAATCTCGAGATTTTGAGTCTAAAAATAGTTTATCTGCCACAGGAATACAGTTCGCTTAGCATAAAAACATTATTATATTTATTTTATTATATTTTATTTTTACAGTAATTGTATGAATTAGTACTATATTTAGTATTTTGAAATAAAATTAATATATTTTCAAGTAACTGAAACTTTCATAAACCTTTTCAATTACTTAATAAGCACTCTACATTAAAATGAAGCTGTTGACGTTTAAAGTAAATTTTCTCGAAACTATGAACTTGACAGTTAAACCCTTCTATTGTTTTAAGCGTAAGACCCAGGCTTTAGATAAAAAAGAAAAAAAGAGATATTCAAATGCTGTCCCAATTTGTTCCACCTGTGACCTTGAATAGGTCAGCGACCCATCTTGCACGCAGTGATCCGAGAGACGACTAATGCTGCGCTTATTTTGCCGTAGCCACCACTCATATTAATACTCCAACTGTCTTCACGTCGCCTGGCCAGTTTTGTTCAACTCTATTCAATAATCATGAACTAAATATGTTCTTAAAACTTTTAACACGTTACTTACTAGCGGAAAGTTGTACAGAAGTGACCTTTCAAAGACTTTGCGAGTCTTTGCTTAAAATATATATTTTTACGTTTTCAATACCCATAGGTCCGCCATATTGAAAAACTGGTTGCGCCCCGCGGTTTCACCCGCAGATAAAAGTGTTTTATTTATTTGCTCATCCCACGGGAAAATTTTATTTTTCCGGAATAAAATGTAGCCTATATGTTAATCCAGTGTATAAACTATCTTGGTACCGAATTTAATCCAAATCTATTAAGCCGTTTAAGCGTGAAGGAGTAACAAACATACACAAACACAAACAAACAAAATTTCGCCTTTATAATATCAGTGTGATAGTGTGATTTTCAAAAACGTATGAATAAAAATCCATATAATTTCGAACCTGTGCACAAAATTTCACGTGAAATGTAAACGGTAGAGGAGAATTACCGGACAACTGTACCGTCTGTTATCACTCGGTCTATGATAACACAATATTGATAACATTTCTGGAGAAAAAAAAAACTGTTTCTTACAACAGTGATTTGGCATTTTCGGACAATCGGTAAAATGTTCGCAGTAAATTACAAAAACTTACATTTAAATAAATGTAATGATTTTACTTTAATTATAAAATTAATAATTAAATTGGGCCAGTTTTGCAAATTTATTAATATGAACTGTAAGTCTACTAAATTAGCGTTTAAATCTCCATTCAAAAGTTAATAATAGACCACCTTTTGGAACATCGTTCGGCCCTTTTGGAGTGTGTCCAAGGGAACTACTCTGTGTCAATATCGCATACTCATTGCGTACTGAATTCTAATATTATAAATTAACCAAAGTTACTTTTGCTAATTAATAATATTATCTGCTTTATTTATTAATAAAGTAATCGTAATTACGCGTCAAACAGAATAATTTCTGAATATTCGGCACATCCCTAGTTATTTTTAAATATTAAAGCAGTGGTATTCGTAATCATAGAAACAATTTAATAATGCAAAATCATAAAAGTGACAAAGCCTGTGACTGGAAGAGATCGCTTTTAGCGATAAATCCGTCCATTGTACTATAGCTTTAAGTTTCATTATCTGTAACTGTTTTTTTTTTGTCTGATGTAAATAAAATGTGTATTATAAATAATTTTTGTATTTGTATTTTTTTTGTATTTGTAATGCCAGCTCTACCTATCCATAAATTAAAAACAAGTTTATAAATTAAATATGTATTGTATAATTGGTAATAGTAAAACTAAATTATTAAATCATTATCTATTCTTAAACCAATTACAAAATATTATAAACATTTTTTTAATAAGGTAATTAGATTTTAATTGGTCGAATTTTATTTATAATTCAGGAAGCTTATTTTTTAATAATAGCTATGTTAAAAGGTTACTTTTTGTTCTGTAATTACTGTTGAAAAAATACTCATTTATAATTTAAATTACTTAGGAACCTACATAGTAATGGAAATTAATCAATTTAATAAAACATTACAGTCATCCATTTTCCTCTTGAATCTCGATCCAATTTTACAATCGAGTACTCGTAGATATACAATACTATACATACTGAATAACTTATCATCTTTATGTCTGTCTTTGATCTCTACTTACCACCCATGTCGGGCATATTGTGCTCATTTATTTAATTAACACAATGGTTTATTAACACATACCTAAATGGTAAACAACCAAACTTAGTTAGTTGGTTAACTAAGTACACAAAAAAAAATTGAAAAGAGTTTTTAATATCCGATCTGAAAATAATAATAAATGGTTATAAATTTTTACATATGTTATATTTTTTATTTATTTAAGCTTTTGATTATATTTAGTTTGTCATTATATTTTATTTATTGATAATACAAATAACATTATGGTCCGTATCACGGAACGATGCTCAGTCATCGATCGGTGCTCAAGCAGATTCATTCACTAATTGATCACTTTATGAATGAAATATTTGCTTGAGCACCGATCGATGACTGAGCATCGTTCTGTAATACGGACCTAGGTATGTGAAATAAAACATAAATATGTCATAGGTACTAAAAAAAGATGCATAGCTACATGTAATTTTTTAAATGTAAATTGTCATTAGATATTCTTGTTACATTTTTAAATTAGATAAACATTTTCGTGGTCTTCAGCAGTGCGAAGAACCTCTCCATCTCTTTCCGTGATAATGGAAAACCTCCAAACCCCTATGCCTTATGGTAAACGTTCAAAGTGGCGTTTTATGGAAGACGCCTGACATGTTCAGCAGTAGACGTCAGACGATGTGATCTTCGTCGAGGTCGCAACTGAGTCAATCTTTTTGTACGCATCAAAACAATTGAAGGGTATAGAATAAAAAGGGTTTAACTGTCAAATTGACAGCTTCGAGGAAATTGACTTTAAACTTCAACGGCGTCATTTTAATGTAGAGTGCTTATAAGCTAATAGAAAAGGTTTATGTAAGTTTCAGTTCCTTGAAAATGTTTTAATTCTATTTTAAAATACTAAATATCGTACTAATTCATACAATTACTGTAAAAATATAATAAAATAAAAATAATAATGTTTTTATGCTAAGCAAACTGTATTTCCTGTGACAGATAAACCGTTTTTAGACTCAAAATCTCGAGATTCAAGCCTCATTTCGGTATTTTGAGAATGTATTATTGTAGATAATTTCACGCTGAATCCAACGATACCCATAAGGCTATTTGTGAAAAAAGTCAGTTAAACCCTTTTTATTCTCACCCCTTTAATTATTAATACGTATTATTGTTTAGTTATTTCGTAATTTGGACATAAAATACAGTGGTATAGTAGATTAGGAAATAAGAGAATAGAGAAATTTCATTCGCATTCCTAGATTTCCTTGACATTTTTTTACGCATTCGTTAGCGATTACTATATCTTTATTATATACTAGTTGCGCCCCGCGGTTTCACCTGCAGATAAAAGTATTTTAATTATTTGCTCATTCCAAGGGAACATTTAATTTCTTCGGGATAAAATGTAGCCTATATGTTAATCCAGTGTATAAGCTATTTCAATACCAAAATTCATCCAAATCCATTCAGCCGTTTGAGCGTGAAGGAATAACAAACATATACACATACAAACTTTCGCCTTATAATATTAGTGCGATACAAAAGAAAGTAGTGTTAGTGACACTAATTATGACTCAAGAACGGCTAAACTGATTTGGCTGAAAATTGCTAGAGAGGTAGGTTGAAACTAGGAGACGGACATAGGATACTTTTTATCCTGTTCGACCGTGTTTTACTAATTCACCCGTGTGAAGCCTGGGGAGTCAACTAGAACTAAAATAAAAATAAAAGTAAACTACATGAACCTTATATATACAACAATATACATTAATTTTATATGGATCTCTAGGAAAACTACTGGTGGAAAATTATAAAAAAAAACTATCAACCTTGTTGTAGTTAATTAGTGTAGTTAGGTTAACATTTTTTAAATTAGCTGTGTTCATATTGGCTTACAAAAACCATATTTCGCTTGATGTTAAGCAACAAAGCGATGACCTATATATCGCAACCAAAAATTTCAGATTTAATCCAGTGAAATATTCATCTTACCAAGAATAATAATTGCAGTGCTATCTAAATCAAAATCAGTTATTTTCGAACTGTATTGTGACAACACGGCTGCTACCGCCCACGTACAGTCGCCAGCAAAACTGCAATGGTCATAAAAATAAAATAAACAAATTTCAATGGAGTCGATAAAATAACGCTTGATTTGAAAAGCTGTTTAAATTTCAAAGATCGTTATTGTGTAGGTTAAATATTATTAAAATATATTTAAAATATAAAATTAAAAGCCGTTTGTAATAAATAATAATACAAAGTACATATATATTTTGCAAAATTTATAAATTATAAGGGCGAAGTGACTTTATTCTTTTCAACTGACTACATATTACAATAGTATAACAATTACTACTAATCACTATCTACTACAAAAAAAAAAAACGTTTGGACTATATACTGGCCGCGATGACCTATAGACAGTCCAAGCGCTCCAGCCCACTACCAGTAGGTGGCGTACCCAACATGCTGGCAGCATTGCCCTGTTAAATTGCAATTGTACTTAAATGATTATATTATTATTATATAATTATTATAAGTATATAGAATACTTCTGTGTGCTTTAGACCACATGGCCGAAGTAATTTTTTTAAGTTTAACTCCATCTATCGACCGGTATAACTTTGATTTTGCTTTGTTAAATGCTAATGTCGCCATTTTGACAATTGTAAATTATTACTGTCATTTTATCGGACATGCCAACATAGCAATACCAACTTTTATGTTGATTTTTCTTTGTTATGTTGATAATGGAGATCTACATGAACAGACTCCAAATTCCGCTCGCCACGCATTCGCAAACTTACTCGCAAGTCAAGCATGCGTAAAGAAGTCTTACTTCAAATTATTTAAATTACTGCTAAAATTGGCAGCTTCATTTATAAATTGTAATAAAAAGGAACATTTTTTTGAATGGGCTAATGCTATTGGTCCTCTACCTTTACATCATCTCCGGGCGCTTACGATTTAGATCTGCAGCAGCATTTTAGCTTCACAAAGTCAATGAAGGTAATGTATGATGCGCGAGTCAAAGGCCGCGTCCGAGTGCGGGATTATGTCGATACTCGCTGAAGTGTTGCCCGATGCTAATTATGATTTATTACATTTTGGCACTTAACCGATACCCAATGGAACTCGTTATTACGACGAGTTTTGTTAAGATAGTTTTATGCTAGTTATAGAATTTAACTATAAATAAATATGTGTGAACATTTCACACAGCGCCATCTAGCCCCAAACTAAGCAAAGCTTGGACTATGGGAACCAGATAACTGATACAATACTGAGATACTTTTCACTTGTATACATAGAATACAATTTTTTATATGAATTAGCACCCAACCATTTATTTAAGTAAAACTTTTTTACGCACGCATGACTTGGGAAGTAAGCTGGCGGGGTGAACGGAAATTGAAAGTAAAGATTTACGTTAACCAACAACTTAAATCTTCATTGTCAAAAAACAAAGTTAAAAAAATGTTTTATTGCGTTGGTATGTCCAATGCACAATTTACAAGTCAAGATGGCGACATTAAAATTAAACAAAGATATACCGGCCGCTAGATGGAACTAATTACTTCAATCGTTTGGGCTAAAGCACACTCGTTTTTTTCTATTTCACACTTGACTGTACATGATTTTGCCAAGTCCCGTGGGCGTCGATGTCGATTGTATTCGACGTATGTCCCATTCAATTGCCAACGAATGTACAGTGTACATAGAAATGATATGATTTTACGCTCGTGTTTATATAACGTCTATAATAATAATAATAATAAAATTAATTCGCATATTATAGCGAACAATATTTTGGCCCCTGCTCAGAATGGATGTAGGGTTGGGTCCCGTGGTACTAAGGAGCTCCTCCTCATTGACACGGCCATTTGCCAACAAGTCCGGCGGAATAGAGGGACTCTCTCTACTGCCTGGATTGACTATAAAAAGGCCTATGATTCGGTGCCTCATTCGTGGCTGAAGAGGGTATTAGATTTGTATAAAATAAATGCAACTCTAAGCTCCTTTTTAAGTGCATGCATGGGGCAGTGGACCACAGTCCTTCGTCAACCAGGTGGGGGAGACAGAGTTCCTGACCCGCAGGACTTCATAAGGATAGAGCGAGGCATATTCCAGGGCGACAGTCTGAGCCCCTTGTGGTTTTGTCTAGCGTTGAATCCTATCAGCACTTTGCTGGGGGATTCAGGGCTAGGCTATCGGCTTCGGAGAGGAGGTGAGATCATATGTCATCTACTGTACATGGATGACCTCAAGCTGTTTGCACCGCAACGCCCTCAATTGATGGAGTTGTTAAAAATTACTGAGAATTTTAGCAACTCTATCAAGATGGAGTTCGGTGTCGATAAGTGTGCGGTTATGCATGTGCATGGAGGGAGAGTTGTAAATTCCACGAATTTGCAACTCTCCGAGACAATGACTCTCAGGTCTCTCTCTGAGTCCGAAACCTACAAGTATCTTGGTATGTCAGAGTCGCTGGGTGTTTCAGTAGGGGACGTTAGGCAATCGGTGAAGGAGCGCTTCTTTTGCCGTCTGACAAAAGTACTCAACAGTCTTTTGTCGGGTGGCAACAAGGCGCGCGCTTTCAACGGCTGGGTGATGCCCTTACTGATGTACTCCTTTGGCATACTAAGGTGGACTCAGACCGAGTTGGACGCCCTGGATAAGAAGGTCCGCCAAATACTTACATCACATCGCATGCTTCACCCGCGTTCGTCTGTTATGAGACTATACATTCCGCGGAAATTGGGGGGTCGAGGCTTTTTAAATGCCAAAAACCTCCATAACCGGGAAATATATAGTCTCCGGGAGTATTTCCTCAACAACGAGTGTGGGATGCATCGCGACGTGGTGGCAGTTGACAAGGGCCTCACGCCGCTCTCCTTGGCAAATAAGAACTGGCGTAAACCGATGGTACTTAGCACCGATGACCGCAGGGACGTATGGAAAGGCAAGGAGCTGCATGGGCGGTTCTATCGGGCCTTGACAGGGCCCGATGTGGATCTGCCTGCATCGGTGAACTGGCTGCGAATCGGTGACCTCTTTGGGGAAAACGAAGGTTTTGTCTGTGCAATTGCAGACGAAGTTATCAAGACGAATAACTACCGGAAATACATCATGAAGGACGGTACGGTCGACATCTGTCGGGCATGCCGCCGTCCCGGAGAATCTCTCCGTCATATTATTTCCGGTTGTTCTCATCTTGCTAACGGAGAGTACTTACACAGACACAACCTAGTGGCCAGGATCATCCATCAGCAGCTTGCCCTTCAATACGGCCTTGTCGAGTCCGAGGTGCCGTACTACAAGTACACACCGGGGCCGGTTCTCGAAAATGGCCGTGCATTGCTATATTGGGATCGCTCTATCATCACGGACAGGACTATTGTAGCCAATAAGCCTGATATCATGCTGATAGACCGGTCCCAACGACGGGCAGTGCTCGTTGACATCGCCATTCCGCATGACGAGAACCTCGTGAAGGCTAAGAAGGACAAACTCAGTAAGTACCTTGACTTAGCTCACGAGGTAACCGCCATGTGGAATGTTGACTCAACAAGCATTGTTCCGATAGTCGTTTCGGCTAACGGCCTTATAGCGAAGAGCCTCGACCAACACCTCGAGAGGCTCTCGTTAGACGGTTGGATCAAGGGTCAGATTCAGAAGGCAGTACTCCTTGACACGGCACGTATTGTCAGGAGGTTCCTCACTCTGCAGCCCTAACCACCGGTAGCTTGGGCCTTGCCCCGCTGCTGGCGGCACACTAGGTTTAGGTTTTTTATTATATTTTTGTAATACTTATTTTATAAAAATATTGTAAAAAACTTAGATTTAAAAACGATAAAAAAAGATAAAAAAAGTATGAATATAGTTATAGTAAAAATTGTTTTAAGGTAAGTATTGCAATTACTAAGATAATTAATCCAACTGGTAACTTAAACATATAAAAATTATGTGATTATTAATTAAAATTTAAAACATGCTGTATTAAACTAGGAATATTTAATTGGTAGGTAGGTATTATCATTACACAGGTAAGTACTCTGTACAACAAGGATGTACTAACTCAATGCTTGACACAACTACTGGACGGAAATAGTTATGAAAACATCTAAATAAGTACAATAATAATTATAAAAGGTTGAAACTAGAAAGGATAGAGCGAGGCATATTCCAGGGCGACAGTCTGAGCCCCTTGTGGTTTTGTCTAGCGTTGAATCCTATCAGCACTTTGCTGGGGGATTCAGGGCTAGGCTATCGGCTTCGGAGAGGAGGTGAGATCATATGTCATCTACTGTACATGGATGACCTCAAGCTGTTTGCACCGCAACGCCCTCAATTGATGGAGTTGTTAAAAATTACTGAGAATTTTAGCAACTCTATCAAGATGGAGTTCGGTGTCGATAAGTGTGCGGTTATGCATGTGCATGGAGGGAGAGTTGTAAATTCCACGAATTTGCAACTCTCCGAGACAATGACTCTCAGGTCTCTCTCTGAGTCCGAAACCTACAAGTATCTTGGTATGTCAGAGTCGCTGGGTGTTTCAGTAGGGGACGTTAGGCAATCGGTGAAGGAGCGCTTCTTTTGCCGTCTGACAAAAGTACTCAACAGTCTTTTGTCGGGTGGCAACAAGGCGCGCGCTTTCAACGGCTGGGTGATGCCCTTACTGATGTACTCCTTTGGCATACTAAGGTGGACTCAGACCGAGTTGGACGCCCTGGATAAGAAGGTCCGCCAAATACTTACATCACATCGCATGCTTCACCCGCGTTCGTCTGTTATGAGACTATACATTCCGCGGAAATTGGGGGGTCGAGGCTTTTTAAATGCCAAAAACCTCCATAACCGGGAAATATATAGTCTCCGGGAGTATTTCCTCAACAACGAGTGTGGGATGCATCGCGACGTGGTGGCAGTTGACAAGGGCCTCACGCCGCTCTCCTTGGCAAATAAGAACTGGCGTAAACCGATGGTACTTAGCACCGATGACCGCAGGGACGTATGGAAAGGCAAGGAGCTGCATGGGCGGTTCTATCGGGCCTTGACAGGGCCCGATGTGGATCTGCCTGCATCGGTGAACTGGCTGCGAATCGGTGACCTCTTTGGGGAAAACGAAGGTTTTGTCTGTGCAATTGCAGACGAAGTTATCAAGACGAATAACTACCGGAAATACATCATGAAGGACGGTACGGTCGACATCTGTCGGGCATGCCGCCGTCCCGGAGAATCTCTCCGTCATATTATTTCCGGTTGTTCTCATCTTGCTAACGGAGAGTACTTACACAGACACAACCTAGTGGCCAGGATCATCCATCAGCAGCTTGCCCTTCAATACGGCCTTGTCGAGTCCGAGGTGCCGTACTACAAGTACACACCGGGGCCGGTTCTCGAAAATGGCCGTGCATTGCTATATTGGGATCGCTCTATCATCACGGACAGGACTATTGTAGCCAATAAGCCTGATATCATGCTGATAGACCGGTCCCAACGACGGGCAGTGCTCGTTGACATCGCCATTCCGCATGACGAGAACCTCGTGAAGGCTAAGAAGGACAAACTCAGTAAGTACCTTGACTTAGCTCACGAGGTAACCGCCATGTGGAATGTTGACTCAACAAGCATTGTTCCGATAGTCGTTTCGGCTAACGGCCTTATAGCGAAGAGCCTCGACCAACACCTCGAGAGGCTCTCGTTAGACGGTTGGATCAAGGGTCAGATTCAGAAGGCAGTACTCCTTGACACGGCACGTATTGTCAGGAGGTTCCTCACTCTGCAGCCCTAACCACCGGTAGCTTGGGCCTTGCCCCGCTGCTGGCGGCACACTAGGTTTAGGTTTTTTATTATATTTTTGTAATACTTATTTTATAAAAATATTGTAAAAAACTTAGATTTAAAAACGATAAAAAAAGATAAAAAAAGTATGAATATAGTTATAGTAAAAATTGTTTTAAGGTAAGTATTGCAATTACTAAGATAATTAATCCAACTGGTAACTTAAACATATAAAAATTATGTGATTATTAATTAAAATTTAAAACATGCTGTATTAAACTAGGAATATTTAATTGGTAGGTAGGTATTATCATTACACAGGTAAGTACTCTGTACAACAAGGATGTACTAACTCAATGCTTGACACAACTACTGGACGGCAATAGTTATGAAAACATCTAAATAAGTACAATAATAATTATAAAAGGTTGAAACTAGAAAGGATAGAGCGAGGCATATTCCAGGGCGACAGTCTGAGCCCCTTGTGGTTTTGTCTAGCGTTGAATCCTATCAGCACTTTGCTGGGGGATTCAGGGCTAGGCTATCGGCTTCGGAGAGGAGGTGAGATCATATGTCATCTACTGTACATGGATGACCTCAAGCTGTTTGCACCGCAACGCCCTCAATTGATGGAGTTGTTAAAAATTACTGAGAATTTTAGCAACTCTATCAAGATGGAGTTCGGTGTCGATAAGTGTGCGGTTATGCATGTGCATGGAGGGAGAGTTGTAAATTCCACGAATTTGCAACTCTCCGAGACAATGACTCTCAAGTCTCTCTCTGAGTCCGAAACCTACAAGTATCTTGGTATGTCAGAGTCGCTGGGTGTTTCAGTAGGGGACGTTAGGCAATCGGTGAAGGAGCGCTTCTTTTGCCGTCTGACAAAAGTACTCAACAGTCTTTTGTCGGGTGGCAACAAGGCGCGCGCTTTCAACGGCTGGGTGATGCCCTTACTGATGTACTCCTTTGGCATACTAAGGTGGACTCAGACCGAGTTGGACGCCCTGGATAAGAAGGTCCGCCAAATACTTACATCACATCGCATGCTTCACCCGCGTTCGTCTGTTATGAGACTATACATTCCGCGGAAATTGGGGGGTCGAGGCTTTTTAAATGCCAAAAACCTCCATAACCGGGAAATATATAGTCTCCGGGAGTATTTCCTCAACAACGAGTGTGGGATGCATCGCGACGTGGTGGCAGTTGACAAGGGCCTCACGCCGCTCTCCTTGGCAAATAAGAACTGGCGTAAACCGATGGTACTTAGCACCGATGACCGCAGGGACGTATGGAAAGGCAAGGAGCTGCATGGGCGGTTCTATCGGGCCTTGACAGGGCCCGATGTGGATCTGCCTGCATCGGTGAACTGGCTGCGAATCGGTGACCTCTTTGGGGAAAACGAGGGTTTTGTCTGTGCAATTGCAGACGAAGTTATCAAGACGAATAACTACCGGAAATACATCATGAAGGACGGTACGGTCGACATCTGTCGGGCATGCCGCCGTCCCGGAGAATCTCTCCGTCATATTATTTCCGGTTGTTCTCATCTTGCTAACGGAGAGTACTTACACAGACACAACCTAGTGGCCAGGATCATCCATCAGCAGCTTGCCCTTCAATACGGCCTTGTCGAGTCCGAGGTGCCGTACTACAAGTACACACCGGGGCCGGTTCTCGAAAATGGCCGTGCATTGCTATATTGGGATCGCTCTATCATCACGGACAGGACTATTGTAGCCAATAAGCCTGATATCATGCTGATAGACCGGTCCCAACGACGGGCAGTGCTCGTTGACATCGCCATTCCGCATGACGAGAACCTCGTGAAGGCTAAGAAGGACAAACTCAGTAAGTACCTTGACTTAGCTCACGAGGTAACCGCCATGTGGAATGTTGACTCAACAAGCATTGTTCCGATAGTCGTTTCGGCTAACGGCCTTATAGCGAAGAGCCTCGACCAACACCTCGAGAGGCTCTCGTTAGACGGTTGGATCAAGGGTCAGATTCAGAAGGCAGTACTCCTTGACACGGCACGTATTGTCAGGAGGTTCCTCACTCTGCAGCCCTAACCACCGGTAGCTTGGGCCTTGCCCCGCTGCTGGCGGCACACTAGGTTTAGGTTTTTTATTATATTTTTGTAATACTTATTTTATAAAAATATTGTAAAAAACTTAGATTTAAGATTGAAAATAAATAAATGAATAATAATAATATAATAACACCCAACGATCACATACATAACCGAGGACCTTAAGAATTCCCTGTATCCCAGGAACTACGAGGACCATGATCCCACAACACCGAGACAGAAAAAGTATTTGCACTTTTTTTCTGTGCACAAATACTTGTCCTGCTGCGGGGATCGAACCCGCCGCCTCCGGGTTATGAGCCGACCTGCTCAACTACCACACCACAGAGGCTGTCAATAAATCCATATCTAGTCTCTCTATTCGCGGCTATTCTATTAACCTACTTAATTAATATAAGTTGTTTAATTACATACGTTTGTTTGTATCTTTATAAAATTCCCGATTTAAACCGTTCGAAGTGTAATTTTTAAAAATTTTTACGCATCGTTTCATTTGCTTTAATAATTTGATTAATCCTACATTTAATTATGTACTTAGAAGTATGTAGTTAGACACATTTGTTCCCATTCTATAAATCCCCACAAGCGCAGAATTATTCACTTGACAAGACTATTAATTTCAACATCAAAATATTGACTCACAAAATGGTTTGCTAGTATAATAATATTAATTTTATAGTTGACACTAAAATAACTGAATAGTTACTTACGACGTTTGTGGTAGCGTTATTAGTGCAATCAAAGTGACAGTTCGTTCTAACAAAAGTAGGGTGACCAAAATGAAGTGCATCGGCATTTCCTCCTTCAAGAAAAGGACGACCAAATAAATGAGTGTGCTTTAGACCACACGACTAAAGTAAAACTTCTTTAGCTCCATATTATTTGCCCCCACAGTAATACACGAAACATAACTCTCTCTGCGTAGAGAGGAAAATAAAAGTAAAAAAAATATGTTTAGTAAGTAATATTATTTAAAATAGTGTAATTGTCAATAATAAGATGAAATAAATAAATAAGTTTGTGTGGTTATACCTTTCAACTTCCGTTTGCCTCACCAGCTTACTCTCCAAGTCAAGTGTGAGTAAAGAAGTTTTACTTCAAAAAAATGTGCTTTACCACATGTGCTTTGCCACACGACTGAAGTAAAACTTCTGTGAGAAGTGCAAGTGTGGTTCAGAGATGTATGTGTTAGTCATGTGACATCAAACCGATGTGGTCTGATTTAAATCGCTCATGACACTCACACCGATAACTTTTCCAGTTATGTGCGTAATTTTAATTCGTTTAAATAATACATTGTAAGAAATACTGGCTTAGGTTCAAAATTCGACCCTACCGAAACTCACTTGACCAGCGTAGTGAATTATAGATACCTGTGAGGGCCCCGTATGCCAGCAGTGGTATCATAATGAGCTGATGATAATAAATAATATATAAAGAAATATTGATGGCTATTTCACACAGTGCCATCTAGTCCCAAACTTAGCCAAGCTTGTACTATGGTAACCAAATAACTTATACAATACATGTATACTTTTTGTTTGTAAATACATATGTCGGCGGCAACGTCCAGTTATAAACTCTATGCCCAGCGGGCTGTACCGTAATTTACTCTGTGGCAGCATTTAAATTTATTACAGTGGCAACACCGGCATTTGTCATCGCTTCCCTACCCATCTGGCTATAAAAAGGGACCGCTCGGTGTACTACGGATCATTTTTGTTCCAGACACGGCGCGGTGTGGACATGCTGAAGACCTATAGTTTTATAGGTTGCAACCTACCCACAACGCGTTCCTGCCGATACATACATAAAATACAATATAACACAGAACAGACATCGATGTTGATCATACAAATGTTTGTCTTGGGAATCGAACTCACAACCTACAGTTCAGAAGGCAATCAATGAATATACGTGTTTTTAAATACTCAAATTCATAGACACCCTACTCATCAGTGACAGTGTACATATTGATTTATTCGCTCCGATTTTATTTATTGTCCATACGAATTATTAATGTTGCGCGCACGCAGAAACCGAACAGCTAGGGAATGTGGGGGGACGGGGAAAACGGGGATCGGGAGCAACTGGAGAATTTCAGGAATCGATGTATTTCTAATGCCGGCTGTTTATTAGCTGTGACTGAATGATATTAATGTAATGGATAGTATTTTCCCAACATACTCTTCGGCTGATTTAGCATTCGGGTCGGGATATTCTGGGAGATAAATGGGAATGGTGACAAATAGGTACAACTTTAGGTGTTAACCAGCAAGAACATTGTTTTGTTTTTGAAGTAAAACTTTTTTACGTACGCTTGACTTGGAGAGTAAGCTGGTGAATGCGAGGCCTATAGGAGTTGAAGTTGGTTCACGTAGATCTCCATTGTCAACATTACAAAGTTGAAAATTTGTATTATTATGTTGGTATGTCCGGTAAAATGACAATTCACAATTGAAGGGGTGAGAATAAAAAGGGTTTAACTGATTTTATTCACAAAATGACTTATGGGTATTGTTGGATTCAGCGTGAAATTATCTACAATAATACATTCTCAAAATACCGAAATGTGGCTTAAATCTCGAGATTTTGGGTCTAAACACGGTTTATCTGTCACAGGAATACAGTTCGCTTAGCATAAAAAGATTATTATATTTATATTATTATATTATATTTTTACAGTAATTGTATGAATTAGTACTATATTTAGTATTTAAAATAGAATTAATACATTGTCAAGCAACTGAAACTTACATAAATCTTTTCTATTACCTTATAAGCACTCTACATTAAAATGAAGCCGTTGAAGTTTAAAGTCGATTTTCTCGAAACTATCAATTTGTCAGTTAAACCCTTTTTATTCTCAACCCTTCTGTACTGGTGTTATGATTATTTGTATGTGTATGGTAGGCATGAGATATAAATAAAGGCAGTCTGGAACTAGCAATCGTGTTGTTTACTTCATGGTGACAGCGGTAAATCAAAATTAATAGTTAAATTGCAGTGGATTTGCACAAAAATCTTAGTGAAGTGTGTAAATAAAGTTAAAAAATAGTAACAAATCGTAAAATAATGGAGCACGCTAGGCCTCCAGCGCAGTTAACCTTGGAGGGAGGACCGGCGAGTCGCGCCGACGCGTGGCGGAGGTGGCTAAGGCAATTTGAGGTTTTTATTAAAGCATCGGGAGTATACAAAGAAAACAGTGACGTACAAGCCAGTCTATTGATAAATCTGATCGGTCCCGAAGGATATGATATTTATTCAACATTGAAGTTTAAGAACGAGACCGATCGCGAAGACATAAAATTGTTAATCGAAGCTTTCAATGGTTACTTTGGAACAAAAACTAATATTATAATGGTGCGTTTTAAATTTTTTACTCGAATTCAAGAGGTCGGTGAAAATATAGACGAGTACGTCACAGCTTTGAAACTCCTTAGTCAACAGTGCGCGTTTGAACAACTGGAAGACAGCTTAATTCGGGACAGGATCGTCTGTGGAGTCGCCGACAGTGGCGTGCGAGACCGATTGCTAAGGGCGGATGACTTAACGCTTGAAAAAGCAGTAAAGATATGTCAAGCTAATGAGATTTCTTTGCACGAAAACCGTCAGATCGAGGAGGTTAAAAGTGAGATAAAACCCGCATCCGTGGATGTGTTATGGAAGTCCAAAACGATTCAGCGTGGAGCTAAATCATACGCCGGGCCGGGTAGGGCCCGTGGCGGCGGTGGTTACAGCGGCGGCAGCGAACGGAATATGCGCGCGGGCGCGAGCTGGATGAGCGGGGCCAGCCGCGGAGGCGGCAGCGCTGGTGGCATGATTTCACAGACAGGGCGCACTACACACACGTGCGGTGCCTGTGGTAGTTCTCGTTGTGATGGAGGGGACCGGTGTGCGGCTAAAAGAGTGAAATGTTTTGCATGTGGTGAGAAGGGTCACTTTAAGGTTTTTTGTCCGGTAAGAAAATACAACAAGGTATATGAAGTAAGTGAAGATGACGGTGAGTTGTACTATATATCAACAATTGAGTGTGTTGATTCTATTTCAAAGACTGACGATAAATGGCATGAAAAATTGTTTTTACCCGAGACAACATCTACACACGAATACAAGTTAGACACTGGGTCCGATGTAAATGTTATGTCACAAGATAATTATGTAAAACTAGGGTTTTCTTTGTCTCAGCTTAATAATGAAAACATTCGCGCTCGATCGTTCTGTGGTAATTACCTACCTATTGTGGGTACAACTACGATTAATGTCGAACATAAACAACGTCAACATCAGTTGAAATTTGTTATATCTAGTGAAGCCTGTCAGAGTATTTTAGGAAAGCATGCTTTAGAGACATTAGGATTAATACAAAGAATTTACACAATTAATTTAGATAAATATGTTGATTTGTTTAAAGGGTTAGGCAAGTTACCGGGAAACTATAAAATACCGTTAGAAAGTAATGCTAGCCCTTGCATATGCCCTGTTAGAAAAATACCTGTTGGAGTGAGAGACCAGTTGCAAAAAGAGTTGGCCCGTATGGAGGAGTTGGGGGTCATTAGAAGGGTGACACACCCAACATCTTGGGTCAACGGCATTGTCATAGTCGCGAAGAAAGATGCTAGTTTGCGGGTGTGTTTGGATCCACGTCCACTAAATAAAGTAATTAGGCGACAGCACTTCCCTCTACCGACGCTTACTGAAATAGCAACTAAGTTACAGGGTGCGCGGTATTTCAGCAAGCTGGATGCAAAATCAGGATTTTGGATGTTGCAGCTGGATGACGAGAGCGCAGACCTGTGCACATTCGGAACACCATTTGGCCGATATCAATATCTGCGTCTACCATATGGTATAACTTCAGCATCAGAAATTTTCCATGCAAAGGTTCGGCAGCTGCTCGAAGACCTAGATGGAGTCGATTCCTTTGTTGATGACGTCATCGTATGGGCATCAACAAAGGAGGAACACGACAGACGTTTAACTAGTCTCCTTGATAGGGCGCGATCCGTTGGCATAAAGTTTAACCGCGACAAGTGCGAATTCTGCGTGACAGAGGTCACCTATCTAGGACACACCTTCAGTGCTGAGGGCATGAAGATAGATCGAGCAAAGCTGAGAGCCATCATGGAGATGCCCAGCCCTAGTGACCGGCCAGCTCTCGAGCGATTTCTCGGCATGATGAACTATGTAAGTAAATTTATACCTAATTATTCTGATAAAGTGAGTCCATTGCGCAACCTGCTTAAGAAGGACAGCCAGTGGTGCTGGGATGAGTGCGAGGAGCGCGTGGTGAGCTCTCTGAAGAGTGCGCTGTGCAGCGCGCCGGTTCTGGCGTTGTTCGAGCCTCGCGAGCCCGCTCTGCTGTCGGTGGACGCCAGCGCGCGCGCGCTCGGCGCCGTGCTGCTGCAGGGCGGCCGGCCGGTGGAGTTCGCGTCGCTCACGCTCACCGACACGCAGCAGCGATACGCTCAGATCGAAAAGGAAATGCTTGCCATTGTGTTTGCTTTGGAGAGATTTCACCAATACGTATTTGGTAAAAATGACGTTACCGTAGAAACGGACCACAAGCCACTAGAAGCGCTTTTCAAAAAGTCACTAGACTCAGTTCCGGCTAGATTGCAGCGCATGATGCTCCGTGTTCAACGTTATGATTTTAAGGTAGCATATAAACCTGGTAAATATATGTACGTTGCAGATACATTGTCGAGAGCGCCACTCCCGGAGCATTTTCACACCAAAGTGTCCGAAGAGATAGAAGATCAGACATGTTTCCTATTGCAGAATGTCAGGGTCAGTGATGAGCGGTTAAAGTGCATAAGGGAACACACAAGTAATGACAGTGAGTCAAAGATTTTAAAAAATTATATTTTACACGGCTGGCCTATAAATAAGCATCTAACAGAAGAGTGCGTGCGACAGTACTGGAGCTACAAGGAATGCTTCGAATATATTGATGGAGTAATATTTTGTAACAACTTGGTATTTATTCCTCGAGAGCTGCGCAGTGAAATGGTATCGCGTGTGCATGAGGGACACCTCGGCATCGACAGGTGCAAGCGGCGGGCGCGTGACGTCATGTTCTGGGCGGGCATGGCGCGCGACGTCGAGCTCGCGGTGCGCCGGTGCCGCGTGTGTGCAGAGCATGCAGCACGCCCCATGCGTGAACCCATGGAGCCTCACGCGATTCCCAATTTACCCTGGACGAAGCTGGGATCTGATATTTTTGAATACTCCAAAATATATTATTTAATAATTGTTGATTATCTTACGAACTATGTAGAAGTATGTCCGCTCAAAGATATCACATCAAAGCAGGTGGTTTTAGCGATGAAAGATCAGTTCGCCAGGCACGGGATCCCCGAGGAGCTGGTCACAGACAACGGCCCAGGGTACGCATCCAAAGAATTTAGAAGCTTCGCGCAGGCCTGGGGTTTTAAACACACTACTTCATCTCCTAACTATCCTCAGTCAAATGGGCAAAGCGAGCGAGCAGTGCGTACTGTGAAAGAATTGATGAAAAAATGCATAAACTCTAATGAAGATTTCTACCTAGCTCTTCTGAATTATAGGTCGGCCTCGAGAGATGGCTTAGCGAGTCCGGCTCAACTACTCATGGGTCGAAGGCTAAACACACGCTTGCCCTCGCACCCCGAGAAATTAAAACCGGACAGGGACAACACGAGTGACCTTCAAAACATCTTGCGTAATCGAGAGAGAAGCCGTCGTCAGTACGACAGCCGTGCTCGAGCGCTCCCGCAGCTGCAGCCCGGCGACGAGGTCGTGACGGCAGACGGCGCGCGGCGCCGGCATGCGCGCGTCACCTCGCGCGCACCAGAACCGCGCTCCTACTTCGTCACCGACGACTCGGGTAGGATCTTGCGTAGGAATAGGAGGCATCTCATTAAACTTCCAGATCCCTCACTTCCCGTGACGTCGTTGGACCAGACGATGCGTGAAGAAGATTGCAGTGCTGGAGACTTATCCGATGAGCCATTAGAATTCTATGGTTCATGTGTAGACACTGACGATGACGTGGACCATGCTGATTACTCACCGGATGAATCACCGAATATCTCACACCAACAATCTAAAAGGGTTGCTGCAAGAAAAGCTAGACAAAAGTTAAAACAAATACATTACTAGATTAATAAAATAAAATATAAATGAAGCTTGTTTCCCTAAGTTACTCTTATTGATATAAATTATTATTATTCATACATTGATCACTAAATCTAAATTAATATAACATAAAATAAAATGTATAAATTCAATTGATAAAAATATCACAATCTTGTTATAATGTTATTACATGAATAACATTGATAATATATATTTATTCTTTGTATATTATTGTGGTCTACATAACTATTGTATTGATAGTTTTGTTAGGCAATAAATTATATTTGTTTTTCACTGTAATTGATAATAACTTAAGTATCAACAATTTCTAGTTTCAACCTTTTATAATTATTATTGTACTTATTTAGATGTTTTCATAACTATTGCCGTCCAGTAGTTGTGTCAAGCATTGAGTTAGTACATCCTTGTTGTACAGAGTACTTACCTGTGTAATGATAATACCTACCTACCAATTAAATATTCCTAGTTTAATACAGCATGTTTTAAATTTTAATTAATAATCACATAATTTTTATATGTTTAAGTTACCAGTTGGATTAATTATCTTAGTAATTGCAATACTTACCTTAAAACAATTTTTACTATAACTATATTCATACTTTTTTTTTTTTTCTTTATTCCGGAAGGAAAAATATTAAATTGTATAATTATTCATACATAAAAATACTTGCATGCATGTTTCTTTATGTTATTTGAAATATTATTATTAAGGGAGAGATGTACTGGTGTTATGATTATTTGTATGTGTAGGGTAGGCATGAGATATAAATAAAGGCAGTCTGGAACTAGCAATCGTGTTGTTTACTTCACCTTCAATTGTCAAAATGGCGACATTAACATTGAATAAAGCAAAAACAAAGTTATACTGGCCGATAGATGGAGCTAAGCTAAATAAATTTTCGGTCGTGTGGTCTAAAGTGCACTCGTTTTTTGTATACTAACTAGCACTTGTGTTCTGTTCCAGGTAACACATATTTTTTTAAAAATCCATCAATACACAAAGAAGAAACTGTAAGCTGAAGTGGATTTGGATTGGGCTTATCTGCCGAAGGAACGATAACTGCTGGGGTAGCCGTATTCTAGAGTGTCGAATCCTATAGCGTAGAACGCCCTGTGGCGAGATGGAGCGATGACACACGCAAGCACAGATGCCACCTTAAATTTTAAAAAGGGGCCAGCGGGTACTAAAAATAGGCCAGATTATACAAATTCAGTCTATTAAAGTGGGGCTAGAAAAGGACTAAAACATTAAAATGTTAGAAATAAAATGTTAATGTTAATAACTACAATAGTAATTGAAAACGCAACTATAACCTCTACATAATAATAATGAGTAACAAATATTCGAAAGAAAACTGTCAAATATATTTATCCTTGCATCGTTCACATGATTTGGAATGAACGCATGAAGAAATGGGAATCTTACACAGACTCGTCAAAATTACATTTGAAGATACAGAAGATGATGGCTGGTTTTGGTTATGTACAAAAAGGATTAGATTGCCCTTTTAGGGCTAAGTAGGGGAATTCGCAGAAATTCATTCATAAAAAAAGCTAAATCTGGCCCTAATAAGGCTAAGGTGGCAACGCTGTAAGCAAGTTAGCTGGCAGTAACTGGAAAAATATAGCCAAAGACCAGTCTTGAGGCTAGGATTATGTTTAGTCAGGGGTGAGTTGACTGGACTGCAGTTGCGACCGCTTCTCGCCCCCGATACGGCGGACGAGGGCTCATGGGGGTTTTTAGTGGGTTCGAGTCCGACATACCCCTTGCCACCACCCCAGTGGTGGCAGGAAAGTGCGAAAGCATTTCCCCCCTCAAAAAAAAAGGCTTATGTCCAGTATTGGAGTATTATACGCTGATAAATAATCAACAATCTTTTTCAAAGCATATTGCTTTACTTCCCAAATTTCTTTTCAAACTAAATACTACAATGATATAATAACTAATACTAAACACTACCTACTACAACTACAGCAAAAAAAAACATTTGGACTATATACTGGCCGCGATGACCCATAGACAGTCCAAATGCTCCAGCCCACTACTAGTAGGTAGCGTACCCAACATGCTGGCAGCATTGCCCCTTTGCCGAATTTCTTAATTATTTATTTTATCCCTTTCTAAATATCCTTAAATATAAATAACCTCTTGTCAAAGTCCGCCTCTGCCCACGCGCAATGAATCTTCACATCCGCCAGAACCGCACTCAATTACTCACTTGTGTCAAAATAATGTAAATAATCGGATATTGGTTATTTGGAGATCAGAATAAATGAAACTTTACCGTTAATTCCTTAAGAACAAAAGCATCAAGTCTTAATACAGTAAGGGCGTATGTCCACCGCACCATCACCGAGACGAAAAAGTCTAAAAAGTTCTAAGTAACATCATAGTATTTTGAAAATGGCAAATAAGACCTAATTGCATCGTGCAGCAAGATCGAATACCGACGGGACCAATCATAAAATAATCTTTATTGATCGGACGGCTTCAATCACTTTTTAAGAAGGCAAATCCTAAAAGGGAGGCCCGTGTTCAGTAGTGGACGTCCTTAGGCTGATGATGATGATGATGATTATGGTGATGATTCCTAGATAAAAAGTTACCTTACTTCCTATAATGTTTTTTACTAGCATTTCACGTATGAAGTTGCCCAAATAGTACAAAATGTATTATGCTTTTTTACTCATAATTTAGACCTTAATAGCCTTAAGCCTCGTTGAAAAGTTCAAAATGAATTGATTAATAGTTCCATACAGACAGTAGCAGCTATACCGTATTTTTTGTAACGTCCGGTCGCCGGCCACCTTTTGTGTAGATCCATTTATCAAGAGATTTCATCGCGCTCCAATCCAATCGAATTATTATCGATATTATAATAACGTATACTGTAAGAGCAGTACAACAAGTAGCACTAAAATATTATAACTGTATTTTTTTTTATGGTAATTAATGATGAGAAGAGCTAGTCGTTCACCTGATGTCAAGCGACACGGCCGTCCATAACAGAACAGTGTCACTCGGAACTCTAAAATATATTATAAAGTTTCGGGCGACACTGCGCAGATTATCCTGAGACATTAGCACAGTCTGTTAATAAGATTACTTGACTGTGAGATCACAAAGGATCTCAATTGCCCAGTAATTTCATTAATTGGTCGTGGTCGTAATATTATGTCACTACAGTTAGCAATATTTTTTATATTTTTTTGTAAACCCGTAGAACATTTACATTTAACTAACAAAATACAACAACCTTAAAACGACTAATTATTATTAGAGGAAATAAATAATATAGGTACTTTGTCTCAGCAGGATAGCCTTATTCTGCCCATTATGATAAAATTATAAAATAAAACAATAATAAATAATAGTTGATTGAGCTCAACTAACATAAATTAACCATTAATACAGTGCACCGCCAACGAGGAACGCGGCCAATTATTCTCAAAAAACTTTGGAATCTCCGAAAACTGCCACTCCCCGCGTTGATAAATTAAAAAATATGTTAACTGCGTTTTTTTTTACACTGACAATAAGAAATATTTTTTTATGTTGTAAATTTTCATTACTTAAAAATATCAAATTAACAGAATACGAATAGAGGAACATGGTTTTATAGTATTGTGTATACATGAGCTACATCTGTTACCAAATGTCAGTATCTGATCATTACCGATCTCGTAAGAAGTTGTGTTACTGTTTCCTTCTTGTAGGGCACATTCATCGATATTATAATTCGATCGACTTGGCTCTTTTTATTTTGCTACTGGGCGTTCTTTGATGAATAATCCTGCTGGAATGTTGGGTCAGAGAGTGACAGGCTGAGCGATGCTTATTTCTATCATATTACATTATTACATTTGATATTTATGTTATTAAAGGCGGTTGGTAAAAGTTATTTGGTCAGATTAGTAATTAAATCACTAATCACTAGTCATCACTAATCATCACTTATCACTAATCATCACTAATCACACTAATATTATAAAGGCGAAAGTTTGTATGTTTATGTTTGTTACTCCTTCACGCTCAAACTGCTGAACGGATTTGGATGAAATTCGGTACCAAGATAGCGTATATACTTGATTAAAATATAGGCTACATTTTATCCCGGAAAAGTGAAATTTTCCCGTGGGATGAGCAAATAATTAAAATACCTTTATCCGCGGGTGAAACCGCGGGGCGCACCTATTTATTTTTATACAAGGTGATGAAGGTAGCTTCTTTAAGGAAATTAGTATATAATATGGCTTTCTCAAAAATCAAAATCAAAATATACCAAAAACAATGACCTGACCTGAAATAAGATACAAGCATTTGACATTATTGTCAAATGCTTGTATCTTATTTGTGTTAGGAATGACTTGACGAACTAGTCGTTTGCCTGTAAGCGACACGAGTGTCCATATCAGTTGCAGTGTCACTCGGAACTACAAAATATAAAATTTCACGTGTCACTGCACTGCACACGTTATCCTGAGACATCAGAACAGTCTAGTAAACTTATTAGATCAGGTCATAAAGTTTCATTTACCCAATAATTTCACTAGCTACAGAGCCCATCAAACCAGTACATAGTAGTGCTTGCGCACTACTGCTAGACGGCAGAATAGCTGGTAAAGTGGTGGTATTTATATACAATATACAATATTTTATTATTGTGTTGTTATTACTCAGTTAGTAAATTTTTTGCCATACTCTAGCAGGGTTGTGTAACTTGTGTGATGTTATGTATCATCTTATTACATAATGCAATAAATAAATAAATATTAAAAAATAAAATATAGGTCCACGTTAATTTAGGCCAAACCATGAATTCTATCTGTCCACAAACCAAAAAGCCGTCGACCTCTAGGAAAAACGATCAAAAAGCAAAGTGTGGATGTGGCTTATAAATGGATGTCGTACGGAGGAGCCGTCGAACGCTGTTCGATTCTAAAGATTATCTATCAAACGGACAGTATCGCAGTATTTTGATCTTGCACGCTCGGTGTGGTAATTATACAGGTTGATATTTAAAGACTCTAGTTTTTTAATATTAAACTTATCAATGGGTCTATAGCTGCCTGCACACGTTTGTCTTATATTTCATTACATAAAATGCGTACTTCTCAAAATTACAACTTCTTAAATATTTTAAGTGAAACTTCCCAAAATTGTAACTTCTCAATATCTGTTATTGTTGCTCAAATAAAGTTTTTTTTAGATACAAATGTATCCATGAAAAACAGCCAAGAAAAAAATAACCTTTTACTCAAAATTTATGTTACTAACTCTTATTGAAACCGCAAATTAGGCTTAAAATGGCCGCTTCTTAAAATTACGACAACTTCTCAAAATCTATGATTTCCCAAGTAAAGTAAATTTCACTATAGAAAACAATAAAATATGTTTCATTATTAAACTGTGTACAAAATGATCTTATGGTGTTATTTTATTATAATTATTTGTGCCTTTCAGACGTACAAAAAAATTTAAGAAAAATAAATAAATAGTCTAATACCACAATATTATTTACATGTATAAAAGAAAGTCATGTTAATTACACTATTTATACTTAAAAACAAGCTAAACCGATTTGGCTGAAAATTGGTGAGGAGGTAGCTTAAAACCAGGAAACTGACGTAGGATGCTTTTTGTCCCGTTTTTTTTTATTAGTTTGTTTTTTGTGGAATATAGATAGCTTATATAGTGGATAATTACATAGGCTACTTTTTGGCTAGGGGTGAAACCGCAGGGCACGGCTAGTAATAGAAATAATACTTCATATAAAAATAATAAAATATTCATAATAAAATAAAAATGTTTTTACATAGGTGCTGCGCAATTATTATCAAACCAGACATGTGTCAACAAACTCAACTCTTGGGACACCTCTATAATTTAAGCCAGTGGCTACACAAATCAGCTCACCGATCTATCGGACCAATACCGATTATCTCTAGCGGACTAATCATTTTTATCTATCTGCTTGCCTCGGAAGTACAACACTGATGGATTGATATTGTAGAACCTATTAGTTTGGGGGCTGTGTTAGTGGCATTAATTGGTGTCCCTTTACTAGTAGGTGTTGACTTCTTGACACTAGGAGATATTATTCTATCAAAATAATCGATTTAACGATGAAACAACATCTGACTTTACTTGACTGAGTTTTAGTAAACTGAATTGTACACAGTTGTGTACGCTTTTTGGTAGTAGCGCGAAATAATAATAATAATATGTGTGGACATCTCACACAACGCCATCTAGTCTCAAACTAAGCAAAGCTTGTATTATGGGAACCAGATAACTGATACAAGTACTTAGAAACTTTTTGTTTGTAAATACATACATAGAATACAATATAACACCCAGACGCAGAGCAAACACCTATGTTCGTCACACAAATGTTTGTCCTGGGTGGGAATCGAACCCACAACCCACAGTTCAGAAGGCAGGGTTACTACCAACTGAGCTATCGGGTCTGTCAATGGAATAAATTTAGTACTAGGTAGTGATAGTGCCGTATTACAGAACAATGCTCAGTCATCGATCGGTACTCAAGCAGAGATTTCATTCATAAAGTGATTAATTAGTGAATTAAATCTCTGAGTGAGCACCGATCGATGCCTGAGCATCGTTCTGTAATACGGACCTAAGAGATATAGTTCTATGAAAATAATTGATTTAACAATCTGACTTAGCTTGACTGAGTTTTAGTAAACTGAATCGCACTCAGTTGTGTACGCTTTTTGGAAGTGGCACGGAAAGACTCTAGATTTTTGAATACTAAACTAATCAATTGGACTATAGCCGCCTTCACACGTTGGTCTTATTTATAATTTCGAATATCATCAGACCAGAGAAGTGTCAACAAACTCTACCTTTGAGACACCGCTATAATTTAAGCCAGTGGTTACACAAATCAGCTCACCGATCTATAGGACCAATACCTATTATCTCTAGCAGACTAACAATATCTGACTTAGCTAGACTGAGTTTTAGTAAACTGAATTGCACTAAGTTATGTAGGCTTTTTGGTAGTGGCACAGAATAAAATAAGTACTAGGTACTAGGTAGTGGTATTGGTCACTCACACATCGAAGTAATGACCTCAAATCATGATGAACGTTACGAAGAAAGGCTTATTAAACTTCGATATGATCGTTTCGTTGATCGTCTACTTCATAGCTCAGAAATCGTTTTCAGCACTGGTATTAGCGTAACACAATCAGACACCAGCTCGTATAAAATGGTCGCGACTTTCCATAAGGTCCAGTCTTAAAGTGGACGTAGTCTTCTCGATCCTGTTCTCCTAACAACAGCATAAGCCACGCCCCAACCAGCTTTTCGCCTTTTACTTATGATCACTATTTGACTTTAAGCGCTCTTTCTGCCTAGTGAAGCTGTAAAGATCGGTAGAGTTCAACATAATTACCTAGCCCGTTCAAAAAAACCTGGACCAACGCAACGCGCATTGTTTTTTTTATTTAGACAGTTATTTTTATAAACCTAATGGTAAACTACTAACTTATTTCGTTTAATCTTAACATTATTTATATAGTATGGATTCTTATTCGTCTTTGTATTATCAAGCCAGAGCGCTTTGAATTTTTCTTCGAGTTTCGGTGCCTTTGATCGGTAAAAATGGATTTGATCCGGTAACAATGGTGTCGCAAATTTGAAGCAGCGCAGAGACTGAAATCTTTAATCTGCTTAATTTTACGGGGTTATTCCTTATTTCCTACTAACTTAGTTCTACGAGTAGGAAGGTTGACAAAAAAAAAAAACTAAAAATATTAGTAAACATTTGTTTGCTTTCATCCCATTTTTCAGCCTCTGTGGTGTTATGGTTGAGCAGGTCGGCTCATAACCCGGAGGTGGCGGTACTTATTCTTCGATGGGTACTCAAGTGAACACCTCACTTAGAAAAATTATCTTATTATGAGGGGAAACCCAACTTAAACAGATTGATTTTATTAGGTGGTAGGCCTTTTCTGCAAAGTTCGCCTAGATTGCGGTTATTCTGCCGCCAAGCAGTAGTGTGTACTGTGTTCCGGTTTGAAGGGCACTGTAGCTAGTGAAATTACTGGGTAATTGAGACTTTATGATCTGATCTCACTGTCGAGTAATCTTAGTACCAGACTGTGCTGATGTCTCAGCGGCCGCGTCGCTTAACATCAGGTGAACGACCAGCTCGTCAAATCATTCATTAACACAAAAAAGATTGTATAATTTGAGATCCACAATCCTTTTACAACATTATTGATATTACATTTTTATAATAAGACTTTTTTTAAATTAGAATACTATTAAATTATTAGAGTAAACTATGTTTAGTTAAATGAGAAAAAAGAAAAAAGACGAGAAGAAGAAAAGAATAAAGAGCTAGAAGGAAAGAAGAAGAAAGGCTAAAGAAGCTAAAACATCTCGTAATACGGACCGTAGCAATCTATTTTAAGATGTGACTATGCTGTCGGTTGTCATTTGCGACAATACTTGCATCGTTCCTGATAGATGTGTCTGCATATTTTTACGTCAGATATATCGAATGCCACTTATCTGCGGTCAATTTGTAACTGATTCGATACTATGCAATTTTTAACGGCCATTTGTCAAGAACTACTGCGGTTAAATCGATTTTGTGACTTTATTGTATCTTAGTTGTAAGACATGCTCTAATTTTTTACTGGATAAATAACTGTAACATAAAATGTTTTTGTATTGCTTTTGTAGCCGGAAGATCGGTTAGGTTCTTGTATTTTGTTAGTTGGAAAAGGTATAGCCGAAACATTACTGGTCACTAGAGAATATGTAATTTATATAAAACCAAACACACACACACACACACCCACGCCCACACACACACACACACACACACAACACACACACAGACCCACACCCACACCCACACCAACACACACCCACACCCACACCCACGCACAACACACACACACACTCACACACAGATACACACACACGCGCACACATCCTATCCTCCCACGTCATTCATTAACTTTTTTTTAGTAAGTAATGACGTGACGATCTTACCGTTCACCTGATGATAAGTGACACTGCTGCATTATCAGTTGCAGTATCACTCGGAACTCTAAAGTATAGATAATTATGGGATATAAGAATAAGAAAGAATAAGAAGAATATCTTCATTCTTAGAAAAACTATTGACTATGAATCATTTTTTTCTTATAAAGATTTTATTTTAAGGAAGGACATTTTATCCTACGATCGATTTAAATAATATAAATTTGATATAGAGTTTATTCAAAAACTAACGTTAAAGCTAAGATTACCAATACCAAGTCTCAATAAGGTCGGTCGTCCACCTAAATCGATTTGTCTCGAACGCGTTTGGAACGACAAAAAACTCTTGATATGCGTCGCTCAATCAAAATAATGGCTTTATTTAACATTGACAATAAAATATCGCTTCCTCTATTGTGTTCGGGTCGCATAAGTAGGTGGAGAGCTTTAGGATGTAATGGGGAAATTGGGCTAAGTTGGACATGACTGTGATAAAATATTTTTATAATTTTTTCACTAACGAATTATTATCCCGGACAGCCTGGAATCGGCGTGTTTTATTCCCGCAGCAGGACAAAGAAAAAAGTGGAAATACTTGTTCTGAGTCTGGGTGTAGTGGGACCAAGGTCCTCGTAGTACTTATCATCAGTTATCTCCCTTGCTCCGGGTTTTAGTACGTTTGTCAAACTCCCTAGACACAGGGGATCCTAGTTAGGGTCCAGGATCTATGTGATCTTTGCGCGTTATTATTATTATTATTATAAAAATTAGCATTGCCATTCAACTGCTACAGCATTCTAGGTACTTTTTTATCCACAAACAAGTATTATATTATAAGTTTTTAGTATTTTAACTATTTTAAGTACTTAGGTGTAGTTTAGTCATTTAGATCTAGTTTAGTTCAGAATTATGTTTATATGTAAATTATGAGTACCTATCATTTGATCAAGGTCTTACTTGCCCCAACCCACCCAATATACCCATTCAATGCCCAATCCAAGTTCAAAGCTGACAATACTGATTGACTCCCATAAAGCATCGTATTGAGATATCCGTCATTGGAGACAATGGTGCTGGTTCGATTCCCGCCATCGGCAGATGACGAGATTAGTCGTGGTCGCATAATGTGATCGTGATGTCGGTGATCGACGGTGATCGACATATGAGGATAAAAGGAAACAATAACCCGTTATATAAATTCAAATTTAAAGGGATTGTGCCATCAGAGTAACGATATATAATCACACTATCACACTAATAATAATATAAAGGCGAAAGTTTGTATGTGTGTTTGTGTGTATGTTGGTTACTCCTTCACGCTCAAACGGCTGAATGGATTTGGATGAAATTCGGTACCAAGATAACTTATACACTGGATTAACACATAGGCTACAAGAAGTTTTACTTCAGTCTTATGGTCTTAAGCACACTCATTTTTTAATTGTTTCATAGGTTAGTATTTGACACCGTCATGGTATGTGACGACGTGGTTTAGAATGTAGAAGCTTGCCTGGAGAAACCTGTTCACTCTCGATTTGACGACTACAAGGTTAATTATAGTTTACTAGCAAACCCGGCGAACTCCGTTTCGCCACCAGATGGCTTTGTTTTATGTAACAGTAGCTGTCAAACAATGTATCACGCACCGGCGCCATCTACTTAAAATGTTGGTTTGTCCTGAATTTTTCCTGTATTTTCTTTGCTATAAACCTCACGGAGCCCGAGACCTTTCCAACGAATGCAAAACCGTGGAAATCGGTTCGTGCGTTTTGGAGTTATAGCGTCAGGAAGGAAAACCCGACTTATTTTTATATACTAGATTATATTGTGTAAACATGTTATATCTGATGTTTGATTTTTTATGGTGGAAGAGAGTATTAAAAAGGGTTTTGTAATATTCTACCCAAACCCTAAAACGGGAGATACAATAAGATGCTTGAAGTTGCCTGGCTGAATTACTAACAAATTAAAGCTCAAAACTCTAGATCAAGAAATTTTATATTTGGCGTTTGATTTTGTATGATGGAAGAGTGTATTAAAAAGGGTCTTGTAAAATACAACCCTAACCGTAAAACGGGAGGTAAAATAGGATACTTAAAGTTGTATGACAAAATGCGGGATAAAGGACTGTTTCCAGTGATCATCACGCCCACTACTGGGACACGGGCTTTCATTGACAAGAAGAGAGATTTGGACATTGCTACGCTAGAACGCAAAATGCCACAAGCCCTCGAATTTTGTGAATTTTGAACATTCAAGTGAAGATACTGACCCTCACGACGTTTCCTTCACCATTGTAAGAGCCCAATACAAATTCTACACATAGATTAAAGCAATTCAAACCAGGCTGATTTATCGCATAGCTTACTCAGAATCCCTCACTCGCTCCACAATAGCAATTTTTTCTCAAACCAAAGAAACAAGCCCTTCAGCGATCCGTCGAACCCTCGATAAAGCAAAAACAAAGGTAGATAGACCTCGTATTGTATAGACTCCGGATCCATCATTACGGAGACAATCGGCAAATGATCCACCCGACTAATAGGTACTAGCGCAAATGACGATTTGATGGAGATTAATAGAAAATACAGATGGTTCAGGTTAGAGGACGTTTTGCCTAATATAGACCGGCTTCGCAAAGGTTTTACTTTTTTCTATCCTCCATTCAAAAATACTACAAATCTATATTTCTAGCTGCATTGCTTTTCAAAACTGGATAACAGTATTGCTTGCATACTACGCAGAGTATCTGGCTAAGCGATGATACCATTATCAAATAACTTAATTTTAAATTGGTTATTTTTTAACACATTTAAAATTTTGTGGGTAATTGTGTACCTGTTCATATACCAGTAATGTAATATAAAAAAATATATATTAACTAGCATTGATCATTTTGACTGGCCTGGTAGATCAGTTACTAGTCTGTCTAACTCTGCCTTCTGAGCTGTAGGTTGTGGGTTCGATTGCTACCCAGGATAAACATTTGTGTGATGAACATCGATGTTTGTTCTGTGTCTGGGTTTTATATAATAATCTATGTAAATATTTACAAACAAAAAGTATCTAAGTATTGTATAAGTTATCTGGTTCCCATAGTACAAGCTTTGCTTAGTTTTGAGCTAGATAGTGCTGTGCGAAATGTCCACAAATATTATATTATATATTGAACGAATATATCTTACCGAAGTTCTTGTAAATTTATTCTTTGACCAACACTTCTACTAGAACTCTAGGGTTGTCGCGTCATTACTGTAAGTGACTCTCAGTTCGATGTGCAGACGTTTTTTGTCTGTCTACTTGATTGATAAAGAAATGGTAGGAATACGACACTCTTTCACACGAACCCTTTTACTTTTACCACTGTAAAATATAAATATCTGCCTTATCACTTTGCCATAAGACTGATTGGAATGTCAAAAACAAGCAAAATAAACTTGTATAGAAACCAATCCTCCCTTACAATCTTTTTAATGACAAACTTTGATATGCTTCTAACGCCAGTAAAACTCATTCAAATATAACTCTTCTTCCCTCTATAAATAAGGTCCGAAAGTATTTATTCTTAGAGCTGTCAAAGTTGGTTGATGAGTAAAATCATTCTGTGGGCTTGTTTTGAATTGGTTTGCAAGTGTTTCTTCGTTTTAACGGGAAAGAATGGATGTACAATGGATTGATTTTCAGGGGACATTTAAAATGATGCGCGGTTTGAGAGCAGTCGGAAGAAAGAGCTCAGTGAATAGATCGGTACCAATTACAGCGAAGTGTTTTACTTTTTAATAATAATAACAAATATTTGTGGACATTTCACACAGCGCCATCTAGCCCCAAACTAAGCAAAATTTGTACTATGAGAACCAAATAACTGATACAATACTTATATACTTTTTGTTTGTAAATGTACATTGAATACAATATAACACCTAGAAATAGAACAAACATCGGTATTCATAATACAAATGTTTGCTCTGGGTGGGAAGCGAAACCACAACCTACAGTTCAGAAGACAGGGTTACTACAAACTGAGCTACCAGGGGGCTGAGATATCGGAAGTTCATTAGAAGCAGTGCGCAAATACTTGTCCAAAACAAACAGATTTTAAATAAATAAATAGATATATTGTGGACATTTCACACAGCGCCATCCAGCCCCAAACTAAGCAAAACTTGTACTATGGGAACCAGGTAACTGATACAATACTTATATACTTATTATTTGTAAATACATACACAGAATACAATATAACACCCAGACACAGAACGAAAATCTATGTTCATCATCAAAATGATTGTCCTGGATGCCCTGCAATTTGGAAGGCAGAGCTGCAACTGAGCTATTAGGTCAGACTGAGTATACCACTGAGTCAAATTCTATCTTAGACATTATTACTAGTAGTAGTGTTTATATTGTACTAGATGAAGGTAGTAGTCCATAAAATTATAATATCGCTAACTTCACGACTAGCGTTTTACCGTGTACCATCTCTTAGCAATAAATGCCATTCTACGATAGTCGGTGTTTCATTATACTATATTGCTTCATTCAACCAAAATGTATGTGTCACCAACATAGATCACAAAAAGATTTAAAATTAAAACTACCCATATGTTGAAGTACCTACCCATGATACCTTTGAATTAGCACTGACAAAAACCATAAGTCAAGAATGAAAAGAGTCACAAAACGAGGAAACTCACGGGACAATAATCGAAAATAATACAAGTTTTTGTGTTCAAAATCGAAAATCACGCAACGTACCTTGATGCCAATAAGCTGTTCAATCAAAAACGGGTAAGGGAATAAATTTGATATATTAGAGACCCGTTGTCTGATAATCGGAACCGCGCGTATACATTTTTTTAGAAGTCTGCTTTAGACCACACGACTGAAGTAAAACTTTTTTAGTTTAGCTCCATTTATCGGCCGGTATAACTTGGTTTTTGCTTTGTTTGTTAATGACGCCATCTTGACAATTGTAAATTGTTATTTTACTGGACATATCAACATTATAATACAAATATTTAACATTGTTATGTTGATAATGGAGATCTACGTGAACCTTCTTCAACTTTCGTTCGCCTTGCCAGCTTACCTGTACATGCATAAAGAAGTTTTAGTTCAAAAACTAGAAAAAAATTGTAAATAAAAGGTTTGTAAAATTACTTTGTATAGATTAAAAGTAACATCTTGGGAAGGAGCTTAGTAAAAAAAAAACATGCTCACAATTTTACTCCACTGTTGCGTCAATGATCCTGAATTAAAAAGCCAAATAAATGCTTGAAATATATGAATGATATTGATATTGTTATTATATATGATATTGATAAATCATGAAATTTAATGTTATTATGACTTTTTAAAACATAAATGATGTTTATTAAAAACACTTATGAAAACAACATATTATACCAGCTTAACACAATCGAAGCTTATCATAAATTATACTTGAAAAATTAAGTGCATTAATTCTGTAACAATAAATGAATAAATATTTTCACACATTTTACACAGCGCCATCTAGCCCCAAACTAAGCAAAACTTGTATAATGGGAACCAGATAACTGATACAATACTTAGATACTTTTTGTTTATAAATATATACATAGAATAACACCGAGACGCAGATCAAACCTCTATGTGCAAGTTAATCACACAAAAATGTTTGCCCTGGGTGGGAATTGAACCCACATCCTTCATTTCAGAATGCAGAGCATGCATCAATAAATGAATCAGAAATTGGAAAACAAAGTTGTTAATAATTATTTTAAAATGATATGAAAAATGTACCTACAGAACACTTCAAAAATAAACCAGTATACAGATTTAAAAAATCAAAAACAACGGTATCAAAGATTTCTCCTCAAATACACATCAACAAGCTCCTTAATCCTCTTAAATCGAAGCCCAGGCTTAAAAAATACACAAAAGATAAATGACAATAGATTTTTTTATATTTGGAATGAAAGGTTGACATTGTCATTGATATTGTGAAAAAAGTATCGTGAGTGTGGGAGTCGGCAGGTAGGCAATTTCGATCGATACATTTGACCTCTCTGCTCGATAGCGATTCATTGACGGCTTTTCGTTTTAGTTTTGTTGATAGTGACAGGGTAATATATAATATGAACGCATTTTATACGTAACGCTTAGATATACACATAAATTTTATTATCAGCCTGAAAACGTCCATTTCTGATCATAGGCAATATTAATTTGACACAGGCTAAATGTTAAAGGTAATCACATAAGCCAATTTTTTTTATAATGCCCAACGATCACATACATGAATCCTAGCCTTTAACTAGGATTACCTGTACCTATGGATTCAGGAATTACGAGGACCATGGTCTCACAACACCCAGACACAGAACAGGTATTTGCGCTATTTTTCTGTGCACAAATACTTGTCCTGTCGCGGGAATCGAACCCGTAACCTCTAGGCTATGAGCCGACGTCAACCACAACCTCACAGAAACTGTCAAGCAAAGCAAAATAAGGAGATAAAAAATACGTTTGTGTAGGAGTATCTTAACTATACCTTCGAGTATAAAAAGACATTAAAATTTGCAGCTAGTTGTGACAGTACTTAGCTGCTAGTTATAAAAAATATTGTACAGGTTTTTTTTTTACTGTAAACTTGTCTAGCATTTGACCGCGCTCTCACCTGATGGGAAGTGACGATGCGATCGAAGGTGTAGCATGCTAGCCAAGTAAATACCTATTCACTCTTCTCTTGAACACGCCCGGGTCTTATTTAGCCTGAAACAGACGCTGGCAGGGCATTCCATTCCTTAGCCGATCGAGAAGACTACGCCCACTGGAAGTGTCCTCAGTCTACTCCATCTTACTGCGGTTGTGAGATGAAAATCTATCTCATCACTGCATCAATGTAACAGTTTTAGTTTATACATTGAACGATTTATGCTACACCCAAGATTTATTTCAACACCGAACAAACTAATAAATTAAACATATTTGACACTAGTCGGAAATGAAGCTAATAACGCGTGTTACATGAAAATGTTTTTGTTTTTGCTTCAAATGTAGCCTTTGATGAGTTCCGATGATCTTTTGATATTTTTGAGAGGGCTTCGATGATAGTCTACAATTCTACAGTTCTGTGTCTGGGTGTCATATTGTATTATATGTATTTATTTTACAAACGAAAAGTATCTAAGTATTGTATCAGTTATCTGGTTCCCATAGTACAAGCTTTGCTCAGATTGGGACTAGATGGCGTTGTGTGAGATGTCCACACATATTATAAAAAAAAAAATTATGCAGCACACAAACATTTTATCTATACATATAAAATTCAAAGTCCTGACTGACTGACTTATATATCAATGCCACAGCCTAAACCACTGGTTCTAGAGACATCTCTCACGTCCACACATATTATAAAAAAAAATAATTATGCAGCACACAAACATTTTATCTTTACATATAAAATTCAAAGTCCTGACTGACTGACTTATATATCAATGCCACAGCCTAAACCACTGGTTCTAGAGACTTGAAATTTGGAGGGTGTGTTCTTTATAAAGTGTAGGTATACACTAAGAAACGGTTTTTCGAAATTCTATCCCTAAGAGGGTGAAATAAGTAGGATACTTAAAGGACTTGGAAAAGACAAGTGTTGTTAAAGATTGGAAGCCGCCAGGTGTCTCTATGTAATTTTTTAAATCGAACAATTCAGATACATCAATCTCAGAACCATTACACTATCACATCACACTTCACACTATTAATAATATTATAAAGGCGAAAGTTTGTATGTGTGTATGTTTGTAACTCCTTCACGCTCAAAGGGCTAAAATGGATTTGGATGAAATTCGGTACTAAGATAGCGTATACACTGGATTAACATATAGGCTACATTTTGTCCCGGGTGAAATGTTCTTGTGGGATGAGCAAATAATCAAAATACTTTTAATCCGTGGGTGAAACCGCGGGGCTCAACTAGTAATACATATATAGTTGTATCGCCGATCGTAAAGAACGTTTCATTTTTTTTTTGGTTACAGACGTAAAATCAATATTGTATGCTATTGTCGGTAATCATGGAGTGCGTAGGCAATAAAACTTCAATCTCACTGCCGAAAGGACCTATTCTGAACCAAAGCAATTGTTTTTTGAACAAGAACGATCGTCGAAATTGATCTTGTCTCTGTAACCTACATTATTGGCATAAATAAGAGAGAGCGAAAGATAGAGAGAGAGAGAGAGAAATTTCCAAATGTACATTTAAAATTAAAACGTTGTCCTTTTCGCTTGCATATTTGTTTGTTTGGCCATCAAACGGATCTGATTTGGCTTAGTTTTGTCCACATAAAATAATAAATAATGCCTAACGATTATGATATAAATATGTTAATACATAGGTAGATCCCGGACCATAACTAGGATTAATAAATAGGATTTATGACTCAGGAGCTACGAGGACCAGAGGTCTTATGGACATAAGGCAATAACAATATTATGAAAAATGGGAATGGGCAATAACATACCACTTGATCTGAAATCGTTACTATAGTCTGTCGAAAATACAAAGTACTTCGACAGACTATATATAGTTCATATAATGGAAAAAAAGTGTCTTGTAAAAATACTAAAAATAGCCTATTTGCAATAAACCTTTTGACTTTGATTATCCGCATGTTGTTTCTTTTCCTTGCAAAACATTACGTTGCTCAATAGGCAAATAATTATTTATCACCACCCATTTCACCGTCTTAAGGGTGGAATTTCGAAAAATCTTTTCTTAGCGGATGCCTACGTCATAACTTGCCAAATTTCAGCCTGATCCGTCCATTGGTTTGGGCTGTGCGTTGATAGATCACTATGTCAGTCAGTCAAGTCACCTTTGAGTTATATATATATTTAGATTGGGTAGCTTTATACCCACCTAAAGCGATCGTTTAAAGAAACATTGTTAAAAAACGACGTATTATTCCAAGTCGAAAACCATCGTCTTTCGCTCACCATATAATAAATTTTGTAATTAAAAATGTGTTTTTGTTTATCTACATTACGCTTTTTCGTAACTGAATAGCATCCAGAATAGTACCGACTGCGATGGCGCCTACACACGTCTCTTTCATTTGTAAATTGCGCCGACCGGCTAACATATTTAGCGGTAGCTACACTCTTCACCGATATTACAACCGATATAAACTTCTTGCTCTTCACTTGGCTACTGTTTTTTTAAAGGCATTTTTTTTAGTTTGGCTTGACGAAAAATTCTTGTTTAGCCAGTCTCCTTCAAAATTATGTCAAAGCTATGTTTAAGTCTAGTTTAGTCACGGTCATAAAAGCTAGTTTCTAATTCTACTTGGGGGCGGTGTATTGTGCATTTCCTCTTGCCAGCATCTACCCAAGCCAGCCCAGCTCCTTCATGTCGCGGAGCACTGCTTTGGGCGCTGGCACAACTGTTTCAGTGTTGTCGCATTTGAAGCTTTTTTTTTGGAGGGGGGGAAATGCCCTCGCACTTCCCTGTCACCACCCCCGTGGTGGCAGGGGGTATGTGGGACTCGAACCCACTAAAACCCTCCCGTGAGCCCTCGTCCGCCGTACCGGGGCGAGAAGGGGTCGCAACTGCAGTCCAGCCAACTCGCCCCCCATCATTTGAAGCTACTTTAATCACGGTCAAGTCAAACTGAAGCTCCAATAAAACGATACAATACGAATGCTTCTAATGGTGATATAGAGTTTTGGATATGGCTTTTATGTTTACGAACTCGGTCATAATAATAATAATAACGCAACATACATAGATCCTGAACCCAAACTCCTTGCATCTAGGGATCCAGGAATCACGAGAACCACAGAACAGATATTTCAGTTTGTAAACAAAAACTTGTCCTGTGCACGGAGATAGAACCCGCCTCCGGATTATGAGCTAATCTGTTCAACTACCACACCACAGGAGATGCCGTATCTAAGCCATATTCACTTCGCCTTACGATCGGGTTAGTAAATAATTTTGATTTTTTTTTTTTTTTTTTAGATTTGGCTCCACACTTTTGTGTATTTAGCCAGTGTCAAGTTATTGATAATTTATCAAGTTATCGATATTTCACGCAAATATGTGTCAAGTCACAGTCGAAGTCATCAAGTCAAGCCATAGTCAAGTCAGTCTAATCAAAGTCATACTCCTAGTAAAGTGGTGGCAACTTTACTTGAAGCTTCTATGGAGTTTTGGAAACAACACGAAAAGAAACGTTTCACCATCATTATACCATTTTCCCACACTCAAAACTGTAATCCAGCACTTAACGAATAAAATGCCACCAATTTTATGCACTAACACTGAAAATAACATAAGTTTTGGAAAATAATACAATGCGGCGACGCGATCTTTTTCGGTTTCCCGCCAAAAGTCTAATTTTGATTTTTCAACACTTACCATTGAAAACATGCGATTGATTGATTGGTAGCACTGTGAGTATCTATATAAATATATATAACTCAAAAGTGACTGACTGACTGACTGACTGACATAGTACTACTGTACTGTAACTATTTTCGTATTGAATTCTCATGAATGTCATTGATTTTAAATTAATACCTATATATCCAATTATTATTTACAAGTTGTGTGTCGATTTTTAAACCAAGTTTCGAGCATATCCGATGATGCTCTTCCTCAACAAGTGAATTCATGGAACTATCCAAACAAAAATTATACTAAACGAGCTTCTGCCCGCAGCTTCACCCGCGGCGTGGCCTATGGGAAAATATTTCAACCACCCATTGCACCCATTAAAGGTGGAATTTCGAAAAATTCTTTCTTAGCGGATGCCTACGTCATAACATCTACCTTCAGCCCGATCCGTCCAGTGGTTTGGGCTGTGCGTTGATAGATCACTATGTCAGTCAGTCAATCAGTCAGTCACCTTTGAGTTATATATATTTAGATAATGGTAGATTATTTACATACATTACAAATAACACGAACTTTTTCGTCACAAATTCATCAAAGGTATAATCAAACAGTAGTAGCACTTTTCTGTTAAATCGATTTAACAAAAACAGTGAATCGAATCAAACTCGATTGTAACGATGCAATTACGATCATCAGCGAGAATCGAGAATCGATGTCGGCGCCTTTGAACACAGAGCCAATCAAGTAAAATGAAGTGGAGTCGTTTGAACTTGGAACAACTTTTATTTAAAGAATATACTTTAAAATTGGACCAATAATTTTGCCAATTTAAAAAAGATTAGTACTGGTTATTAAATCAATAAAACTGTAACTGGGATAAATATTTACTTTGAATATATTTTGATATTTATTGAGTGATATAATTTTTTATCAATATAATACTAAGTAAAACATTATTTTTTAATTATTTGCCTGTTTGACTATATCGGTATTGTTATAGCATTTTTTTTCCAGCTCTTTCTTTCAACTAAATACCATAATGATATAATGACTACTACTAAATAATCTGGGTATTGTGGGACCATGGTCTTCAAAGTTCCTGGGTCCCTAGACACAGGGAATTCTAGTTAGGGTCCAGTATCTATGTATGTGATCGTTGGGCGTTATTATTATTATTATCTCATGGATATCTCAACGATGTCGCACGTTTATATTTAGGAATTTTTTTCATGAATTAATTTGGCAAAAATCAATTACATAAGATACATACATAACATAAAGATAAATCACGCAATGACATGGGTATATCACGTATTCTCATACTTCTCATGGTTCTCATGGATTCAATGATATATGGTATTTGCCATTGTAAAAAATCATTTTGGATATGGACAATAAGTAGGTACTGTGCCATGCGCAATACTTAATCTTTATATAATTACAATTATATTTATAGAATATATTTTTTCCCGTTTACGGAACAGTGGGAGTTTATTTCTACGCTGGCAACATTACACTCACACCGACGCATGTGTTTCTACAGTGTTAAGTTAGTTAGCTTTGTGTTGTCACGCACACAGCTAAATCAGTATTTAGCTATGTGTGCGTGACAACACAAAGCGGGAGCAACGTTGTGAGACCCAGTGGTCTCACAACGTTGTTCCCGAAAAGGTCCATAACAATACTCCCACAGAGATTTTGCTAGTCCTGCATGAAACTGCACTAAACTGGAAACAAGGTTGAGTGTCCTATTATTACCTTACATTTAGATCTGTGAATTTTGTGAAATAAATAAATAAAATAAAAATTACGCCGAGTGATTTCACTACAGCGTTTTTTTAACCATTTTACTGTTTTACGTCATGGAGGTCCTCCAATAATACATTCGATTTCTCGATTCAAAATAACTTTTATACGTACAACCAAATTGAAATCAATCAAACCTTCAAATGCAAATTCAAAACCACAGGAGTTTATCTCTTCGCTGCCTGTTATTAGGTCCATTTTACTCCACACTTATCTCAACATAGCATCATTCCGATTTGTTACTAAAAATTATAAATCTAAAACCTAGAACGAGACAGATATATTAAACCAAAAGAGAGTGAAAGCGACAGAGATGACGCCATCGAAATGAGTAAGACCAGTAGCGGCCTAAAGCAATTACCTACCTTGATTCCGATGCTGGGGCAATTTTCTTGTATTTCCACTCTATCTTGAGCTATAATTAGGTAGCTTAGTAATCGAAATGTGCGCGGTGGTCCGTCTGTAGTCATTATTTTCATTTTTCTTAGGCGTTTCGCTAATAGAGGTGTGTGATTGTTTTGAGGACTGTCTTTTTTGCCTCGCATGTCTGTGTTATCAAAAAGAAAGAGAGGAAAAGATTGAAATGTTGCAATTATATTTATTTCGCCTCTGTGGTATAGAGGTTGAGCAGGTCGGCTCATATTCAGGAGGCGGTGGGTTCGATTCCCGTGATAGGACAAGTATTTGTGCACAGAAAAAAAAAGCGTAAATACTTGTTCTGTGTCTGGGTGTTGTAGGACAATGGGTCCTCGAAGTTCCTGGGTATCTAGACATAGGGAATCCTAGTAAGGATCCAGGATCCATGTATGTGATCGTTGGGCGTTTATTATTATTATTAATAGATGATTTAGGCTGGATTTTCAATTGTAGGTTAAAGGTTCTTAGGCTGGACAAAGTATTTGATCACGGTCACTTGATGGAAAGTGGCGACTCAGTCTACGATGGTGCATGCTTGCCTAGAAGATACCGTTTTTGAAGACTCCCAGATATAATAATTTAATAAATTATATAATAAATATTTATTGATTCTTTCTTTGAGGTCAGTTTCTAAGCTTTATTGTGTAAATGTAAGTTTATGATAAAATGGGCAAAGGTAATGCAACAGGCCAAACCTCATTTTTATTTTATTTCCATAATAACGATATGCACATAAAGTGCGTATTGACCATATACTTGGGATGTAAAAAATACAACAGTGGCATTCCATAGGCGAGACAAGAAATTACAATAAATTCAAAAAACTGCATTAAATACTTTTGTTTTGACTATGATAATGAATATTGAATATTAGTTACAAATAAACGATAGTTGTACCTAAATATTGACCGTACCCAACGCCCGTCAAGATTTTTAAATAAAAAAGGCATTTTAATTAGTGAAATCCTTTAAAATTTTGAAATAATATAATATTTGTGAATAATAAAAAACGGAAACAAGTAGAAGAAATATTGTGATATGTCTGAAGGAGCATTCCCAATCTACAATACATAATTAAAATACACAATTACAATTTACATTGGTTTTCAGCCAGGTAACACATCAGCTTCTTAATGTACGTGAGAGTCAAACGTAAATCTATACCAAAAAAACTTAAATTTGTGATTCAATTATGACATCACTTAAACAATTATTGTCCAAATAACCACACGGTTAAATATGGCAGCGCATTTTCGTTCAACTATAGTTCTAAGCAAATAACTGTAAATGGTGCAACTGAGTCAATTTTCCATTGGTTTTACACCCCCACTACAAAGAACCTGTCAAACTATCACTTATCTCCTTAAAAAGCATGGAAAAAATCACTGAATCTAAAACAACGTCACGCGGTTGAAAATCTTCAAATCTTAAACAATCACGACCTCACTTAAGATGCCCCGATAATGTGTGTACATTATTAAAATTTATGTCTTACTCCTAACTTCTGGGAATTCATTAATCGGTAATATGAATTCTGATCGTGGTTTACGAGTTTTGATGTGAATTTGATACGTTTTTAGGTTTCTTTTCATCATGTCTTTGATAAAATAATGTAGACGGTTTTTAGCGTCAACATTGTTGTTTTTTTTTATGATACTCAATGATGCCGTTCACCTGATGTTAAGCGACACGGCCGCCCATAACAGAACAGTATCACTTGGAACTCCAAAATATAGTTTCGCGTGACACTGCACAGCGCACATCATCCTGACATCAGCACAGTCTGGTAATAACATTACACGACTGTGAGATCACATGATAAAGTCTCAATTGCCCACTAATTTCACTAGCTAGAGTGCCAAACCGGAACACAGCATTAAAATCACAGCTCAAGAAATTATTGACGCAATTTAGGTGATTAATGATTTATAACAGTGTTGCCTGATTATCGCAAACCTTGCAGGTTGGTTGTAAAAATGTGAAGGATATGAGATCACGTGTCACGAAAAGGATGTCACGATATGGGTTCAAATTCCGTTCGTGATTAAATTTTTTCCTTTTTTTAAATATCGAATAGTTTTTGATGACTGTTGCAAGATTAATTATTTCTGCGCAACAGTTACTGATGTTGCCACAACAATAAGTATATTAGTATATATAATATAAGTATATATAATAAGTAGGCAATATCGCATCACTAAACAATTTTAATAATGGTTCCGATCCTTCGATCGTGTATGCAAGACCTGTGGGGGATCAAGAAGCATTGACTGCAATGCAACAGGAGAAATTTCCATACTAACTATGCACATAAACTGCGTATTCAAACTGTCAAATCTATACAAATTTGTGTTTCTATTGGTTGCAATCGAGTTACGTGATAGCTGGTGTCATAAAATAATTATTAAGCTATTTAAAGGTTAGGTAGCAAAATGTTTTTCCCCCATAATAGTTATTTCAAAATAAAACAAAATGCTGCGTCTTTGTAGCAGGACATTTCGCTTCACAGGCGCCGCAACCACAAAGATGGTGTTCACTCATTTGTCACCATTCTCCTACATTTATTTATTGCAGACTTTTGAAATACCTGGACATTTTGATGAATTTTTTCATCTCTAAAAAATTTGTAAACCTTATCCTTTTTGACGTAAAGTTGGAATTGGTCTGGCTGAGTTCAAAAAACAAGATTTTTACGTTTTCAATAACGTCGATTAGTGGTCATGAACAAATTTAAGTTTATCATTGAGATATGTCATTTGTTGGTTAATTTGTAAGCTATAAGGATTATAGTTGAGTGAGTGGATGGTAAATTAGTTTGCAAAGTTTCGATGTAAGTAAATAAATTTAAAATCTGGTCGTTTGGACCCGAGCCACTGGTGTCCGGGTGTTAATAGATTATGCGGTGTTATGGTTGTTTTATTATGGCTTTATTTTAGGGTTAAGAAGGTTGTAAGGGTTTTCTATCCGTTATATAGAACCTAAAATAAACCATCGAAGATATTACTTTATTATCAAAATTAACACTATTTTCATAGTATTTTTTTATCATACTAATAATGGTATTTGAACATAATATGGAATTAGGGGTTTTGAAAATCTACCGATACTAAAAATTCTACTTTCGAAATGGCCGCCATCTTGGAACCGCCATCTTGGATTTTCATTATGATTAGTTATTTGCCTTTATAAATACATTTTACCGTCTTAGTTATCTACTCCCTATATATCATTCATTGATAAATGAAGATAATAAATAGAAGTAATAATAATAGTAGATAATAATATTTTCGTCTATTTATTTAGTTTAGTTAGTGAAGGTATTAGGTACTCTAATTTACAGAGTTTTAAAAACTGATTTACATTTTCATTATATCTATAGTATAACGAGCTTCTGCCCGCAGCCTCGCTCTCGTGGCCTATAGGAAAATAATTCAATCACCCTCTTAGGGGTGAAATTTCGAAAAACCCTTTCTTAGTGGATACCTACACTTTACAAATTTCAAGTCTCTAGGACCAGCGGTTTAGGCTGTGCGTTGATATATAAGTCAGTCATTCAGTCAGTCAGGACTTTGAATTTTATATGTATAGATAGTAAATCTAGAAAAAACATACGGAACCCATAGCAAAACGACCAAACTCGTACATTGCTAGGATTATTTTAAATCATTAGTTTGTTCATGTAAAGTGAGGTATTAAGATGGGTGATCTATTGAATTGTTAGTCGTTGGTTTTAATTTATTATTAAACTGTTTCCTTGTCTTTTAGGTAATTATAATTAATTAGTAATTAAATACTAGACAACGGGAATGTTTTTTGTTTCAAATTATGTTATAAATTAAGGAACATTTTATATTCGGTATCAAGTATATAATTTTTATTTAAAAGCCACGTTACTCGTATTCATTTTTTAAGTTTTGATATTGGCTAATATTAGCAATTTATTTTATTGATTTTTTTTTTATTAGTATTGAAATAGTTTTTCTAACCAATTATTTTGTAATATGGAATTTAAATAAAGCCATGAGTAATAGAATTGATTATCTTTTATATATACTCGTAGTCTTCAAACACTTGTAACTGATATACCTACATAACACTATAAACAATCTCTTAGAATTAGAGGCTAATAAAGGTAGATAGATAGATAATGGTTAGGTAGAGATATACAGAAAGACATAGATAGATGGAGATAGATAGATAGATAGAGATAGATATATAGATAGAAGTAGATAAATAAATGGATTGAGATAGATATAGATAGCTAGAGATAGATAGATAGAAATAGATAAATAGATGGATTGAGATAGATCTATATCTTTCTCCGTGGTTTCAATCAGGTCATCACCAGTCTACCTAGTGGACTCTATCTATCTATCTCTAGCTATAATATAGCTAGAGATAGATAGATAGAGATAGTCCACTAAGTAGACTGGATCTCTAGAGGTAGATGGAGATAGTCCACTAGGTAGACTGGTGATGACCTGATCAAAACCACGGAGAGCTAAAGTATGCAAAAAGAAACTGGGAAGTAGACGGTCCAATTGGCGCTCTATAGGAGAAATCTATGATCAGAAATGGACGTCTTCAGGTTGTTGATAATGATGATAGACACAGCCTAGTAAATCATGTGAAGCGATCCAACCCGCAAACAAATTGGCCGTCATTTGACATTAGTCCTTACAAAAGAATTGACGTCATCTCATCAAAATCAGCCATTATTTCTATTTTGCAAGACATAACATGCATTGTTATCAATCCAGCTTAAGATAGATGTAATTCCAGCGACGAGGTATTACTTACACTCGGGTTCGCTGCGATTTCCAGAAACGCCCACGTGAGATAGTTACATATTAATATTGCGTCTGAAGTACGGATAAATGGAAGTGACATAAAAAGCTTGACTTTACTGACTAATAAGTCAAGACTGTATATGTTGCGTTTGAAAACTATGATACAGCCAATGCGTTCCCACGGCTGGGACAGGAACCTTCGTACTTAATAATTTTGCAACTGAAGTATAGATAAATTAAAGAAACACGAATGGCTTGACCTAAGCCTTTACTAACTAATAAGTCGAGACTGTTTTTTGCGTTTGATTGATGATAAAAACTATGAATCAGTCCTCAACCCAATACGTTCCTAATGCTGGGACACGGATCTTCTCTCACAAACAGAAAATGTAGGCCATAAACCACCACGCTGGCCAAGTGCGGGTGGGTAGATGACACAAATGTTCACGGTTTTTTTGTCGGTACCCTCATGTTTTCCTCCACCGTTGTGAGAGCAAGTGCAAATTCCGCAGATATCTTGAAAAGTCATCGATGCAAGGCTAAGTAAAATTCAAACCAAAGTACATCGCTTTGAAAGTTGCATGGGCTACCCACACTCAAATTTTTGAAGTTTAGCTTGAAATTTACCTCTATGTCGCCTTTTTGTAGGTGATGATAAAATACGTTTGCCTAGATGATATTCTACTTGTGCCACCTGTCTTAATTTGATGAAAGAGATTAAGATTATAATGATCACTTCTATTATTTCTACATCCCAGTTCTAACTCTGTGGTCCACCGTGTGGTCACAGCATCCTTTATTCTTTGTCTATGCTTCATTGTGCGCTATTAGTCGCATCCCATTGTGCGTCTCTGAATTGATTAGTACTCGAGATGCTAGATTTGTTTGGGGTAGGTTAAAATGATTGTTACATGGTTCATGATCTACAGAATATTTTCTTTACCTTAAGTCTTTTGAGATTACTTTGATTACAGATAGTCCTAGTTAGGGTCTAGGATCTATGTATGTGATCGTCAGTCATTTTTTTCTTTATTAATATTCTATCTAGTGCTCTGACTATCGTGGCAACTAAACTTAGTTACGACCTGTTGTTAGATTAGGAAAAAATCTTGCCTTGTTAGATTTAGCCTGATTAGTTGCGGATAAAGATAAATCTATTCTTTATTCGCAATCATTTGACAATGAAGAATTTTTCAAGAAATGTGGTCAACAAGAATTTTTCATTTCACTACTGGTTGTTAAAGATGATATATTTATCTTTGACCATCAGATGCAACATCTTTCAAGTAAAAAATAGAGGGAAATCGATAGTTTAAAAGACATGAATTAAAAATTCAAATCCTGTTGACATATTTTTGTCATTAAAATTAAATTTTATAAAATAAAAACAATAACATACACAACTCAGTGCTTCATCACACCCATAAAAGTAAAAAACGATAAACATACATCAAATCCACGGTACAAAAACAAATGTTCGTGCAAGTCAAGTACGTGACGACGACATCTAGATGGCATATCGTCTTTACCATCCGGAGCCGGTCAGAGTTCGTTCACTTCGTGGAAGGATGACCTTACGGGGAAATCAGAAACCAAAGTGAGGTGGCAATTGCTATTGGATTCGAGGAATAGGATGGAAGAGAAAGGGAAAGGTGTAATTCGGTGTTTGGAATCATAAATTGTCAAGTCTCAAAATAATTATATGATAAGTTCTCAAAAAAACTGGAATATTTTTTAATTAGATCGACTGAAAGTATTTACACCGGGATTTCTAGGTCGATTTACGTAATTTTTGTATGATAAGAGAACATCTCATAAAAGTTTGGTGAAGATCTTTGGAGATAGACAACGTGTGTATAGGATGTCATCAAAGTTACGCAATAAGCTATGGAGCTAGCGTACTAGTTTTATTGAAGTCTAGTAAGTCAGCAAATTCAGCCAAATCGTACTTTCCATCAGTATAAAATTTGAACGGATGCAAGAGAAAAAACAACGCATCATCAATAAAAATGATGATAAATTTTCAAAGCTTAACAAAATATGACAAATAGACCCCTAATTACAAAATTCCATAAAGATTAATGTTTCCCTATATCGCCTTCCCAAAACCCACGTTGTTTTGTTTTTAAAACCAATAACATTTGTTAGTCTTGTTCCTTCATCGGAATGTGTTTAGAAGATCCGATCTTTCCGATTCAATGGACTTGCTACTGGACCCATCGAATTCCAAACCAACTTATGATGTTCATCTCAAACTATTATTTGTAAGCAAACCTATCCCTTATTGCAAATTACTAAGGCTTAGATGCAATTCGAACATAAGCATTGTTGTAGTGCTGCTGATAAATATCTTACTACCTTCACATGTTTTCAAAATAACTAATTGTAAGCAAAAACCTTCTGTATTGTTCAGATGTTATGGTGCAGTAAAATTTTTCATGTCCCAGTATTAAGTTGGCAAATGAATATTTTTCATATATTTTCCATCTGAACGCGCAGTGTTCATTTGACCATGATAGAGAAGCGTCAATCGAATTCTTAATTTAAATTCAAACGTGTCAATTTGACATTGGTTTTGATTAAATTTGGATAAAGAATAAACTTGTTCAAGGGTACAATTGAAGTGATATTTAAAGTGATTTTACATTGTAAAAGACAGTAGAAAGAAGACAAAAAAAAAAATACATCACTGTAAAGTTTCTTGTAGCTTCTTCTTTACAGTTGTAATCGAAGCTTCGGATCAAAGTTTTCAATTCTGCATTGTGCCGGATTGCTTGCACCAGTAGTGAGAAAGAGAACTGCTTTTTTTTCAAACTCATATATTGTAATGGGCTTGCTATATTATTTGACAATAAGCACTTTGTAATTTTATATGCTTAGTGAAATAACTTAATTTTAAGTACCTAGTATAATTTTGACTTGTAAAAGTGCTAAAATTAGCCTATTTGCAATAAATCTTTTGACTTTGACTTTGACTTTGACTAAAGAATTCTTCAATAGATTACAACTACTTATGATAGAACGTACTATGAACGCTCACAACATTTGTGTCGCTATATACTACTATCACTATCAATATCACTAGTTGCGCTCCGCAATTTTCTCCGCGGATTAATGTATCCTATGTGTTAATCCAGCGTATACACTATCGACATTCCAAATTTCATCAAAATTGGTCCAGCAGCTACGGAGATTAATGCTAACAAACATTAAAATACACAAACTTTCGGATTTATAATATTCGTAGGGTAGGATGGGATTATTTTATTTATGGCATAAAATGTATAAAGCTTACCATTGTTATATTATTATTTATGTGTATTGATAATTTTGATTTATCAAGAAATTGACTAGAAATAATTCTTTGAAGTCTTGTTTTTAAATGTACCCTTTAATGTTCTTTAAGGCCCGTTCCCTAACTTTTTTTTTTTTGAGGGGGCGAAATGTCCTCGCACTTCCCTGTCACCACAGGGGTGGTAGCAGGGGGTATGTGGGACTCGAACCCACTAAAACCCCCCTCTGAGTGCTCCCTCTGTGAGCCCTCGTCCGCCGTACCGGGGCGAGAAGGGGTCGCGACTGCAGTCCAGCCAACTCGCCCCCGAGCCCGTTCCCTACCTATGATAATATCATCTAAGTATTTCTATATATATATATATAGAAAATTATAATAGGGGCATTCTACCACCAACGAAATTATTATTATTATTATGACTTGATTTTGAAACAAATCTTTAGAATTGTTAACCAAAATCGAAAAGCCATCAAGGACAAAAGCAACAAAATAAATAATGAAAAATAATATATTTTTTTCCAATAACCACGCAGCGGGTCGCCCATTCGTATCGCTCGTTTGACAACAAAAAATAGGGACACCCAATGCTTTAACTGAAGAAGACATACATTAAACAGGTAATAATTATAATTCACGGTGGACATTGCTTTTGTTGAGCGCTGCAAGCGATAAGAGGTAGCGGGAGCGAGCTTGTATAATAATAATAATAACGTCCAACGATCACATAGGTATATAGATCCTGGACCCTAATCTATCCCTATCCCTGTATCTAGGGACCCAGGAACATTTTTTTTTTTTTATAATATGTGTGGACATCTCACACAACGCCATCTAGCCCCAAACTAAGCAAAGCTTGTGCTATGGGAACCAGATAACTGATACAATACTTAAATACTTTGATACTATGAGTCTCACAACACTCAGACTCAAAACGTTTGCGCTTTTTTTCTGTGCACAAATACTTGTCCTGTCGCGGGAACCAAACCCGTCGTTTCCGCGATATGAGCCGACTTGATCAACCACCACACAGCAGGGGCTATATTTTGTATTGAAATACATTGTGAAAAAGAAGAGCGGATGATTGGGTTTAGAGTTTGTTCTTTGAAGAAGCTCATTTTTAGCAACGATGATGATGTTTTGTATCATTGGAAACAATTAATTGAAACATATCAATAGCTGGAAGACTACTAAACACGTGCCTAAAACTACACTATATAAAAAATATTATCTAAAAATAAAACTGTACTTTCGCGTGTGTCCTCATTTCAAAACACAAGATAGGTTTTGTGAAAATTATGAAATCATGCCATCTGTCGCGTCGTAAAGGTATACAATATCAAGGGGGCGATCATGGAACTTTGATTTAATAGCAAGAGAAGAAATTTCATTCCTATTTTGAAAATTTCCATATTAACTATGCACATAAACTACGCATTGAAACCATATCCATACAAATTTGTGTTCCTACTGGTTGCTATCAATTAATAAATTAAACCATTAAAAAATTAAATTATATTATTTATATAATACTTTATGCACGTTAAAAGTACAAAGGAGGACTTAATGCTAACAGCATTTTCTACCAGTCATCCAATTTAATTATGTATTCTGTGGTACAAACACTCATACTATACACAGAATACATAATTTTTTTTATATCAGGTTTATATAGCATTTGACACGCTCTCACTTAAATGGTACGCATTAGGGTCTTCAGGAACTCTTTCCACGCGCCTCAAAGGGTATCTCGATATTCTCGCTTACCTCCCATCACTTATCCCCCACGCTAAAGGCCATTTAAGCTACATACTGACGATTATTGCCCGAACGCGATATTGATGTTGTATTCAGTAATTTGTATTTCGCAATTTATTTTTAAACGGCTTTAAAGTAAAGTTATATTTGCGCATAACTTTTGGAACGATGCGAATGTATCGGTAAAATGTTGTTATGGCAATTTGTAGTTGTGGCTTCAGAAGAAATGGTATAAATAGGACCTATGTTAATTAATATCGGAGTTATCTGTTCTGCATTGTGGAAGATTGCTTGCACCAGTAGTGAAAAAGAGAACAACTTTTTTTAACTCACTTGTTGTACCTAATTGTTTAGACTGGCCCGATAGCTTAGTTGGTAGTAATCCTGCCTTCTGAACTGTGGGTTGTGTTCGATTCCCACCCAGGACAAACATTTGTGTGATGAACATATGTGTTTGTTCTGTGTCTGGGTGTTATATTGTATTCTATGTACCTATGTATTCACAAACGAAAAGTATCTAAGTATTGTATCAGTTATCTGGTTCCCATAATACAAGCTTTGCTTAGTTTGGGGCTAGACGGCGTTGTGTGAGGTGTCCAAACATATTATTATATTATTATTATTAATGGGCTTGCTATATCATGTTTGACAGTAAGCACTTCGTAATTTGGTATAATTACTATAATAACTTAATAAGTACCTAATATAATTTTGACTTGTAAAAGTGCTTAAAATAGCCTATTTGCAATAAAGTCCTTTTAACTTTGACTTACAGTCTTACATAGAACAATAGAGATACTGCCCGCGGCTTCGCCCGCGTGGCCTATAGGAAGCGAATATTTTTTTTATAGATAATTTAACCACCCATTTCACCCTCTTAGGGTTGGAATTTCGAAATACCCTTTCTTGGTGGATATCTGCACTTTATAAAGAACACACCTTCCAAATTTCAAATATTTAGGATCAGTGGTTTAGGCTGTGCGTTGATCAGTCAGTCAATCAGGACTTTGAATTTTATATGTATAGATGAATAACAACAATAATGGACAAAGAACTACTTAATAGAAAGTATAATGTTGAATGACGTCATTATGGCGTCATCATTATAGGTTACCGACTCAGCATTTGATGAATGCCCTAAGACCTTTTCGGTGAGAACCAATGGTTATGACATTATGATAGGTAAGTACTAGTAAAAACATTTACCCATCATAATTTAATTCCTCAAACACAAAAAGAAAGCAATCACCAAACAAGAGATCTGTAAACCTTTCCTTTTTACGTTACTCATCAAACTTTTGGCGATTATCCTACAAATACGTATTATATCGCAAAATAAAAAGACAATAACCGAAAACGGAATTATTACCACTCAGGGTGGGAGAGGGGAGGTGTATGACATTTGGAGGGGTGACAAAATGGCGGAACATTTAAAAAAGTTTGATTGAGATACGCGAAAACTTTTGATTGTATCCCGAAGATACGATGAAAAACATCGTATAAAATATAAATAAATAACGTTGGAAGTTATGTGAGTGGAGGATTTATATCAGTGTTTTCTTCGTAATAGATAATAATGCCCAACGATCACATACATAGACCCAGGACTCGAACTAGGATTGCCTGTGTTTAGGAACTCAGGAACTACGAGGACCCACAACACCCAGACTCAGAACAAGTAATACTTGCGCTTCTGTACACAAATACTTGTTTTGCCGCAGAAATCGAACCCGCCGTCTCCAGGTTATGAGCCGAACTGCTCAACTACAACACCACAGAGGTTGTCAACATATTATTGTAGTAGTTAATTAAATAGTTGGTTTTGAATATATATTTCTAAGGTGAGCAATGAAATAAAGAATATTTAAAATCTCTCTCTAAAGAACAAACTAATGATTTTAAATAATCCTAGCAATGTACGAGTTTGGTCTTTTTGCTATGGGTCCCGTATGTTTTTTCTAGATTTACTATCTACCTATACATATAAAATTCAAAGTCCTGACTGACTGACTGTATGACTGACTTATATCAACGCACAGCCTAAACCGCTGGTCCTAGAGACTCAAAATTTGGTGAGTGTGTTCTTTGTAAAGTGTAGGTATCCACTAAGAAAGGGTTTTTCGAAATTCCACCCCTAAGAGGTGGTTGAATTAATTTCCTATAGGCCACGCGAGCGAAGCTGCGGGCAGAAGCAAGTCGGTTTATAAATGACGGAGTTCTGATCAACTAAACAAGCAATTAAAACATGAATTCATCACCTCCTTTTTGTTAATTTGGTCAAAAATAACTTGATATTATGTCGCAATCCAATTGAAGAAGATATGGATAAGTCTGAAGAATTGTCAACTTTCTAAGAGATCATATATTATTTTTCCAAACAATTCGCTAAGTTGGAAACCATAAAATTATTCGTTTAACCATGACATCAACTCCAAGAGAACTGATATTTCATTAAAAACTTTGAATAAGTAAACATTGTGTGGCTGGTACTGTTTGCATTTCAGGAAATTGGAATTATATCCAAATCGCTATAATAAATTAGGAAAAAAAAGCTGAAAATAACAGCTTTATGATGCCAGCTAGTTGCGTACGCTACCTACTGGTAGTGGGCTGGAGCATTTGGACTGTCTATAGGTCATCGCGGCCAGTATATAGTCCAAATGTTTTTTTTATTAGTACGAAGTTTTTAGTATTAGTTATCACATCATTGTAGTATTTAGTTGGAAAAAAATTATTTGCTTTGACAATCGTTATACTTTTGACTTTTAAATACCAATTTTAACAGATAATAAATACTTTATTGTAGGGGTGAACATGAAACGTATTGTTTTGTACAAATTATTTTTTTGAAATGTATTTATTGAGTTTTTTATTTTACTGTTTATTCTTTAACACTATAAGCACACTATTTATTATAATTTGATAATTAAATAGTCAATTATAATGTAATAATATGTGATTAATGTTCAACTCACTTGTGCTTTTTGATTATAGAAATGGCTTATGAATTGGAACTCTGATTTAGCGTTATCACACTAATATTATATCACACTATATAAAGGTTAAAGTTTGTATGTGTGTTTGTGTGTATGTGTGTATGTGTGTTTGTATGTATGTGTGTATGTGTGTTTGTGTGTATGTGTGTATGTTTGTTACTCGTTCACACACAAACGGCTAAATTAATTTGGATGAAACTCGGTACCAAGATAGCTTACACACTAGATTAACATATAGGCTAACTTTTATCCCGGAAAAGTGAAATTTTCCAGTGGGATGAGTAAATAATTAAAATATATTTTAATTATTTTTTATTTATATTAATATTATATAATAATTAAAATATCTTTTATCCGCGGGTTAAACCGCGGGGTGCAACTAGTACGTAGATAAAGAAAACTAGTAATTTGACAGAAAAAGTTGCATAATTATAAAATTTATTATTGGGTATAAAGCGATTTTTTGTTTACTCCCAGTTTCACTACAACATACATACAGTTGCTATAAATGCGTTAACTCTCGACAAAGTTAAATTGGCTGACATCGAACGATGGTTGTCGGACGGATACATCGTAAAAATGCTGGAATTGTGCTTGCGTCGCGACATGAACGTTGACGGGTTGAACGAATTTGTCTTTGTTTTGTGAAAATATAAAAAAAAATACTTCTATCAAAATTAGCAAGACCTCCTTTATTGCTATTATTAACTAGCATAAGTGGGATAGGCAAATAATTTAAAAGTATTTAAATATATTAATAATTTAAAAGTATTTAAATTATTTGCTTATCCCTCGGGAAGGTTTCATTTTTCCGGGATAAAATGTAGCTTATGTTTTAATGCAGTGTATAAGCTATCTTGGTACCGAATTTCATCCAAATCCATTCAGCCGTTTGAGCGTGAAGGAGTAACAAACATACACACATACAAACTTTCGCCTTTATAATATTAGTGTGAAAGATACAATAATAATAATAATGACAACAACACCATCTAGTCCATGTTATAAAATAAATAGAGGCGTAATGGAAAATTATTGTCTACGAAATGTCACTTAGCCATGTCATGTCATGTTCTCATTACTTTTTATGAAAAGGTTAACTTCTCACCTTTGCTATTTATAATTAGATAACTTTCCAATAATTTATCTGGATATTTAATCAATACGTTACTCCAATTAAAAATATATGGTAAATAATTGTTTGTTACTGCCATTAAAATAATAATAATAATAATATGTGTGGTCATCTCACACAGTCGCCATGTAGCCCCAAACTAAGCAAAGCTTGTATTATGGGAACCAGATAACTGATACAATACTTAGATACTTTTTGTTTGTAAATACATACATAGAATACAGTATAACACCCAGACACAGAACAAGCACGTATGTTCATCACACAAATGTTTGTCCTGTGTGGGAATCGAACCCATAACCCGCAGTTCAGAAAGCAGGGTCACTACCCACTGAGCTATCGAGCCAGTCAAAAACATTTATCATTATAATTAACAAACAATCGCATAAAAATAACTTTTTTTTTTTATGTTACTGGATGATTTGACGAGCTAGCCGTTCACCCGATGTTAAGCGCCTCGGCTGCCCATAACAGAACAGTGTCAATCGGAACCCCAAAATAGAGTTTCGAGAAACACTGCACTGCGCACATCATCCTGAGACATCAGCACAGTCTGGTAATAAGATTACTCGACTGTGAGATCAGATCACAAAGTCTCAATTGCCCAGTAATTTCACTAGCTACAGTGCCCTTCAAACCGGAACACAGTAGTGCTTGCGCACTACTGTCTACTACTTGGCGGCAGAATAACTGGCAAAGCGGTGGTACCTACCTAGACGAACTTTGCAAGAAAGTCCTACCACCTAGTAATTACTACCACCCACTAATTTAAATGATAATCTTATACACTTAATAATTATACAGTTAATGATTTAAACTAAGTTAGAAATTATACTATACTTTACATCCTGAGACATCAGATTACTAGACTGTGAGATTAGATCATAAAGCCTCATTTACCTATTAATTTCAAACCGAAACACAGGAGCGGACTTATGCTTGGCGGTAGAATAACTGGCAAAGCGGTGGTACCTACCTAGACGACCTTTGCAGAAAAGTCCTACCACCTAGTCCTAGTGTATACCTAGTGTATTATCTCTCTTAATTTATGTCTAAAATCAAAATTCGTTTAAATCAAACCGTTCAAAGTTGAGCAAAATTAATAGACCGTCAAAGGAGCGACAAAATACCGGGACTTGTCATCAATCCACCCCGCCGGTAATTAACGGTCGATTTGCTGATCGGGGGTCAAAGAATAGCAGTAGAGAAGCGAAAACAGGGCATAGGAGTAGGTGACAGCCTCTGGCGGCGTGGTGGTTGAGCAGATCGGCATATAACCCGGAGGCGGCGGGTTCGATTCCCGCGGCAGGACCCGCATGGGACCATGGTTTTTGTAGTTCCTGGGTTCACAGGGAATCCTAAGAGTCCAGGATGTATGTATGTGATCGTTGGGCGTTATTACTATTATTATAGGTTGTTTACTAGATTTTTCAATCGTACTTGCGAGATCTTTACGAGCTCTTACGACACCCACGAGAAAAGATAGGGTAAGTACAAATAAAATGAAAAAATAATTATTGTAGTAGGACAAATAAACATTGTTTTATGAAGCACTAGTTGCGCCCCGCGGTTTCACCTGCGGATAAAAAGTATTTTAAGTATTTGCCCATCTCACGGGAACATTTCATTTTTCCGGGATAAATTGTAGCCTACATGTGAATCCAGTGTATAAGCTATCTTGGTACCGAATTTCATCCAAATCCATTCAGCCGTTTGAGCGTGAAGGAGTAACAAACATACACACAAACACACATACAAACTTTCGCCTTTATAATATAAGCGTGATTTCCACAATTCTTAAAAAAAAGGAAAATTCTATGACTATTATTATTTAAAAAAAAATGTTTTCGTAATTGTCCCTGCAAAGAAAAAATAGGCATCTATAGCTGGAGCATTGATACTATTCCATTCTAATTTAGCTTTTCTTTGCCGATTCCTTTGTAATATTATTTGACGTTTTGACAGCTACCACTAAATAATGGAAAGCAATATTGAGTAACGATTCAAAATAGATAGTACCTAAATTAACGATATAAAGTGGAAAATGGGCATACGATTTAGGTTTAATTACACAAAAACCATTTTTTGTTAATATTTTAATTTATTTCTTTGTTTTAATGACACGGTATTGGCATTGTCAATTCACTTTTATGCTTATGCAAATTTTTTATTCATATTATTTAAGGTCGTCAGACATTGGCGACATAAAACTTTGATACTAATAGAAAAAACATTAGTGCAGCTGGTAAAAAATACACTCATAAAACACAATACATTAAGCAAATAAACACACTGACTAACACAGTTAATTTTAATCCAGCGATCATTGCGTGTTATACTAATTGACTTCTATACAGATCATCCAATGTTCATACGAATGAGTTTGGTCATCAATACTTTACACGCGCTCTAAACGACATAACAACCAATGATGATCACAGAAAATCACACCACAAAGCTAAAGCAGGAAGGCTTAAAGCTGTCTACCATTTGAAAAAGAGTTATGATGCATAAAGCCCAATTCATAATGCTTGGACAGAAGCAGCTAATTGTTAAATACGTTTGACATCCGTTCACGCCATATCGTGTCAACGACTCTGTTATTATACGTGACGTATTAAACTTTGGATTTTAAAATTAGGAATTTAAGGAGTATTTGTAACAGAGTAAGCAACGCCATTTACTGGCATGTCTAGTGTTACAGATGTCCCTAAGGACATTAAGGAATTTAAGGAGTATTTGTAACAGAGTAAGCAACGCCATTTACTGGCATGTCTAGTGTTACAGATGTCCCTAAGGACATTAAGGAATTTAAGGAGTATTTGTAACAGAGTAAGCAACGCCATTTACTGGCATGTCTAGTGTTACAGATGTCCCTAAGCTCCAATGATCTCTTCTTATCAGAAGTGTCGTAAGTAGCTTGTTTGCTACTTATAACATAAAAAAATTATACCTAATGCTAAAACACGTAATTCTTAACATGAATTAGATCTAACAACCGAAACATAAACTGCTTGGTGGTTGGCTTGTTTAAAACATTGGCCAGAAAGAAAACTCATCGTCGTCACCGTCTAAAACACGTCTTCAGCGTACTGGATGATGATCCTATCGTAGATGTAGTATAGACTGCACTAGGACCATTGACCACTAGCCGTTCTGGCTTGATTGTAATTTTTTGCACCGGTATAGCATACCAGAGTAACATAATATAACATCCTCCCTTCGTATGTTACGCAACTTTCCAAAGGGTGGCACTTATCTAGTTGACATAGTCTTCATAAATTTGTGTTCTCGATCCTATTTACACACCTATGAAAATTCTGTCAGCCTAAGTACTTAGGAAGCAAGGAATAAGAAGGTATCCCAATTTATTCCACTGATTTGTAACCTAATGGAACCATTGGGAATCAAAGTGTCGGATGAAACTTTTATAAGCAAAATCGACAACCTTCGTGTTAAAAACTGTAAAACCCAACCTAATAGCCCACAAAGCGGTTTTAATTCAACCCAGCTGTATATATTTGATAAAAATAATACAAAAGAGCTATCAAAAACTGAGACTAAAGCAATAAATTGTCTAAGATTGGAGCCATCAGATGTCACTCCTTTCAGCCCAGCTTTCGTATAAAAATTCTAATTAATAAGGTTCTTGAATTGTGGCGATAAATCATGACACATGTCATATAGTACATTGTGAGGCAAACCTCAATCTGTTGGGACAACAAAAACGACTTCAATAAGGTCTGTAGGCGTATCTTTAAACAATAATCGGGGGTGTACTTTTGCTTCTCGAAAGGTATCTGGTTACAATATAGCCAATTTTTTTGTGAATATTAGTTAGTTGAGGATGTCTTAAAACGTTATTCCTAATTCAGAATAAAAATACTCTAAGAAAATAGTTATAAACAGGACTGTATACAAATAATTTTATTCCCGGAAGACTGAGACGATTTGAAAAATAGAGCAGATGGACAGGCAAGGAAAGCTTATCTCACAGAATATGAGTAAGTCTTGGGTATTTCTCTTTTTCTTTATCGTGATCGAAAAGAAATTATGATAGAGAAAGAAAGATGTCTGAGGGACTTCCTACTGAGAGTAAATCCTGTTAGTAAAAACTCCAATCGAGTATCTATGGTTAACAACCAAGGCTGTGCTGCCATTATTTCTCGACCAGACAATATCATCAAAAGTGCGCCTGATCCAAGAGAACTCTTATAAAATTGAATCAGAGTGTCGCCATTGAAATTAGTTGATACACTCCATGTGTTTGTATTGTAATGTAATTTATGATTTCTTTATGAGTTTTGTTGTATGACCAGGTCAAAAGTAGAAGAGCTTTTAAATATTTTTGAAAAAAAATATTAACAAGAACTAGTTCACTTAAGTAAACAATTGATATTTGGGTACAGATCACCTCGTGATATTATCGGTTCCCTAAAAGAGGTAATTTTCGAGTCCTTGAGCTTTTGGATGGTAAAGGTCTCTAAAAATAAACAAATGACAATTATAGGTATGCGAAGCTGATATTACCTAAGTTTTAGTCTTGGGACTGAGCCACCAAAACAAAGAGATAGGTGTGTACACGGGTAGTGGAGAGCTGTGGAGTTATCAGTCACGTGCATGTTGCTGGCGAGAGCGGACGTTTGCACGAGATGTGTAACTTTGATTGCAATGAGAAATAATGTTATTCTAAATTTGAAATGTGCTATAAAAACTATCTATATGAACTGCATGTGGGATCTGTCAACTTCATAGAATTGGTTCTTTCTTGGTGTTTTTTCACGAATATATTTTTGTATCTTCAATTTTCGTACCCCATCAAAGAGGCTTCATTCAGTACTGCTTCGCCTCGCAGTGTCTTCTCCCACGCACACAGTCAGTTGCAGGATTGTCACTGCAAGCCATAAATTAGATTCATTATTTCATCAAAAGTACTGATAGAGTTAACATTCAAACTGGAAAATTTGGGTATGCTTCTTCAAAGGTTTTTGTAGATAGATAGAGATAGATAGAGAACTCTGTATTGTCTCAGCAATGAAGTACATAATCAGGAATAAATATAATATTTACGAACTAGCGTAACAATGGGCGGTCTTATCGCTGACAGAGATCTCTTCCAGACAACATTTGTATGGACAGTAAGTTTGTAATGCATTCCCATATATTTTCGTCTTTATTTTAGGTCCTTTTCTTTTCCCAAATTTAATACTGGATGCACATTCTTACATGCTTCCCTGGTAGGTATCTAATGTAAAATTACTACCAATTTTTATATGTACAAAATGTTTACCTTATACAAATCGCGTATTTAACTATCAATTGAATAAATTGGGTACTTGCACGAAATGGGAAACTAATCTTTTGAATAAAAAACGACTGTACTTTACGATTATTAATGTAAGTAACTGTAGTATGAAAAGTTTGCCTATACACTGTTTTTGGTCTCATAAGTATGACTTTAGCCATTTTTTCAACTAGATCGAGTCAGTTTGATTTGTTTTTTTGACGTGCGTTATGTAGCTTTTGGTTCCCAGAAGAAGGTTATCGATTATATTTGAAACGTTTAATTATCTGATGTAGATGTGTGCATTATATTACTTGTTAATGTCACAGCCCTATTTCTAGATCCTGTAAATCATGCTCATACTCTGCAATATTTTTATTCCCAACTATACGCTTTGATTCAGACTCCCATTGTGATCCAGTTAACAATATAGCCTCGCTAATGCACCCACATTTTGTACTTTTAGTACGTCTGCCTGGTTTTTGCCACCTATGGCGAAATTAGTCGAAGTGCTTAGCGTAATTTTAAAGCTTTCAATTGCTTATCTGAAACAAAATTCCAAAGTTCCTAATATGATTCACCCGAAGCAAGTTGCTTATGAATGGCAATAAATGTTCTTAGGGTATTTTTGAATGATATAGCGTGAATTCATTTTCATGTGCGAATCAACAAAGAATTGTGACTACTTAATAATTTCTTGTAGGATTTTTATTGCAATGTGTGTGTTTTCTTTGTTTGGTATTGTAGTAGCTATAGAAACCACTACATTTTTTTTTGTTTAAATTGTATAGTGTGGTGTTTATTTTATTATAATAGCTGAACCTGACGAGGACTAGCTTCTACATTCAAAACCTTATCGTTGATTATGGTTCTATCTTTATAACGTTTTAGCTAATAAGACAATGTTGTGAATGTCAACCTTATATTAGTAGCCACAGAATTTGTATGCTACATTCTTACATAATGTAACTGATAACTGTTATTCTGACTCATTTGAAGAGTTCGCTTTACGCTCTTGTAACAATTTCTCAATAATAGTATCGATTTCTAGTATTCTTTAACTCATATTTTTGACAGTTAAAATAACTTTAAGTGTAGGAGGTGATCGTGAAAATTTAATTGCAATGCAACAGGAGAAATTTCTAAACTAACTATGTACATAAACTGCGTATTCGAACTGTCAAATCCATACAAATTTGTGTTTCTAATGGTTGCAATCGAGATACGTGATTTCCTAGCTGGTCATATTATTGGGAAGATTGAAACACAACTGTTCAAAGCTTTGTCAGTAACATATTTAGTAATCTGTGGCTTTATTCGCGTTGGACCATAAATCAATGCGGTAGACGTGAGCCACCTTTGTGGGCCCGGCCTGTTGCCAGGTCTAATCCTTTAAGAGTTTTCTTATGGTCTCAATGGTGAAGTGTATGTAAAATCATCAGAAGCTGCATTTGCTGAATGCGGCAGAATTAGCTTTTTATTATTTAGCTAGTGAAATTACTGGGCAAATGAGACTTTATGATCTGATCTCACAGTTTAGTAATCTTATTACTAGGTTGTGCTGATGTCTCTGGATGACGTGCGCGGTGCAGTGTCACGCGAACCTCTATACTTTAGAGTTCCAAGTGACACTGCAGCTGATATGGGCAGCCGTGTCGTTTAACATCAGGCGAACGGCTAGCTCGTCACGTCATTCCTTAACATAAAAAAAAAGAATTGCGAGAGAACAATCGATCTAGAAAATACAAATAAAAGTTCTAGATTTCATTATTTTTATTTTTTGTCATTGTATTTTCATCGTTATCATTTTGGTCATGAACCCAAGTATTATAATTAAGTCATTAAATGTTAAAAAAAATTCAGATTAATTGATATTGAATATTTAAAAAAATGTATCTATACGATTTATAATTTTTCGAAATTTTATGTTAAAAGAAGGTTAATTGGAAAAGTTTACGACAGATATATAAAATTATTTGTAAGGTTTGTTGAGATTGAAATTTTGGAGTTACTTTAGAAAAAACTAATTAAAAAGAAACAATTAGTTGTTAATAACAATATCATGTAACCAATACACAAGCAATTTTTTTCTAAAAAATATGATGCCCAAATACTACTACTTTTGGTTGATTTGTCTGTTATTTCTGCATGTACTAGATCCCATCCACACAACTGTTTACTGTTGAGAATCACAATTCGTCACCATCCCACTTTCATCCAAAAGCCCTGTTTAATATGCCTTTTGTCATTTTATTAATACCTTCCACCATCCACTGCGACTGAATGTGATATTTACGTACTGACAAATAGTTCCTCTTGTCATATCTCTTGTCACACTTTGATTAAAATGATGACGATTGTTTGGTTATAATTAATTATGGATAAAGTTTGTTGAATGGACGAATTGAATTATCAAATGTTTGAATGGGAGGAAGAGATAGTCAAGTGTGATGTTGATGGATTAGCGTGTGAGATATTTAAAGTCATTAATTTAGTTCTTTGAATTTTTATCCTTATCAATTATTGCCTTAGATATATTTCCTTTTTGTTAACTATTTAGTACCACATCTGAATTGTAAATGTACTTACTACTATATTTTACCCTTTCATTCTTTGGCACACTTTACTTGAGTATCATTAATGATCCTTGCATCGGCTTTGGCCATTTTCTCTGTTTCAATTTTGATCTTGATTTTTTTATTTGCAATCATTGGCTCGGGTTGGTATTTTCTGTGTTACTTGATGATTTCCTACTTTATTTATTTTTTATTTCAATAATCATTAATACACCACTCAATTACACTTAAAAAACTTATATTACCTACTTATATTGGTCACGTGCTTTTTTACAGTTCAGAACCCGAAAGACTACAAAAAATAATTAGGTTTTGAATTATTTTTTGTTGCGTTTCGGTCGGGCACAGCACAGAAGACTTTCGATTTGGCTCAGCACATTATCTGCATTTCAATTGTAGTTCAATTTGTAGTCTTTATGTCAAGCACGCAACTAAGTGTAAGAGTTTTGGTGGGAAAAGGAAAAAGATCACGTCGCCACATTGTATTATTTTCCAAAACTTGTATTAATTTCAGTGTTAGTGCATAAAACTGGTGGCATTTTATTCGTTAAGTGCTGGATTGCAGGAATGAGTGTGGGAAAGTGGTATAATGATGGTGAAACGTTTCTTTTCGTGTTGTTTCCAAAACTCCATAGAAGCTTCAAGTAAAGTTGCCACCACTTTACTAGGAGTATGACTTTGACTAGACTATGACTTGACTTGATGACTTCGACTGTGAAGTGACACATATTTGCGTGAAATATCATTAACTTGATAAATTATCAATTACTTGACACTGGATAAATACACAAAAGTGTGGAGCCAAAACATAAAATATAAAAAAAAAAACTAAGTGTAATTCTACTCGATCATACAATGTGACAATTTCAAAACAGAGCATTATAACTATTAAACATTATGATCTATTCTTGCACTAAAGCAGCTTTATTACTGTGAGTCAGATCTCAATGACTATTAAAACCACCATAAAGTTTGAACATCCTAATTCCAGGCCAATACGTTTTAAAACACTGATGATCGACTTCCTCTAGCGTGGGTAGTGTGCATGTAGTGATGTGACAATATGTCGATGTTAGTTATCGATAGAAAATAAATTCAATTGATAAAATTACTCGCATGATCTCTAAAACCAGAAAAGCTACTAACACTGCCGGGATAAAAAAGCCCTCAAAAATATGAAAAGTTCGCCTGGAAATGCTTAAAATGCTTAATATAAGCCAGCCCTATTAAGATTGTTAAACAGTTCAATTACTCTATGATATGGCTTTTTGCATTAAGATTTTATCGACTTAGTCAACAATTATTGTTAATTTGATTTCACTGTATAATTCACATTTCACAAATGAAATCCGTAATTTCTAATGTACCAATTTCTGCAAAAATTGTTTTTTTAACTTCTCAATATTGTTCTTTCAACGTCATCAAGAACTGGAAGACGTCTTCTGCTTTTGTTTATCTTATATAATATCATTTATTATTATTTTACATTTCTTATCTTCAATAAGCAAATAACAAACATTTTTATTTTTAATTTTAACTTAATTAAAAAATATCTATATTTACTACTCGTTGCGCCCCGCGGTTTCACCCACGGATAAAAAGTATTTTAATTATTAGCTTATCCCACGGGAACATTTCACTTTTCCCGGATAAAATGTAGCCTATGTGTTAATCCAGTGTATAAGCTATCTTGGTACCGAATTTCATCCAAATCCATTCAACCGTTTGAGCGTGAATGAGTAACAAACATACACACATACAAACTTTCACCGTTATAATATTAGTGTGATAGTGTAATATAAATTTTTATTTCGTTTTTTTTTTAAACTATTTTTAATATGTTTTATTATTTATTTCATATCACCTTACCAGCAATCAAATGTGATTGCCCCAGTACAGATAAATCTATTTTTATACCATTAACAAAGTTACAATGCAGGGTATTCTTGTTTTCTATGTGTCAATCCCTGGCGGGTAAATGTCATCGATAAAAATATCACATTTTTACTTGCACAGAACATCACTACCAGTATCATAGGATTAAATTAACATGATTAGATTGTTCTTAATACGTGTGAGACGCGAGAGGCGTCAATGATGATTAGTGACTCATGATCAGGCCACGAAGATGTTCTGTGTTTGGCATACTTTTTTTTTACAAATTAGGAATATTATTATTAATATTATTACCAATCATTTTCAATTACATTCCATACTGTGACTGTTAATCTAAAAAAAAACGCGTATTCTGAATCTTTAATAGTAAACAATTCGGTCAACGGTTCGATTCCCGCGGCAGACCATGTGCACTGAAAAATAAGCGCCAGTACTTGTTCTGAATCTGGGTGTTTTGGCACCATGGTCCTCGGACCAAAACTACGAGTAGTTCCTGGGTACCTAGACACAACGAATCCTAGTTAGTGTCCAGAATCTACGACACAAGGAATCCTAGTTGGGCGTTATTATTATTATGTATGTATTTACAAACAAAAAGTATCTAAGTATTGTATCAGTTATTCGGTTCATAGTACAAGCTTTGCTTAGTTTGGGGCTAGATGGCGTTGTGTGAGATATCCACACATATTTATTTATTTCTAATGTCGCTATGTTGACAATTGCAAATTTTTTACTGGACATATCTACATATATTTTTTTTTTAACTTTGTTATGTTGACAATGAAGATCTAAGTGAACCAACTTCATCTTCCGTTCGCCTTAAATTTCACCAGCTTACTCATCAAATACAGCATGCGTAAAGACTTTTACTTCAAAACTACGGTTTCACTACCACATTTTCTTTAACCAAAATCTCAAGCGGCTTTTAAAAAAGAATATTATATGACACTTATGTCCAAGATTATCATAATGATGTGTTAATATATTCAAACATTAAGCAGAGCTGGAGCATGTCAGCAGTTACTTCTAAGAATAATCAGCTATTGATTATATCATAATCTTGACTTAAATTGCGTATTTTGGTGATAATCACGACTTGAATGATAATGAACTGGGTGAAGTCAGGTTTATATAAGCTACGAGCTTCTGCCCGCAGCTTCGCCCGCGGCATGGCCTATGGAAAAATAATTCTTCATTTCACCTTTTTAATTGTGGAATTTCGAAAAATCTTTTCTTAGCGGATGCCTACGTCATAACATTTTACTAGGTGGTAGGACTTTGTTGCAAAGTTCGTCTAGGTAGGTACCACCGCTTTGCCAGTTATTCTGCCGCCAAGCAGTAGTGTGCAAGCACTACTGTGTTCCGGTTTGAAGGGCACTGTAGCTAGCGAAATTACTGGGCAAATGAGACTTTATGATCTGATCTCACAGTCGAGTAATTTTATTACCAGTCTGTGCTGATGTCTCAGGATGATGTGCGCAGTGCAGTGTCGCGTGAAACTCTATCTTTTGGGGTTCCGAGTGACACTGTTCTGTTATGGGCGGCCGTGTTGCTTAACATCAGGTAAACGACTAGCTCGTCACATCATTAACTAATATAAAAAAAAAACTATCTGCATGCCAAATTTCAGCCCGATCCGTCCAGTGGCTTGGGTTGTGCGTTGATAGATCACTATGTCAGTCAGTCAGTCAGTCACCTTTGAGTTATATATATTTAGATTTCTTTTGAATTGAGTTATGATAAATTTGCTTTAGGCTACTTCCCAAAAAATATAAGATTAATTACACAATTACATTACACAGGCATCTCTTCTGTGGTGTGGTGGTTGAGCAGGTCGGCTTATAGCCCGGAGGCGGCGGGTTCAATTCCCGTGACAGGACAAGTATTTGTGCACATAAAAAAAGCGCAAATACTTGTTCTGTGTCTGGGTGTTGTAGGTCCTCGTAGTTTCTAGGTCCCTAGACACAGTGAATCCTAGTTAGGGTCCAGGATCTATGGATGTGATCGTTGGGCGTTATTATGATTATTAATGGTGTAACCACAAAAGATTGAAACAAGCCTGAGACAAATGTTAAACCAACTTGTACTATTGTTAAACACACGCCTGTCTAAGCCCTGTTTATGTATTTGTGGTTACACTATATATATATATATTAGGTCTTTACCTATGAAATTGCCGTTTTGTTTGAAAAAAGTTAGAGTATTTTTTTTTTCGAACTTATTTATTTCTTTTATTCAAAGTAATCACCCCTGCAATCAATGCATCTTCGCCAACGCTGTGGCAGTTTATGGATGCCCTTCTTGAAAAAATCAGCAGGACGGGAGACAACAAACTCTTCAAAGGCGTTTTGTACTGCCTCTCGGGAATTGAATTTTTTTCCCGCTAAAAAGTTGTCCAAATTTTGGAAAAAGTAATAGCCGGTAGGCGCAAGATCTGGTGAGTATGGCGGATGAGGGAGAGCTTCCAAACCCAACTCATGCAGCTTAGAGACGGTCTGTTGTGCAGTATGGGGTCGCGCGTTGTCGTGAAGTAGCAGTGGAGACGACCGATTGACCAAAGCTGGTTGCAGACGTGCGAGTTTCGCCATCATTGTGGTCAGTTCTTCAATGTACACATCTGCAGTAATGCTCTCGCCGTTTTGTAAAAAGCTATGATGAATCACCAGCACTAGACCACCAAACTGTGACCATCACCTTTCTAGGGGTCATTTTTCGTTTTGCACATTGCTTTGGTACCGAACCAGGATCTAACCAACTTGCTGAGCGCTTTCGATTGTCAAAAAGAATCCATTTTTCGTCGCACGTAACAATTCGGTTCAAAATTCCTTCATTTCTGTGCCTGTTAAGCAGCGCAAGGCAAGTCTATCAAGCTTTTTTATCTTGCCAATCTGTCGCAAATGGACCAATATTGTTTTGATGCTAACATCAAAAGCTGCTGCCAGCTCAGCTGTAGATTGAGATTCATCAGCTTCCACAATCGCCTTTAATTCATCATTGTTGACCAAAGTTTCCGGACGACCACGAGGTTCATTTTTCAAGTCAAAATTCCCAGAACGGAACCGAGCAAACCAATAACGGGTTGTACGTTCGTTTGTTCGTACAGTTCTCTCCGTAAACGTCGTTGATGTTACGTGTCGTTTGTGCCGCGTTGGTGCCACGACGGAACTCATATTCCATAATTACACGAAATTTCAAAATATCCATTATGAGGAAAAATGTTGAAATGTAATGAAAATACAACGCTAATCAATAAACAAAAGACTTATATTGTAAATAGAATGTCATATTTTTAAAACAAAATTAATTTGAATTTAGAATTCATAGCCAATCAAAACTTTTTTTTGTTTGAAAAAGTCTGTACTGCAATACGGCAATTTCATAGGTAAAGACCTATTATATATGCTCGGGGTTAGGCAAGGCGGGCCAACTATAAAACTGTAGGGCTTCATCATGCGTACTGGGCCGTGTCCGGAGCTAGAATGATCCGTAGTACTTTTTTTTTTTTTTTTTTTTTTTGAACGAGCTAATGCTGTTGGTCTCTATCGACCTTTACAGCGTCACCGGGCGGGAGGGCGGGCGCTTAGGGCGCCCAGCCGTCAAAAGTGGGAGGCAACTAGCTCAAGGGCACCCCTGGGGTGCGAGCCTCGGCTTGGGCCGTTGCCGGGATAAGAGGATCGAGAAGACTACGTCCACTGGAAGAGTGGACCCTATTGAAAGTCGCGACCGTTCTAGCTAACCTACGGGGGGTACGTCGACCTCGCCGGCGGGGTCGGTGTCTGATTGTGTTACGCTGGTATCCTATACCGGTGCCGAAAGCGGTACCTGAGCCAGAAGGGCTAGACTGGTCCGGTGATCCTAGCGCAGCCGATACTACGGCTGCTATAGGATCATCCGGGTCGCTCAAGACGTGTCTCGGGCGGCGACGACGGGGTGAACTAATAATCCGTAGTACACCGAGCGCTTCCTTTTTATAGGCAGATGGGTGGGGGACCGATGACAGTTACCGGTGTTGCCATTGTAATAAATTTAAATGCTACCGCAGGGTAAATTACGGTACTACCCACTGCCCATAGAGTTTATAACTGGACGTTGCCGCTGTATATATATTTAGCAGTGTTCTTTCGACCGATAATGAAATGCGAATGTTTGTGTGTCCTTTGTGTGAGTGTTTCACTCCGCAATAGCAGTTCAGATTTAAATGAGATTTGAAAAATAAATAGCTTATTCGCTGGCTTCACACATAGGATAATTTATATCCGCGGGTGAAATCGTAGAGTGAAGATAGTCAACATTATTTTTAACCGACTAAAAATAGAGGTGGATCTTAATTCGACTGTATTTTCAAATGTTTGTTACCTCAGAACTTTCGACTGGGTGGACCGATATTGACGACTTTTTTTTGTTTAAAACTGGTGCTTTTTGTAATGCGTATTTGGATTTCAACTACATTAATGATGTTCTCATCGGGGTTGAAGTTGGTCCAGTTCTGACAATGGCGTCCATAAGAAAACCATATAAGTCTGAAGTCAGTTTTTTACGCTTTGCATTTCTTATTTGAAAAAAGAATACGACAACGGCCCAACAATTAACCAAACAGGAAGGCTTCTTCACCAATTTCCGTCGAGTTATAGCTCCTTTGTGCTTCTAATGGTGACATATTTACCATACAATGACACGCCAAAGAAAACATCTTATGACGTGTTATCAGTTCATATTGGACATTTACATACATTGAAACCTGTTAATTTGGTGGGATGCTACCTACTTACGTGGCAATTTGGGTACGAAGAGATTATAATACAAAATACAAATATAGATAGATAGATAGAAAATGCTTTATTGCACAAATAACAAATGTAGGTACAAAGGCGAACTTAATGCTAGAGAGCATTATCTTCCAGTTAACCTGGGTGTAAAATGTAAATTTTTGCAGGGCAGTGCAACGCAGCTTAAATATAGATTGTCTAGATAACATATAAAAACACTAACATAAATTTAATTTTCTTGTATCCCTATTCACATACATAGCTACTTAATTACTACAAATTTGACCCGTATAAACTAGGAGTTTGTTTTAGTTATATATATGTATACACTACACATTATAAATAACATAAATAAAATATAAAAATGTTTATTGACATAAGTATTATTACATTAAATTAATGAATCCATAGATTCCCGGACTAGTTTTTAAACTGTATATCAGGAATCAGTGGCTTCTCCCAATATTTTTACATTTTTATTATTATTGTGTCATAAAAAAAACACGCAGTGAAATCTACAGAAAAAAAAACTTACAGTGTAGAAAAAAATTATTTACCCTACAACACACACTCATCGGTATCAACGTGTGTGTATGTGTGTGTCAGTATAAGACAGCCTCTGTGGTGTGGTGGTTATGCAGGTTAGCTACGACTTTCAAATGAATGCACTTGACAGAACAACTACTATTACTATTAAAAAGCCTCTGTGGTGTGGTGGCTTAGTAGATCGGGACTCGGAGGCGTCGGGTTCAATTCCCGCGGCAGGATAAATATTTGTGCACAGAAAAAGAGGCAAATACTTTTTCTGTGTCTGGGTGTTGTGGGACCATGGTCCTCTAACCTTCCCTAGACACAGGGAATCCAGGTTCCAGGATCGTTATGTGATCGTTAAGCGTTATTTATTTATTTTAAGCAATCAGGGTTGGGCAATGCTGATAAAAATCTTCTAACAATGAACTCAGTATTAAGTGAAAGAAAGAAAAGAGAAAAAGAAAGAGAATAATTTTCTATTTCTATCTCTCTTGTTTCTCTCGTAATCGTATTGAATTCATCAAATTTGTTTTAGCTGCCAGGTTAAGTCCTTTTGATTCAGCTATTTCAAGGGACTTGATAAAGAGTACAGACAGCGTAATATTTTACCTTATAGTTAGTCCTTCGTGACTCAGCCTTAAAGATAATGCTATATTTGATTGGCCCGATAGCTCAGTTGGTAGTAACCCTGCTTTACTTCGGTACTGTGCCAATGTCTCAGGATGACTTGCACAGTGCAGTGTCACGCGAAACTTTACATTTTAGAATTCCGACTGACACTGCAACTGTTATGAAATATAATAATAATAATACGTGTGGACATCCCACACAACGCCATCTACCCCCAAACTAAGCAAAGCTTGTACTATGGGAACCAGATAACTGATACAATACTTAAATACTTTTTTTTGTAAATACATACATAGAATACAATATAACACCCAGACACAGAACAAACATCGATGTTAATCACACAAATGTTTGTCCTGGGTGGGAATCGAACCCACAACCCGCAGTTCAGAAAGCAGGGTCACTACCTACTGAGCTATCGGGTCAGTCAATGTAACAGGTTAAAGTCTAGCTCGTCACGTCATTCAACATAAAGCATTATAATCATTAATAATGACCATAGGTACGCATTTCATACAAAGTTTACAGGTTGGAGTAGAAATATACTTAGATACCTACTAATTTTTGTTTAGTAGGTAGGTACACATTAAGCAAGATATCTAACTTAGATATCGGCTTTTAATTGACCTGAGTTTAGCCGTTATTTATCTTACTAAACGATACCTAATATATAAATTAGGTATTTAGGTTTTTTCTACTCGGCTAGCAAAATAATATAATTAAATGCAGAAAAACAATACTTAATAAAGTTGAAATAAGTATCTAATATCGAAAAATTCGTTTTTTATTTTTCGATATTAAAGTGGATTATGGAATCCACTTTAAGAAAATGATCGCAGCATCCCATTTAAAATACCTCAAGCATTATCGAACATAATCTTTCGTTATAAAAATAATTCGAGACCATAAATCGACTGCATTCGTAATGTATCACCCATTAAAATCGAATTATAAAAAACCAGTATTCATTTACCCCTCGAAATAACTAAAACTCTGTGAAAACTATATTATTATTGTGTATTGGAGGTCGAGTTACACTGGTTAATATGATTGGGACGACGGCTGGTAGATGGCGGTAGCGCTGCATAAACTTTGCGCAGGATTGGATTTCGTGTAGATTCGGAGCTTGTAGTGACATCTAGCGACGAGTAGCTGAACCATTTAAAAATCAATTATTTTGTCGTTTTCTTATTATTGGCAAAGATTTGTTGTTGGTTAGAAAGCATTTTAAGTTAAATAAAGAAGTAATATTTTTTTAAATTGAATTAATATAAATATTTCGAATAAGAAAGTTGTGACTTGTTAAATTACTAATCTACATTAATAAATAATTACCCAACGATCACATAGATTCTGGACCGTAACTAGGATTTTCTGTATCTAGAGACTTAGAAACTACGAGACTATTATGGTCCTACTACACCCACACCCAGAACAGTTATTCGCAAATAAATAAATAACAATATTTCATATTCTTTGAAATATTCAGCAAGCCGTTCAATAGTTACTTATAGTCATTTATAGGTCGGATAGTCACACACATGGAAGGCAAACAGCGTTCCGTTTTTACCCATAGTGTCTCTTCTTCTTATTTAAGAGTCCAGCTCTTGTCGGTGGAGTAATCGCCATCGTTCTCGGTCTTCGGCCAACGTTTTAACCTCCCTGTACGACATGACATCTATTTTTTTTTTTTTTTTTTTGCCCATAGTGTACGGAACCCTAAATCATCAAAATAAAATGAGAGTGATCATACAAAACACACCTAATACATTAATACTAATTTAATTAATAATAATAATTGATACGTTTTTCATTAATCAGATAAAAGCTATTTATTGGATAAAACAAAACGCAGTGAAGATAAAAATGAATTTAGTAGAACACTGCAATAATATTGGTACTTTTATTTTAGTCAGATTATAATTTGTTAGTTAAATAACATTTATCCAGCCGTTGAAAAATCGCACCTAAGACCTACAATTTACGTACATCACGAAATCTCACATACGAGCATTGACCTCTATTTCCACGATCGCCTTTATTTTTTTGGAAACGTGAACAATTATGAGTCATAATCTTCATAAAACTTTAAATAAAGATTTAATGCTCCCACGGATGGGGTAATAAAGATAATTTTAATACAAGCCTCGGTACACGAGCTTCGAGATTCAAATCTTGCGCCCGCGCAGTCTCAAAACACGTTTTTTATCTGATCGATCAGTGGGCGTGGCTGATCTTTCTTCGGATCCTATGCCTGTCTCTGTCACGTTTTCTTAACGCAGCCGTGTTGGAACGAGACAGAGGTCGTTCCGCTTGATCGATTCCGCTTTGAATTTCCCATGTTTTTCTCGGAATGTTATTGTATACATACACCATGGAAGGACGTGCAAATATGTTGGAAATTATGAGAGAATCGAGCTTATTTTAAGATTTGAAATGCTGTTGAGTTTTGTCATGATAAATATCTTTGGATTTATGATTGTTAAAGGCTTTTGAACTTTAGTCTTTGTCTATGATTTTTCCCACGCCACGTCATCAGTCCAATACGTCCCGACTGCTGGAATACGGGCCTTTTCTAATCAGGGGGAAACTTTGGTTGCAATGCAACAGAAGAAATTTCCATACTAACTATACACATAAACTGCGTATTGAAGCTGTCTGCCAAGAAATTAAGAGTTCCTACGGAAAATGGGTGAAACCGCAAAGGATTAGTGGATTAAATTAAAATTGAAACCAACCTTATACATTAATTGAATCTTAGGTATCCAAAATCCAGACTCTACCATTTGCATTCCTTAACTCTACCTTGTACATTCCTTAGCTCTACCTACTCTACAGTGATGCTAAAACCTTTCAATCATTTACCCCCACCCTATATAATTACTTAGTTATGGAGCATTCAAACTCCACTGATGAGCCGCAAGGCGTCACGCTTCACCTTTTTCTACATTTTTTAAGCAATTTTTTATCTGTATTTTAAAAACAAAAAACATTTTTAATTACCGTAGGACGTTCAACATCGATTTTTTGGTTGCAGATGCCGATTTTTGTTTTGATGTGGTTGATTTAAAAGGTTTGAGCAGAAAATTTGAGCTATTTTTAGCAGCGAGGTCAGGGAATTGTAGAGATCATTCATTTATGAGCGACTTAAAGAAACGTTTCACTTTTTAGCTGGTGTATATCTTTTACGTATTTCTTTATGTCTCAGTCAATCAGTCAATTGGTAACCAATACATGTAAAAAACATCTTTACGCAAGCTTGATTTGGGGAGTAAGCAAGTGAATGCGTAAAGAGGCGAACGAAAGTAGAAAATTGTTGTTTAACGTAGATCTCCAATGTTAACATAACAAAGTTAAAAATTGCTTAAAATTTCTATTATTATGTTATGTCCGGTAAAATTACAATTTACAATTTCAAGATGGCGACATTAACATTAATCAAAGCAAAATCAAAGTTATACCGGCCGATAGATGGAGCTATACTAAAGAAGTATTACTTCAGTCGTGTGGTCTAAAGCACACTCGTTTTTTTAGAGTGTATACATTACTAAAAGTAAGTAGATAGGTAGGTACCTTAGAGCTAGAGAAGTTTTACTTCAGTCGTGTGGTCTAAAACACACTCGTTTTTTTTGAGTGTATAGATTATTAAAAGTACTTACTTTAAATAATACTACTATCTACTTAGACACCTATCTACTAGGTATGCATGCATACCTATATACTAGCATGATGCTAACTTTAGGTATCTAGGTCGTTCCAAAACCAAAATAAAAAACTTGTGAGGTGTCAAGTGACACCCGGATGGAACGAAGTTCCTTTCGATTAATTATTTAGTGGAGGAATTGTAATAAAAATTTTTTTTTTAAAAGTTATATATATATTTTTATTATTAACAAATATAATGTAATATATACTTAATTAGACGAAACGAAAATAACTGGCTTGCTTTCTATGAGAGAGAGAGAGAGAGACGCACACCGCACGGCTTACAACTGTAGCAAAAAGTGTCGTTACAACTTTTGGTCTTAATTTTTTTCGTCTAGCCCCCTTTCGCAACGCGCGATAAGGAACTTCGTTGTAAAAGAACTACGCGACTCTCGGTTACGATGTCACAGATGACTGTGCTAGGGTTGCCACGGCTCGGTGACCGCGGAACGTAATTTTTATCGTTGTGCTCACATCTGAAACTTCAGGATTAATGGGCCGCCGCGTCTAGTCATACGGTTACGCCGAACGCCGTAAAAACGCTATGCGCAATTCAGTTTTTGGATGTAGAGTAGGATAAAAGATGGAGAAGGTAAAGGAAAACAACAAAGTAAGATGCAGTTTTTGGATATAAAAGTTTTTTTAATGACAAGCTTCTGCCCGCAGCTTTGCCCGCGGCGTGGCCTATGGGAAAATAACTCAACCACCCATTTCACCCTTTCAAGGGTGGAATTTCGAAAAATCCTTTCTTAGCGGATGCCTACGTCATAACATCTATCTGCATGCAAAAGCCCGATCCGTCCAGTGGTTTGGGCTGTGCGTTGATAGATCACTATGTTAGTCAGTCAATTAGTCAGTCACCTTTGAGTTATATATATTGAGATAGGCTATTTTGATTAGATTTTAATGGTTTTAGATCAACAGGAGTTTAGTATCCTGTAGGGACCAATTTTTAGGATTTTACTACTTAATTATTTAATAATTGGTTCATAAATCAAAATTTTAACCATAAATAATAATAATAATAATAACGCATTCTGGACCCTAACTAGGATTCCCTGTGTCTAGGGACCCAGGAACTACGAGGACCATGGTCCACAACACCCAGACTCAGAATAAGTATTTGCGTTTTTTTTTTCTGTGCATAAATACTTGTTTTGCCGCGGGAACCGAACCCAACGCCTCCGGGTTATGAGCCGACCCTCTCAACCACCACACCGATGAGACGAACTCTTGCAGAATAGTTCTACTACCTAGTAAAACAATAAAACCTATATCAGGAGTTAACTGGTAGAAATCTTAGGCTAAGTATATCATAAACATCATAAAAATCATATCCTACCTTATTTACCTCGATTGACCGATAGCTCAGTTGGTAGTAACCCTTCCTTATGAACTGCAGGTTGAGGGTTCGATTCCTACCTAGGACAAACATTTGTGTAATGAACATCGATGCTTGTTATATTGCATTCTATATATGTATTTACAAGCTTACTAGATGGCTGTGTGAAATGTTCGCAAATACATTTATTATTATTACTATCTATACATATAAAATTCACAGTTCTGACTGACTGACTGACTGACTTATATATCAACGCACAGCATAATCCACTGGTCCTAGAGACTTGAAATTTAAAGGGTGTGTTCTTTGTAAAGTGCAGGTATCCATCAAAAAGGTTTTTTTGAAATTCTATTCCTAAAAGCGTGAAATGGGTGGTTAAATTATCTATAAAAACATTTTTCTCCGTTTCTTATAGGCCACGCGGGCGAAGCCACGGTCAGAAGCTAGTTATTATTATATCATCTTTTGTCATATTCATGTTGCTAAGAATGTAAGAACTTGCCACATCCAGCCCTGATTTGTTCATCCCCACCATCCGACCTTTAATTGCTCTCATCTTGATACGGCTGGTATATCGAGCGGCAAAATGGGTTTTTCGCCGGTAAACGCCAGCAACTTTGTGTGGCATTATCGGATTTGTTACCGGTTTTTGGTACAGGAAGCTGTGTTACACTGTTGTACATGACAATGTTGGGATTCGATTAAAATCTGCCTGCAGTGCTTTCAATTGAACTGGAAAACTATAGTCGAAGATCGGGCTCAGTGACGTACCTTGAAAGAGGCTTATATAGCAGTGGACTCATATAGGCTGATGATGAGAATAGAATGGGATATTCAATAAATCTATACATAAAAAATGCAAAGTCCTGACTGACTGACTGATTTATATATCAACGCCCAGCCTAAACTGCTAGTCCTAGAGACTTGAAATTTGAAGGGTGTGTTTTTTGTAAAGTGTAGGTATCCGTTAATATAGGGTTTTTCGAAATTCCACCCTTAAGAGGGTGAAATGGGTGGTTAAATTATGTATGAAAAATCTTCTTCGTTTCCTATAGGTCACCGGGCGAAGCCGCGGGCAGAAGCTAGTAATAAATAAACGCCCAACGATCACATACGTAGATATCTTGAATCCTAACTAGGATTCCCTGTATCTAAAGACCCAGGAACTACGAGGACCATGGTCCGACAACACCTGGGTATTGTAGAACCAACGCAACGTCTCTTGTGTCTGGACACAGAACCAGTATTTGGGCTTTTTTTCTGTGCACAAATACTTGTCCTATCGGGGGAATTGAACCCACCGCATCCGGCTTATGAGCCGACCTGCTCAACTACCACACCACAGAGGCTGTCAATAGAATAGAAAAACTCTTTTTTGCGTATACCAACATAAAAATAAAACTAGACATTAGAGTGCTATCTATTATAGCACAAGGGGGGGCTTTATCACTAAAAGTGATCTCTTAGAGGCTACTTTTGGATGGATTGTATCACAAGAATTTAAAAAAGTCAGCGGTGAACAATATTTAAAACAAAAAAATATACATTTAACTAAATTTTCGTTACATTTACGTCTTCACTGGTGATACTTAAAACCTTTGACTTCAAGCTCTGTCGGTATTTTGGAGGAAAAGATAAGGTTGAAACTTACCAAACGCAGCTCCTCAGTTAATTCTTCGTGCGGCTTCTATATTGAATTTGGACTGACCATTGCTTAGACGGTCTATTCTAGGTAGACAACTTTAAGAGTATCGTTAGCAGCTATCACCGGCATAGGTAAAACATGGGCATAAATATGATTTTCATCTTTTCCATATTAATCTCAAAGTAAACTACTGAAATCATTGAGTAAGGCACTGAGGTTCTTTAGCGACTCCTTCATTATAGGACCGCATGTTTATTTGCTACTTCTATAGGCATAAACAAGTTTTTCGTCATTTAAACGTGGTACTCATACTCCTGCGGGGCAGGAACCTTGCATGTCTTTTAATAGACAAAGAAAGTGCCTACGTTCAATTTTCTCTCTCTCTCTCTTTTTATGTGGCCTACATATTATTATACGTACATAAATCCATGTCAATACAAAATTACCAAATCACGCATCATCTCAGCATCGCCTGTCATTAAAGACATCGCCTGAAGGAAAACATCTGAAGAACGACCGGATCGAAGTCCGCTATTAAATAATCATTAGTAATTGACAACAAACATAATTCTAACTAAAACATACCAAAATGACCCTATATGCTTTAAAATACGGTCCATTGCAACTCTAAAATAATTAAAGAGTTTACAGCTAGTGATTTGGTTTGTAGAATGATTTGGTTTAATGAATTAAATACTGCTTTTGTATGACCGTTTTGATAGATCGATCTACTTTTTGGATCACTAGTGTTTGTCCGTGACTCCGCACATGTATGTCACACTAATATACGAATGCGTTTGTGTGTGTAGGTACCCTTATGACCCGGCAACGACGGTTGAACGGATTTAAATTAAATTTGGAATAGAGATAGCTTATGCGCTAATTTGACTAATACCACATAGTATAATGTAAATAAAAAATGTTAATGTAGTAACAAAAATATTTTTCAATATTTGCACGCTTGTTTGCAAGCTAAATGCATGTATCTACTATTGACTATGTGAGCTTGTACTCAAATTAATAGTGAATTCTTGCAAATAAACAAATGATTTGATTTGAACAAAGGCGCTGGTAAGCTGTTCCATTCATTAGCTGTTTACACTATAAAGTTAGTAGCGAAACGCTTAGTGCGTAAGAAATTTCAAACATAAGGATGCCGTGTTTCTTTGCGTCTTGTAGTCCGATGAAAGAAAGGCGATGGGGGAATTAGATCGTGTAATTCTTTCGCACACTCTTCAAAGTGCAGTCTATAAAACACCTAGCCAGCAACTTTTACTAGGTGGTAGGAATTTTCTACAAAGTTCGTCTAGGTAGGTACTATCGCTTTGCCAGTTATTCTGCCGCCAAGCAGTAGTATGCAAGCACTACTGTGTTCCGGTTTGAAGGGCACTGTAGCTAGTGAAATTGCTGGGCAAATGTGACTTTATGATCTGATCTCACAGTTGAGTAATCTTATTACCAGAATGTGCTGATGTCACAGGATGATGTGCGCAGTGCAGTGTCGCGCGAAACTTCATATTTTGGAGTTCCAAGTGACACTGTTCTGCTATGGGCGGCCTTGTCGCTTAACATCAGGCATCATAACTAGATCGGCACATCAGTAACTAACATTATAAAAAACTTTTCGTCATTGATCCAAGCTCTGAAGTTTAAATAAATAAAACAAAAATAAAATAGCCTTTATTGTCCTTAGTTAGCTCTGAAGCTTAGCTTCCACCAATCCATCGTCAGCTTGAGCCTTTTGACCCGTCTCTGAATGGAGTCCAAGGTTTCGAGCTGGTATTATAATGGTAAAAATAAATTCCTACTTCATAATCAGTAATGTAAGAGTTTTTCATCCCACTAGATAAACGGTTATCTAATTGGTATTGGTATTCTGCAGTGTTGTAACAAGAGTTATTTTTCCCTCTAGATAAACGGTTATTAAACTTGGTATTCTAATGGGAATAAACGAAATAATCACAGTTTAAGCTCACGTTAGTGGGGACAAATCAAAGTGCATTTCAACTAACTTGCTATTGCGATCTAGGTATTCCGCTGAGACCTAGATGAAATCTCCGTGCTGCGTTTACTTTCGTTTAGTTCTAATAAAACTGTCAAATGCATTTTATTGTAAAACTACAATTAAAAGAAGATTAAGTAAACTGCATGCCGTGCAGTATATTACAAATAAACCCATTACAAACATACAGACTATTGCTTTCCATATTTATAGGATTCATTGTAATGCATAAACTGAATCACCTAATAATGTAATTTAAATTCCGCATTTAATTAGTAACCGTATATTAAATAAATAATTTTTATAATAAAACACAAAGAAACGTGATAAACGGCGTGATTTTACAAATTTTACAAGACTTGTGTTTTAAGATAGATAGATAGATAGATAAACACTTTATTGCACACCGTAAAAAATAAAACAATTTACAAAAAGAAAAACTTACATAATAAACTAGTACTAGTACAACAGGCGGTCTTATCGCTTAGAGCGATCTCTTCCAGACAACCTTTAAGTGAGGTCTCAAACGCGTGCGGTTTTATTTTTGGACATTAATTAGTTAATACGTAGATCAACCTTTATAAATATTGCGGAGATGCTAATAAACATCCATGCAAAGTAATGATGTAATTTTATTCTAATTTGTCAGCATCTGTAGTGTGGTGGTTGAGCAGGTCGGCTCATAACCCGGAGGCAGTATGTTCGATTCCCGCGGCAGAACAAGTATTTATGCACAGAAAAAAAGCGCAAGTACTTGTTCTGGGTCTGGGTGTTGTGGGACCATGGTCCTCGTAGTATTTGGGTTCCTAGACACAGGGAATCCTAGTTAGTCATGTATGTGATCATTGGGTGTTATTATTATAATTATTAATTTCGCAATAAATTTATTTTAATATAATAAAAAATTAATACCTATTTATTACTATTTAACTAGACCTTCAAAGCATTTTAAGTATCAATTTGAAACACAATCATGAAAATTAAAAACCTGAATTAATGAAAACGCATAAAAATATAAATTTCAGCAGTATAGCACTTTGATGCTTACTGTCAACTATTCGAGCAAGCTGTCATTCTACTAACTCGCCTCACTCAAACTCACAACTATCGAAATTCACCAGTTCACCACCTGTTGGCGATGTACTTATCAACACGGGTACCCTAACACTTGTGTCGTCGATGACACTCCTGTTATTAGGGGAATACCCGAATCTATGCAGATGTCTTATAGTTAAGTTTTTTATAGCTCGCGCAAAACTTTATGAGCTCTCGGAAGTTAGCGCGGATTGCTGCGCAGTACCAGCCGTTGTATGAACGCTTTTACAATACACTCTACTGTACCATGCGTAGTTTGGTACTCGGGCCTAACTTCCGAGAGATCATAAAGTTTTGCGCGAGCTATATATCTATAAGACTACGTTGTGTACTGGCTGGCCCACAGGTTAGAGAGAAATAATAATAATAATGCCCAACGACCACATACATAAGACTGCTGGATTCTAACTAGGATTTCCTGTGTTTAGGGACCCAGGAACTACCAGGACCATGGTCTGATAAAACCCAGACTCAGAACACTGAAGAATCAGGCAAATACTGGATTATTTTTCGGACTCCACAAACAATAATAATTTTAGTTTATAATAGCGTAATAGTTGTAATGCTTTGTAAGTTAAATTCGGACTGTTGAATTAGTAAGTAAGTTATACCCAGCAACCCGCACTAAGCGTTTTGCTGGGTCATTCATAGTCCGAACGGCCAAGGAATATTATGCTCTCCCAACAACAATGTTTCCTCCTAGGTATAACCTGGGTCTTTTTAAGTCAAGAGAGAGTGGACATCTCATGGGCAAGCGTGCTCCACCTCAGACCCCTCCGTCACTTATCAGGTGAGTTTTTGTCAAACGCATGCCCATTTTAGCAATAAAAAGTTTCTATAAGGAGCCATTACCATCGCTCCACCAGTCACAGCAGCACTGGCTCAATGACCAATACTGTGTTCTAAGACGTCATAAAAAGGCACAAAATTTATTTCGCTGAGTGTTGTCAAATTTCATATTGAGTATTTGCGAAAATATTTCTACTTATATTTGTTTAAACTAAAACATTGACGGTTTAAAAACAAAAGATCTAAACAAGCCTTAAACCAGTGTTAAACTGCTGTTTTGTATTGTTAAAAACACGTTTGACGTCTGTCTAAGCCTTGTTTATGTATTTGTGGTATTATAGTAAAGATAGCTTGTCTTTCGGATTTTTAAAATTAATTTTAATGTATTTTAATGTTTATATTTACTTTATTCGTAGAAAAATTAAATGAAAGTAATAACCAACCGCTACAGTTCTACAAAAGTACAGTTGGAAAAAATTACAAACTTTCCTTTCAAGAACTTCCATAACACCCTTTGCGGTGGAAGAATGGACGAAACGATACAAAAAAATAAACTTTTTTAAACACCCCACTTAAAACAAGACAACTCGTTCGGGCCACGAAAAAAATAACGAACCTACCCTAAAAGCGTACGAAAATATTTCAGATATTTAACAAATGCTAACCACTAACGACGTCGCTTAATATTTGAAATATAAAATAAAAAATCCCCTTTTGTCCGAGGCGAGCCGACAACTTTTTTTGTATTTTAAACGCTGTGGTCCGTTTGTAGGGAGAGTGGAAAAATGCCCGGGCAAGGGAAACTTTTTTGCGGTAAGAAAAGGTTGCTTTGTCCTACTGTTTGCGTATTTTTTATAAAATGCAGATGGTATCTGGCTACATTGGCCTTTGATGCGCGGATCGGTGTCAAACGTGTCAAGTTTGGAGCAGAATTGTTCAAATATACCATCGCTATGGTATATTTGAACAATTAATAAAAATGTAAAATTTTTCTCCCCAACATGTCGATAACCTCACAAAGTTTTTTTTATTTTATTATTTTTTTTTTTACGGAATGACGTGACGAGCTAGCCGTTCGCCTGATGTTAAACGAAACGGCTGCCCATATCAGCTGCAGTGTCACTCGGAACTCTAAAGTATAGAGGTTCTCGTGACACTGCACTGCGCACGTCATCCAGAGACATCAGCACAATCTAGTAATAAGATTACTAAACTGTGAGATCAGATCATAAAGTCTCATTTGCCCAGTAATTTCACTAGCTATAGTGCCCTTCAAACCGGAACACAGCAGTGCTTGCGCACTACTGCTTGGCGGCAGAATAACTGGCAAAGCAGTGGTACCTACCTAGACGAACTTTGTAGTAAAGTCCTACCACCTAGTAAAAAGTTACTTTAAATCTTTTCGAACAAATTGCCCCTAAAATTAAATTATTAGATAGCCAATCTCTTCGCCTATTAGGGTCTCCTATCCATAGATATCCCAGATTTAAACAAACCTGTGCAATTGTCTGTTCCATCCAACCTTCTGTCTCTTTCTCTGTTTGTTTGTTACGTTTTACGATCACATAGTAGAAATGATCTTGATAAAAATAAGTATAGACAAAGTTTAAGTATATATATATATGTAAATCAACGCTTGCAAAGCACCTACAGCTAACTCGAAATAAATAAATATCACGGAAATAAAAAACATTTTAGAAATCTGTACCGTTACTATAAATTTTAGTTAAACATTGTCAATGCGATACTAATCTTGATAAAGTTAAAGTAATAAAGGATCTCGGCATTACTTTAGATAACAAGCTAACCCTAGATATTCACGTCCAAAATATATTATCTCGTGGTTTTAAAATGTACAATTTTGTTATTAGGTCGTCCTGTAATTTCAAGAATGAGCAAACGTATCAACTATTATACAAGTCATTAATTCGTTCACAATTAGAATATGCCGTGTCAGTGTGGAGTCCACTTTATAATTGTTATAATAAGGATATTGAAAGAGTACAAAAGAAATTTTTGCGCTGTGTACATTTCAGGTGTTGCCGTTATACTATACCTTATGAAGACTTATTAGTAAAATATAAACTTTTAGATTTGAAATCTAGGAGACAACAACTTGATGTTATGCTATTGTTTGACATATGTCACAATCGATACGACTGCCCGGACCTGGTCAACAGGATTCGCCTAAAAGTACCATTTAGATCTCATCCGCGTGATACAATTAGTCATAAAACCTTTTCCACGGTTACCTGTCGTACCAACTCCGGTCACCGATCACCTCTTTACCGCATGACTAAAACGTATAATGATATTTTCAATTGTTTAGATATATTTAACGATCGGGTGGGATGTTTTAAGCGATCAGTGATAGACCTGCTTGGTGAGCGTTGTGGGTTTGGCAGCGGTCAATCATGGTAGGGGGTTGCACTGTACCTTACTGCATCCCACTGATCTGTGGTGTAATCACGGAACTTTAGTTGCAATGCATCAGAAGAATTTTTATTTGTGAATTTAAAAATTTCTATAGTAACTATGCATATAAGCTGTGTATTTAAAATGTCAAATCATACAAATTTGTGTTTCTAGCTTTTGCAATCGGGGTACGTGATTACCTAGCTGTAAAATCCTATAATAAATGTTTAAATGCTTACGTTAGGTTACACTAAGAGTAATAATTTGTTTGCATTGGCCGTTCTCTTTCTCTTTACTGTATAATTGTAAGTATAGTATCTTGTCTCAATATAAGTAGGTATCTAATGTTTTTATTTAGTAATTTGTGGTCAATAATGCTGGTAGCACATCTGTTAAACTTTTTATTTATACCGATAACTTAAATAATGTATGTGATACTGTTCATTGATCCTTAAAAATAAACAAAAAAAAAATGCTTGAAATGTCCTATCAATTCATTAAGGATATTTCTACGTGATATTTCACGTGCGCAAATGAGACAGAGCACTTCAAGCATTGAAACTTCGAAAAGGTGCCGCAGAAATTGGATGGGAAGGGCTGAAGACCGGGTCCAGTGGCGTTCATTTGGAGAACCCTACGTCCAGCAGTGGACTGGCATAGTGATTATGATGGTTGAAGTAATTAGCTCAAAAAGAGTACTGTTTTAAAAAATAAACGAGTGTCTTTAAACCACACAACTGAAGTAAAACTTCTTTAGCTGTTATACACGGTGGCAATTCACTCTTTTTCTTCAATGTATGTACTCAGACCATGCTATAGAATATTCGTACAAAGTCCAATTTAAAAAAAATGTCTTAGTATTTACTGCCTCTTAAAATAACTGTATAAGACCCAAAATGTCTATTTAACGGTACACACAGCGCGGGCACCAGCTGAGTGCTTTGTAATTGTTTCGTAGGCAGTAAAACACCTGCTTTGTTCAATGTCACAAGATTATTGTTTAGAATTTAAATCTGATAATACATAGATTTAACTTTTATTTAATGAGTACTTTTTTTATTTAGTTATATTGGAGCATTTAATAGCATAGACTGAATACATACATTAAATGAAAAGAAGGAATTAAATTCCACCTTGTATATCGGCTGGTATAACTTTGTTTTTGCTTTGTTTATTGTTAATGTCGCCATCTTGATAATTGCAAATTGTCATTGTACCGCAAATACCAACATAATAATACAATATTTTTTTTAATGTTGACAATGGAGATCTACGTTAACCAAAAACTTTTGACTTCAGTTCGCTTCGCCAGATTAATCCCCAAGTCAAGCGTGCGTAAAGAAGTTTTACCTCAAAAGTTAAACTTATTGTCAATTTAGAATGGGAATAAATTTAACAGTAAGATAATTCTTAGTTGTGCGCACTATGAAGGCACCCAGCATCTTAATACAACCGTCTACTGATATTAACATGGGCCGCACAATGGCGTCTAATTTGAATACCATGGCCGCAGTTCCGATGGATAAAAATGTGAACAGCGCCCGTGGTCACGTCAAACTGTGGTAGGGCTGTCGATTCGTTGGAAAAACTGCATCATTTTTTAAACTTTCGCGACTTGAACTCATATAATATAATACAATATTATAAACTAAATCGAAACATTAATATGTACTCTATAAATAAAAAGTTACAACACACTTGAACTCATATTGTAAAGGTTAGTCAAAATGTTTTGATAATTCTTGTGCGCGAATAGACCCATTTTATCTTTGCAATATGCCTATTGCCTGTACCTATCTATAATTTCAGTTTCTATTTGTAATGTTTATTAAGATAATCACGGTTTTATTTTTGCACCGGTGTAATGTGGTGGTTACTTTTGTAACATATTCACTATCTCAGCTGTAATAAATTATAGACATTGTAAAAGATAGTGGAAAAAAAAATACTTCACTGTAAAGTTTCTTGTAGCTTCTTCTTTACGCTTAAGCTTCGGATCGGAATTTTCTGTTCTGCATTGTGCCGGATTGCTTGCACCAGTAGTGAGAAAGAGAACAGCTTTTTTTTTAAAACTCATATATTGTAATGGGCTTGCTATATACTATTTGACAATAAGCACTTTCTAATTTTATATGCTTATAAATTAATAATTATAAAATTGATTTTATGATACAATATCATTTTTTTTTTCTCTAAATTTTTTTCTTCAAGATATCAACCCTATGTCAGATGTAATAAACATTGTGCTGGGGACAAATATGAAAATAAGGTATCTACCGCACAGGTATCGGCATGCGCACAACTCATTTGCCTACCGTATTGCGGACAGTCCATGACAAAAAGCATTTAGTCTGCACGCTTAAAAAAAATGTCACAAATTTAATAATTTTCTAACTCTTCCTGTCCTGGACCCTAACTATATGATCCATGTGTCTAGGACGATGGTGCCACAATACCCAGACTCAGAACAAGCATTTATGCTTTGTGCACAAGTACTTGCCCTGTCGCGAGAATCAAACTCGCCGCCTCCAGGTTAAAAGCCGATCTGCTCAACCATGACATCACCGAGGCTGTTAATCAAAACTGATTAAAGTATTCTTAATGTTAAAACACAGTGCCAAAATAATGTATTAAAAACAAATAAAAATCAAAGACAAAATATTGACTGACCCGATAGCTCAGTTGGTAGTATCACTGCTTTCTGAACTGCGGGTTGTGGGTTCGATTCCTATCCATAACAAACATTTGTGTGATGAACGAATAATGAATGTTTATTCTGTGTCTGGGTGTTACATTTTATTGTATGTATGTATTTACAAACAAAAAGTATCTAAGTAATGTATCAGTTATCTGGTTCCCATAGTACAAGCCTTGCTTAGTTTAGGACTAGATGGCGCTGTGTGAAATGTCCACAAATATTTATTTACTTATTTTCGTATTTTCTTTTTATTATTACAATTCACTAATTGTAACGCAAATTAACTTAAACAATTTTCCTATAAATATAATTGTAATCCTAAATTGACAACAGTTTTCCTGTAAAAGAAAATATGAAGGCTTTTCTATTTAACTATACCTTAAAGTCTATAAAAGATTCAATACAATGAACAATCATATGCGAAGATCCTTTTTGCTCTGCAGCTACCGAATTGTCCCAGAACTCCCTGCCTGAATTCTTTGCATCTTCAAAGGTATCATGACAAGGGAGTTCTGGACCACTTAGTCTTATTGATTTTTAATAGCCCGATTTTTTGGTTATGGATTATTTGGTAATAAAAAGAGTTGTATTCATGTGAACGATTTTATTGCTCTTTGTTCGATTTCGAATTTGTGTTTTGTATTGGAATTGATTATAAGGTACGTCGCTAGTTACGAGTATGTTGAAACACGGTTAATTTTTTTCTTGTTGTTTTTAGTTATCATCCTCTGTGGTGCGGTGGTTGAGCAGGTCGGCTCATAGCCCGGAGGCGACGGGTTCGATTCCCGCTGCAGGACAAGTATTTGTGCACAAAAAAATAACTCAAATTCCGTTCGCCTCGCATTCACCAGCTTACTCCCAAAATCAAGCGTGCGTAAATAAGTTTTACATCAAAAATGAAAAAAGCTTTTTACTTGATGAAATATATTTAAAAGAAAAAAGAAATACAAATCTAGGTTCAATACGTCGCATTTTCTTATATCTGTAGTCGTATTTAACAATCTCCATATTGGCTCAAAGTTATTCAAAGCCTCGATGTTTTATTTGCCCATCGAGTCGCAATACTCTTGTATTGTGGTACAAGGCAGAATCTTAAATAAGAGAAAAGTTTATAAACAAGTTATGCACATGGTTTTGCACGCGTAATATTTCGATAAATCACACTATCACACTAATATTATAAAGGCGAAAGTTTGTATGTGTGTATGTTTGTTACTCTTTCACGCTCAAACGGCTGAATGGATTTAAATGAAATTCGGTACCAAGATAGCTTATAAGCTACAGTGTATACACTGGATTAACATATAGGCTACATTTTATTACGGAAAAGTGAAATGCTCCCGTGGGCTGAGCAAATAATTAAAATACCTTATATCCGCGGGTGATACCGTGGGGCGCAACTAGTATAGAATAAATTTAACTAAAAGTATATAAGTATTGTATCAGTTATCTAGTTCCCATAGTACAAGCTTTGTTTAATTTGGGGCTAAATGGCACTGTGAAATGTCCTCATATATAATTATATTATTTAAAAATAACTCGATAAAATAGACCTTGTAACAAACGCAAAGCGTAAAAACCGAGTTTAGGCTTATATGGTTTTCTCATACATGTCATTATCAGAACTGAACCAAATTAAAATGGGACTACACATAAAGCACCAGATTTCAAATAACAAGCGAATCATCAAAATCGGTTCACTCAGTCGAAAGATCTGAGGTAACAAACATATAAAAAACAGTTGAATTGAGACCCTCCTATTTTGAAATCGGTTAAAAGAGAGACGAGACGTGTCTGCGTTCAATCTTTTTGTCGTAGGGAGCAGTATGTGGGCGTAGCCACAGGCGGAAGCTAGTATTACAATATAACTAAGTTTATAATAACTAGGAATAATGTAGCTTAACTGACGTTTCCAGAATGGCTTTGATGGTTATTTTTTACTTTTTTGATAGGTTTTCGTTTAACCACTATCTTACTTGGTGGTAAGTGACGATGTGGTCTATAGTAATAATATATTTATTGATTGGTATATATTTATATAATACAAGTGTGTGTATTTTTATGTATTTTTTATATTTTGCATTATATTGTAGAATATTTTTTTTATTATTTATGTTGTTTTGATTTACCTGTATACCGAAGCCCAAAAATCTAAGCTAAAGATTTCCTCCAATGCATTTGTCCGGAAGAGATTGTTCTAAGTGACAAGATCACTTATTGCACTAATTAGTTGTTTTATATTTTATTATATTATAATTTAGTGTACAATAAAGTATCTATTGATCTATGTTTTTATCTATCCATTCATCTATCTATATATCGCTTTACCGCCGTCCGTATTTCCCGATAACTATAACCTGGGAGTCTTCAAATCGAGAGTGAATCTTCTAGGCAAGCGTGTTACATCCTAGACCGCATCGTTACTTACCACCAGGTGCGATAGTGGTCAAACGCAAGCCTATCAAACAATTTAAAAAAATCTAATATATATCCATCAAGCTAAACATTTTCGCTGATCGTTTATCTTTCGCACCATCCAAAAAGGATGTCAGAATGTACGTCAAACGTCATCGGCGTGGAAGACGGCGCGGTTTGATATCGTATTATAAGTAAAATATGCTTGCGTATGCGCCTTAAATATAAACAATTTTATACAGGACTATAATCTGTAAATGGGAAGTGAAAGAGCTGAATATTGTGTGGCAAAATAATTTCATTTCAAAGGAAAGATATTAACAGATTGACAGGATGAAGTAACCAATTATAAGGTAAGTTTGAGCTTAGATGTTTCTATATTTTTATTGTGTCGGTGTTGGATTTATAATACAAATGGCGATTTTTAAAAATGTTCAATTAAACAATTTCAGAATTTCTAATTTGCTATCAATAATAGTAATGTAAAATTTGAAACATTGTCTATTTTTGTGTGACTTTAACACGGTAACGGCTGAACTAATCTACACATTTAAAATACAAAGTCCTGACTGAATGACTCACTTATATATCAACGCACAGCCTAAACCGCTGATCCTAGAGACTTGAAATTTGGAGAGTGTGTTCTTTGTAAAGTGTAGGTATCCACTAAGAAAGGGTTTTCCGAAATTCCACCCTTAAGAAGGTGAAATAGGCGGTTGAATTATTTTCCTATAGGTCACGAGGGCAAAGCCGCTGGCAGAAGCTAGTTTGAAATCAATTTTTAACATCAGGAGAAATGTCAATAAAAACCTTATTTAGCATTAAAATAAATCTCAAATATACCTACTATATAAGTTGTGAATGTCCACATTGCCATAAAATCTCTTTGAAGTAAAACTTCTTCACACGTTTGACTTTGGGGTAAGCTGGTGAGTCGAACGGAAGTTGAAGGAGAGATATTGTAGGGCCACAAAATGCTAACGAGGCAGTAATTATTGCACGCGGCGACCGCGCCGCTCTGGCCTCCTCAGTCGTCTCTCCACCAGTACCGCGTCAAGTTGTAGTTTAACTTATAATGTGTACCGACTCGAAATATATATATTTATTCAGTGAACCCTAGTTTTCCTCGGTGTTCCCCGCACCATAGACAAGAACACGCCTGACAATGGGAGACCAGACAGAATACTTCGACCCCCACAATATACTTATATCTCCCTCTCTACGTGAAGATAGAAATAAAAAGTTACGTTTCCTATATTACTGTAGAGACTTTTTTAGTCTATTTTCTCATGGTTTAATAGATAGTCTGAATGCGCGCAAGAACTGCATGCTTATTCTCCCATCACCATTCCGCTACCGGACCAGTAGACGCTCGGCTAAGCGCCATCCCTTTGTGGTCGAAATACCACCTATTTGTACCAAGCGATTTGACTCCACGTTCATAATTAGAACGGCTAAGGAATGGAATGCCCTGCCAGCGTCTGTGTTTCCGGCGAAATATGACCGGGGCGTGTTCAAAAGAAAAGTGAATAGGTATTTACTTGGCTAGCATGCTACACCTTCGATCGCATCGTCACTTCCCATCAGGTGAGAGCGTGGTCAAATGCTAGACAAATTTGAAGTAAAAAAAAGCTATTCTGGATGGAGACAAATACTATAAATTAAAAACCATGAAAATCGGTCCAGCCATTCTTGAGTTATAAGTTCAAATAAACCCGACTTATAGATTCGGATTATGCTCGACTGGTTACAATGGCTTCATTCGGATTAAACCAGCAATACCTGCTATTTTATTGTAGGCAAGCATCGAGAGGTTCATGTATGAAACTTGACGATGTGTGAATGATGGAGGTTCGGGAAGGAATAGAGAAGATTGTTTATTTACAATTTATAGACTTATTACAAAAGAAACGAGTGTGCTTTAGACCACACGACTGAAGTAAAACTCCTTCAGTCTTATTACAAAACGTGGACTAAATAGACATTTAAGCCTGGACCAACTAGTTCTAGTTTGTTACGGTACTAAGTAGTTGAGTAGTTGTTGACCTTGACTTTATTACAAAACGGCGACTAATCGAAAACCAGCTGATACCAGAGATAGTCCATGGCTCAAATATTGACCATAGACTAAAAACGAAAAAAGTTTGTTAATTTGGACCACATTTATTCATACAATACTTTTTTCATGTTCCATATATATATTTAGAATTTTTCTTTTCGTCTATAATATACGTGCATTGGCCTTGGAAAGCTTATTGTTTGCATATTTTTTAATGAATAAATAATCAGATTCATAAAAGTCAGCTTTGCTACAATGATTTTCAACTAATAAAACTATTAAGTTTTAATAGTTACCAATGAGGCTTGCGAGAATCAGAACAAAAAATATGGCATTGCTTAACGCGCGAAAATGTAACTATAATAAATATGGCAAAAATGGAGCAACAAAATATAAAAACTGAACCGAGTAGATGTATTTTATCAAAGACCAAGACAACCTCAAAATCGTGTAACAAAGAAGGTTGATAGCCCAACATTGGCGTTAGGCGCGTAAATAGTTTTTAATCTTAAAAGTTTCATTTTTCCACCACCGTGGCGCTAGTTTCTTTCCTTTAGCGAGTTTTTTTTTCTTTTATGTTTTGGCAAATTCCACACTTTTGTGTATTTAGCCAGTGTCAAGTAATTGATAATTTATCAAGTTAATGATATTTCACGCAAATATGTGTCAAGTCATAGTCTAAGTCATAGTCTAGTCAATGTCATACTCCTAGTAAAGTGGTGGCAACTTTACTTGAAGCTTCTACACCACCACCATAATTATACCATTTTCCCACACTCACGCCTGTAATCCAGCACTTAACGAATAGAATGCCACCAATTTTATGCACTAACACTGAAAATAACACAAGTTTTGGAAAATAATACAATGCGGAGACGCAATCTTTTTCGCGTTCCCGCCAAAACTCCCTTTAGCGAGTTAGTACCATAGTTAAACTAGGGCCATCGGAGGACTAACTTTAGGCCATGGACGATCCCCTTATCAGTGATAAACTCGTTTTTGTAATAAGGTTTTTAAATAGTCTAGGTTTAGACCTAGTACTAACTTTAGTCCACGCTTGGTCTGCGTTTTGTAATAAGACGGCTTTAGTTTAGCTCCATCTATCGGCCGGTATAACTTTCAACCATGGCATCCATTGACAAGCTTTACTCGCTAACTGACAGCCATAACCGACAGTCTTTTACACAATAATTACCGATTATTAAATCATCAATCAAAATTAAAGTTATGCTCTCAAAGATTGCCTTTAATTGTTAGTTATAAGGTTATTGATTAATTTTTATAATCAACGCCTCAGGTTTATGCTTAGTTTTTTTATTTTATTTATTTTAGTAATCAATCATCTCTAAAAGGTATACATAACATTTTCATGGTTAATAAAGAAAGTTTTATTTATTAACTTTTCAAAAACAAACGATTTTGCTGTATACTACACGAAAGTAAAACTTCTTTAGTTTAGCGCCATCTATCGGCCGGTATGACTTTGTTTTTGCTTTGTTTAATGTTCATGTCGCCATTTTGACAATTGTAAATTGTCATTTTACTGGACAAACCAACATAATAATACAAATTCTAACTTTAGTGTGTTGAAAATGTAGATCTACGTGAACCAACAACTTTCAACTTCCGTTCGCCTCGCCAGCTTACTGCTCAAGTCAAGCGTGCGTAAAGAAGTTTTACTTCAAAAATTATGTACGGTAGAATTATCTTGTACTTATCCGTAATTATTATTAAGGTCCGGAAGGCACCTAATTAAAAATATCAATATTAAATTATTCGTTAATAATATCAGTTTAGATATCAAAATTATTTAAATAAGATATTTATTATTATGTTTTAAGATTATCCTAGCTTTTTTTTTTTTAAAAACGCCCTACGATCACATACCTAGAAACTGGACCCTAACTAGGATTCCCTGTGTCTAGGGACTACGAAGATCATGGTCCCACAACACCCAGACTCAGAACACGTATTTGCACTTATTTTTCTGTGCACAAATACTTTTCCTGCCGCGGGAATCGAACCCGCCACCTCCGAGTTATGAGCTAACCTGCTCAACCACCACACCACAGAGGCTGTCGAACTTGAGGATGCCTCGTATATATCGCATAGGTAGCTCTATCATTTTGTTTTTTTTAAGTCTGTTTATATTTAACTTTACATAATTTGACAGTCTCTGTGGTTGGTTGGGGAGGGCGGCTCATAACCTAGAAGCCGCGGGTTCGATTTCCGCGGCAGGACAAGTATTTGCGCACAGAAAAAAAGTGCAAATACTTGTTCTGAGTCTGGGTATTGTAGGAGCATGGTCGTCATAGATCCTGGGACACAGGGAGTTCTAGTTAGGGTCCAGGATTTATATATATGAGATCGATGGGCATTATTATTATTTTTATGTATTTAAAAAGATCACATACATAGATCGTGGACCCTAACTAGGATTCCCTGTGTCTAGGGACCCAGAAACTACAAGGACCATGGTCTCATTTTTAACATAAGGATGAATAAAGGAAGCAATTATTTTTAATTAATAAAGCATCACGGTTCTGAATTAACTACATTATTTGTGCAGTCTTAAAAATTCACTACAAATTAATACACCACGTTTTTAACCCATTGGCATCATCAACTAATTCAAAACTAGTAAAACATTTTTGCTTTTTATAAGTTCTCACATCTGTCGCTTTTTTACAATTAATCCAAATCTATAGTTATCAAAGATTAAAAAAAAGTCGATGCTACGGTTTACAAAATTATAAATCTGGCACCCAGCTGCGCTCCACAATATTTGTATCGAGAGTTTGATATGTGAAATGGTTTCAGGGTACCGTAGATTCTCCAAAAACCTTTAAACAGTGGTTTACAACCACAACCACATCAAAGCATTTTTATTGTTATTAAATACTACAATGATTTAATAACTAATACTAAAAACTACCTACTACAAAAAAAAGAAACATTTGGACTATATACTGGCCGCGATGACCTATAGACCAAGACCTAGAGTCCAAATGCTCAAGCCCACTACCAGAAGGTAGCGTACCCAACATGCTGGCAGCATTGCCCCGTTGAATTGCAATGCTTATTCGTTGTGCCAAATAAGTGCCAGCATTTTGGTCACGCGTCGCGTCGACCAGACGCTCTGATAAACTTTTGAAAACGCGATGAGCTCCCGGCCCCCAAGGACCCAGGGTCTCAACATATTATTATATATTGTTATTTGTTTTAAATTGAAATATTGGGCTTTTGAAATTCAATTAATATTAAATGATTTTTGTAACCCAGCTACTCACTGGTCATAAGTTAGAATAAAAGGGACTTATATTAGACATAAGGGAATGGGCACCAGCAATTCTTCTACTCCTACTATTCAACTGCGAAAAGTAAATGATATATGAATATTATACATATAAATGGTGGGATGGGGACATAGGTGTATATATGTATGTATTTACAAACAAAAAAGTATATAAGTGTTGTATGAGTCATCTTGTTCCCATAATACAAACTTTGCTTAGTTCGGGGCTTGATGGCGCTGTATGAATTGTCCACAAATATTATTTATTTTATTTTATGAGATATACAGTTTAATAAAAATAGGCAAAGTTGTGAAATATAATGAAGTATTGCTGGGAACGATATATTACATTTTGAATTCTACGGAACACTTGTTTTTTAGTCCAATCAGCGGCCAGAACATACGAAGCTCGAAAATAGAAAAAAAGTGACGTTTCGCGATTCGACCTGCGTTCAACCGCTGTCAGAGATGTCAATCAACAGGGCCCCGATGCCACGCCCGCGTTTAAAAACCCTGACCTTATATTTCACTTGTTTTGATTTTGTTTTCGTTCAGTTATTGTTTTCTTATTAATTAACTTTCATTTATGTTTTGTTTAGATTTAAAATTATGTTGTTTTACATTATGAGATTGTTTATTAATATTATAAATTATTTATAGACGTTTGTGTCTTGTTTACTGGCTGATTTTGATTATTTTTTATTTATGCATACATTTTAAACCTCATCATTATCAAAATGTTCATAAAACAATTTGACATATACTTAATGTAATTAATTTTTGTCAAACTAATTTATTTCTGACTATTTTGAGTTGATTTGACATTCGCCCAACGAACACACACATAGATCCTAGACTTCCCAGTATCTAGTACCCAGGAACTACACGGACCATAGTCCCACAACACTCACACACAGAACAACTATTTTTCAAAAAGAACTGGTACCGTGATTTGTTTAAGAACCTCCTTGTAGTAGGTACAAAAAAGTAATACAACAAAAAAAACAATACCAATTTCCCCAACAAAAAAATTACATAATTATGACACTACAAACAAAGATGGGGGACATCAAACACTCTAAAAGACAAAAGCTTTGAATACAAAGAGGGAGGGGGCGAAAAAAGAAATATTTGGGGTGCACTCAATACGGGCTCGATCTCCAAGATATCCATTAGGTAATATTGAAAATTTTAATATCACAATTGCTGGCGTGTTTATGGTATACGATACGATAAAAATGTAGACGAATGCTTGCCTAGAAGATACCGGTTGTAAAAAGAAAATGTTTTTGAAATTTGAATTGAATCTGCGTTCAAACTAGGCAAATAACACGAATTGCTTCTTGGAATTCTATGTGTGATCTTGGAATTTGCATTGTTTCAAAAAACACAACCCTCTTAGTAAAACCTGAGGTATTAAGTTTAAGGTCAGTATTACAGAACGATGCTCAGTCATCGATCGGTGCTCAAGCAGATATTTCATTTATAAAGTGATCAATTAGTGAATGAAATCTCTGCTTGAGCACCGATCGATGACTGAGCATCGTTCTGTAATACTCCTAAGTGTAAAAAAATTTCTGGCTAAATATTTAAAAAACATACGCAGGTAAAATCGAGAAACGCAGCCAGAATAAAAAAATTAGACTTGGATAAATTTATCGTATAAACTAAAAACGCTATCGTCTTGAAGAATTTTATTGTATTCGTAAATACTTTTTGTGTTGTCTCTTCCAATGTTTTAATTTGAGTAAAAGCGACGAATTGTGTCCTTGTTGAGGTCGAAACTCATTATACATTTAGAAAAGACAAAGAGTAACAAGCAATTGATTTGTATAGAATAGAATAAAATTACAAAACGTTTATTCATCTATCACACCAATCATCACTAATCATCTTCACCTGAACAGGAAGGCCGCCCCCATACAGCGCCACTTTGAGCGCTGCATCTATCTGATCCCCGCAATTTAATCCCCGCAACAGAAACGCAAATTTGTATGGATTTGATAGTTTCAATACATAGTCACTATGGAAATATTCATATAAGGAATGAAATTCCATTTGTTGCATTGCAATCAAATTTACGTGATCACCCCACAGATCATCGCGTCATCGGGGCCTATACTACGTCTTCCGGTTTGTGGTCGCTACTCGAGAACCTTTCTTCCAGACAACTGTCTGCTACAACCAATGAGAACACACTTATAAATAGGTACATCATACATTTTTGAATGATAAGAATTATATACACAACAAAATCTAACAGTGTTATAAAGAAGTCTCATGAAACAGTCAATAAAAAACCACACACGCAACTGAAACGTTTCATAAAACAAATAAAAAGCTTTTATTAAACAACGTTACCGAAACCAATATGACGGTCATAAACAAATTATTCGTAAAACCGGTATTTTGTTCAACCCCTCAACAACCGCACATAAAAATATATACCGGAACATCGCAACGGGCCAAAATGTCCAACCGTAATAAAGAAACGCGATAAACCGCGCAAAAAAATTGCGGACATGAATTCATTGGTATGACATTTGGGGTTTCGCCGAATGGTCTCAGATATAACCGGGAAATTCCACTAGACATATTTCCTTCTTATAGTTTTATGGGATCGGGGCCCATCTTTTATTGGTCGTCCGGATTCTTGTCAATCGTATAACGCGATTTACGCGGGGTCGTTTTGGACCGGCGACGGCTTTTTAGGGTTATGACAGATATTGAAAGTTCCAATTGTTTAATTTGTGGCGGTTTGATGGGAAGAGGGATTTGATTAAGCATTCTTTACTCATATTTTATCGCATCTTATTTTGATATAACATTGATATTGGTTTGTTTAATTTCAAAACCTAACTTGCGTTATTTATTTGTGTGATGCGTTAATTCATTTGGTTAATTTATAGTGTATAAAATAATGGCGAGAGTGAGTGTGATTCAGTGATAGCTCGTGCATCTTTCAAACCAACAAAGTTCGGATCCCGCTCAGCTGAATGACTTTTAAAGTAGTGTGCGGAATTGTCCCTCACAAACAAACGTACATACAAACACGTCGCTCGAGCTAACCAAGCGTGTATACAGATTGATAGACACAAGACAGATTTGATGGCTATTCCCTCCGAATTGGCTAGTTCCGAATGCCCACAGCGCAGGCTTTCCAATCGCCCCATTTAACACACTCATGCACTTATAGTAGAGGAGCTCAAAGTCGATTGCTGTATCGCACTCTTTGAAGCTGAATTTTACTTTTCTGATAAAGGAAAAATGAAAAAGATGGAGAAATTTTGATTTCATTTAATATTAAATTTAGTAAATGCAACACAAAATTACATATAAGTTATATATATGCGCCTAAATCATTTACATGGTTTGATCACACCCAATAATAGATAGAGAAATAGATAGGGGAATATACATAGTCTCACTTATGAAATAAGAATTATAAAAGAAACCTTATAAAATAGTGTTTAGCTAGCCCAAAATAACTAGAATCTAGACCTCAACATTAACCGATACTTATAATTTTTACCAAACATAACACAACTCTCAACAAGCGAGATCTAGAAAATAAAGCCATCACAAATTTGAAAAACCACATTCTTCTTTAGTACGTATACGTTTTTTGTCTTTGCGTTGGCTTCGTTAGTTTTGGGTGCGGAACCCATGAACAATTGCGCTGCTTCAAGAGCTGGAAAAGCTTCAAATTCTTCGTAATCAAATTCCACCGAATCTACCAGCCTACACAGGACCGGTGATTGCAGCAGGGTTGGTAAGTTATCTTCGGGCGTGCGCGTTAGCCACCGATACGTTTTGTCGTCTCGCAACCCTGGATACAGTTTCGGACGCGGCTGGTTCCACAACTAAAAATAAGTATGGAGGAGGTATCGAAAATTCTTAAAGAATTATTTTGTTATGAGCCCTCGTTTAATTACTTCTTAATGTAAGATTTATAAAGCTACCAAAGAACTTTATCGGAACCTGCCATTTTAAAGATACGTACTATAACTTATAAGAAAATTCCATAAAATTTATACAAATTTTATTATAGCTTTAAATGGTTTTTTTTATTTTTCTCAAATTGCTGGAGTTACCGGGAAAATGAGACTTTTGATCTCAAACCAAACGTTAAAAGTCTACAAATCTTATTATTGGACGTCAATGATATTTTAGGATAACATGATCAGTGTACTGTCACGCGAATCTTTATAATTCAAAGTTCCGAGTGACACTTCAATCTATTATGAGCATAAGGTCAACACTACTACATTAGCATACAAAATTTTTTTAAACTGCGTTTTGAAACCATTAGTTTATATTACTTCTTAAATCAGTCTTCTTCTCTACACCACGAATCAATCCAGTTTGACGCTTACCACCAGAGTGGTAAGATTTGCAGTTGCAACATCTTTTACGAACGTGACATTTTAGGCTTGGTTTATCCCACTATGTTCACCTGAAAATTAGTGTCCACGTTTCACACGGGAGAATTATTTTTTTATAAATATTGCCATTTGTTCACGCTAAAGGCAACCCAGCAATAAGATTGGGCAACGTAAGGAAAGGTCAACGTTGTTCAGGATTAAAAAGAAAAGGTGACGTCAGTCAATAAATGACAATTAAAACGGTTTGCTTATTATTTGATATTTAATCCTTTTTAAATATTGTTAGCTAGTAGTTTTATTACTTCGTGAGAATATCGCAGATACGGGATACAAAAGGCAACGCAGCCGCGCGAGCGGAAATGGATTTCTATGAAAAAGGCCTATGTTCAGCAGTGAACTCCTTCAGGCCGTCAAAGGCAATAAGATTACCAAGACTCTCTTTCAGACTTGAGCAAGCCTACGAAACCGCATCAACAGATCTTCCTACATCTACTCCATACGTGCGGCTAGCCGAAATTTAGATGTCACAAGTGGAGCTTTCGGCTACCTAATGTGCACTAGTGCTAGTTGTTTGTTACTGCCGTGCGGCAGCAAGATTGAAGATAGCCCGCGATTTAAACGGTCTTCGTGTGCAACCGGCCTAATGGCCAGCGTGTAAATCTCTACGTTTGTAATTTGCTTATACATCATCTGTGTAGTCAGTTCCATTGTACTGATCTATTTAGACGAGATGGTAGTAGCTTTAGAGCGTTCTTTCGCTAACTGTGTAACCGTCAATTGTCATCTCTTGTTTTTGCATTTGTTATCGTTATTGGTTTTTACATACGTCTCTTCCTTACAGATTCTTCTCTATTCTTCCCTACACATTATTCTCTTCTTCTCTCTCTCTATTCTCTACAGAGAAGTATGAAGTAAAAAAAAACCGCCGCCTCCGGTATTTATGAGCCGACTTGTTCAACCACCACACTACAGAGACTGTCAATCACTAAACACTTGTTGTAATATTTTACCTACATCATCAAATACAAAATCATTTGTTGACATAAATATTTTTCATCATCATCTGTATGGATGCATGATTGTGAGTTTGTGACTGAATTGTATATCTGTAATTTTTTTTGTAGCAGGTAGTGTTTAGTGTTAGTTATTATATCATTGTATTTTTTATTTTATTTCATAAAATGACGTGACCTTCAAAATAAATAAAAAATAAATGCGATTGTGAATATTAAATTTTTTAAGTGTTTTGGGCTAAATCTGTTATTATTTCCATATCTATTTTCGTTTGTATTACTTTTTTTTTCTATTTTCGTTTTATTTTTTGTGAGTCTTTTTCTTCTTCTCGTGTGTCAAAAATACATTTGTTACAAGCAATTTGCACCATTAACTTATGCCACTTATATCATAGCCCATATTAATTTTAGTGTCATTATTTTTATAACTATTAGATGAGAATTCTTAAACGAATCTCTAATCATCACAGTGCATGTCAGCGTACATGCATAACAAAAGGCCAGTTCTACGTGGATCCGTCATGAGATTATCACCGTTGTCGGCCGGACAAGCTAGGCCAGATTTATTGCCACGTAAATCACTATTTCAATATTAGCGGTACAATATCGCGTCTTGCTTGTAATTAGGACGTGCATTATGAGCTGTAATGCATTATGAGCTGTATTGCATTGAGCTGTAATGCTTATGAGCTGTAATATGATTAGTGAGTCAAGAGGTAATAATTAAAATATAGTAGAACTAGTTACTAACATTAATAATAATAATAACGCCCAACGATCACATACATAGATCCTGGATCCTTACTAGAAATTCCCTGTCCTTAGGGACTCAGGAACTACGAGGAACATGGTACCACAACACCCAGACTCGGAACAAGTAATTGCGGTTTATTTTTTCCTGCCGCGGGAATTGAACCCGCCACCGTTGGGTTATGAGCCGACCTACCTAACCACCACACCACAGATAATGTCTAATGTTAATCATAATAACTGCAATCAGTCGCCTTCAATGCGAATGGCTTATTGATTATGTTCAGGATGTATCTTCAATGATTAATGACGCATGAATACGGACTGTCAAATGGACTAAGTCATTAGTGATGCCTATGCTATAATGTTGATGCTAAGTAGAATATACTGGTTGAGAAAATTTGAAATAATATATATAATATAATTTATATATATCTTTTATATATATAAAAATTTTGTGTCAAAGTGTTTGTTACCGTACCATACTATGATTAAAATGAACTTTTTTTTCACAAATGATAGGTCTGAGAATATGTTGTTATCTATTTTCCACCCCCTAAGTGATAAGGGTGGCCCATACCAATGTTTTTTTCGGACATTTTTTTTAAAATGATGTGTGTCTAATGATCAACTACCTCAGAGAAAAATTATTATCCACATATTTAAAAAAAATTGAGTTTGTTTAAGTCAAAACTTTTTAGGCGTATCGATCACTTTTTGGGTGAACCAAAAGCATGGAACTCGCGTCATCGTCACCGAATGCTTTCCATGAGCTATATTATGTATACTGTGTATATACATGACGGCGGCAACGTCCAGTTAGAAACTCTATGGGCAGCGGGCAGTACCGTAATTACCCTGTCGTAGCATTTAATTTTATTACAGTGGTAACACTGGTATCTGTTATCGCTCATACCCATCTGGCTATAAAAAGGGAGCGCTCGGTGTACTAAGAATCATTCTTGCTCCGGACACGGCCCGGTGCGCATGCTGAAGGCATATAGTCATATAGGTTGTAACCTACGCACAACCCGTCATCCTATACTATGAACTTTTTGGGTGAAAAAAAGGAGTGAAACTCGCGTCATTGTCACCGCACGCTTCCCATGAGCATGTCATAAGTTACTTAGTTTTCACTAAGCGGCATTCCCCAAAGACTGCAACACACTTTTTTTACTTAAGGCTTCCTTATGCTGTAATTCATCCATGTTTCCCAATGGCCTAATGATCCATATTATAAATAAATAAATATATGTGGACATTTCACACAACGCCATCTAGTCCCAAATTAAGCAAAGCTTGTATTATGGAAACCAGATAATTGATACAATACTTAGATACTTTTTTGTTTGTAATAAGATACATAGAATACAATATAACACCCAGACACAAAACAAACACATATGTTCATTACTCAAAAATGTATTCTGGCGGGAATCGAAACCACAACCAAGCCAGAGCTACTACAACCAACTGAGCTATCAGGCCAGTTAAATTATGTAATACAAGAAAAAAAATCTCAACATAATAGGAAAAAAATTAACGGTGGTTTTCCCGCTTTATTTGTTTTGTTTTGGCTCCACACTCCACAATACACGTGTGTTTAGCCAGTGTCAAGTAATTGATAATTTCACAAGTTAATTAATATCATATAATGTGTCAAGTCACAGTCCAAGTCATCAAGTTATTCGTAAGTCATAGTCTAGTCTAGTCAAGTCATACTCCTAGTAAAGTGGTGGCAACTTTACCAGAAGCTTCTATGGAGTTTTAGAAACAACACGAAAAGAAAAGTTTCACCATCATTATACCACTTTCCCACACTCATGCCTGTAATTCAGCACTTAACGAATAAAATGCCACCAATTTTATGCACTAACACTGAAAATAACACAAGTTTTGGAAAATAAGACGTGATCTTTTTCGTTTTCTCGCTTTAAAAATCCTAAATATGTATCAGTATGACATCTCTAACAAAAAGGGCATGTTCCACATGGCACCGTCATTGTTCCATCCTATCTGCTGATTGATTTATTCGCCCCGCTGTCCGCTTTCCGTCGCGTTGCGACGCCATTTCCCTCTGTCGCTCGTAATTGCGACTATAATTCATGTCTAACAATAATCTTGTGTTATTATCGGATTGTAGCATTTGCAGCAGGTGAGGTGTGGACCGATCGGGCGTGTGATTTAGAAATGATTGGATTGAGTCGATTCAGTCAAATGGATAGCCCCAATTGGGATGTGGTAAAGTTGAGTATTCAATTTAACTTCTATGCAAAAGATAATAATGTATATATTTAATTCTTATACTTCTTCTCCTTCTTCTTCTTTTTCTTCTTCTTCTACAATAAACTTCTTCTCTTACAATAAATATTTATATTTATTAGCTAATACTTTTATTTCTTACGTAATAATAATAACAATGTAAAGTAGCGACGTAACCAAACAGTGAACAAGTACCATGTTTCTGTATTACAAAATTCACGCACATAATTCATCTTATTTGCGTAGGTTACACTCTAGTAATACAATATGTTATACCAATTACCGATAACTTCAATATACTTTCGTAAGAAAAGTAGGACGTTTCTACAAAGTTCGTCGTAGGTAGGTACCAACCTATTATATCAGAATAATTTGTGAGAGCAAGTTAACAAATGTATCGGGTGGTAGCAGACAAATAGAATTGTCGCGTCGTATGCACCCCAGCAATTAGTTCGTTATGAAATACGGATGTATGGAGGAAGACGTGGGCGAGCAGACGAGCGACTTTTGAACTGCTATTGAAATATAAAAATACGCAGATAAAATTTGATAAACATTGTCTGCAAAATAAACAATAAAATCAGTATTCTTTACTTTTAAAATAACTTTAAAATAATATAAGTAATAAATATTATAAAATTAAATTTCGATTATCAACTAAAATTGTAAAAGACTGTTGATTTGACTCTAAGTACCTCGTGACGTCACTTGCTTACATATTGCTATATAAACTAATAATGGCGGCCGCTAGAGTCATTCTGAGTTGAACCTTTGACAAATAAGCAGCTCCGAACAAAGTGTTCACATAAACCCTGCAAGTTCCAATATTACTAATGAACGCACATATAGATATGTAAACCTTTTTAGTTTGAAAACTATCGTGAGTTTGATTCATTTTGGAAATTAATAACGGCAAAACTCACGTCAAATTAAAGTCGAGAGTGGTGGCGAGGTAGCGAATTAGTGGTCAAATATAGACTTGATACATTTAACAGCCTCTGCGGTGTGTTGGTTGAGCAGGTAGGCTCATAACCCGGAGGTAGCGGAATCGATTTCACAAACACTTCTGTGTCTGGGTGTTGTGGGACCATGGTCCTCGTAGTTTCTCGGTGCCTAGATACAGGGAATCCTAGTTAGGAATCTGTATTTTTTTTATGTTACTGAGTGATTTGACGAGCTAGCCGTTCACCTGATGTTAAGCGCCACGGCTGCCCATAACAGAATAGTGTCAATTGGAACCCCAAAATAGAGTTTCGAGCAACACTGCACTGCGCACATCATCCTGAGACATCAGCACAGTCTGGTAATAAGATTACTCGACTGTATGTGATTATAGGGCTACAAAAAAAAAAAAAACAAACAAGTCTGTTTTAAATTTTAGGTACTGTTACGATTCAACACCTTTACTACCATGGTATAAAATATCAACATGTAGTCAAATGTATGCTTATTTGATAAAAAAAAATAAGTGGCTATTTTAAGGATAACCGCCCGTTTAAACAAAACAAGCGATAGTTTCCTCCCTATAACATATGCCAAATCCATGGTTCAACCGCTTTGCATTCGGCTGCTGACTCCCTTTTAGATGACGTCAATATGCAACCTTCAAACTACCATCAAAAAGGTCCTAAAAGCAGTTTAAACGCCGATCTAAATTTAAGCTTAAAATTGAAGGGTTAAGTTTCGGTTTGGGTTGAAGGTGGAGGCAATCATAGCCTATTCATACCATCAAACGTCAGGCTGTAGAGCAATGAAATATATTGTACCTTCATTGAAACTGTGATAAATTGATACGTAAAGGGACGTTATTGAATAACCAGTAGCATATTGATCGTCCATCGTGTTAACTTTACAAAGTTACAAAGTCAAAGTCAAAAGATTTATTGCAAATAAGCTATTTTCAGCACATTTACAAGTAGAAATTATATAAGATACTAAAAATTAAGTTATTTTATTAAGCATATATTAGGTCTTTACCTATGAAATTGCCGTTTTGTTTGAAAAAAGTTAAAGTATTTTTTTTTCGAACTTATTTATTTCTTTTATTCAAAGTAATCACCCCTGCAATCAATGCATCTTTGCCAACGCTGTGGCAGTTTATGGATGCCCTTCTTCAAAAAATCAGCAGGACGGGAGACAACAAACTCTTCAAAGGCGTTTTGTACTGCCTCTCGGGAATTGAATTTTTTTCCCGCTAAAAAGTTGTCCGAATTTTGGAAAAAGTAATAGTCGGTAGGCGCAAGATCTGGTGAGTATGGCGGATGAGGGAGAGCTTCCAAACCCAACTCATGCAGCTTAGAGACGGTCTGTTGTGCAGTATGGGGTCGCGCGTTGTCGTGAAGTAGCAGTGGAGACGACCGATTGACCAAAGCTGGTTGCAGACGTGCGAGTTTCGCCATCATTGTGGTCAGTTCTTCAATGTACACATCTGCAGTAATGCTCTCGCCGTTTTGTAAAAAGCTATGATGAATCACACCAGCACTAGACCACCAAACTGTGACCATCACCTTTCTAGGGGTCATTTTTCGTTTTGCACATTGCTTTGGTACCGAACCAGGATCTAACCAACTTGCTGAGCGCTTTCGATTGTCAAAAAGAATCCATTTTTCGTCGCACGTAACAATTCGGTTCAAAATTCCTTCATTTCTGTGCCTGTTAAGCAGCGCAAGGCAAGTCTCGACGCGTACGTTGCGCTGGCGATCGTTAAGTTCGTGGGGCACCCATCTATCAAGCTTTTTTATCTTGCTAATCTGTCGCAAATGGACCAATATTGTTTTGATGCTAACATCAAAAGCTGCTGCCAGCTCAGCTGTAGATTGAGATTCATCAGCTTCCACACTCGCCTTTAATTCATCATTGTTGACCAAAGTTTCCGGACGACCACGAGGTTCATTTTTCAAGTCAAAATTCCCAGAACGGAACCGAGCAAACCAATAACGGGTTGTACGTTCGTTTGTACAGTTCTCTCCGTAAACGTTGTTGATGTTACGTGTCGTTTGTGCCGCGTTGGTGCCACGACGGAACTCATATTCCATAATTACACGAAATTTCAAAGTATCCATTATGAGGAAAAATGTTGAAATGTAATGAAAATACAACGCTAATCAATAAACAAAAGACTTATATTGTAAATAGAATGTCATATTTTTAAAACAAAATTAATTTGAATTTAGAATTCATAGCCAATCAAAACTTTTTTTTGTTTGAAAATGTCTGTACTGCAATACGGCAATTTCATAGGTAAAGACCTATTATAATTACAAATTGCTTATCTATACATATAAAATTCAAAGTCCTGACTGACTGACTTATGTATCAACGCACAGCCTAAACCGCTAGTCCTAGAGACTTGAAATTTGGAGGGTGTGTGTTTTGTAAAGTGTAGGTATCCACTTAAAAAGGGTTTTTCGAAATTTCACCCCTAAGAGGGTGTAATGGGTGGTTGAATTATGTATTTGAAAAAAATTCTTCGTTTCCTATGGGCCACGCGGGCGAAGCCACGGGCAGGAGCTAGTTATAGAGTTTATTTTGTTGTTTATTTTGACTGGCCCGATAGCTCAGTTGGTAGTAGCCTTCTGAACTGTGAGTTGTGGGTTCGATTCCCACTCAGGACAAACATTTGTGTGATGAACATAGGTGTTTGTTCTGTGTCTGGGTGTCATATTGTATTCTATGTATGTATTTACAAACAAAAAAGTATCTAAGTATTGTATCAGTTATCTGGTTCCCATTGTACAAGCTTTGCTTAGTTTGGGGCTAGATGGCGTTGTGTGAGATGTCCACACATATTATTATTATTATTCACAGAAACATTAATACGTACAAGCACTCTATAAATAAAAAGTTACAACTAATAAAACATTAACATTAGCTAGTTATAGTATAGCTAGCTATACCTAGATTACCTAGGCGCCCCTAGACCCCTAGTCACGGAGTGTGACACGCGTCACACTATCCGAGCGCAGTGTGAGGCCCCCTGAATATTTTAAAGTGTTGGTTGTGGCAGTGTGGAGATGGACTCTCTAAAGTCCGTATTACAGAACGATGCTCAGTCATCGGTCGGTGCTCCAGCAGAGATTTGATTCACAAATCACTTCCCATCAGGTGACAAGTTTGAAGTAAACAAAAAGCTTTGTATTTAAAATAATGCTTATATTCAGGATAATTTTTCATATCTAAATGAGATGTTAAGTGAATTTAAATATGAAATTGATAATTTTACTTCTTATAATAGCTTAAGGATAGAAGTAAAATATCATTTTTTTTTTAAATTCTAAACAAACTTTTAATTTCTTACAATTAATCAGAAAGTCAGATCAGAAAGTCAGATGTACAGTTATGCCTATTTGACTTCGTGACAAGCGTTTGATTTGCTAGAAATTGCTTTATGATTTCAACATGAAAAAAAGTAAGTTAGACACTAAGATTTTTAAATCGAAAAAGAAACAAAAGAAACATGGATTAAATGGCATGATTCAAGAAATTAATCCTTTTACATCGGCGATCCATCAACTCAATACTCCATATTAGCCTCACATTTGTCGCAGACCGCACTATTTATATCAAAACCACGCGCGCCCTGACCAATCACCATGCAGATACGTGGCAGTTTGAATTTCGAACCACCTGCGAATTTAAAGCTACCCTCAAAACTGATGTCCGTAAGTTTTCAGCTCTAAAGTTCAATTTCGCTTGGGTATTTGATAGTTGGTAGTAAATAGTGTTTGGAAGCCAGTATTGCCTTTGATTTATACATTTGTTCGATGAATTATTCTCAGTCGTGTGTCGTCGAGTCACACTTAGCGATAATTTTGCGCTTGTGTGGGTGTTTGCGAGATTGAGTTTGAAGAGAGATGTTCTTTAGTTTGAATATAGAATAAATTGTAATCCATATTTAGTCTTGATTGTTTTAATTTTATTAAATTCATTACCAATAACTACGTCACCATTGAAATCAACCTAGTGGCAGATATATATTCAGAAAATGTTTTAGAAAATTCAATCCACAAGTGGTCAATCTAAATATATATAAATCAAAGGTGACTGATTGACTGACTGACATAGTGATCTATCAACGCACAGCCCAAACCACTGGATGGATCGGGCTGAAATTTGGCATGCAGGTAGATGTTATGACGTATGCATCCGCTAAGAAAGGATTTTTCGATATTCCCTTAAGAGGGTGAAATGGGTGGTCAAATTATTTTCCCATAGGCCACGCCGCGGGCGAAGCTGCGGGCAGAAGCTCGTTATGGGTATAAAAACGTAAGCAAAACTGCGAGCTGTCTTTAGAGAATCGATGAAACCCAATTCTTTGACTAGTCTAATTTTTATCCATGACTAGGCTAGCGCTTAACCACTATCTCACCTATTAGGGTGCAATTACGTGGTCTAAGTTGTAGCACGCGTGTCTAGTAAATACCTATTCACTCTTATTTGGTAATAAGGCCCAAGTGACACCTAAAGTGTCAGCGTAATTCCCACTACTCAGTATCAAATTCTCGTCACATCAAACCACTAAAAGCAATATAAACTAAGGGTAGGTGATACCACCCTGTACGTGTTTAAATTTACTTGAACACAAAATTGGATCTGTTAAGTATATAATTTCTTGTCAAAGTCAAATGCCACTTATGCTTACTTAGGGGTCGCGTTTCGCGGGTAGTTGGTTCGATCGAGACAGGTGCGACTTTGGCTAACTAACAGGCCACGTCACGAACTATGAGACCTATAGATTTTACCTAGATGTTCTTATTTTCTGAAGTAAAACTTCTTTACGCACGCTTGACTTCGGGAGTAAGCGGTTGAATACGTGGCGAATGGACGTTGAAGTTGGTTCACGTAGATCTCCATTGTCAACATAACAAAATTAAAAACAAATATTATTATGTCGTTATGTCCGGTAACATGACAATTTAGAATTGTCAAGATGAGACATTAATATTAAATAATGCAAAAACAAAGTTATACAGGCCAATAGATGGAACTAAACTAAAGAAGTTTTACAACAGTCGTGTGGTCTCTAAGTGTGGTGATCTAAAGCTGAAAGATACGATCTTTTGTTGGTTTGTTGTTGTCAGAAGCAGGAATTTGATTCGTCTATACATTTGCCTCATCGTGAGCCCTTTCAAACAAAGCAGGCTGTTTTTAATAATTCCAAAAAATAAGGTAGCAATATAAAGCTACCGGCGAGATTTCATTTTCATAAGATTAGCGTCATTGAGGACATAATACATGAAAAAAAATGTTACATTAAAACAGAAAAGAGCACAAGGATTTTGAATTTTATAGTTACAGCCCCAAAAAATTTACATCGCACCCTGACATAGCGCTCTAACTATAGCTTGAGAACACGATGCCCGTCTAAGCAAGAAGACACAACTTCTCTTATCTTCTCGCAGCCACTTACAATAGTTTTAATTAGGAGCCGTTTTGTGCCAGTCGAAAATTAATCAAATTATGTTGCGATGCTTCGGGCGTTTAGATGGAGTTATACAAAAATGAAACAAGATACATTATAACTTGTTTTATAATAGTCATCATCATCAGCATTCTGAAGACCCTCAGCACAGGCCTTCTTCATAGAGCGCCATTTTGAGCAGATACTTGAGTCCAGCATCCATTGGCTCACTGCGGTTATGACCAGGTTATCGTTCCACCTAGGGTCCTACGTTGCGTCTTCTGGTTTGTGGTCACCACTCCAGAACCGTTTTCCTTCATCGGTTTTAACAGTAATGTCGTACAAATTACAATCGTACTTGCCATTATCATTAACTCATTATCACACAGTTTGACACTAGTTTTAATTAAAAACCGTTTTTCGCCATTCAAAAATGATTATCAAAATTTATAACATCATTTAAAAGTTACCGTCTTGTGACAGATATATTTGACTAAATTTAACCTTATATTAAGTGTTAAACACTGATTACATTAATATGAAGTATCCAACACTAATTCCCAGTATTAAGTGTTAAACACTAGTTACACTAATTCAACACTAATATTAAGTTTTAAACACTAATTACACTAATATTAAGTGTTAAACACTAATTACACTAATATTAAGTGTTAAACACTAATTACACTAATATTAAGTGTTAAACACTAATTACACTAATATTAAGTGTTAAACACTAATTACACTAATATTAAGTGTTAAACACTAATTACACTAATATTAAGTGTTAAACACTAAATTTGACTAAGGATATACCCTATTATTGCAAGGTCTCTGCCACCAAAATTGTAAGCTTTATTACAGTAATAACTTTACTATATCCAATCTGCATAACGCGCTCCATTCAAACTATAGTGACAGGAAAATCTTTTATCCAAGACGGGAATGTAGGGAGTTCACAACCTTTGCACTGTAGTATCGTAAGTGTTAACTAGCCAAACACTTATGGTTTTTTTTTTATGTTAAGGAATGACGTGACGAGCTAGCCGTTAGCCTGATGTTAAGCGACACGGCTGCCCATACCAGCTGCAGTGTCACTCGGAACTCTAAAGTATAGAGGTTCGTGTAACACTGCACTGCGCACGTCATCCTGAGACATCAGCACAATCTAGTAATAAGCTTACTAAACTGTGAGATCAGATCATATACTTAGTCTCATTTGCCCAGTAATTTCACTAGCTACAGTGCCCTTCAAGCCGGAACACAGCAGTGCTTGCGCACTACTGCTTGGCGGCAGAATAACTGGCAAAGCGGTGGTACCTACCTAGACGAACTTTGCAGTAAAGTCCTACCACCTAGTAAAAGGTAAAGGTCAGTTGGATGTTTAAAATTATGCTGAAAATGCAATGAAAGTGAAGCGAGCTCCAAAAGCCTAAACTCAGGATAAGGATAAGTGGTGCTACATTTCATTTCGAAACCAAGACACTTTTTGGGTCATCAAAAACATTGCATTGATAAATAGAGTAAAAGATCATTGCAAATTTTGTATGCATTAACAACATACATACTGAAATCTATATACATATTTTTCATTTGTTTTTTTTTTCACATTACTAAAAAGTTGATACTGAATATATCAATATTATTTACATCACCTTTTAGAAAAATAAATATTAATTAACATCTTTTCACCCTTAAAGAACGTAACAATAGAACCCAGACACTATGTAGTACGTATTCTCTTAACTATCTATTGAAAAACCCCATTCCTTCACTACTGACTGGTATCAACTGCAGTGCTTAATAGCAACTTAGCACCCCTTCCCCCACCCTCCCCGTCGTCTGTCAAACATATGACAAGCGCAGATTCGCTTTGTACTTGTCAAAAATATAGCAAACAAAAGATACGGGTACGAATAAATGAAGTGAGCTGATATATCTCGGTTAGTGCTAGTGAAGGGGTGACTAGTCGATAAAAGTTATCGACAAGTATTACAGTTAATCAAAGAATTATCTAAACTAAAAATAATATAAGGGATTACGTACGATAGGCACTTAAAAGGATGGTTGAGAAATAAAAACTAAAGTTAAATCAATTAAACTATTGTATCTCAAGAAAAAAAAGCATTTATTAATAGTATCCATTAACCGATAAGTTTATTCATCTTTTGCTAAGACTATATTATCCATACAACGTAGTTTGAGTTTTAATTACACGTAAATAGATAATAAAAATTTATTCGTCATTCTAATGCACTTTTGCATATGATATTTTAAACACTACATAAAACATCGATAATTTAAGTTTGAAAACTATCGTGAGTATGACACATTTCGTAAAATAAATAACGGCTAAACTCACATCGAAACTACTCCGACCAGGTTTCGGACATATTCTTCTGGGAGCCAGTTACTATCGCAAGCCGCGGCAGCTATCGCGAGCGGCAGCACGTAGCGTTTTTAATCGTGAGTTTAGCCGTTATTAATTTTACGAAGAAAACATCGATAACTCTTATTCCTTCACTAAACCAGCAATAGGTATGTGTAGTCACACAATATAATATAAGTGACGTATCGCACTGACACCACGGGAAGTATGCAAAGAAGTTGGGCGTACTGCGACCGAACTGTCTTGACAGTTGCGCCCGGGGCCACCAGTGAAAAAGTTTTGACAGCCTTTTGTATGAATTTTAGAATGTGTAGAAATCTTTTGTAAGTGAAACGGTGAAATGGCAAGAGATTAAAAAAAAACATTGTTTACAATCAATTATTCTGCTTCTACATATTACTAAAAAAGGGTTCGCATTTGAAATTGTTTTTTTTTTTATTTTGGCTCCACACTTTTGTGTATTTAGCCAGTGTCAAGTAATTAACAATTTATCAAGTTAATGATATTTCACGCAAATATGTGTGAAGTCACCGTCGAAGTCATCAAGTCAAGTCATAGTCAAGTCATAGTCAAGTCATAGTCAAGTCATAGTCTAGTCAAAGTCATACTCCTAGTAAAGTGGTGGCAACTTTACTTGAAGCTTCTATGGAGTTTTGGAAACAACACGAAAAGAAACGTTTCACCATTTTCCCACACTCACGCCTGTAATCCAGCACTTAACGAATAGAATGCCACCAATTTTATGCACTAACAATGAAAATAACACAAGTTTTGGAAAATAATACTATGCGGCGACGCGATCTTTTTCGTTTTCCCGCCAAAACTCTTGTTTTTACTTTGTTTAATATAAATGTCACCATCTTGTGTAAATTGTCATTGTACCGGACATACCAACATAACAATATACATTTTTAACTTTGTGAAATTTTTAACTGAACCAACTTCAACTTCGCATTCACCAGCTTACTACCTAAGTCAGTGCGTAAAAAAGTTTACTTTAAAACTATTTTTTTTACAATCAATTATTATCTGATTCTACATGTTTTTAAAAGGTTTCACGTACACAATAGTTTGGCTTACGCGAAAATTTGTAACGTTGATAAAATTATCCATTTGTCATTCTGTACTGCATTACATTATCGTCACATGTAATTAATAATTGCATTCTCGAAATACAGTCTAGACTTCATTAATAAGCACATTTACTAATTTAAGAGACATAAAATGTGCAGCAATATTATTTCATAAAATATATAATTATTTGAATGAAACAAAATTACATTGTAAAATTACTTCACATTTTGATTAATACGAAATGTTCATCGTTGCGAGTATCAAAACCTCTTTAACCACATTCCTATCGACAGTAGCTCCAACAATAATAGTTCCGTATCCCATTTGAATATTAGAACATCCATCCACTGAAGATTTTCATCCCCCACCCTGAGGGTGGCACGCACACATGCAGAGATTTCTGTGTATTGGTATATGCGATGAAAAATGACTGACTTGTGATGGTTAATATTGTTGGTTACATTTATTTTTGATGTAAAGGAATTGAAGAAATGACAAATGTACCATAAATAAAAACGAGTGTGCTTTAGACCACGCAACTGAAGTAAAACTTCTTTAGTTTAGCTTCATCTATCGGCCGGTATAACTTTGTTTTTGCTTTATTTAATGCTAATGTTGCCATCTTGACAATTGAAAATTGAAATGTAAATTGATATTTTACCGGGCATACCAACATAATAATACAAATTTTAAACTTTGTTATGTTGACAATGGAAATCTACGTAAATCAACTTTAACTTCCATTCCCTTCAGCTTACTCCCCAAGTGAAGCGTGCGTAAACAAGTTTTACTTCACTTTACTTTACCTATTTTAGGTATGTATGAAGAGATCCAGGGGCTTGATTTTTAAATGCTTTCAGACATTAGATAATCAGTGCATCATTATTATAATCAGCCTGAGCCTGAGCCAGGTCTTCATCACTTTTGGGGGCGAGTTGGCTGGACTGCAGTCGCGACCCCTTCTCGCCCCGGTACGGCGGACGAGGGCTCACGGGGGGGTTTTAGTGGGTTCGAGTCCCACATACCCCCTGCCACCACCCCCGTGGTGGCAGGGAAGTGCGTGAACATTTCCCCCCCTCAAAAAAAAGGTCTTCTTGGTTTTCATCTCATTCGGCTGCTGCCGAATATCACCATATTATTATTCAATTTTGAAAACTCTCCGATTATCAATACTCGCACTAGTCGAGGATGTCCATTGCAAAGTACTTATACTTACCTAAATTTATCAAGTCGTGGTAAAGTGAGTGGGCGTTGTCTATGGTCAAGTGTACCTATATATATAAAATATCTGTCATTCTAAAAAATCAAAGGAAATAAAATGTTTTTAAACTTGTTTAATTATGTAAATATACAATATATAACTCAAAAGTAACCGACTGACTGACATAGTGATCTATCAACGCACAGCCTAGACGGATCGGGCTGAAATTTAGCATGCAGGTAGATGTATGACGTAGGAAACCGCTACGAAAGGATTTTTTGAAATTCCACCCTTAAGAGGGTGAAATGGTTGGTTGAATTATTTTCCCACAGGCCACGCTGCGGGCGAAGCTGCGGGCAGAAGCTCGTAAAATATATGTTTGTAAATGTATACTTGAAAAAATCGCTGCACCTACTCGCCAAAGAAAGGGCCACGGCTGAAAATCATAACCTACATTGTTAAAACTTTACAGCCTTATTAATAAACATGAACTAGCTTAGGATTAGTTACACCATTTTTTGTCCCTTTCGATCCAGCTAAATATTCCAGTAGCAAAAAAAGGACAAAAGCTGAAGTTACTAATCCGAGACTAATACCCGTTTATTAATAAGGCTGTTAGAGTATGACTGTATTGTGTATACCTACTCTGAGGTTAAAACTGTACCTGTGTTTCCTATAAATAAACGTTTTCTATTCAATTCTTTTATTGCTAAACATTGAAGATAAAAATTGTTCTCTAAATTGAATTCATAAAATGATTAATTTCCCTTTCAATTCAATCTTCTAATAACATCCGAAACGAAACTCTGTCTGTTCAAAACAATTCGACCCAATTCCACTTTTCCAATAACACTTCACACTCGCTGAATTATTCAAAATATTCAAATATTCAAGTATACAAACTTAGCGAAAGATTTGCACACACACAATCTTTGAAATCGACTATGGGTTTGTATAGAAAGAACAGTAAGAGAAGTAGCGCTGGTTATTAAAAATATAGACCAGCATTGGTGGCGGAATATTTTACTTGATTTCGTTTGGAAATCCTTACGTTTTTTACAAAGATTTTTTTTATTTACAGTTTTCAAATTTACAAATGTTGAGCTTCTATAGATTTTAATTTTGATGGTGGTTATTTATAACACAAATCCACGTGCCTTTCAAACTTTCCGTTGAGTTGCAGCGATTATGAACCTAATATGCGTTATTTTTGATTCATAAACAATTAATATTAATAGTTTTTTTTTTTTCATATTTATTAAGTGCTTGTTTCAAAGCTGTTATCATAAGTACATACATAGATTCTGGACCCTAACTAGGGTTCCCTGTGTTTAATGACCCAGGAAATACAAGGACCATGGTCCCACAATACCCAGACTCAGAACAAGTATTTGCACATTTTTTTCTGTGCACAAATACTTGTCTTGCCACGGGAATCGAACCCGCCGCCTCTGGGTTATGAGCCAACCTGCTCAACCACCACACCACAGAGGCTGTCAATGTCAAAAATGTTAGGTCTTGTTGCAGTCCAGTTGCCAACAACACTCTTATTGGTTTGCATTATAACTGGACTTTACTGCAATTACTAAGACACCTACCAGACATGACAATGGAACATCCATGTCTAACTTTTACAAATTTACCCGAAGCAGGCTTCCACTATACCAGGCCAATATTTCAAATTCTATTTTCAAAATAAGATCTAAGGTATGATATTGCAGTAAGATTCCATACTGTCACAACGTACTTATAAAATCAAGACAATAGAAGGGGGAGATTGACTGGAGGCGAATCTGTGACGAATGCGAGCTTTTAATTGCTTGTCTCGTTGAGCAACCCTTTTGTATACATACGTGCGTATTGATTTGTACCGCGGATTGTTTTGGTTTGGGAAATATTTTAGATATTGGATTATAATCAAATATTATATTTAAGTGTAAGTAATGATAATTTTACCCCTTACGGACTGACCTGGTCAAACCGCAGGGAGCTGATGAATGCAGGAAGCAAGCAGCCAATGTAGCGCTTAGTGGGGGAAGCCTATGTTAGGCAGTGGGAATCTTCAGGCTGTCGATGTATTTTTTTCTTATTCCTAGAATGCCTTGTTAGTGCCTAATATTACAATCTAGCCAACTATTTGACTAATGAGTAATTTGAATTTAACTTAAACTTTTACATCGCATTATCTAAGAATATGTCCAATAACACGTTTCTTATTGTCTCTATTAAGGCGAAGACACATTGTTCTTGTGTTCTTTTTAGGTAGCACTTGTTTTCACTTCATTATACTAACACTTAATAAACTATGCCACTACACTAACTCAAACGGTTTTGTTCTTTCCAATCTCCTAACTAAATCCGTGTGATCGAGCAGCTGGATAGCCTCGACGTTCACGTGGTGATTTTTGATTGAGATTTACTAGTGATAAAGTTAGACACTAATATTCTTAAAATATTATAATATCGTCAATTGTTTTTTTTCTAATCTGTGAAAGTGTTTTTCACGTTTTATAACAGGAAAGGTGCCTTTATTACTTTTACAAAAAACATTTGGACCTAGTCGCGTTGAACTATAGACAGTCCAAACGCACCAACTACTAGTAGATAGCGTACGCAACATAATATGGCATTGCCCCGTTGAATTGCAATGCTGATTCGTTGTGCCAAATAAGTGCCAGAACTTTTGTTACGTGTCACATCGACCAGGCATTCTGAAAAACCGTGGAAAACGCAGTAATAATGTTGATAGGATATGCGTGTATAATTAAACAAAAAAAAGTTATTCAATGTCGCCACTGCTGCCGACTAAGGCCACTGACCTAACATTGCTCCACATTGACAGCTTCTATGGCGTGGTGGTTGAGCAGGTCAGCTCATAGCCCGGAGGCGGTGAAACAAGTATTTGTGCACAGAAAAAAGCGCTGATACTTGCTCTTAGTCTGGGTGTTGTGGGACCACAGTTTTCGTAGTTACTGAGTCCCTAATACAGAGAATCCTAGTTAGGGTCAAAGATCTATGTATGTGATTGTTGGGCATAGTCCATCATCATCACCATTCCACTACCGGACTACTAGACGCTCGGCTAAGCGCCATCCTTTCATGGTCGAAACACCACCTATTCGTACCAAGCGATTTAATTCAACGTCCTTAATTTGAACGTCTAACGAATGGAATTCCCTGCCAGCGTCTGTGTTTCCGGCGAAATATGGCCCGGGCGTGTTCAAGAGAAGAGTGAATAGGTATTTACTTGGCTAGCATGCTACACTTTCGATCGCATCGTAACTTCCCATCAGGTGAGAACGTAGTCAAATGCTAGACAAGTTCGAAGTAAAAAAAAATAGTTTGAAATGGATCTCATAGAAAAAAATGTAAGAAACAAAACATCAATAACTTAAAATCCGCTGAATCTTCAGCCGCCAGAAATATGGCGAATGAATACAAATGGCTTCAAATATGGCGTCATAGAGCCATATCAGCTGAAATATGTTTACAATAACGGTAACTCGGAGACGTACGACCACTTAGGGGATGAAAAGGGGTAGAAATATTCAGTTTCGAAGATTGTTTTTGAGTGGAAGTGTTGCGATAAGTAGCTGTTTAGAAGTTACGGAATATTCTAAATGTTAGAGAAGCCAATGTTTTGGTTTTTCTAGATGATTAAATTTAGTATACCGGGTTCTAAACCAAAAGACGTAGCATAAGCTGGCCCTTCACTAGGTGGACCGATGACGTGGTCAAAATAGCTGTTGAGTGCTGTTGATCGCCTCGCTGGTGGTTTGAGTTGATAATGATATTTAGACTTCTCTTGTTTAAAAAGTCTACGTGCCATAGTGTAAAATGACATCTATTCTTTACGGAGATAACGTTTTATTTTACTGTTACCAAGAAAAACGAATTTTTTTTTTATATAACATACATGTAGTTGGATAGCTTAATTTTCATAATCAGTCTCGACTTATTTTTGAATGTCAGTATGTACAATTCTTTTCACCAGTTTTTTTTTTGGCTCCACACTTTTGTGTATATAGCCAGTGTCAAGTAATTGATAATTTAGCTGGTTAATTATATTTGACGTAAATAATGTGTCAGGTCACAGTTGAAGTCATCAAGTCAAGTCAGAGTCAAGTCATAGTCTAGTTTAGTCAAGTCATATTCCTAGTAAAGCGGTGCTAACTTTACCAGAAGCTTCTATGGAGTTTTGGAAACCACACAAAAAAAACGTTTCACCATCATTATACCACTTTCCCACACTCATGCCTGTAATCCAGCACTTAACGAATAAAATGCCACCAATTATATGCACTAACACTGTAAATAGCACAAGTCTTGGAAAATAATACAGCGGTGACGCAATCTTTTTCGCGTTCCCGCCAAAATTCCTTTTCACCAGTTTTCGTCAATACCATTAGCTCTTGTCACAACGCGAAGATGCAATTTTTTTTGTGCACCAAAAAGTTCGTACAATAATCGATGTTCAAAGAACCTTCATCCAGGAACCCTGAAGGCATCTCACTTTCCCGCGACAACGCTTTGTGGCGACCGGACGGGTGCTTGACAAATTGGAAACTGCATATCTGCTTTTAGAACAAGACTTTGAAGATGGCACAATCTATGCTGTGTAGAAAATTACGCAGCTACGTGGCCTATAGGAAACAAAAAAGATTTTTATAGATAACTAGCTGCGCCCCGCGGTTTCACCCGCGGATAAAAAGTATTTTAACAAACATACACACATACACACAAACACACATACAAACCTTCGCCTTTATAATGTTAGTGTGATAATATTAGTGTGATTCAACCACCCATTTCACCCTCTTAGGGGTGAAATTTCGAAAAACCCCTTTTTAGTGGATATCTACACTGTATAAAGAACACACTCTCCAAATTTTAAGTCTAGCACCAGCGGTTTAGGCTATGCCTTGATATATAAGTTAGTCAGTCAGGACTTTGAATTTTATATGTATAGATATGGCATATTCCTGGATATATAGCCAAGATACCAATAAGACATCTATTTGTAAGCAGTTACACTTTGGAGTAGTTTTAAAAGTGATCAAAAACATAAAATTGTTTTGTCGTTATTTATTTTATAAAATTTAAAATAAAATATGTCTACTATAATCAAATGGAAAAAAAACTTTTTATTAAACTCGTTTATGGTGTTATTTTTCAAACCTTCAGCACTTTTATTTTGTGTAGTCTACACTTCAGGTCTGTCTACACCCGGAAGCGCATCTTAGAGCTTTTTTATCTATGGTAGATTTCGAATGTCTACCATCATTACTTTATTATTTCGCGAAAGTTTGCGCATGCATTTAAAGGTGTTTTTACCACTTAGCGTTAACGAATTGTTATGAAATTAAGTATGTAAATTAAAAGCTCTTTAATACGTTGTTATGTAGTAAGTCAAGCCTTAAGGCGCCAGCTTGTAAGTTATAAATTATACTTATAAGTTTCTGTAAGATGGAAAAGAGTTTGTTTTTGTTTAATCATAGTAATCATTCTACACTGTTTTTATATCTAGATACCTACCTTTAGCGTTCAGAATCGATAGTTTCATAAAATAAATGATTAATAAAATATAGTCACAAACCCGAAATCTACCCTACCGACTTTTTCATCTCTCTCCCGGTATTTCATATCGACATCGCGTCTCTTACTTTACGACCACTCTTTATTACTTTTTATGACATTTGTCGTATTTCCCTTTTTCGGGGTGGATTTAAATTCGTCGATTTATATTATAATCGAACGTGTTGATGCGATGCGAGAATATTACTGAAGGGTGCTTTTTTGTACTTTTTCAGTTTAGGGGTGTGAATTGATAGGCCAAGAAATGGAATATTATCTGTGTGATCTATGGTGTTAATAAAATATTAAATACACTGATGAATTTTTTTGCTTGGATCATATTATCGATATAGATCAACTACTACGCGCTATTATTGATGTACTGATCCATTTAACTGATCCAATGATATTTATCTTTTATTCCTTTCTTCTTATACATGCAAGGCTTGTATGAATGACTTTACTATTGTTTTATGACAACAAACGGGAAAAAGCACGTTAGCACTCAGACTCCAAAGCCACTTTTTGACAGCCGTCACCCATCTAAGTAGAGACCGCAGCAAACGTTGCTAAGTTAACTAATCGGCGAGTTAAACTGTCTAAAACTAACTGCACGCCGCGGTTTCACTCGCGGATAAAAAGTAGCCTAAAACTTACTATATAAGCTTTCTATATACCAAAGCTTCCGGTAAAGGAATTTTAATTTAGGTAATTACTTCAGATGTTAATATAAACTATATGTGTTCTATATTTCATCCAAATCTGTTCAGTAGTTTTTGGGGTAAAAAGCCCGTGGCGTCGCCCTCATGGTGTTCGATAACTGTCCCGCGGGAACATACTATCGGGATAAAAAGTATCCTATATGTTAATTCAGGTTATAAACTATTTGTGTTCCAAATTTTATTCCAATCCGTTCAGTAGTTTTTGCACTACTCACAAACTTTCGCATTTATAATATTAGTAGTATTGTCAATAGGAAATATAACTGGATTACGGTTGTATTAAGCACGCACCGTTTGCCTTTTTAAATTAAAATGACGCAATAAAAAAAAAATTAAGTATGTGTTCGAGTTCTTGTATTAAACAATAAACATAAAAATAAACACTTAAGTCACGTAGAACGCAAACCTGTACCGAAAGAGGTTGCTCGTTATCTCTTCGGTACAATGGCTCCACTTCTATGTAATAATTTAAGAAGCAGAATTATTGTCCAACCAATGACTTGTAGGTAAGACTCTTAAAACGGGCAATAATTTTGGAGATCCGTCAAGAATACAAGAAACCTTATGTCACTGGTAACAATCTATAATAATTTCGAAGAGAATTATGTGAAACTAGCTTCTGCAAGCGACTTCGCCTGCTTGGCTTATAGGAAACGAAGAAGAATTTTTTTATAGATATATCAACCACCCATTTCACTGTATTAGGGGTGGAATTTCGAAAAACCATTTCTTAGCAGATACCTACATTTTACAAATAACACACCCTCCAAATTTCAAATCTCTAGGAGTAGCGGTTTAGGCTGTGTGTTGATATAATAAATCAGTCAGGATTTTGTATTTTATATGTATATTTTTGAATTGTCCACTGGTTCCCCCCCCCTCTGGATCTAAGCTGTAAATCAGCGCTAGGTGTCTCTGATAACCAGCAATATGCGGAGCCGACGCCCATTCGATACTTGTTTGGTTCTATTCATTATGTTTAATGTTGTTATATTAGATTAAATTCATTTATTATGTTTAACAATGTTCCGTATTACATTCTGCGCCATCTAGCAATGAAGAGCTCACATTAATACAAACTAGATGGCGTTGTACGTTCTTAAAACGCGCAAACGTTTCGTTGCGTATTGACAGTGGTTAGGAAGTGATTTTATTAAATTTTTGTCTACCAAGCTACAATCTAGTTTGATTTACCCCCGTTTGGGTAGAGGCGCGCGACTCTAGGCCAACGTTCGAAAACGTAATTTCCATGGTCCTACCGAGTCGGACAGACCGCGATCTGTCGAAGACAAGCACTAGTAAGAAGCAGTGGATCGCTGTTGAAAGTGCTCATCGTGTAGACTTGCACTCAGGTCTACACGAGTGGTTGGTAGAGGGAGTGTCCGTACACTCTCACCAACCGAGGAAGAAAGAAGAGAGAAGAGTGGAGTCCACTTCAGCATAAGTGGAGCAACGGAAGGGGCGCCGACAACGACGCCTGGAAGATAACGACGGAGCAGCGACGTGACATCTGCTCAGCGACGGAACACGACGTGTCGACAGCAGCCAGAGAGAAGCCTAGTATCGGCGCCACTGGCAACATCAGCGTTGGGTCGAGGTGCAACGAGCAGCAACGTCAACGGCGCAGCAGTCAACTTGGGCGAAGTCTCCGACTTCGTGATCGTGACATCGGGTCAAAGTCATCATCTTCGTGATAACATCGACCATCAGCGGGTTCATCATCACATCACATCAATATCCAGTAGTGGCCATCATCAGTGAAAAGGTTTGCCAGTGAAAAACTGTAAGTACATTTCAAGTGATCATTATCATCAGGAAGAATTTCAATTCAATTAAACTAGCAAAAGTTTTGGAACTTTACAATTAAATTGAACTCTAATTATTCAAACAAGAAATTTAGTTAAGAATTCTTAAATTACTTCAATAATTCTTATTTGTGTGTTTAAGAACTGTTTAGTTTGTTGTATTATTTTCGTATATATTTAGTTTTTGTTCTTGAAGTAAACTTGATTCAATATGGCATCTACAATGAAAAGTCAGTTAAGTTATAAAGGTACTATTGAAAGAGCTTATAATAATTTCAAGAAGTCGCCAAAAGATAGACTTGCTAAGCAATCTTATTTACAAACTAAACTAGAGACTTTAGAAGAGCAGTGGAAGGTTATTACTGAAAATCATAGAAAGTTATCTGAATTATCAGATGCAACAATCGAATCAGGGTACTTCGGGGACAATGTGTATGAGGATATAGAGGAAACTTACATAACCTATAAGTCAGATTTAAAAGAAGCATTGTCAGTCTTTACCTCCTCAAACACAAACGTTCATGTGCCATCAGGGCAATCGTTTAAAAGCGAAAGCAATGTTAAGTTGCCTAAAATATCAATACCGGTATTTTCCGGTCTCTATTCGGAATGGCCAACGTTTAGAGACTTATATGTGTCAATGATTCATAAAAACACTTCCATAGACGATGTTCAAAAGTTTCACTATTTGAAAGGACATCTCTCAGGAGAAGCTGAACAACTTCTGAGACACGTTCCTATAACGTCAGCGAACTATAGCGAATCTTGGGCAATTCTCAACAACAGGTATAATAATAAAAAATATTTAGCGAATTGTCTACTTGGGCGTTTTATGAATCAACCAAATATGGGATCCGAGTCGTGCAGTGCGATAAAAAACATGTTAGACACTATGAATGATACTTTGAATGGGCTGAAAAATTTGGGTATTCAAGTCGATTCTTGGGACGTGATAATTATTCACATCATAAGCACAAAATTAGATTCTGAGTCTCGGAAGCAGTGGGAAGCCAAGATTAGCACATCCGATGACTTACCCACGTTGCAACAATTGCAAGAGTTTTTAGAGTCGCGATTCAGGTCACTCGAATTTTTAGACACCAAGAAATCGAAACCAAATTTCTCAAACCAGAAACCCAAAGTAATGCACGCACTTGCAACCGGTTCCAATTCGGCAACTAATTCCTGTCGGTTTTGCAAAAAGAATGATCACAGAATTTCAAACTGTAAAGAATTTGCTAAGAATGATTACGACGCCCGTCATAGTTTTGTCCAATCCAATGGACTTTGTTTCAATTGCTTAGGTCGAAACCATTCAGCCAATGCGTGTCGCTCTTCCACCAAATGTCGCGTATGCAAACACAACCACCACTCCCTATTACATCCCAAGCAAGCCTTGGAGCCGCGTACTTCAACAAATAAACGGGAAACCACGGCGGTAGACACCAATGCAACGGTACCAACCGTTAAACCGCCGTTAGAAAGTCCTGCATCAACTTCGAATGTCGTTGCACATTTTTCGAAGCAGACCACACCCAAGCAGATTTTGCTAGCTACTGCTATTGTAAAGACGCAAGCGAGAGACGGGAACGCCCAACTGCTAAGAGCTCTGCTCGACCTAGGCTCGCACGCGTCGTTTATCACAGAGTCTGCTGTTCAACTGCTCGGTCTCAGAAAGACGCCCAACAAGAGTGTCATTTCTGGATTGGGTGGTGAGAAGGGAGTCTTAGCCTCAAAGCACCTAGTCGAGCTCACGGTCCAATCACGTCATGATCCTAGTTTCCGGATGAAAGTACGAGCACACGTGCTCGGTGCTATAACTAGTTTGCTTCCATCTGAGAATATCGCGAGCATTGATTGGCCAGAGTTAGCGGAGATCAGCTTAGCTGATCCACATTTCAGCACACCAAATAAAATTGATATTTTATTGGGTGCAGACGTGTATGGCCACGTCATGAGAAACGGTTTGATCAAGGGTCCTAATGGTGGGCTAACTGCTCAGTGCACAGCATTAGGATGGATCCTTTCTGGCCCCACACATCCATACGATGATGATCAATCCAATCCAACACATTGCCATCACAATATAGTCAGCATGCACGCTCATGTAGATGACAATGAATTGTTAAAGCAGTTTTGGCAAATTGAGTCCGATTCCTTTGAAACAAAAATGCTCACTCAAGAGGAGCAATTATGTGAAGAGTTCTATGCAAGTACAACAAAGAGGGATTCAACAGGGCGTTACGTTGTTCGTCTGCCTTTTCGGGATGACGACCCTCAATGTAAATACGGCAATTCGAGAGAAATTGCAATAAAAAGATTCCATCTTCTTGAACAGCGGTTTAGGAAGAATCCCGATATAAAAGAGCGTTATTCCAAAGTAATTCACGAATACTTAGACCTTGGTCACATGGAACGTGTAACTGCACAATGCAAAAGTCCATCATGGTTACATGACGCAATTATTGAGTACACTAGGCCAAAATCCATCTCTACTGAATTAGAACAAAGAAAAATAAAGACTCACATGACAATCGACGAGACATTTGATGATATAATATGGACACGATTTTCGTCGTTGCAAAAGTTAATTCGAGTAGTAGCATACTGTCGAAGATTCCTAAAAATAAATGATGTCAAAAAGAATCTGCACAAATTTGAATCGTACCTGACAAGTACAGAGCTTAGCGAAGCTCTTGAGACTTGCATTAGAGAATGCCAACGCAGGGAGCTAGGAAATGATGAGGTGAAATTAAAGCCGCTGAATCCATTTCACGACGCAAATGGAGTTTTGAGAGCTCAAGGCAGAATCCAACACGCCAACATTCCGGAGCATGCTAAACACCCTATCATTCTCCCCCACAAAAGCCATCTTACTGACCTGATCGTAGACGACGCGCACCAACGAACGCTGCACGGTGGTCCACTACTGATGCTGAACGTCTTAAAAACTAAGTATTGGATAGTGGGAGCCAAAGGTTTGGTTAAGAAACACGTCCACAAATGTGTTACTTGTGTTCGACATACAGCAACGACCAAAAATCAGCTAATGGGCCAACTACCATCTGCTAGGGTGACACCAGCACGAGCTTTTCTGCACAGCGGTGTAGATTTTGCTGGTCCCATCAATATAAGAACAACCAAAGGACGTGGTAACTCCAGCTATAAAGGCTATATAAGTCTTTTTGTGTGTATGGTCACTAAGGCCATCCACCTAGAAGCCGTGAGTGATCTTACTGCTGACGGTTTTATAGCAGCATTTAAGCGATTTGTGGCTCGAAGAGGTCATGTAAGTGATGTCTGGAGCGACAACGGGACAAATTTTGTCGGTGCGTCCAAAGAGCTCCAAAAGATTGTCGACGCTGAAAGATCATCCATAGCAGCTGAAATTCGTGAGTGGCTTAGCAATCGTAGCGTGACGTGGCACTTTATACCCCCTCACGCACCAAATTTTGGTGGTTTGTGGGAAGCGGGCGTAAAGTCTACGAAGTTTCACCTTAAGCGCGTTATAGGCAATTCAACCCTCACTTTCGAAGAAATTAGCACGGTCTTATCGCAAATTGAGGCATGCCTCAATTCTAGGCCTTTGTCAGTCCTACCTGGGGACCACACAGACCCCTCGCCACTCACGCCAGGACATTTTCTCGTGGGAGAACCACTAATTGTAGTTCCTGAGCGCAATTATGAGCAGAGTAATATTAGCAGTTTAAGACGCTGGCAATTGACTCAGAAAATGATGCAAGATTTTTGGCGTAGGTGGTCAAAAGAATATTTAGTTCATTGTTTGCAGCGCTACAAGTGGTCGAAGAGAAACCCGGAACCACAAATAGGAGACGTAGTTCTCATTAAGGAAGATAATCTTCCTCCAGCGCGATGGTTATTAGGCAAGGTCATAGACAAACATCCAGGGTTGGACCAAATTACTCGTGTCGTAACATTAAAATGTAACGGATCTCAAATTAAGAGACCTACTTCAAAACTTTGTATCTTGCCAGTAACAGACTGATTATTTTATCTTTATTATTTAGTTTGAATTTATTGTTGGTAAAATATTTAAAATGTCATGTTTATGATACCATTTGTTTTGTATTCACCACTGTAATGTCATTCCAAGTGTTTTAGGAAGAACGTTAAAATAACGTCCTTGGTGGGCGGAATGTTTAATGTTGTTATATTAGATTAAATTCATTTATTATGTTTAACAATGTTCCGTATTACATTCTGCGCCATCTAGCAATGAAGAGCTCACATTAATACAAACTAGATGGCGTTGTACGTTCTTAAAACGCGCAAACGTTTCGTTGCGTATTGACAGTGGTTAGGAAGTGATTTTATTAAATTTTTGTCTACCAAGCTACAATCTAGTTTGATTTACCCCCGTTTGGGTAGAGGCGCGCGACTCTAGGCCAACGTTGGAAAACGTAATTTCCACATTATGTACATATGTGTATTAATTTAAGCTGTTTTTGTACTTTAATTGTAGGCAAGTATTGAATAAATGTCTTTCTATTTCTATTACTAATAATAATTATCACAATATTCTACGGAACCATACAAACAATTACCGTGTTCCCCTTGACTCTCGTATTTCGTAAACAAAAGACTATTAAGCTTGTTCTTTTTAGTTTAATCTTGATATCTCAATACTTGTAAATGGTTTTAATGTTAAAATTGAGTGGTTTTATGACAATTGACGGCGGTTTACCTGAATGATGACATCAGTAGATAATGATAGAGATATATAAACAGAAGGTCAGCTTAAAGCTTATGGCGGTGTTTTGGCGGCAAAACGAAAAAGATCGCGTCACCGCATTCGAAAACTTATGTTATTTTCAGTGTTAGCGCATAAAATTGGTGGCATTTTATTCGTTAAGTGCTGGATTATATGCATGAGTGTAGGAAAGTGGTATGTATTATGATGGTGAAATGTTTCTTTTCGTTTTGTTTCCAAAACTCCACCCGTGTGCCACCACTTTACTAGGAGTATGACTTGATTAGACTAGACTATGACTTGATGACTTCGACTGTGACGACTTGACTCACATATGATCATTTATTGACTTGAGAAATTATCAAATACTTGACACTGGCTAAACACACGAAAGTGTAGAGCAAAACAAAAAAAAGGCTAATGACGAAAATTTTTACATACACACATATGCAATGACCCTCCCAACTCTCATTTTTGGATGCGACTCTTGGCCATGACCGTGGCCGTGAAAATTGAAGGGGTGAGAACAAAAAGGGTTTAACTGATTTTTTTCACAAAATGACTTATGGGTATCGTTGGATTCAGCGTAAAATTATCTACAATAATACAATCTCATTCAAATACCGAAATGAGGCTTAAATCTCGAGATTTCGAGTCTAAAAACGGTTTATCTTTCACAGGAATACAGTTCGCTTAGCATAAAAACATTATTATATTTATTTTATTATATAATATTTTTACAGTAATTGTATGAATTACTACTATATTTACTATTTAAAATAGATTTAAAACATTTTCAAGCAACTGAAACTTACATAAATCTTTTCGATTACCTTTTAACACAACCTACCTTAAAATGACGCCGTTGAAGTTTAAAGTCAATTTTTACAAAATTATCAATTTGACAGTTAAACCCTTTTTATTCTCAACCCTTCAATTGCGTTGGGTATCAACTCACCACCTCACTTATATTGATTTACAATACTGATTCGTTTTCAGTGTGAATTGTGAAGTCACTCGCTGGTTTTTTGTAGTAGATAAAGTAGCTAATAGATTTTTTAAATGGTAAAATGGGCTTGCGTTTGAATAGAACTCACCTGACGGTGATGGGCAGCAGTGTCACCGGTGCAAATAGTTACGTTCTGCGATCGCCAACCCGCATGCCCAGCGTGGCGATTATGGGCAAAACCCTCCTAATGGCAAGTCTCAATATACCACGGCCCCTAGTTCCCGGCCGCCCTGCTATCCTTGACCACGGCGGCGGTCATGGTAAAGGCAAGGCAGGGGGTGCTAAGAATCCCCGGGCTACGGTAGGCCGCCAAAACCAACTGACCTTGGCAACGTATAACGGACGCACGTTACGACTCAATGAACACCTTGTGCAGCTAGAGGAAGAGCTGAACAACATAAGATGGCACATTCTGGGGTTATGTGAAGTCCGAAGAGAGGGGGAGGACACCATAACTCTTGAATCGGGCCATCTTATGTATTTCAGAGAAGGAGACCAGCTATCCCAGGGTGGCGTCGGGTTTCTGGTTAATAAAGCTCTTAGTAACAACGTTGTTGAAATCTCCAGTGTGTCGACAAGGGTCGCGTACCTTGTAATCAGATTAACCGAGAGGTACAGCCTCAAGGTTATCCAGGTATACGCACCGACTTCGGCACACTCGGACGATGAGGTAGAGGATATGTACGAGGACATATCAAGAGCCTTGCACAGCACCTCTAAGGCTCACTTCAACGTTGTTATGGGGGACTTTAACGCTAAAGTAGGAGTACAGACTTGCAGCGAATCGACAATAGGATAACACGGCTTTGGTAGTAGAAACCATAGGGGCCAAATGCTCGTCAATTTCCTAGAGAAGGAGGGACTCTTTTTGATGAACTCCTTCTACAGGAAACAGCCGCAAAGGAAGTGGACGTGGCAGAGCCCTGATGGTATGACAAAAAATGAGATCGACTTCATCATAGCGGACAAACGGCGTATATTCAGAGATGTTTCAGTGATCACTAGGTTCAATACCGGAAGTGATCACAGGCTTGTAAGAGGCACTCTGAATATCGACTTCAAGCTGGAACGAGCCCGCTTGATGAAGTCCACGCTCCGACCGAACATACTCCAAGCCGTGGTAGGGTCTGAAACATTCCAGCTAAAACTGGAAAATCGATTCGCTGCCTTGGAAACTACAGATGACGTGGATCAGAAACTCGACCAAGTGGTGGATGTCCTAAGGGAAGAAGGTGCGAAGTTTTGTGCAAAGAAGCGTACAGGCAGAAAGTCGAAACTTTCGATGGAGACTCTGCAACTTATGGAGGAGCGACGTGAAAACCCCTCGTCTACTTCGTCACAACACCAACAGGCACTCAACAAGTCTATTAAAAAGCTGGTACGACGTGACCTCCGATCCTCCAATACGCTCGAAATTGAAAGAGCTATAGAGCAGAATCGGGGGTCAAAAGTGTTCGTCCAGCAACTTGGGAGAAGCCATCTGACGAAGCTGACTACATCAACGGGTGAAGTCGTCTCCTCAAAGACAGAGATCCTTTCGGAAGTTGAAAACTTTTATGGCCAGCTCTACGCATCACATGCTTGCCGACCTGATCCCAATACAGAGGACTGCAGAGCCACCCTAACACGCCACTTTACCGAAGAGCTGCCTGAAGTCAGCCAGGACGAGATCGTGATGGCCCTTAAGCAGCTTAAGAACGGAAAAGCCTCAGGTGAGGATGGAGTTACGACTGAGCTCTTAAGAGCTGGAGGTACTCCAGTACTTAGAGAGCTTCAGGTGCTTTTTAATTCTGTCCTCTTTACTGGGAGAACTCCGAAGGCATGGAACAGAAGCGTGGTCATTTTGTTCTTCAAAAAGGGTGACAAAACCCTTCTGAAGAATTATCGACCAATTTCGCTTCTGAGCCATGTCTATAAGCTGTTCTCAAGGGTGATCACGAATCGTCTAGCGCGAAGGCTCGACGAGTTTCAACCTCCGGAACAGGCCGGGTTTCGTAGCGGATACAGTACCATAGACCACATTCACACAGTGCGGCAGATTGTACAGAAGACCGAGGAGTACAATCGACCCCTGTGCTTAGCTTTTGTGGACTATGAGAAGGCCTTTGACTCTATCGAAACTTGGTCTGTTCTGGACTCCTTACAGCGATGCCAAGTTGACTGGCGATACATCGAAGTGATGAGATGCCTATATGATGCCGCAACAATGACCGTCCAATTGCAAAACCAGCCGTCTAAACATATCCACTTGCGTCGCGGAGTGAGGCAAGGGGATGTGATATCCCCGAAATTGTTCACACACGCTTTGGAGGATATGTTTAAGACGCTGGACTGGAAGGGTTGTGGCATCAATATAAATGGCGAGTACATCTCTCACTTGCGATTTGCAGACGACATCGTCATAATGGCTGAATCGCTGGAGGATCTGCAACGGATGCTGGACGGCCTAGCTGATTCTTCTTTACGCATCGGTCTACGGATGAACTTGGACAAAACCAAGGTCATGTTCAACGAGCACGTTGTTCCGGGACCGATTGCTATAAATGGAGTAGCTCTTGAGATTGTTAAAAAGTACGTTTACCTAGGGCAGACGCTCCAACTAGGGAAAAACAATTTCGAGAGTGAAGCCAGCAGAAGAATACAGCTAGGCTGGGCAGCATTTGGGAAACTTCGTCATGTCTTTTCATCGTCCATACCGCAATGTCTCAAGACGAAAGTCTTCAACCAGTGCGTCCTACCAGTCATGACCTACGGAGCCGAAACGTGGACACTCACGGTAGGACTGGTCCACAAATTTAAGGTCGCTCAGCGAGCTATGGAGCGAGCTATGCTCGGTGTTTCTCTGCGGGATCGAATCCGAAACGAAGTCATTCGCCAGAGAACTAAAGTTATCGACATAGCTCAGCGAATTAGCAAGCTGAAGTGGCAGTGGGCTGGTCATATCTGCCGAAGAACCGATAACCGTTGGGGTAGACGTGTTCTAGAGTGGAGACCGCGAACCGGCAGACGTAGTGTAGGACGCCCTGCGGCAAGATGGAGCGATGATATACGCAAGGTAGCTGGCAGTAACTGGAAGAGTAGAGCCGAAGACCGGGCTCAGTGGCGTGCTTTGGGAGAGGCCTATGTCCAGCAGTGGACTATTGTAGGCTGATGATGATGATGATGACGGTAAGTGATGAAGTTGTCTAAGGTTGAGTACGCTTGCCCATGAGATGCCCATTCACTCTTGACTTAAAAAGACCCAGGTTATACCCAGGAGGAAACACTGTTGTTGGAAGAGCATTCCATTCCTTGGCCGTTAGGAAACACTGTTGCTGGAAGAGCATTCCATTCCTTGGCCGTTAGGAAACACTATTGCTGGAAGAGCATTCCATTCCTTGGCCGTTAGGAAACACTGTTGCTGGAAGAGCATTCCATTCCTTGGCCGTTAGGAAACACTGTTGCTGGAAGAGCATTCCATTCCTTGGCCATTTGGACTATAAATGACCCAACAAAACGCTTAGTGCGGACTTGACTTTTAGTAGTTATATTGTAGTAATTAGTTTAAATAATTGAGTTACGTAAAAAAAAAATCAAACTTAAACCGTATCGTCTTTAGCCCTAATCGTAAAGTTCCCTTACTGGATGTATTTTGTTTTGAGTTAATAAATACAGTTTGAATAATATATTCAAATGTGTGGAAAAGTATACCGGTTGAATGAAAGAGGCTATTTCATTGCGTAAGTATATTTAATCCAAAGACAACTTGAAATGTTCCTATCTCCAAGACAGCCTCTGTGGTGTGGTGGTTGAGCAGGTCGGCTCATAGCCCGGAGGCAGCGGGTTCACGCACTGAAAAAAAGTGCAAATACTAATTCTGAGTCTGGGTGTCGTGAGACCATAGTCCTCGTAGTTCCTAGGTCCCTAGACACAGGGAATCCTAGTTAGGGTCCAGGATCTATGTATGTGATCGATGGGCGTTTATTATTATTTATTATTATATCTATACATGTTAAAGATTTTATGTAGTTGTTAATTTTGATTTTGTGTCTTACGGCTAGATAGTGTGATCCCAGTGTGCAAATGAGACCGACCCATCTTTCTGCAGTTGCTGTAAGATTCGCCAATGAGAAAATCCAGAGAAAGGGCAGCAGCATTCTCTTCTGTACATTTATTTTTAATATTATGATACTTTTATTTATTTTATAATGTTGTGTATCTTGGAATACATGTATTTTCTTTCTTTCTCCTTTCTTTCTTCATTTTTGTCTTTAATCTTTCTCTCTTTTTTCGTTCTTCTTTCATTGTTTCTTTCTTCTTTATTTCTTCTTTCGTCTTTCTTTCTTTTTCTTTTGTTTTTCTTTCTTTTTTCTTCCTTCATGTTTTCTTCTTGCTTTCTTCTTACTTCATTCTATCTTCTTACTTTGAAATCTTCTGAAATCATCAAGACACCTGCCAAGCGCAGTGATTTTGGCACAGACGGACGCGCGGTGGATATTTGGCCATAGAAAATATGTGCGTTTCTATTTCGGCGCCGTCATATCATTCCTAGTGACTTCTCTCATTCTCATTTCAATAAAAAAAAAAAACACTAAATATTAGGCAATTAATTAACCTATTTTTAGTTCCCAGTTCTTAAAACATCCCCCATTCATCCCCTAACAAAATAACAGAATCATAACCTTCATAAATAACCAAATGTGAGACATGTCATGAATACACACATCGGTGATTGTCATTAGTAATCGTCAGATCAAAGGCTTTCCCGATGTAGCTTTGTGGCACCACGTGGATAAGGTTCGATGCGATATTTTTGTTTTTTTTTGTATACACGGTGGAATTATATTCGTTATTTTCCTCAAATATATGTAATCAGTCCATGCTATAGAATAATCGTACAAGATGCAATTAACCTCATTTGGGTAGTCTGGTACTGGCTATTTCCTAGTTAAAAACAAGTGTGCTTTATACTGACTGAAGCAAAACTTTAGTTTGTTCAATTTATCGGCTGGTATAAGTATGTTTTAGCTTTGTTGAATGTTAATGTCGCCATCTTGAAATTTGTAAATTGTAATTTTTACCGGATATATCAACATGATTATACAAATCTCTAACTTTGTTATGTTTACAATGGATCCTAAAGTCAAGCGTGCGTAGAAAAAGGTTTAAATATAAAATAATGAAATTTTAAAATTACCACTTACAGCCACATTCTACGTCAACGCTCATCCATATTCAATCGCACCGAATGTTTGCATATGCATGCATGCATCAGTGCATTGTGAACTCGCCGATACTCTTTGATCTCGCAAAGTGGCTTTGAGTGACATCCGAGTGACACTCATGCATTGTTCCCGTAGTAACACACTCGAGTTTTTGATTAACAAATCGACTCGGTGTTATTCTGAATATTTGTCTTATGTATTAAATAATAGAGTTTAAATTATCACTGTTGGTCTATTAAGTTATACATATCAGAAAGTGTATATAAATAGAGTTAATTAATTAAAATTGTTATAGTTATTGATTAAAAGCTTTTATCTGAACTAATACCGTTGTAAGAGCGAGTACGAATTCCGCACATAACTTAAAAAGCCACTGGTGCAGGTCAAGTGGGAATTTAACCGTCAGTTCGAAAGCCGCACTTGTTATTGCTAAGCCATACTCACTGTAAAGTGTAGTTTCATTCTAATAAATCTAAACTAATATTAAAAAGAGGAACGATTTGATGGTTTGTTTGCATTGATTAGCTCTGAAACTACTGGCACGATTTGAAAAATGCTTTCACCTTTAGAATTTTACATTATACCTGATGAACATAGGTGATCTAATATCTATTATATATAAAAGAAAGTCGTGTTAGTTACACTATTTATACGATTTGGCTGGAAATTGGTGGGAAGGTAGCTTTGAACCAGGAGACGAGAGGAGACGGACATAGGATAGTTTTATCCCGTTTTTTTTTCATTGGTTTTACCATTAACTTTAGTTATTAGTAGTATTATAGTAATTTAACATTAGTTTTGTCATTAGCGTTAACTTTTTAACGTTCGATCGTGTTTAACTAATTCACTCGTGCAAAGCCAAAGCGGATCAACTAATAATGATATATATATATATACATATATAATATAATATATATATTCAATGCAATTCCGGGCGGGCCGCTAGTATACAATAAACAAGGCTTTTTAGTGTAATATCATAACACCAAACATGTACTTATTCTATAAAAGTGGAAATAACAATTAATTAAAAAGAAATGCTTCACAAAAATCAATAAAGCAAAAAATTAATAAAAACCTTTATCTCAAACAACCCGATATCCGCTCGCTGATTTTAATTTAAAACTTTGTTAATCTAAGTATAAAGAGTAGACCACAAAGAGGCCGGATCAAAACGATGAAAAATTATTGAAAGGGGGCTGAAATAGAAGGGTGGGGGTGGTGGCATCGACTGTTTTAAAAATACCGCGGTAACTTTACCACCTTATTTGTCTGGCTCGTCTCTATGCCATTAAAAATAGAGACTGTAATCGGATGAGTGAACTTTTCCGATTGATGGGTAGGGTAGGAGATTTTTCATAGAGGGGGGTTGTAATAATCGTGATTTTTTAATCAAATTTCATCTGTTCAAGGGAAGAGGCGGCTATATTTTTTCATTATTTAATTTTCGGTCGCGGCTTTTTGTACTCCTTCAAGGGACAGCGTTTGAAGCTTTTTTTTAGGATTTTCAAACAAGGTTTTGTGTTACACCGTACTTATGAATTCTCGTTTGTTCATTACGAACTATTATTTTGATTTATTTTCCGTATGTTTTTTTTACAGAAAAATAACTATACTGTGGACATCTGACACAACGCCACCTAGCTCCAAACTAAGTAAAGCTTGTACTATGGGAACCAGATAACTGATACAATACTTAGATACTTTATTGTAAATACATACATAGAATATAACACCCAGGCATAGAACAAACTTATTTATATATGTGATTGAACAATTACTTGACACTGGCTAAATGCACAAAAGTGTGGAGCCAAATTATAAAAAAAAATATAATAATAATATAATATCTGAACCACATGTTTCTACAAATAGAAAATATCTTGATTCTAATTATATCTTAATATCTTTTTTTTATCTTTTGGCTCCATACTTTTGTGTATTTAGCCAGTGTCAAGTAATTGATAATTTATCAAGTTAATGATATTTCACGGAAATATTTGTCAAGTCACAGTCGAAGTCATCAAGTCAAGTCATAGTCTAGTCAAAGTCACACTCCTAGTAAATTGGTGGCAACTTTACTTGAAGCTTCCATGGAGTTTCGGAAACAACACGAAAAGAAACGTTTCACCATCATTATACCATTTTCCCACACTCACGCTTGTAATCTAACACTTAACGAAAAAATGCCACCAATTGTATGCAATAACACTGAAAATAACACAAGTTTAGGAAAATAATACAATGCGGTGACGCAATCTATTTCGCATTCCCGCCAAAACTGAATCTTTATCTTATTCATCAGCGTCTGAGCATCAGTGAAGGAGAAAACTGTAACTCTTACATGAGACGTCAGACCTCATACACAATTACAGCTTTACTCATGAACATTACCTACCTAGTTAAAGTAAGACCCGGTGACGAAAATCATCGTGAGGAAATCGACATGTTCCAGAATCACAAAATCCGAGAACGCGTATCATATGCCCGCACTTGACTAGCGTGGTGGGTTAGTGGATACATGCATTCAGCCTGCTAGCCAGCGTGCAAATATAAAAAAAAATTGTTGCTACATTAACATTAGTTACTACATGTTACATATTCTTTTGACACTATAAAAACATTTACTTAGTCAGCGCCTCCAACGTTTTTTTTAAATTTATTTCCTTTTAAAGATTCGAGTTCGTCAGGTAAATTGGTGGCAAGCAGCTGGATCGTATTAGGGACCTAATCATGACGTCACGCAACATTATATATTTTAGTTTCTCTTTTTTTCGTGTGATTTGTTTTGTGTAAATGCCTATTTGTTAAAATGTAATGTGTGATGTCTCGGATAAATGTATTCTCTTTCTTTCTTTCTTTCTTTCTTCTTTCTTTCTTCTTTTTTCTTCTTTTGTCCTTCTCTCATTCTTCTTTCTTTCTTCTTTCTTTCTTCATTGTTTCTTCATTGTTTCTTCTTTCTTTCTTCTTTCTTTCTTATTTCTTTCTTCTTTTTTTCTTCTTTCTTTCTTCTTTCTTTCTTCTTTCTTTCTTCTTTCTTTCTTCTTTCTTTCTTTCTTCTTTCTTTCTTCTTTCTTTCTTCATTATTTCTTCATTATTTCTTCTTTCTTTCTTCTTTCTTTTTTATTTCTTCTTAATTTCTTCCTATTAGATCGATGACGATTACGAGGAGAGTGCTTCGGTGTGACAGACCGCCTTGATAAATTTGAACCGTTCATTTCACGGCTAATATGGCAGATCGTTTGTTCAGGTTCCAGTCGAGTTATACGCGTAATTGTTGTGTTATATCGTATTTTACATCGTCAATTTGTGATTAGAATTTGATCGTTGGTAAAAATAGTAAATAATGACGCCCATTGATCACATACATAAACGCTGGACCCTAACTAGGATTCCTATATCTAGGGGCCCAGGAACTACGAGTACCACATTTCCACAATGCCTAGATTCAAACAAATATTATTTGCGCTTTTTTTCTGTGCACAAATACTCCTGTGAAAACAAAAAACAAAGAAAAATTATAAATTGTATACTTTTACCAAAACCTGGCTAATATTGACAAAATAATGTATTAAAAGTAACAGAAAAAATTACTAGCAAAAAAACCCACCACATAATGTATAAAAAATTAAAGAAAATATTTTTATAAACGAACTGAGTTTGTAGTAAACGTTCGAGATTTGCACCGGGAATAATAAGTATAAACAAAATTTTAAACTATTACTTAAATAATCAACTATTATTTAATTTTTAAGCATACAAATTTGAAAACTGCGACTTTTGACTATTGTCAAAGTTTACCCTGTTTAGAGCAGTGATATGGCCGACCGTTTATTTCTTTCTCTATAAACACGACTTTTTTACCTTACGTACACGGCCGCCAAAAATTTTTCATTGGCAACACTGCTCCCGATGTTATGTAGCAGTCCCGGACATTGTCCAGAGATCCATTAGCTGTAATTTCGTTGCGGTTATTTGTTAGAGGGGTTTGTAGTTATTACTTGCGATATAATTGAAGGGATGAGATCAAAAAGGGTTTAACTGATTTTTTCACAAAATGACTTGAAATAACTTTCTTTGGATTTAGCGTGAAACTATCTGCAATATTGCATTCTCAAAATACCGATATGAAGCTTAAATCTCGGCATTTTCAGTCTAAAACGGTTTATTTGACACAGGAATACAGTCCGCTTATTATTTAAACATTATTATATTTATTATATCATATTATATTTTTACAGTAATTGTATGAATTAGTACTGTATTTTGTATTTTAAAATAGAATTAAAACATTTTCAAGCAACTGAAACTTACATAAACCTTTTCTATTACTTAATAAGCACTCTACATTAAAATGAAGCTGTTAAAGTTTAAAGCAAATTTTCTCGAAACTATAAATTTGACAGTTAAGCCCTTTTTGTTCTCACCCCTTGAATTGTAGTCATAGTGTTGCTATCAAAAATAAATTATTGATGGCAACTCTCTATTTTTATATGGATACCTTAATATTTTAATGGTAGGTACAAATAGAATTCAAGTAATAAGAATTCACAAGTTTCATTCTGTAAATTCTCCAAAACTGTTTTTCAAACTTGCAAAAATTGGCCGGCATCGAATTTCAATCGCCTCCACTCGCATTCAATTACACAAACTGCGATCCCGGGATCCCGGGAAGTGAATCCCGCAGGTTCAATTAACGGGAGCAATTTTTAAACGCCAATATGCAAATTGCGGATTCTCGATGTCCGATACCATCCGGATAGGGATGGGAAGATTAGTAAATAAATATCGATATCGAAAAAATACAGGTGACTTTTTTATTTGAAAATAATAGTGATTGAATAAATGGTTATGAATCATATCGATAAAAATAACATGAATAGAAATTCACTTTCAGGGTATGGTACCTATAATAAATTACTAAGTCAATAAATACTATTATGCTACCTGTATTTCATACTGTGGTGTGCTAGCCCACGAAAAAGTTTACATACCAGTTTAATAGAGAACTTTTCCAGCTAGTTGCTAGGGGCAACGAATGTTGTTGATATAGACTTCACATTAGAGAAAATTTTATTTTCCGCATTTGGTTTTTGTAAATATCTTTTTAGTTATTATATCGTATACAAAGTCAATCGGCATATCATTAATTCAGCAAACCCATGGACCTCCTTCTATTACAACGAAAGTGTATCTAACTTCGCTTTACTGGTGACCCCGACGTGATTAACTAGGCTTAACTGGTGACCTGTTTTGAACCGAAAGTCCACGTTTGCAGTAAATGTGTGTGATTTTGATTTTGTTGCTGATTGCGATAATTCTGATACTGATTCACATAAAGATGTCGCTCTCAACCGATAAGAACGAAGATATTTGTCGTGTGGGCGTGCGCATTCCGCCGTTTTGGCCTGAAAAGCCGGCCATTTGGTTCGCGCAGATCGAGGGCCAATTCGCGATATCGAACATTACTACGGACAATACGAAGTTTTTCTACGTTATCGGCCAACTAGACCCGCAGTATGCTTCTGAGGTGGAAGATATAATCATCAACCCGCCCGACACCAACAGGTATGAAAAATTGAAGTCGGAACTTATCAAACGACTGTCCGCGTCACGAGAAAAGAAGGTCAAGCAATTACTTATGCACGCAGAACTTGGAGACCGTAAGCCATCTCAGTTTCTAAGACATTTGCAACATTTGGCTGGACCTGGAGTTCCCGAAGATTTTCTACGTACTATATGGACCAGTCGCCTACCAAGTAGCACGCAAACGATAATCGCTTCGCAGATGATGTCTTCACTGGAAGCGCTCGCAGATCTCGCTGACCGCATCCATGACGTTGTTTCGCCTACAGCGCACGTAGCATCAACATCAAGTGCCATACCAGGAAGCTCTTTAGAAGCCATGAACCAACAGATTGCTGAACTTACCAAACAAGTGCAAGCTCTAACTGCGCAGGTGAACCGGCATTCACGTGCACCGAATCGTTCAAACAAGAAAACGCGCGGTCGTTCTAGCTCCACACGATCACAGTCGAACTATAGAAAATTTCCTGTGTGCTGGTATCATAATAAGTTCGGCAATGAAGCAAGTAAGTGCGTAAAACCGTGCGACTACCATGCGGGAAACGCGAACAGCAGTCGGTAATGGCGACGACCGATTGCCAAACTTCCGGTCGCCTATTTGTCACGGACGGCGCTACGAAGATGCAGTTTCTCATCGATACTGGCAGTGACGTATGTGTCTTCCCCCGATCGGCACTCAAGGAACGTCGTGAGAAAACAAATTATGAGCTGTGTGCGGCAAACGGTACACCCATTTCTACTTACGGCTACGCTCATTTAGTGCTGAACCTAGGCTTGCGCCGTGACTTCACTTGGCGATTCATCGTAGCGGACGTTACAAAGGCCATAATAGGTGTAGATTTTTTATCATTTTACAACCTCATCGTGGATTGTCGAAATCAACGTTTAATCGACAACACTACAAGCCTTACGTCCCCAGCTTCACCTGCACAGTCAACTGGGAACATTTCATCGGTAAAAGTTATTTCTGGAAATTCCGCATATCATAACATACTAAGCGAATACCCTGAGATTACTAGACCTTCCGGTGTCCACCGTGTTCCGAAGCATAATACCATGCATCATATACAAACTACTGCAGGGCCGCCAATAAGCAGCACACCACGAAGACTAGCACCGGATAAATTAAAAATCGCAAAAGACGAATTTGCAGATATGTTGAGGAACGGAACAGCCAGACCTTCAAAGTCACCATGGTCATCACCACTTCATCTTGCGCCTAAAAAAGATAACGGCTGGCGTCCATGCGGTGACTACAGAATGCTCAACGCTAGAACCGTACCAGACAGCTATCCCATTCGGCACATACATGACTTTGCACATTGTCTCTCCGGCTGTCAAGTATACTCGGTTATTGATCTCGTAAAAGCGTATAATCAAATTCCTGTCTGCCCTGAGGATATTCCGAAGACCGCAATCACGACGCCGTTTGGTTTATACGAATTTCCGTTCATGACGTTCGGACTACGTAATGCCAGCCAAACGTTTCAACGATTTGTGGACGAGATGCTTAGGGGCCTTGAAGAGTTCTGCTTCCCGTTTCTGGACGATTTTTTGATCTTCTCACCTGATGAAGAATCACACAAGAAGCACCTTCATCTGCTCTTCAACAGACTCAAGGAATACGGCATGGTAATCAACACGAACAAGTGCATATTCGGTGTATCAGAGGTAACGTTTTTAGGACACAGCATCTCAGCAGCTGGGACTAAACCATTACCATCGAAGGTAGAAGCGGTTGCGAATTACCCACCACCGAAAACCGTCAGAGAACTGCGAAGATTCCTAGGAATGGTGAACTTTTACAGAAGGTTTATTCCTGATGCAGCGCGGCATCAAGCGCCTCTGAATGCACTGCTCACAGGATCAGTTAAAGGTTCACATCCCGTGCATTTATCAGAAGAAGCTACTAAAGCATTCATCGCCTGCAAGGAAAGTCTCTGCCAAGCAGCACTACTTGCTCATCCAGACTGCCAAGCGAAGCTCGCTATAGTCACTGATGCTTCAGACACAGCAATGGGCGCAGCTTTACAACAGCATAGAGACGGCCTGTGGGAACCTTTAGCATTTTTCTCTCGAAAACTTTCGCCATGTCAACAGAAATACTCGCCTTACGATAGGGAACTTCTCGCCATCTACGAAGCAATAAAATACTTTCGTCACATGGTGGAGGCGAGAGACTTTATTATTTACACTGACCATAAGCCCATAACTTTCGCATTTCATTCACGAAAAGAAAAGTGCTCACCAAGACAGTTCAGACATCTGGATTTTATTTCACAGTTTTCTACAGATATCAGGCATATTTCAGGAAAGGATAACGTTGTGGCTGACAGTTTATCACGCATCGAAGAGATTACTCAGCCCATCGATCTATCCAAGCTTGCTCAAGCACAAAGCACAGATCCTGAACTAGAACAACTTTTGGATAGCGATACTTCTCTACGCTTGACAAAAATCAAACTGCCTGGATCTCACACAGAAATCTATTGTGACAAGAGCAGCAATGTGGCCAGACCTTATGTGACCAAAGACATGCGACGGCAAGTGTTCGAAAACTTGCATTCTTTTAGCCACCCTGGCATAAATGCGACGACGAAACTGATATCGGAACGCTATGTATGGCCTAGTATGCGAAAAGATTGTAGAGAGTGGACTCGTTCCTGCCTAGCATGCCAACGATCAAAAATAACACGTCATGTCTCATCTCCATTAGCATCATTCAACTTACCTCGAGCCAGATTCATGAAAATCCACATAGATTTGATCGGACCTTTACCTCTTTCACAGGGGTATCGTTACTGTCTCACATGTGTAGATCGCTTCACACGATGGCCCGAGGCTATACCATTACAGGAGATAACAGCTGAAACAGTGGCAAAAGCTTTAGTTCACGGATGGATATCCAGATTCGGCTGCCCTGAAGATATCGTCACTGATCGTGGTCGACAGTTTGAATCAGAACTTTTTAAGCATCTGTCCCACATCATCGGATTTCAACGCAGACGAACTACAGCCTACCATCCAGCATGCAATGGACTTGTCGAAAGATTCCACAGACAGCTTAAAGCCGCTATTACATGTCATGCGACCAGCAGCTGGCTTGAAACACTTCCACTTGTACTACTGGGAATCCGGGCGGCATTTAAGGAAGACTTACAAGCGACTCCAGCTGAACTCGTATATGGAGAGACACTACGACTCCCAGGTGACATTTTTTGTCAATCGGCTGATGGTACAGAGGACTTGACAGTATACACTGAAAGACTGCGCACATTCGCCAAAAATTTGTTGCCATTACCAACTTCTCACCATGGGAATAACCGCTCCATATTCATTTTCAAAGATTTAGCAACAGCATCCCACGTCTTTCTAAGAGATGACACCTCGCACCCATCTTTTCAAGCAGCTTATACAGGCCCACATGAGGTGATAAAACGAGGGGATAAAGTTTTCAAGCTCCGCGTAAAAGGCAAAGAAGTCACTGTATCAGTCGACCGCATTAAACCTGCCTACATACTTCGTGAGTTGGACCATTCTCCCGCCGTGGCAGCACCTGAGACCCGAGACGCTCCAGTGACCACCACTCGATCAGGACGAACAGTGCGTTTTCCAGAATATTATCGCCCGTAGGACGGTCTCTGGAGGGGGGTGATGTGGTGTGCTAGCCCACGAAAAAGTTTACATACCAGTTTAATAGAGAACTTTTCCAGCTAGTTGCTAGGGGCAACGAATGTTGTTGATATAGACTTCACATTAGAGAAAATTTTATTTTCCGCATTTGGTTTTTGTAAATATCTTTTTAGTTATTATATCGTATACAAAGTCAATCGGCATATCATTAATTCAGCAAACCCATGGACCTCCTTCTATTACAACGAAAGTGTATCTAACTTCGCTTTAATACTAAAGAATGAATTTTCGGGTGTTATTTTTTTTTTACTTATTAGGCTAAGTTTAAATGGCTAAGTATAAAACTATTATCTGTATTATTAGGCTAAATTTGATATACGAATATTATTATTATTATGATCAATTCTCATTAAAAAAAAAAAACAATTTTTAGTAGGTACCTTCGAAATAGAACAATTACAAAAATATCGATAGGTTCTCATCTCTAGAGCTCAATTTAAAAACACGATATTCCTGTAAAAAATCCCGTGAAAATCCCGGAGTAGAACGTGTAGACAAGTTCAGCTATTGATAGGTTTAGGTGGCATTCTTTTTTTTTTTATGAACATGGAGTACGGGCTTTTCGTTGCAAGAGTGTTATTGAAAGGTTGCTCTACTTAATTTTCTCAAGACCAGTGATCATGCAACTTGATTGCAACCAATAAAAACATCGATAGCTTATGTGCATAGTTACTATGGATATTTTTGAACTTGGAATGAAATTTGTCCAATTGCATTACAAATTTCCTTGATCACTTGATCATCTTAGTGATAAGTTAAGTTGAATGTTGATGAAAACACTTTTAAACAATTAAAAACATAAAAGCCTATCAGTAACACTTTTTTTACAACATTTTTTATTATTATTATGTATTTATCAGGAACCAAAAACAGTTTCACTTAAAAACAAATGAGAATCGATGACACCTGCAGAAGTACGAGGCTGTGTCGCAGATTTCAACGCCCTCTTTCGTAAATAGAAATTTAGTTTTAATTTAATATTTATCTAATAGTTTTGCGTAAAAGAAATAATAAAATAAATACTTGATACTGATTTTGAATTATAGGTAGATGGATGCATAGTCATAAGACACATTGGAACATGGATATTAAAAAAAAGAAAGTTTACATATATCTTACTAAATATGGTTTTATGTTAAAAATGACATGCAGACCTAGTCATTCGCCTAATATTATGCAAACGGCTGTATCATCAACCATATCATTTGCAGTTTCACTCGGATTGAGTTTCGCGTGACATTGCATTGCGCACGTCATCCTGAGACATCAGCACAACTTAGTAATAAGATTATTAGACTGAAATAAGGTTACTAGACTGTGAGATTAGGTCATAAAGTCTTATTTGCTCACTAATTTCACAAGCTACAGTGCCCTTTAAACCGGGACACAGTAGTGCGCAAGCATAACGGCAGAATAACTAACAAAGCGGTGGACCTAGACGAACTTTGTAGAAAAGTCCTACCACCTCGTGTTATAATAGAATAAACAAAAAAAATTATCAACAACAATAAATACTTACGTATAATATATAATTAAAATATATTTACGTATTAAAAAGGTAAACATTGTAGTGACACGACACGTGTATCGTTTTTACGCTTATCGTAAGTTCCTGGAATTAAATTTGTTTATTTTCTGTATACATTTCACGTGTACATTTGTTTTGAAATAAAAGCTTAGCCATTTATGCCAGCAACAAATTATCAGTTAGTAAACAAAAAACGCTTTTAGTTTTTTTTAAAAACACATTAAATAAGTTTACGTTTGACTATATTATTATTTCGCTTGATGTTAATAAATGCGATTTGCTTGTAATAATGATTTCATTCGCATTCAAATAATGCTTTTATGTATTTTTTAGTAATAACCATTTTCCTGTGTACTGGATAACCTTTCACTATGATATTATAAGAAAGGGATTAAAAACGAGTGTGTTTCAGACCAGACGACTGAAGTTAATATTCTTAAGCTCCATCTATCGGCCGGTATAATTTTTTACTTTTAAATTTTTGCTTTGTTTAATGTTAATGACGCCATCTTGATAATTGTGAATTGTCATTTTACCGGACACAACAAAATAAAAGTACAAATTTTTGAAAATGGAGATCTGCGTGAACCAATAATTTTAAAGCGTGCGTAAAGAAGTTTTACTTAAAAACCTACCAGAGAAGTCGGTTTATGATTCTATGAATCAAGAATTTTAACCACTATGTTTTGAAAGTAGAGCATCTTACCTACATTCCAATACCGACCATAGATTCGAACCTATATTTATAGATCACTGAAACCATCGGTACATGTGGGCTTGAGCGGGGTCCTCACACTTATCGTCCGTCCCTCTTGAACACTTGTTAGATGGTATACTGGCATCCTTGTCCCGCGTGCCATTGAAGGATATCGAATGTTCGATGCAACAGGTATTGGTTTCGAGAATAGGGCTGCCAGTTTGATCGGTTTCAGGAAAATTATATTTTAATATTAAAAAACCTTGAGAGGGGTCAAGGGACACCCGGATAGAACGAAGTTCCTTTCGATTAATTGGTGAAGGAATTGTAATAAAATTATATTTTTTAAAGTTATAATAATTTTTTTTTTATTATTAACAAATATAATGTAGATAAAAATAATATTAATATAATATGAATGCAAAATAGAAAGACGAAACGAAAATAACTGGCTTGCTTTCTCTGAGAGTGACAGTGAGAGAGAGAGAGAGAGAGACAGAGAGAGAGAGAGAGAAAGAGAGAGTGAGAGACAGACAGAGAAACACGCGCACGCCGCACGGCTTCAAAAAGTGTCGTTACAACTTTTGGTCTTCATTTTTTCCGTCTAGCCTCCTTTCGCAACGCGCGATAAGGAATTTCGTTCCAAAACTGAAATATAACATATATAAGCAACCGGGCAAGATTACAATAAATATGGTTATCATTTCATTCCGTAATTGTTTTGTTATTTTTTACTTTGTAAGTTAGGTTTTAAATTTTTAAATATTTAACAAAGAAAGAAATTATGATGTCTAAGCATACAGCATAGTTTACTCTTCCAAGCCTATTTCCATAGACAATAATCACAAAACAGAAAATATTAACGGACTATATGCAATTGATATATTGATTAAAATAAATTATCACATAGTTTGATATTTCCATTGAAATAAATTATAACACTGGCAAAAAAACCAATCACGGCGAAAGAAAATATTTTTGTCAACGTCAAAGTCAAAGGATTTATTACAAAATATGTTACATTTAGAAATTTTAGGGGTCAGTATGAGATAAGGTACTTAAAATTAAGTCATTGCACTAACCCCATAAAATTACAAAGTGCTTTATATCAGAGTGAACAGGGGTCACGAAACTTTGATGGCAATGCAACAGAAAAAATTTCCATACTAACTATGACACAGAAGCTGCGTATTCAAAAAGCCAATAACATACAAATTTGTGTTTCTTTCTGTTGTAATGGAGTTACATGATTGCCCAGAAGGTATCTTCTAAGCAAGCATGCCCCATTTTAGACCGCGTCATTGCTTCAGGCGAGGCAATGGTCGAATGTTTTGTTAATAACCAACAAGAAAAATAACGAAAAAAAAAAAAACAAAAAAAAAACTATGAAAGAAATTTTTTAATATCTTACAGCCTTATTAATAAACGGGTATTAGTCTCGGATTCGTTACTTCAGCTTTTGTCTCTTTTCTCTTTTGCTACAGGAATATTTAGCTGGATCGAAAGAGACAAAAGATGGTGTAACTAGTCTAAAGCTAGTTCGTGTTTATTAATAAGGCTGCTTAGGTATAAATCTTTTAAACATTAATATTTTCATAGTAAACGTAAATGTGCCAACCCTACCCGGACTTATCGTTTTTCAGCTACCATCGAAGGCTCGGGACGTCCCATACCGGAATCCGTTATTGATAGCCTTACAGGTGTTTCACGGCATTGAACGGCTTTTGTGATTTTAACGGTTTTCACCGTGTTTTAACGGTATTTTTCTTCGGTAAATTGGGTGATTTTTTGCGGGCAATTCGCAACTTTTCGTGATAGGGTGAGAAAATTTTAAAGAGCATTGTTCTTTTTTGTTTGACAGCCTCTGTGGTGTGGTGGTTGAGCAGGTCGGTTCATATCCTTGAGGCGGCGGGTTCGATTCCCGCGGCAGGCCAAGTATTTGTGTACCGAAAAAAAAGCTCAAATACTTGTTCTGTTTCTGGGTGTTTTGGGACCATGAACCATCGCCCAACGATCACATACATAGATCCTGGACCTTAAAGGATTCCATGTATCTATGGACCCAGGAACTACGAGATCCATGGTCCCACAACACTTTGACTCAGAAGAAGTATTTGCGGCTTTTTCTGTTCACAAATACTTATCTTGCTGAAACGAACCTACCGCCATCTATGTACCTAATCTATTGAGATACCCGCGGTTCGACATACATTTTGCCTATTAAAAAAAAAAATTATCCAGATTCTATGTTTACCTTGATAGTGTATGTATCAGTATGTAAACATTCATCCAAATTAATTCAGCCGTTTTTGCGTGATATCTACACAACAAACAAACTCACACACAAAGTTTCAATATAGTTATTAGTAGAGAAGAGGCACTATTAAAGTGAACCAAATAATAAATTCATCCCTTCAGCACCACGCCACCTCTTTTCATCACTCAATGAACCAGTGAATCCTGAACCCTTATCCTACATAAATTAACGCCTATGGAGGAGTCTTGCCCTTCCGGTCATGGCCTTTGACTATTAGGTGTTTATGATAGTGTCGGAAAATGTGATATATATTAGAAGAAGAAAGAAGAAAATACATTTATTCAAATAACACATACAGTATAATAAGAAAATAATAACAATTAATATTAGAAGTAGCGGTTATTCAATTAAATTTATTTATTTATCAGATCAACTAGAATTATGATCACATATTAAATAAACAACGTAAGATACAATTAGATAGGTGGTTACTAAAAAAATAACATATATTAATAAACAAAATGCCAAACAGTCATCAATTTAAATTGTTAAAATAGTAATTTTAAATACAATAAAGATGAATTAAAAAGTAATTTTGACTCTGTCCAAACGATCAGTAAGCGCATCTAGGGTATAATAATGAATAATAATAATAACGCCCAACGATCACATACATAGATCCTGAATAGTGAACACTAACTAGAATTCCCTGTGTCTAGGGATCCAGGAACTACAAGGACCATGGTCCCACAACACCCAGATTCAGAACAAGTATTTGCACTTTTTTTTCTGTGCACAAATACTTGTCCTGCCTCGGGAATCGAACCCACCGCCTCCAGGCTATGAGCCGACTTGCTCAACCACCACACCACAAAGGCTGTATAATATCTACTCACTTAGATATTATAAATTTGTATGTATTTGTCTGAGGGTGGATTCGACCAAACTTGGATTTATACACGAGTAACTATACCAGAATAAATCTATTCCATGATATTATACTCTAGTAATTAATTCTTCGTTTTTCCACGCAATACTAAGTTTAGCTACGCTTAGAATTACTATACGCGAATAGCGGAATAAATGATGAACGAATCTATTACCCAGTTAACAATTGTTGTTCTACAACGACACGGTATTCAAGCTTATGTCATATCAACTCGCTTTTGTCGTATTATAGTGTAGGAAAGTAAATGACAAAATACATGGTCGGACGTTTTTTTTTTTTATCTTTGTCTATTTTGAATTAAAATATTCTCGGAATAACTCTGTTATTCCACCAAAAACGGCAGTATAGTAATAATACTCAAATAGAATAGAATATTCTTAGAATTGTATTTGGTAAAATGTGAAATTGATTTACTCTCGAACAAATGGTGATTTTATCTAAGAATAAAATTTACTCTCGTTTGGTCGAATCCACGCTGAGTAGTAAATATTTTATTTATTCCAGAAAACGATCGACGCCAGAGAAAGAAATAGCAGTTCTCTACATCTAGAGGCCAAGATCAAAATATTGCCTCAGGCTAAACGATTTTCTATACATTTCTCCGCCAATGATGTATAAAAGCAGCAATTTCTCGTAATAGCCGAGTATCGATAATGCAGAACCAATCGGAAATTGAAAAATGTGTAATCGAGAAAGGCGGTAATCATGGTGGCTTATTAAAGAATTCTAGTTTATAGTCACGGAAATTTGATACTACAGTAAAATAAAAAAATAATGAAATAAAATAATAAACTACAATACTACTACTAAAGCAGTCTTAGAAACATATTATATTACAATATAGACCCGCTCCATTTTTCCAGTTATTCTGCCGCCAAGCAGTAGTGTATAAGGACTACTGAGTTCCAGTTTGAAGGAAATTGCAACTAGTGAAATCACTGAGCAAATGAGACTTTATGATACGATCTCACAATCGAATAATCCTATTACTAGACTAGGGTGATGTGCACAGTGCAGTGTTGCGTGAAACTTTACATTTTGGAGTTCCAAGTGACACTGTTCTGTTATGGGTGGTCCTCTCGCTTAACATCAGGGGAACGACTAGCTCATCACAGAATTCATTAGACAAAATATTTATTACAGACTTCAAAAAAGAGGAGGTTCTCAATTCAACTATGGCTTTTATGTTTGTTACCCAAATACTCAAATACTCATTTATTGGTAAACTAAGTTTACAAGTCATTAGGTACACAATATAAAAAATATCGTACATAGTGTATAAAAACGAATAAAAGTAACTAAGTTACTTTGAGTCATATAACTTGAAGAAATAAAATAAAATATGAAAGTTGTTTTAATAAAATTAATTACATTAGACATTGTATATATTATAAATTAGGAATTAAATTTGTTATTATTATTATTTTATTGTCATAAACTCGTCAAAACTGTAGAAAGTTTGCTCGATAAGCCAGCGTTTCAATCTAGTTTTGAAGATCATCATGTTGGGAGCCTCAGATATATCACCGGGGAGTCTATTATAGACGTCCGGGCCCATAACGTGGGTGAGTTTGCAGGACTTGGTAAGTGAGCGCGGAACCGCTACGAGCTTGTGTGCGTTGCGAGTGTTGTAGGAGTGCATGTCACTGTATTTTTTGTATTTTTCAGGGTTAGTTCTCACATACACTGCCACCTGAAAAATCACAATGGAAGGTAATGTAAGAATCCCGAGCTCTCTAAAGTAAGGTTTTGCAGAGGTGTCTTGTGACACTCGTACTATCGCTCTGACGGCGCGTTTCTGCATTCTAAAGGCGCGCTGCCATTCAGCACAGCGGCCCCACAGTTCCGCGCCGTATTGCAGCAGCGAGTGCACCGTCGCGAAGTAACACACGCGAGCCACCTCCGTGGTCACCACGCGGGCCACACGGCTTAGAGCGTAACATGCACTCCCCAGCCTACCACAAAGTTTTTGGATCTGGCTCTCCCACGTCAGCCCTTTGTCTATTTCAAAGCCTAGAAAAGTTGTACACCTAACCTGCTCGATCTTGGTGCTATTCACCAATACCGCCAGTTGCCTCGTTACTCGGCCTGATAAATTGAAGTGTAGGAAGTGCGTCTTACTTAGGTTCAGAGCTAGGCCGTTCATATTGAACCACCTCACTAGGCAGTAGGTAGTTTCGTTTAACTTCTCTTCCAGATGGTCAATGGTAAGTGCAGTGACTATCACCGCTACGTCATCTGCATACATTAAGATATCCGCTACCGTGACGATGTCCGGGAGGTCATTCAATAGCAGTGAGAACAAGATATTTGAGACGGACGATCCTTGTGCCACTCCGATTGCTGACGATAGCGGATCTGATCCGGTTATGCCATCACCAGCATCGACTATTTGTGACGTAGTAATTCTGTTAACAAGGAATATGCTGACTTGTCTATACTATAGTGTTTAAGTTTGATAGCTAGCACAGCATGATCCGCCACGTCAAACGCTTTTGATAAGTCGCAAAAAATAACAGCAACTTGCTGCTTATGCTCACGAGCATCCATCACGCGATGTATCACCTCACGAGTCAAGGAGGTCGTTGACCGCCCTTCTCGGTATGCGTACTAACGATCGGATAAGGCATCTGCTGATGACAGATATTCGATCAGTCTAGAGCTAAGTCCATTTTCAAATATCTTTGCGATAGCTGGAATTATAGAAACGGTTACCTCTGAACTTTCAACTGGTTGAACCGATTTGGATGATTCTTTTTTTATTTGAAAGCTGATGATTTCTGTGTGGTCAAGATTTGACAAGTAGTTTGTGAGTTATCTTTAATAATGTGTATTTTGATTTCGACTACATTGATAATGTTCTTGCATTGATTGCAGGGGTGATTACTTTGAATAAAAGAAATAAATAAGTTCGAAAAAAAATACTTTAACTTTTTTCAAACAAAACGGCAATTTCATAGGTAAATACCTATAACTATAATATATTAAGTTACCATATATAATATATAAATAAATATTGGTTGACATTTCACACAACGCTATCAAGCCCCAAACTAAGCAAAGCTTGTACTTTGGGAACCAGATAACTGATACAATACTGCGATACTTTTTTAAAATAAATACAAACATAGAATACAATATAACATAGACACAGAACAAACATTGATGTTCATTACTCAAATGTTTGTCCTGGGTGGGGAGGAAACCCACAAACTGCAGTTAATTATAATAATACGTTCGATGATCACATACATAGATCCTGGACCCTAACTAGGATTCCCTGTGTCTAAGGACCCAGGAACTACGGGGACCATGGTCCCACAACACCTAGACTCAGAACAAGTATTTGCGCTTTTCTTTGTACACAAATACTTGTCCTGTCGCGGGACTCGAACCCGCCGCCTCCGGGTTATGAGCCGACCTGCTCAACCACCACAGGGGCTGTCAAAGATCAGAAGGGTTGAAGTCGCTTGAAACCTATTTTTTTAAAAGGTATTAATGTTATTTGAAGTTTCTTAACAGGGTATTTCTTGTACACCGCAGGGTGCCTTGAATGGTTTGACGAGCTAGCCGTGTAGTGTTGCCTACAGTTAAAAGAAAACATTATTATTTACATAGATTATATACATTTATTTACATAAGCCCCTATTTATGGTATGCCCTGAATTTTAAATTAAATTCCTAAAATATATATATAATGTAACGTAACCGAGTTGGAGATGAAGAAGCGATGACAGGAAGTTGACTTGACTTGAAGTTGAAGATGATGAAGCAAAGTATGGCCCCGAAGCACACCCTGGAGTCGATGTAGCCGCAGGGAGACGTCCAGAGGCGCAGCGAATGACCGCTGCTTGTGCCGAGCTTAGCAACACGGCGGGCAGCCGTCACAGAAAGCCACCTGCTAATGAAAAGGTCTTATCAACTGTTCACGCCAAATCCACTGCAGGCCGCCGTCACCGGCGGAGATTGCCACCGCTTAAGGCCTGGTTTAAACAGGGGTGGTCCGCAACCGTCACGAATAGATAGGCGAAGCGGAGAGGAACTTAGGACGGAAAACTGCCTATCCGTGGCCACACAGAGTGCCACTTGCACGGCATGGCAGTACCAAGTACACTTCAGTTACACTGTTCAGATTCAAGGATACAGTTCTGTTCAGAATATAATTTAGTGGTGAAGTCCAGAGGAAGACTGCCCTCGCGTCGCTATTTTTAGTTTTATCAAGCCTCACGCCGTCACCAAAACAACAGACAAAATCCTTGAAAATCGAGAGAACTAAATTTTGAAATCCTGTCACAATTTAATATCAGCTAGCATTAAAATAGGTCGATGAACAAAGACTAATACAAAATCCTAAACAACCTAACCTTAAAATGTCGTAAATTCATGAAAACTTATGGTAAGAACCTCTTTCAGGGAATTAGAAAAGTCAATAGATGACATCTGTCCAAAAAGTAAACAAACATTAAAATCGTTATTTTTAGTGCTCCTACTGGAAGAATCACTACAAAAATGCAATGAAAAGCCATAATAAAATCAGCTTCAATACCAGTGTAAATTTGGTGAAGATCTGTGAGGTAATATGAAAAAGTTATTTCTTCCTGAAACACCCGTAATTTAGGGAAAAACTTAGGGAAACGACACGTAAGATGTTCCTGTGATCTATATCTACCGATCCACTGCCAAAATAACCCATACCAAAGGCTTTAAGTACAATTTTAGAGTACAACATTTTATTCATAATAACCAAGAAAACAAAAAGGTATTATTAAAGTGTTTTGGAACATTTCAGGAGCCTGCAAGGAACGTTCAGATTATGTTTTACAGAAGAAATAAAATGAAAAACCAAAAACCGTAAAAATATCATAAAAAACTGAAACTATTCATTAAGAAAAGTGTGCTACTAAGCACTATGGCGTAGGGGTAACCCTACATTTCCCCAACAACCCCGAAAAAATTAAAATACCTAAGTATTTTAATTTTTATAGAACATACAAAGATAGCTAAGATTATATACATAAGAAAATAGAAGAAAACAAGTTTCTTCGATCGAGAAAATAACCAAAACTCAAAGAGTGTTTTCCCAATATAGAGATGATGTCCCTATGTTGAACAACAAAGAATCAAATAGCAAAGACATACAGTCAAAGGATAATATACTAGGACAACAGTGTCCTAGAACTGAACAATAAACATTATGTCCAATTATGAAATCATCATAACATCCAGCATCACAAAGGTTATGACCCAGAACACATTAGAATAGTGTCCAGATCAGCAGCAGAATAGACATCTATAGACAGCCCAGCTTTAAAGAAAACGGAAAAATCGAAAATGACACGTTAATGACACAAATTACCCTATCACGCTAAACCTAACATACCTATATTGAACATTAATTATTAATATATATTTTATAACCTATATCCATCCACATCCAGATTAAGAGTGGGGTAGAGCTCACTATCAATGGCTACTACAACCCTTTCATGTCAAAACCGCCTGCATTACAACGACTAACCGCTAAACAATAAAAACTAGTGTCCGGAAGAGACCTAAGCTTTAACACATGAACTGAACAAAAAAAATTAAAACAATTTACAACTAAAAAAAAAGTTACAAAAACAAAATTGTAAATTTAGAAATATATACAATCCTAAAAAAATACAAAACAGAAATTGTGATATTTACATTTCTATCCTAAGTAAAAAATACATTATTTACAGTTTTAAATTTTTAACGTGCATTTTTCATTTGAACATCTGTTGTTCCAACATTAAATTTTCCATAAGGATGTCTGGTATACCAGCATACAACGCAGCTTGGACTTTGACAGAAATTCATGCCAGCAGTCCAATATTGTTAGCGTAAATAACCCGAGGCCAGCACAAACAAGATGAGAAAACATAGCATGCACTTTTGACATGGTATGCTTTCGGTAGAGCTTAAGAAAAAAAAACTTACTGCTAGCAGCACACATAACTGCTATATCAGACTGCTGGCGGCTTACTCGGTAAAAACTGGATCGAAGTGTCGATCTCCAAGCTGCGCTGAAACTGAGCTGCGTTGAGCCGCAACACCAAAAGTTCTCCTCGTTAGCAAATTTGTAGACGATGGGATGAGGATGCGGTCACGAAGAGGCGGAAAGTAGGTGTAATGAAAAATAATAAATTAATATTATGAGGCGCCCGTACGTCAGTCGAAGCTATGTAGAACTGTTGTTGTTTTGAAGGTGACGTACGGACGCTAAGCTTTATTTAAAAGAATATATAAAAAGGTAGGTTGCACTTGTCCTGAAGGTCTGTAGTCAACACTCCGCCCAGTATCCCAGTATCAGGGATACTCTACTGGTTTAGGACAAGTGCCAGCCGTGTAGTTAGGTGCTGTGAGCTTTTATTCACCTGCACCTGTAGGTTGGGCTGAAATCGCCACCTCCATCAAAAACTAGTATTTTATAATATTTATGTAGTTGAAGTTTGCGAGTATAATCATGGTTAAACAAACGGTATACTCGAACTGGTTTGTGGCATGTAGAATCATATTTCGAAATGCTAGACGTTTTCTTACTTCTGTCTTCAATCTTCTGCTGCCGGCGGAAGGAATCACAATGGGAATCTGCCATCTGAGCGTTTCTAACCTTCCATGAAAAGCTGACGCATGACCTTTTCACTAATTCGTGCATCTTTTTGTTTCGGAGTTCCGTGTATATCGCATGGTCTTGAATGAACCACCACCAACTAGTATGTGCATAGGTGAGTATAGATTTGTGTAGCAAATTGGTGCTGAGCTCGCGTGCGTCTGTGTGCGAAGCTCCCGGCGTGAAAGCTGTTGCAGCAATGCAGGTGCGGTGCGGCTCGCTGTGCGCCAAGGAAGGGCGCTGTACCACTGAAATCTTCAACTGTGTAGCATCATACGGTGAATAAGTGCATAGCTCGCGTGCGTCTGTGTGCGTAGCTCTTGAAGCGTGAGCTGTTGCAACAATGCAGGCGCGGTGCGGCTCGCTGTGCGCCAACTTAGGGCGCTGTGCCGCTGATGCTGTCGTCGTTGTGCACTCCCATGAACAAATATTGGTATGACGTCGTGCTGGGCAGACGCCATGGATGCACCATCCTAATGGTGTTAACGTTGCGCACGGTTCATTTTTGTTCCGAACGATAGTTTTTATTGGCGCAATTAAATGGTATTTGTGCTGTATCAATAATTTTGGTTTTACATTTTCAACACACGGCAATACATTTCTGAATTGATTGATGTGTTCATAATTCTGAATGTCAATATCTGTCAACTTTTGAATAGGTCGATTTAGTTCGCAGAGTTTTCGTGCACTGAGTTTGTATGGCTCGTTGTTTGATTGGGTGATCTCAAAGTTGATGATCATTGTTGAGTCCTTATTGTTTTGCTGGTTTATTTGCTCGGATGCATGACCTTTTTCAAGACACTGCTGTACTTTTGCTGCTGAACTGACTTCGGATCTCTTAGATCTGCGATGACTTTTAGCTGATCGACTTTCCAAATCTGCTAGTTTAGCGGCAAGTCGCTTTGCGATAAGTTCCCTGTCTATATTGGCCTGAGCTTCAGCGGCTTCTAACTCTAAACGCCTCCTTTGAGCTTCTCTAGATTTAGTGAAACGTTGAGAATTTTGGCTTATCGACAATTTCAAATTTTTTTCCAAAATTTTGGTGGCGGAAATCGATACATTTGGTTTTTGTGGTTCTAATACCTCGGATTGTACCTGTGGCGCAGATACTTTCATTGCTTGACTTTCCAGTTGATTCCTCCTGGTGCTACGTGTTTCCATTTTGGTGCTATCGGCAAAATGGCGGTGCGGCGGTGGAGTAACAAACATTTAATTAACTCTTCCGTGATGATCGATCCGGCTCGAAGGAAATTTGTAGACGATGCGATGAGGATGCGGTCACGAAGAGGCGGAAAGTAGGTGTAATGAAAAATAATAAATTAATATTATGAGGCGCCCGTACGTCAGTCGAAGCTATGTAGAACTGTTGTTGTTTTGAAGGTGACGTACGGACGCTAAGCTTTATTTAAAAGAATATATAAAAAGGTAGGTTGCACTTGTCCTGAAGGTCTGTAGTCAACACTCCGCCCAGTATCCCAGTATCAGGGATACTCTACTGGTTTAGGACAAGTGCCAGCCGTGTAGTTAGGTGCTGTGAGCTTTTATTCACCTGCACCTGTAGGTAATGTCTGTTTAGTTTGATGTAAAATTTATAATTTTTTAATATATATTCGTTAACTCTGCCGCTCCTTTTTATTTCGCACGATAGTATAATTTTCGGGAAACGCATAAGCCTGGTCGTCACCAACATTTTATGTAGGGTTACCCCTACGCCATAGTGCTTAGTAGCACACTTTTCTTAATGAATAGTTTCAGTTTTTTATGATATTTTTACGGTTTTTGGTTTTTCATTTTATTTCTTCTGTAAAACATAATCTGAACGTTCCTTGCAGGCTCCTGAAATGTTCCAAAACACTTTAATAATACCTTTTTGTTTTCTTGGTTATTATGAATAAAATGTTGTACTCTAAAATTGTACTTAAAGCCTTTGGTATGGGTTATTTTGGCAGTGGATCGGTAGATATAGATCACAGGAACATCTTACGTGTCGTTTCCCTAAGTTTTTCCCTAAATTACGGGTGTTTCAGGAAGAAATAACTTTTTCATATTACCTCACAGATCTTCACCAAATTTACACTGGTATTGAAGCTGATTTTATTATGGCTTTTCATTGCATTTTTGTAGTGATTCTTCCAGTAGGAGCACTAAAAATAACGATTTTAATGTTTGTTTACTTTTTGGACAGATGTCATCTATTGACTTTTCTAATTCCCTGAAAGAGGTTCTTACCATAAGTTTTCATGAATTTACGACATTTTAAGGTTAGGTTGTTTAGGATTTTGTATTAGTCTTTGTTCATCGACCTATTTTAATGCTAGCTGATATTAAATTGTGACAGGATTTCAAAATTTAGTTCTCTCGATTTTCAAGGATTTTGTCTGTTGTTTTGGTGACGGCGTGAGGCTTGATAAAACTAAAAATAGCGACGCGAGGGCAGTCTTCCTCTGGACTTCACCACTAAATTATATTCTGAACAGAACTGTATCCTTGAATCTGAACAGTGTAACTGAAGTGTACTTGGTGCCAAGTTCTGTTCAGAATATAATTTAGTGGTGAAGTCCAGAGGAAGACTGCCCTCGCGTCGCTATTTTTAGTTTTATCAAGCCTCACGCCGTCACCAAAACAACAGACAAAATCCTTGAAAATCGAGAGAACTAAATTTTGAAATCCTGTCACAATTTAATATCAGCTAGCATTAAAATAGGTCGATGAACAAAGACTAATACAAAATCCTAAACAACCTAACCTTAAAATGTCGTAAATTCATGAAAACTTATGGTAAGAACCTCTTTCAGGGAATTAGAAAAGTCAATAGATGACATCTGTCCAAAAAGTAAACAAACATTAAAATCGTTATTTTTAGTGCTCCTACTGGAAGAATCACTACAAAAATGCAATGAAAAGCCATAATAAAATCAGCTTCAATACCAGTGTAAATTTGGTGAAGATCTGTGAGGTAATATGAAAAAGTTATTTCTTCCTGAAACACCCGTAATTTAGGGAAAAACTTAGGGAAACGACACGTAAGATGTTCCTGTGATCTATATCTACCGATCCACTGCCAAAATAACCCATACCAAAGGCTTTAAGTACAATTTTAGAGCACAACATTCTATTCACAATAACCCAGAAAACAAAAAGGTATTATTAAAGTGTTTTGGAACATTTCAGGAGCCTGCAAGAAACGTTCAGATTATGTTTTACAGAAGAAATAAAATGAAAAACCAAAAGTCGTAAAAATATCATAAAAAACTGAAACTATTCATTAAGAAAAGTGTGCTACTAAGCACTATGGCGTAGGGGTAACCCTACAGCCGTTCACCTGATGTTAAGCGCCACGGCTGCCCATGACAGAACAGTGTCAATCGGAACCCCAAAATAGAGTTACGAGCAACACTGCACTGCGCACATCATCCTGAGACATCAGCACAGTCTGGTAATAAGATTACTCGACTGTGATATCAGATCATAAAGTCTCAATTGCCCAGTAATTTCACTAGCTATAGTGCCCTTCAAACCGGAACACAGCAGTGCTTGCGCACTACTGCTTGGCGGCAGAATAACTGGCAAAGCAGTGGTACCTACCTAGACGAACTTTGCAACAAAGTCCTACCACCTAGTAAAGTAAGTACCTAGTAAGTAGTGCCTGTGGTAATACACAAATAACTAACCACAACTGACCTTTCAAGCACACAAAGCAAACTTATCAAAGCTGTACGTATACCTCCAAGGCTTGGCATGCGTGATGCCAAGTATGCCTTTGCCCCAAAGTTTGGGATGTTTGATATGATGAACCTGATCGTGGTATTTGTCAAGGTTTGGGTTGAGGTTGGCCAAACATCTACAATGTGGAAAATCTGCTTTTTAGTTTTTATTTTGACACTTTTGTGTATTTACCAGTGTCAAGTATTTAATAATTACTCAAGTTACTTAATATTGTATATCTAAATATATATAACTCAAAGGTTGACTGACTCACATAGTGATCTATCAACGCACAGCCCAAACCACTGGACGCATCGTGCTGAAATTCGGCATGCAGGTAGATGTTATGACGTAGGCATCCGCTATTTTTCGAAATTCCACCCTTAAGAGGGTAAAATGGGTGGTTGAATTATTTTCCCATAGGCCACGCCGCGGTCAAAACTACGGGCAGAAGCTCGTCTATATATATAAAAGAAAGTCGTGTTAGTTACACTATTTATAACTCAAGAACGGCTGAGCCGATTTGGCTGAAAATTGGTGGAAAGGTAGCTTAGAAACAAGAGACGGACAAACGATACTTTTTATCTCGTGCGAAGCCGGGACGGGTCAGCTAGTATACAATAAAACAATAAATAGATTTACAAAAACAATTAATTCAGTTGCGGACAGTTAAAGAGTGGAACTCTTTAACAGCGTCTGTGTTTCCGAATAGCTACAATCGGTTTGGTGGTTTTCAAAAGTAGAGTGAACAGGTTTCTTATAGGCAAGTGTGCGTGGAGAAACGCAAACCTATTTTTTTTAATGTTTAAGGGAGCAAACAAGCATACGGCCCACCTGACGGGAAGTGGTCACCGTAGCCTATGGACATCTGTAACACCGGAGGAGGATGCATTGCTTACCCTAAATTTGCATAAATAAATACAGTAAAGCCAAAGTTTCCCAAAGAAACATTTTTATATGTTCAGTTTAACGTATAGATTCGCTAAGACAAAATAGTATTAAGATTTACGTTATACAAACGTGATTCTAAAACAAAGAAGTGGCTTTTTTATTTCAGTGCACTTCATTTAAGGTTTCTTTACTCTACAACTGTATTATATAGCTGCCTTATAATCGCTTTATCGCTAAAAGTGAAACTGTATGTTCACTGTGCGTTTGTTTGTTTAGCTTTTACGCCGAAACGGCTGATCAGATTTGGATGAAATTTTACTCACAGATTAATAGTACCACTGAGATTAACATATGATACTTTATATCCCAGAACATATTTCCTGCGGAAAACGGGAAAGCATTGACTGTACCCGCGGGGCTCCTACGTAGTACCTATGAAAAACCTGTTCACTCTACTCTTAAAAACAACCAAACGAATGTAGCTATTTGGAATCACAGACGCTGTTAAAGAGTTCCGCTTCTTAGCTGCCCGCAACTGGACTTATTGTTTTTGTAAATATATTTATTCTTTAATTGTATACTAACCTTCGCACGGGTGAATAAGTAAAACGCTTTCAAACAGGATAAACAAAATAAAAATAATCCTATGGCCGTCTCCTGGCTCTAAGCTACATTGCCACCAATTTTCAGCCAAATCGTTTCAGCCGTTCTTGAGTACATTAATTTCAAAGGTACCACCTACAATAGTCTATGCAATACTTCCACCCAACTAACCTCTACACTGCCCTAGGCGATATTTCTACTTCACTCAAAGGCGATAAGTGGCTTAACATTCACAGCCAAAGTTGAAGATGAAGCTATGCTATTTTACATCGTTTCTAGTTAAGGTCGGCTACAAACGTTTCTACATTACTGACTTACGTTTCCGCGTCCATATCTGAGCAAGAAGGTAATGTTCACTTTGTTTCATGTAATTCAAACAGTACTATGGTTTCGATTGTATTTGTCATTATTTTTAACTGGCTTGATGCTCAATTGGTAGTAGCTTTGTCTTCTGAAGTGTGGTGGGTTCGATTCCCACCTAGAACCAACAATTGTGTATAATTGTGAGATAGGTGTTTGTTCCGTGTCTGGGTGTTATATTGTAGTGTACGTATGTATTTACAAACAAAAACACGGACGAACAAAAAGACAGCCTCGGTGGTGTGGTGGTTGAGCAGGTTGGCTCATAACTCGGAGGTGGCGGGTTTGATTCCTGCGATAGAACAGGTACTTGTGCACAGAAAAAAAAGCAAATACTTGTACTGAGTCTGGGTGTTATGGAACCATAGTCCTTGTAGTTCCTGGGTCCCTAGACACAGGGAATCCTAGTTAGGGTCCAGGATCTATGTATGTGATCGTTGGGCGTTATTATTATTATTATTAAAATTATTTAAGTATTGTATCAGTTATCTGGTTTCCATAATACAAGCTTTGCTTAGTTTGGGATTAGATAGCGGTCCGCCGGGGGCGAGTTGGCTGGACTGCAGTCGCAACCCCATCTCGCCCCGGTACGGCGGACGAAGGCTCACGGGGGGGTTTTAGTGGGTTCGAGTCTCACATACCACGGGGGTGGTGGCAGGGGTATGTGGAAGTGTGAGGGCATTTCCCCCTAAAAAAAGGGGCTTGCCTAGCGGTGTGTAAAATCTCCACATATATTTATTTATTGATTTGTTTTGACCACTCTAACTCCCGAAGATGCAAAGATTGCATCTTCGGGAGTTAGAGTGAGGAGGAGAAGCATTTGCAGATTTTTGACAGTAAGAATGACATCAAACTGCGTGTATGTAAATGGCTAGCATGCTACACCTTCGGCATCGTCACTTACCATCAGGTAAGAGCGTGGTCAAAAACTAGACAAGATTGATGAAAAAAAAAACTTTAAAAAAAATTGTGTTACAAATTGCCATACTTCTAATATTTACTTTAATTACTTCTAAAGCACAAAAATAAGCATAGTATTCAAATAATAATTACCAATTAAAAAATAAAAAAATAGCCACCTCGATGAAAAAAAGTAGTAACGTTTGTAACTACCCTAATAATTTACATCGCGGGCAACTTTTGGACAAGTTGAATTCAACGGATTGCAAGCTTGACCGATCAAAGCGAGCTCCTATTTGTGATTTTAATAATGTTTTACACACAAGTGCGTGCTCTGATGGGAAATATGAACTAAACAGTTTGGGTAATTGCTGTAAGGTGTAGTTCGTGTCTTATTTACTAGTTGATAAAGTGACTTTATAGCTATAGGTTGTTGGTTCGATTCCCACCCAAGACAACCATTTGTGTGATGTTTGTTCTGTGTTATATTGTATTCGATGTAAATATTTACAAACAAAAAGTTTCTAAGTATTCCACTAGTTATCTGGTTCCTATAGTACAAGCTTTGCTTAGTTAAGCGCTAGATGGCGCTGTGTGAAATGTCCACAAATATAAAAAATTGATCTGTAGAAGATCAACCAGACATCCCTGGATATCTTTTGGATAAACATACGGAATCATTTTTGTCGAAGCTTCGCGCTCAATAAACAATTGTTTTTTTTTTCAGTTACGTGCTGACGCTCGCGAAAGCCCGGCTTGCGTTAGTAACTGGCTCCCAGAAGAAGGACATCGAATATGTCCGAAACCTGGTCGGAGTAATTTCGACTTTTAATTGACGTGAGTTTTAGCCGTTATTTATCTTACAAAATGTGTCATACTCACGATAGTTTTCAAACTAAAATAGTTTTGAAACACCGACGAAGTTTCGGACGCATTTCGAGTAATCATAATTTAATTTAGCTTCGGAGATTTGTTTCCTAATGCATTCAAATGTTGTAACTTCTTCTATGATACTTCAATAAAATGTGAAATTCAGGTGTGCTTTGTGCATAAGCAGCGCTGGATTGCAGCTGTGTGAGATACATGAACAATTAGACCGCTTTGTCCGATATTCAATAGGAGGGAGTGCAGCCCTTAATGGTATCTCTGGTGTTTTGAATATCCCCGTTAGTTTTGTGTGGATAAGTCACTAGGATCAATGTGAGACTGACTAAGTGGTAGGACTTTGTTGCAAAGTTCGTCTAAGTACCTAGGTACCACTACTTTGCCAGTTATTCTGCCGCCAAGCTGTAGTATGCCAACACTACTGTGTTCCGGTTTGAAAGGCACTGTAGCTAGTGAAATTACTGGGCAATTGAGACCTTATGATCTGATCTCACAGTTGAGTAATTTTATTACCAGACTGTGCTGATGTCTCAGGATGATGTGCGCAGTGCAGTGTCGCGTGAAACTCTTTTTAGACTTCCGAGTGACACTGTTCTGTTATGGGTAGCCGTGGCGCTTAATATCCGGTGAACGACTAGCTCATCACATTATTTAGTAACGTAAAAAAAAGAGATTGACCACTACGATACTCTCTTACTATTCCATGCTTAAAAGTGCTTTAAGAGCAAGGTTGTCTTACTCTATAGCGATAAGACTGCCAACTTCGACAGCCTCTGTGGTGTGGTTTTTGAGCAGGTCAGCTCATAAGGAGGCGGCTGGTTTGATTCCCGACAGGACAAGTATTTGTGCACAGAAAAAAAGCGCGAATTCTTGTTCAGTGTCTTGATTGTAATTGTGGGACCACGGTTTTCGTACTTCCTGGGTGCGTAGATACAGGGAGTCTTAGTTAGGGTCAAGGATCTATGTATGTGATCGTTGGCCGTTATTATTTGCCAAGCTTCGTAACTTTTTTTTGTTATTGTCAGTTATTTTGATGAAGTGTGCAATAAAGAGTTATGTTGTATTAAATTCTTTAACCAATTTTGTAACTGAGTTGTTTTTTTTTTCATAAACATAATTCTAATGGCAGTAATATTTAACTAATTAATATTTAACTAGTACTTATATACTTTTTGTTTGTAAATATATACATAGAATACATTATAACACCCAGACACAGAACAAACATCGACGTTTATTACACATACGTCTTGGGTGTGAATCGAACCCACAACCTGCAGTTCAGAAGGCAGGGACACTACCAACTGAGCTATCGGGCCAGTCAAGTAATTCAATAAGTCAGTAATTGTACGGAATGTCCACGTGAAACTGTCGAAGTACCAAGTACGGTCAGCAAACGTACGTTTTCGCACAATTTCGTAACATTCGGTCCGACGCCATCAGTTCCACATAACTGAGGGTCTGTGCCGCTTCAGAATTGTACCTCTATATTTGCTCGCTTGCTAGTGAAGAGCTATTGATTTAAACTTTGTTACCAAAGCAAGGTCTAGGTGGTACGACTTTCTGCAATGTATTTTTTTTTATTTTTTTTTTTATGGTAAGGAATGACGTGACGAGCTAGCCGTTCGCCTGATGTTAAACGACACGGCTGCCCATACCAGCTGCAGTGTCACACGGAACTCTAAAGTATAGAGGTTCGCGTGACACTGCATTGCGCACGTCATCCTGAGACATCAGCACAATCTAGTAATAAGATTACTAAACTGTGAGATCAGATCATAAAGTCTCATTTGCCCAGTAATTTCACTAGCTACAGTGCCCTTCAAACCGAAACACAGCAGTGCTTGCACACTACTGCTTGGCGGCAGAATAACTGGCAAAGCGGTGGTACCTACCTAGACGAACTTTGCAGTAAAGTCCTACCACCTAGTAAATGTTAGTCTAGGTAGGTACCACCGCTTTGCCAGTTATTCTGCTATTAGTTTGAAAGGCACTGTAGCTAGTGAAATTACTAGGCAAATGAGACTTTATGATCTGATCTCACAGTTGAGTAATCTTATAATTAGATTGTGCTGTAGCCCGGAGGTAGCGGGTTCAATTCCCGTGACAGTACAAGTATTTGTGCACGAAAATAAAAGCGCAAATAGTATAGTTGTTCTGATGAGTCTGGGTGTTGTAGGATCATAGTTCTCGTCGTTTCTGGGTCCCTAGGTACAGGGAATCCTAGTTAAGGTCCAGGATCTACGTGTGTAATCGTTAGGCGTTATTTATTATTGTATTATTAGGGTCGCCATTTGAAAAACTTTCTTCCCTATCAGTGGTCGGCCTAGCGAGCGATGTCTGCCGTTGCCATTTCAACTTGTTTTGAGATGTATTTCAATAGCTTTTCTCTTATAATCACACTAATCACATCACACTAATATTATAAAGGCGAAAGTTTGTATGTGTGTATGTTTGTTACTCCTTTACGCTCAAACGGCTAAATGGATTTGGATGAAATTTATCACCAAGATAGCTTATACACTTGATTAACATATAGGCTAATTTTATCCCGGAAAAGTGAAATGTTCCCGTGGGATGAGCAAATAATTAAAATACTTTAAATCCGCGGGTGAAACCGCGGGGCGCAACTAGTATTATACATATTAATGAAACTTAACAGAATAATCTGTGTTTTTACTGATAGCCAAACAAAAAGTTTTGTTTTTTTTATTATTTCGAACTTGACTAGCGTTTGACCACGCTCGCTGATGGGAGAAGTGACGATACGATCGAAGGTGTAGCTTGCTAGCCAAGTATTTTGAAATACTGGAAATACTCCTAAATAAACTCGTCATCGGTACGAAAGGGTGCGTTCTAAAGCCGCATATCACCCGCCGACGAGCCGCAGCGATTTATTCCAACACATTTTGTTTATAAATGATATAATGCGATACGGCGAACGTTTCGCGAGAGAATACGATGCTTGGAACGAGTTTGCGATTCATATAGAGTTGTTGAAACCGCTCTATAATTATTTTTTTAATGTTGCAACAGTTCGATTTGGCACGTGGCAGGTGGAAGCTTAGTTAATAAGTTACTCTTTGCCTTAACAAAAAATTGTAACACTCTTGTCAGAGTATATATTTTAGTTTACTTTAAGTAATAATAATAATAATATGTGTGGACATCTCACACAACGCCATCTAGCCCCAAACTAAGCATAGCTTGTACTATGGGAACCAGATAACTGATACAATACTTAGATACTTTTTGTTTGTAAATACATACATAGAATACAATACGACACCCAGACACAGAACAAACACCTATGTTCATCACACAAATTTTTGTCCATGGTGGGAATCGAACTCACAAGCCACAGTTCAGAAGGCAGGGTTACTACCAACTGAGCTATCGGGCCAGGCAGTTAAGTGTATACTTAAGCATCAAATATATTTAAGCAATAAATAAACTACATGTAAAAAGTACTTTTTAGATGTGATCAATTGAAGTCTGATGATTGGTTCAAATGGCAAAATGCGTGAATAGTGGATTGTATCCTAGTTCAAAAGTATGTATTAATAACAGTAATAATAACGCCCAACGATCACATACATGGAATTTGGACCGTACCTAAGATTACCAATGTTTAGGGACCCAGGAACTACGAGGAACATAGTCACACAACACTCAGACACAAAACAAGTATTTGCGATTTTTTTTCTGTGCACAAATATTTCAGAATCCGCCGCATCCGGGTTATGAGCCGTCCTGCTCAACCACCACACCACAGAGGCTGTCAAGAATATTTGTAATGTCAATGATCATATATTAGGTCTTTACCTATGAAATTGCCGTTTTGTTTGAAAAAAGTTAAAGTATTTTTTTTTCGAACTTATTTATTTCTTTTATTCAAAGTAATCACCCCTGCAATCAATGCATCTTTGCCAACGCTGTGGCAGTTTATGGATGCCCTTCTTGAAAAAATCAGCAGGACGGGAGACAACAAACTCTTCAAAGGCGTTTTGTACTGCCTCTCGGGAATTGAATTTTTTTCCCGCTAAAAAGTTGTCCAAATTTTGGAAAAAGTAATAGTCGGTAGGCGCAAGATCTGGTGAGTATGGCGGATGAGGGAGAGCTTCCAAACCCAACTCATGCAGCTTAGAGACGGTGTGTTGTGCAGTATGGGTTCGCGCGTTGTCGTGAAGTAGCAGTGGAGACGACCGATTGACCAAAGCTGGTTGCAGACGTGCGAGTTTCGCCATCATTGAGGTCAGTTCTTCAATGTACACATCTGCAGTAATGCTCTCGCCGTTTTGTAAAAAGCTATGATGAATCACACCAGCACTAGTCCACCAAACTGTGACCATCACCTTTCTAGGGGTCATTTTTCGTTTTGCACATTACTTTGGTACCGAACCAGGATCTAACCAACTTGCTGAGCGCATTCGATTGTCAAAAAGAATCCATTTTTCGTCGCACGTAACAATTCGGTTCAAAATTCCTTCATTTCTGTGCCTGTTAAGCAGCGCAAGGCAAGTCTCGACGTGTACGTTGCGCTGGCGATCGTTAAGTTCGTGGGGCACCCATCTATCAAGCATTTTTATCTTGCCAATCTGTCGCAAATGGACCAATATTGTTTTGATGCTAACATCAAAAGCTGCTGCCAGCTCAGCTGTAGATTGAGATTCATCAGCTTCCACAATCGCCTTTAATTCATCATTGTTGACCAAAGTTTCCGGACGACCACGAGGTTCATTTTTCAAGTCAAAATTTCCAGAACGGAACCGAGAAAACCAATAACGGGTTGTACGTTCGTTTGTACAGTTCTCTCCGTAAACGTCGTTGATGTTACGTGTCGTTTGTGCCGCGTTGGTGCCACGACGGAACTCATATTCCATAATTACACGAAATTTCAAAGTATCCATTATGAGGAAAAATGTTGAAATGTAATGAAAATACAACGCTAATCAATAAACAAAAGACTTATATTGTAAATAGAATGTCATATTTTTAAAACAAAATTAATTTGAATTTAGAATTCATAGCCAATCAAAACTTTTTTTTGTTTGAAAAAGTCTGTACTGCAATACGGCAATTTCATAGGTAAAGACCTATTATCATAATTTCATCAATAATAGCATATGGTATCTAACGCTGCGTCGCGGGAATCGAACAGTGGCGTGAGTAACACCTATTATTTCGAAAGATATAGGTAAAATATTTTTTTTTTAAATGTTTTGGCGTCACACTTCAAGTCATTAATAATTAATCAAGTTAATGATATTTCACGCAAATATGTGTCAAGTCACAGTCGAAGTCATCAAGTCAAGTCATAGTCAAGTCATAGTCCAGTCAAAGTCATACTCCTATTAAAGTGGTGGCAACTTTACTTGAAGCTTCTATGGAGTTTTGGAAACAACACGAAAAGAAACGTTTCACCATCATTATACCATTTTCCCACACTCACGCCTGTAATCCAGCACTTAACGAATAGAATGCCACTAATTATATGCACTAACACTGAAAATAACACAAGTTTTGGAAAATAATACAATGCGGTGACGCAATCTTTTTCGCATTCCCGCCAAAACTTCGGTAAAAGAATTTTCATTGTAATTTTTTTGGTGGTATCATCCACTCTGTATACTTCCTCCACACACGGGGTGCTAAGAACGCTCACGTACATTTTCTAGCACTCCCGCCTTTATGTAGGGCATTTATTCTTAGAGTTGCACCCCACCCCCTGTCGCCAAGGGGTGGGACGCACCCCACTTATGTGTTTTGTTTATGATGCTGTTTTATCACTGTTGTATTGATGTGGTATTGAGATGATTTGAGGTAATTGCAGACTTTTATGAGAAAAGTGCTTCTACATATTAATAAAAAGGACAAGAAGAAAACAGCTCTGTGGTGTGGTGGTTGAGCAGGTCGGCTTATAACCCGGAGGCAGCGGGTTCGATTCCCGCGACACAACAAGTATTTGTGCACAGAAAAAAAAGCGCAAATACTTGTTCTGGCTCTGGGTGTTGTGGGACCATGGTCCTCGTAGTTCCTGGCTCCCCAGATACGGGGAGTCCTAGTTAGGGTCCAGGATCTATGTATGTGATCGTTGGGCGTTATTATTATTATTATTTTTAAATTTACCACCTCATGTGTGTGTTCTGTATGTTGCCATCCTGAATATAGCAACCAAAAAATATCCATAATGTGAAATAATTACTCGCCAAAATAACTTTTGCGATTATCATACAAGTTGTATAAAAAAAGTTCCCAAGTTTGTCTTAAGGAATACAATTTTTTGGATTAATTTGTTCTATACGCTTCGGTTGAGCAAATAAATACCTTTTTTCTTTCTTTTTTCTCAAATTTGTTATATAAATATATAAATGAATATTTGTAGACATTTTTTGTCAATAAATGTTTATTTGAATGATATTATTTCACACAACGCCATCTAGTCCCAAACTCAGTAAATCTGGAAACCAGATAACTTTTTGTTGGTACATACATACATAGAATACAATATAACAGGCAAACACAGGACAAACACCTATGTTCATCACATAAATGTTTGTCCTGGATGGGAATCGAACCCACAACCTACAGAATAGTTCAAAAGGCAGAGCTACTACCAACTGAGCTATCAGACCATTCAAAATATGTTAATACGATTCTTAACAAACCTTACTTTGTTCTAAATTTCAATGTTTATGACAGCCTCTGTGGTGTGGTGGTTGAGCAGGTCGGCTCTTAACCCGGAGGCGGTGGGTTGGATTCCAGTGGCAGGACAAGTATTTGTGCACAAAAAAAGCGCAAATACTTGTTCTGAGTCTAGGTGTTGTGGGACTATGGTTCTCGTAGTTTCTGAGTCCCTAAATCCAGGGAATCCTAGTTAGAGTCCAGGATCTACGTATGTGATCGTTGGGTGTAAAAAAAATTGAATTTACAAATGAAGATTGAATGCAAAACTTGCATCAACAGGGGATAATGTAGAAAATAAAATTATCTCACGCATTGCCAAAGATTTTTATGCTATATGCTTGCATTTGACCACATTTCTATCTGAAACAACACTCGAAACATAATTACACCAATTAAATTATATCTCTCTAAAATTTCTAAAACCTAACATTGTTACCCTTTCAGGGTAACAGGGGTATAATGTATCCCAAGAGAAGGCAACTGTACCCCTAGAAAGGAGCCGTTTGTACCCCACGCTAGGTGGCGATTTATCAAAGTATTTCTCACTCAATAAATAACATACACGTTTGCTGTATTCTCGAATGAAATACGTAATATTTTAACGTAGGCTTAGATTGTGATCGGAGGAGGGGTGTGAGGACTTAGGAAGGTAGGATAATAATAATAATTAGTCAGATTCAGAAGGCAGTACTCTTTGACACGGCACATATTGTCAGGAGGTTCCTCAGTCTGCAGCCCTAACCACCGGTAGCTTGGGCCTTGCCCCGCTACTGGCGGCTAGGTTAGGTTTTTTATTGTATTTTTGTAATGTTAATTTTATAAAAATATTGTAAAAAACTTAAATTTAAAATTGTAAATAAATAAGTAAACAATAATAATAATAACGCCCAACGATCACATAAAGTATAGACCCTAACTAGAATTCCCTGTATTTAGGGACGCAGGAACTATAAGGACCATGGTGCCACAACATACAGACACAGAACAAGTATTTGCGCTTTCTTTTTCCGTGCACAAATACTTGTTTTGTCGTTGGAACCGAACCCGTCACCTCTGGGTTAAAAGCCAACCTGCTCAACCAACAAACCACAGAGGCTGTCAAGGATAAGGTAGAAGTTATGTTTGAACTGTTTGGTATAACCAAGTGCTGAGTGTGGCGTTTGAATCCCGCTCGACTCTTCACTAATGACTTTAGTTAAGCGTAGAATTTGCAATTGGTTTAAAACGATAAAAAAAACATCACGAGAAAATATATTTCTGCCTAGATTTGTCTCGGATTTATATTTAGAGTAAACAAAGCATATAATTATGTTTAAATATTTGAAATGTTATTAGTTGTATTGTCCTTCCGTATTGTATTTATGTTCATGTTAATAATAAGCTAAAGTTATAAATATAAAATAATTTAACAAAAAGTACGGACCCAGGTGTCTGTGGTAATGCTGATAGAAGAAATATTATTTTAAATACATTGAAACATATTTAAAATTTAATAACTAGGTATACAAAAAACATATTATAACTAAAAATAAAGTTACATAAGTAAGCTCTTTATTGGCACTAAGGTTACAAAATACAGAAAAAGTAAAATAGCTTACGAGTATGTTGCAATGGTAGGTCTTATCGTTAAAGCCTTTAACGTGTTTTGAATAATTATAAACTCAACTCGTTACTTTATTATGCATTTCTAAGTATCCTCTGGTACCAAATGACCAAAATCCTATCCTCTAGGTACCGTACAGCGTGATGTTTAACTCATAAGTCGCAAAATGTGAATCAAAATTATCATCAAGATGAAGAGTGAATGGGCATCTCATGAAGCACGACAAAATAGAGCGATAATACAAGCCATAGATTTATCTCGGATTGCGTACATCTAAGTATTAAAAGGATTGTATATGTTTTTATGAAATAAAAAATATGTTTATATTTATGAGCAAGCATGCTCCACCTTAAACAACTTCGCCATTTACCATCAGGTGAGTTGTTGCCAAACGTATGCCCATTTTAGCATAAAAATTTTGTTTTTGCACCATTGGAGGACACTCAAATATTATATCTTATTTTGGGCTCTGCCAATTTTTTATTCCTGGTTATTTCGATACAAAAAATATTGAAACATTTACCAAAAAAATATTACCAAACAATCCCTCAAATTCCACTCACGCGTGGTAACTTACAAATCATTAAACAAAGGACCGTCTGGAAAGACGGGGCTTCGTTAAAACACGCCAAATCCGCGGGTACCCCGTTTAGGATCGCGCAAACATGGGGTATCTTCGACTTTTGCTATACCCTATTGTTTCAAGGTGGGTAAAATGGCGCATATCTTCGTTTTAATAATTCAAGTACAATTTTAATTCTTCGCAAGAATAATACTATTATAGAAACTGACGTGAGTAGTACTCGTGTAGGATGGGCATCTATATTGCCCGGACACTGGTCGAGTTATTCGACTGTATTTCGTGAGTCGTGTACTAGTTGTAGTTATTAATAATAATAATAAGGCCCAACGATCACATACATAGATCCTGAACCCAAACTAGGATTCCCTGTATCTAGAGACCCAGGTACTATATGGTCTCACAACACCCAGACTCGGAACAAGTAATACTTGCGCTTTTTTTCTGTAGGGAAATAGTTGTTCTGCCGCAGGAATCGAACCCACCGCCTCCGGGCTATGAGCCGACCTGCTCAACCACCACACCACAGAGGCTGTCAAGAACATTTCTAATGTTATCAAATCACATTTCATGATTTTATCAACAATAGCACATGGTAGGTACCTAGGACTGGCATTTATGGAATCCGTAAGTCTATCACATATATACTTTTTCTGCGTAAAGACTTTTTTGAACGGGCTAGCACGGTTATTTTTATGTAAAGAAATAACGTGATGACTTAACCGTTCCTCTGATGTTAAGCATACGGCGGCCCATAACAGAACAGTATCACTCGGAACTCCAAAATATAAAGTTTCGCGTGATACTGCCCTGCGCACATCATCCTGAGACATCAGCACCCTCTGGTAATAAGATTACTTGACTGTGTGATCAGATTATGAAGTCTCAATTTCTTAATCATTTCACTACCTATAGTGCTCTTCAAGTCGGTGCTTCGTCACTACTGCTTGGCGGCAGAATAACTGGTAAAGCAGTGGTACCTAATACCTAGACGACTTTTGCAGAAAAGTCCTGCCACCTAGTAATGGTAAACGATACCTGAACCAGTAAAGCTACACTGGTTCGAATGTCATAGCGTCTAGATTATAGAAGTCTGAGTGCCAATACAACCTGCCCCGTTGAATTGTAATGCTGATTCGTTGTGCCAAATAAGTGCCAGCATTTTGTTCACAAAATTTTAGTATCAAACTAATTTTATGTCCTATTTCGTTTATCGAAATGAAAAGCGACATTCTAGCGACCCGATTTCCCTAAGAAATCGCTTCCCCTCACCGCTGTTTTCTTTGTTCTCTCGCCCAATATTTGAGCTAATTATACACTTGATTTCACACTTACAAGCTTCCGACGTTTGTCTTTCCTAACAATCCGAATTCTTTGAGCTGGCAAAACATTTGTAGAAGATTTTCTGTTAATTTTTGGTTGATTTTGAGGTTGAGTTTCTTTATTTAAGTTGGTTTAGGTATTTAGTGGCTTACGGCGCGAGGCGAAGGAAGCCATCGTCCATCACTGGACGGAGGACCTCGCCTCCGCCACCTTCGGCCGCCGAACGCTGGACGCACTGGGGCCAGTCTTGCAAGACTGGCTCGAGCGGTCCCACGGATTTCTCTCGTTCCGTCTAGTGCAGGTGTTATCCGGACACGGCTGTTTTGGATCACACCTGCACCGGATCCAAAGAGAGGAGACCCCGGTGTGCCACCACTGCGGCGCGGTGGAGGACACGGCACAGCACACCCTCGAAGAGTGCCCAGCCTGGTCCGAGCCGCGCCGAAGTCTGATCGCGGTGGTCGGACCAGACCTCTCGCTTCCCAGCGTGATCATCTCGATGCTGGGAGGCGAGGAGCCTTGGACAGCAGTTGCCTCCTTCTGCGAGGAAGTGATGTCGCAGAAGGAGGCAGCGGAGCGCGCACGCGAGGAGGATCCTCTCGCGGCGCCGCTCCGCAGGCGGAGGGGAGGCAGGAGAAGGCGACTGCACGATCGTCGCCTTCCTCTCCCCGGTGGTGATTAGCGGGAGCGCGGCGCGGGGGCGCCTCCTCCCGCATTGCACTAATCGCCACCACCGTCTGGCGGGAGCGACCTGGCTCCCAAGGTTGCTCCCGGGCCCCTCCCGGAAGGAGGGGCGCGTAGGCCCCTCTGTCAAAGCGGGCAATCGTCGGGGGAGGACTGGACGTCAAGGCTCTGCCGGTTCCCCAGTCCTCCTCCACATAGACGAGGGAGGAATATCGTGGAGTTTTTTAGTCGGTAGGGGTGCCATTGCACACCGGCACAGAGTCCGACACTACCCGTGGCCGACCCAGCCGCGGGTGTGCGTAAACGCATTTTTCTTCACGAAAAACAAAAAAAAAAAAAAAAAAAAAAAAAAAAGGTATTTAGTGGCTAATTTAGTTTAGAATGGAATAGAAAATGTTTATTTATAGCCAACATGAGTTTTTAAAAGTTATCTATATATGAAAGAAAGTCGTGCTAGTTACGCTTTTTATAACTCAAGAACTGCTGAACCGATTAAGCTGAAAAATGGTGGAGAGGTAGCTTAGAACCAGAAGACAGACATAGGATACTTTTTGTCCCGTTCGACCGCGTTTTACTAAAACACTCGTGTGAAGCCGGGACGGGCTTCAACTAGTACGTTATAAATTAAATCAAGCTACAACTTGCTAATTCTACAATCTACTCAGTTTAATAGTAGACTTCAATGTATAGTTTTCTAATCCCATATAGTACCTGCATATAATAATGGTCAAGAATTACAAACAGCATTCATGTGAAGACAATAAACAAAAATATTTAATAACACAACCCAACAACTCCACACCACATCATTTGTCAGTTCCATATCAATATCACCCCTATTCTACTTCATATCCATACCTCACGGAAATATTTCAATATTATGATTTATGATATAATACCGAATGGATACTATTTGAACCCACCAAAGAACTGAGACACCTAATCCAGAGCTACACATTTCGGGCAGCGGCTCATTTTAAACTGGACTATGCCCAGATAAATATATTTTTTCTCCCCCAAGGTATGCAAAAATATCGCCAAGATATGCTATGTTCGGGATAACACTAAAATAGCGAGAGCCGTTTTTGTTCATATAAATCTTCGATGAAGTTAATACACCGAAGTGCCATTGGATTTCGGTATGAAAAATAGGAATGCAAGGGATTTGTAGCTCGAAAACTTTTGTTTTGTTATGTGTTTAGGGCTTAAATTGTGTAAAAATTGCTTAGAATTTTGATATTGTAACTAGATAAGTTAGCTTACAATGAGGTAGAGGGAGAGAAAATACACTACGAAAGTAATAAGCACATTAAATAGTAACTGCTGGACAACTGCTGGTGCAACTTTTTGCACTCGCAATATGTATCGAATCGTAGCAAAAATATTCTAACTTGATTTCAACCGTAAGAAATAGAAACTTGTTTCTAAAAATGAATTCGATAGTTTCAAAATAAAAAAATCAAATTAGGAATAAAATTACTCCTGTTGCAATGCGAATGCGATCGAAATTCCAAAATCACTCCCACTGACTGTTCAGACTGCACTGATCATATGCTTTACGTGCCTTTAGTACCCTAGCGTGAAAACGTAAATAAGAGCAAATTTTGCTTGTAGGTGATACTTAGGTTGAAATGATTACAGCAGAAAACAAACATCACCAATCTGAACTGTACTTTCATTTTGACTACCATTTTTATCCAATTTTAAGTTATACCAAGAAAAATATATACATGGTTACTTTGACAAATACGTCACCATTACAATATACAAAAAGCATATAATTTTGCACGTTTTGGGTGAACAAAAATCATGAAACTCGCGCCATCGTTACCGAACGCTTTCCATGAGCTACATGTATGTATATATGTGTACTTTTTGGGTGAACTAAGGCTTGAAACTTGCGTCATCGTTACCAAACGCTTTTCATGTAAATATATACTGTTTATATGTACTTTTTTTTTTAGTAGTAGTAGTAGGTAGATTTTCGTATTAGTTATTATATCATTTTAGTATTTAAAAAATAAAGGCAATTCGTCGTAAAAAAAAATACTGTGTATATATGTGTACTTTTTGGGTGAACAAAAAGAAGGAACATCGCGTCATCGTCACCGCACGGTTCCCATGAGCTATGTCACAAGTTACTTTGTTATCACTACTATCGGTAGTCCCCAAAGACTGCGCTTTTTTAAAAGTCATCTTATAATAGAGAATACAATTTCCAATCGTTTTCGTAACCTTTTATCCCAACCGTTTATAGCCAATATCAACAAAGCTTCAAAGACGCATAATCTATGTTGTATTATCTAACGAAGTGTGTTCTTCCAACTCATTAATTTAGTGTTGTGCATTAGCTAAGACAATCGATAGTTTATGCATAATATATCGTCGACACAATGTAACATAAGACAGTTATTAAGGTCCAGCAATGTGATTTAGTTTTTGTTTTATTATGATAATTTTGAAAGTAGGTACACTTACAATGTGAGAGATGAATGCTATGCTCGGAGATCCTGCTGATTTTTTAAAAAATGTTATTTAATGATGTGACGAGCTAGTCGTTCACCTGATGTTAAGTGGCACGCCCGCCCATAACAGAACAGTGTCACTCGGAACTCCAACATGTAAAGTTTCGCATGACTGCTGCACTGCGCACATCATCCTGAGACATCAACACAGTCTGATAAGATTACTCGACTGAGAGATCAGATCATAAAGTCTCATTTGCCCAGTAATTTCACTAGCTACATTGCCCTTCAAACCGGAACACAGTAGTGCTTGCACACTACTGCTTGGCGGCAGAATAACTGGCAAAGCGGTGGTACCTACCTATACGAACTTTGCAGAAAAGTCCTACCACCTAGTATAAACTATTAATAAATTATTAATTAAATTATAAATGCAATAGTTTCTTTGCATGAATGTTTGTTACCACTAATCTCCAATTTTGATGAAATTGGAATACAGAAAGCCTATTCGCTGGATTAACATGTAAAATTTTGATTTCATTTTGACCGCTTATGAACTTTCAACTTTTATTAACATTTTAGTAACTTTTATTAGTTATAACTTTTTATTTATGGAGTGCTTGTACATATTAATGTTTCTATTATTATTATCAAACTAGTATAGTATAAAACGTGTGGTGGATATTAAATTTATTTCCGCTCTATTTTGTATTGATTTGAACTAAATTTTGATCAACAGTTCGTTATCAATTGGTATCATCATCATCATCATCATCATCATCATCACCATCATCATCATCATCATCATTGTGTTAGCTGCTGAACATTAAACTATAAATAATAATACCCCAGGTGATTATCTTGACAAACATTACGTCTGAAAAGTAACCTAACTATGAGTATCGAGTTGTATCATTGTTATAAATTACTAATAAATTAGTCAGTTGAAGCCTCCAGCTGATCTTCGGTTCTGTCTTCAACGGAGCCATCGCTCGACGCCAAGAACACCAAGGGACCAAATCACTACGGCAAAGATTAAACATTCGCAGTGAAGACTATTAATCAGATCGGCGATTGCACTGACTAAACACTAGTTTAGGAGTGAGATAGAAACTGTTTTTATCGATATTTTCCAAAATTACTTGATATCGATAAGTACAGGTAAGTTATTTTTGGTCATATATTTACCGTGTTTTTTTTTTCTGAATGAAGTGAATAAATTTCATGAAATGTATGAAATATTGTAGTTATTGAATAGATATTGCTAGATATAGTAATGTATGTCAAGCAATTAGTTAGCTATTTACAATTTTACAAAATCAACGATATTGAATCCAATATTTATAATAATTAACTTAACCTTACTTGGCTTTTGACTTTTACCACTGCCACTAAGGTTAAGTTAATTATTATGAATATTGGATTCATTATCGTTGATTTTGTAAAATTGAACTGTATCAAAAGTTTACATAAACTGTCGATAAAGTTTGTATCGTGGTGCTCCTTTCTATAGCAACCGAAAGGATCAAGGGCTTCTCCGTTAGTGTGAACTAAATGAATCATTAATAATGCAAAGTTAGCGCGGGTGCGATCTAAACACCGCACATCGATGTCGATGTAATTTGTTGAGGTTACGCCCAACACTATAATAGTCTAGGAGATGATGCTTTTTGCAAAAAAAAAAATCTTTTGATCTAGGATAAACTAATAAAAAAAGTTAAGTCATTTAAAGTAATTTTTATATATTATTGCCTGAATAGGTTCCAATTAGAATTTGTTCATCACCTTTTTTTATGTTTTGGCTCCACACTATTGTGTATTTAGCCAGTGTCAAGTAATTAATAATTTATCAAGTTAATGATATTTCACGCAAATATGCGTGAAGTCACAGTCGAAGTTATCAAGTCAAGTCATAGTCTAGTCAAAGTCATACTCCTAGTAAAGTGGTGGCAACTTTACTTGAAGCTTCTATGGAGTTTTGGAAACAAAAACGAACGAAAAGAAACGTTTCACCATCATTATACCATTTTCCTACACTCACGCCTGTAATCTAGCACTTAACGAATAGAATGCCACCAATTTTATGCACTAACACTGAAAATAACACAAGTTTTAGAAAATAATACAATGCGGTGACGCAATCTTTTTCGCATTCCCGTCAAAACTCTCTGTTCATCACTTAATTAGTAAAAACGATTAGTTTTTTTTTTTTGTGCCATACGTCGCAAAGAAGCATACGGCCTTCTTGGGGAAGTGGTCACCATAGCCTATAGACTAGACATTCGTAACAACAGACGTGCTACTAATGCGTTGCTTACTTAATGCTGGCAGCATGTTGGGTATCCATACCTATAGCTCTCCACCTAGATACACTAGTGTTGTATCGATCAATTATTTATGCCGTTTGATCGATTTGAACAGGATCATCGGTGACAGGGTGTTGGAACTATTTGAGGTGCATGTTCAAACAAGTAATCAAACACGTTTGGATTTAGATGATGTGTAGTTAGATGATTACAGATGGTTGTTGGATAAATTGTAACAATAGTAAGAGTAAAACTAATTTGGACGAAAATAATACAATATTATAAAAGTATGTGGGCAGGAACGGGTTGTGGTAGTTAGCAACCTATATAACTATAGGCCTTCAGCATGTCCACACCGCGCCGTGTCTGGAACAAGAATGATCCGTAGCGCACCAATCGATCCCTTTATATAGCCAGACAGGTAGGGGCGCCATGACACTTGCCGGTGCTGCCACTGTAATAAATTTAATGCCACCACAGGGTAAATTACGGTGCTCGATCGCTGTGCATAGAGTTTATAACTGGACGTTGCCGCCGTCACGGCCATTCTGACGTGCGTACGTCCTCGTACGCTTAGCTTCACTATGTACCTGGTGAGGGACATCAGTGTTATTGCTCGTTCATCCTGACAATTGAGTTAAACTTGGAGTCTAAGTCAAAGTCAAAACATTAGTTTTCAATTTGATTAGTCAAAAGTATTTTAACCTGCCAGTCATCGTCAGGGTTAACCCTTCAGGACCATTAGTATACCTTCATTTATAAAAAATGGACCGAATAATGCTAACCGGATAGATATCCCTTTAACACCCAAAAATCATCATTACTACTTTTTTTAAGGACCAATTCGTGCTAGACCGGATAGATATCCCTTTAGCAACCTACATTTTTTATGGACCAATTAGTGCTAGACCGGATAGATATCCCTTTAGCAATCTACATTTTTTTATGGACCAATTAGTGCTAGACCGGATAGATATCCCTTTAGCAACCAAAATACATCATTCCTACATTTTTTTCTCCTCTAACGAATCATTACTTTTTCCCCATAACTTTTATTATCATTATTTTTTCACTGGTCCGGGTTAACCCTGCAAATAAATTTGATATTAGTGTCACTCGCCGTCACGTCATCATATTTTCGGCGTTGTTTGAAGAGTGATGTGGAAATGGGCATCCCACTTCTGATGTTGGCAGGAACGGGTTGTGGGTAGTTAGCAACCTATATAACTATAGGCCTTCAGCATGTCCACACCGCGCCGTGTCTGGAACAAGAATGATCCGTAGCGCTTTTTTTTTTTTTTTTTTGAACGAGCTAATGCTGTTGGTCTCTATCGACCTTTACAGCGTCCCGGGGGGGGGGGGCGGGCGCTTAGGGCGCCCAGCCGTCAAAAGTGGGAGGCAACTAGCTCAAGGGCACCCCTGGGGTGCGAGCCTCGGCTTGGGCCGTTGCCGGGATAAGAGGATCGAGAAGGCTACGTCCACTGGAAGAGTGGACCCTATTGAAAGTCGCGACCGTTCTAGCTAACCTACGGGGGGTACGTCGACCTCGCCGGCGGGGTCGGTGTCTGATTGTGTTACGCTGGTATCCTATACCGGTGCCGAAAGCGGTACCTGAGCCAGAAGGGCTAGACTGGTCCGGTGATCCTAGCGCAGCCGATACTACGGCTGCTATAGGATCATCCGGGTCGCTCAAGACGTGTCTCGGGCGGCGACGACGGGGTGGCGAGTCTGTCGTGTCTGTACAGTAGTTTGAAGCTCTGACTACGAGAGGGTTGGGGTGATGAGGTGCCGCATCAAAATAGCGGCGGGATGCATCCTTCATAAATTGACGGATGGATGGGAGTTCGAGATCGCAGTGGAGGTCGGAGTTTCGCTGGTACCAGCGAGCCCCGACCACCTTGCGGACAAAGCGGTTCTGGATCACCTGAAGTGTGATCCGTAGCGCACCAATCGATCCCTTTATATAGCCAGACAGGTAGGGGCGCCATGACACTTGCCGGTGCTTCCACTGTAATAAATTTAATGCCACCACAGGGTAAATTACGGTGCTCGATCGCTGTGCATAGAGTTTATAACTGGACGTTGCCGCCGTCAAGTAAATAGCTTGATGATAATAATAATAATAATATGTGTTGACATCTCACACAACGCCATCTAGCCCCAAACTAAGCAAAGCTTGTGCTGTGTGTTAGATACTTTATGTTTGTAAATACATACATAGAATACAATATGACACCCAGACACAGAACAAACACCTATGTTCATCACACAAATGTTTGTGCTGAGTGGGAATCGAACCCATAACCCACAGTTCAGAAGGCAGGGCTACTACCAACTGAGCTATAGGGCCAGTCAATAATGGTTAACAGGGTAATAGTACTTTTTTGTGTTGGTGAATGGTGTGACGAGCTAATCATTCGACTGATGTTAAGCGACACAACTGCCCATAACAGAACAGTTCACTCTGAACTCCAAAATATAAAGTTTCGCGTGACGTCACACTGCGCACATCATCCTGAGACATCAGCATAGCCTGGTAATAAGACTACTAGACTGTGAGATCAGATCATACAGTCTCATTTGACCAGTAATTTCACTAGCTACAGTGCCCTTCAAACCGGAACACAATTTCAAAACGGGTGATCATACAACTTTGATTGCAATGCAACAGGATAATTTCATCCCTAATTTGAAAATTTTAATAGCTATGCACATTAATTGAATATTGAAACTGTCAATGTCATACTAATTTGTCTAGCTGGTGTAAGTAACACTTAATCGATTTAACATTTTATTAAAGGACTTGTGTTCCATCTCTATAATAGTGATGTTACGTCAAATGGCGAAGTCCCAAAAGGATATTGGATGACACCTCACCGTCCGGTTTCGGACGATTGTCATCTGCTGATGACATCACTATAGGGCTGCCACTTGCGTTATTTTCGTATATCTTATTATGATCAGTCTTTGTATAATAGGCTATTTGACTGCTGTCCTTTTCTCGCAAAACAGAGATCGTATGGAGCTTCCTCACAGCTATAGCTGGGAGAAACAATATGCATTTGTTGTAATCACTAAGGATAGTTGTTAATGCAACAAAAAAATTTTTGTATTAATCAGTTTATTTGTTAATGTTACAGTTTTCAAGTGTTTCATTACCTAAGTCTCATTTGTTCCAACAAAATTCCCAGTTAGCGCTTATTTGATGTGTAACTTTTGTTAAGTTTTTTTTTTTTTGTCTTTTTTTGGCTCTACACTTTTGTGTATTTAGCCAGTGTCAAGTAATTAATAATTTCTCAAGTATTAATGTATATTATATATGTGTCATCAAGTCAAGTCACAGTCCAAGTCATCACGTTAAGTCTAGTCTCGTCCAGTCATACTCCTAGTACAGTAGTGGCAACTTTACCAGAAGCTTCTATGTAGTTTTGGAAACAACACGAAAAGAAGCGTTTCACCATCATTATACCACTTTCCTGCACTCATGCCTGTAATCCAGCACTTAACGAATAAAATGTCACCAATTTTATGCACTAACACTGAAAATAACACAAGTTTTGGAAAATAATACAATGCGGCGACGCGAACTTTTTCGTTTTCCCGCCAAAAAAACTGTTAAGTTTTTGTTAAACCAACATATAATTTCTCTCAGTGTACTATGAAGGTCACATGCCAAAGAGATTCTATGTAGAGCTACCATAGAGGTACCACTGCTTAGTAATGAGGTACTATGGAAAACTGGTAACTGACGTCACTGCGTGTTTGAGCTGTCTCTTTCTATACCTGTATTTAAAATGCCTGTAACTTTGTCATTTTTTTATAAATTATTAATTTTAGTTTTCACACACTTTGTTTTTACTGCCTAGTTTTTGAGAAATGTTATTCATTTATTTAACAAAAATAAATTCATATATATTCATCACAGATCTCAGAAAAAAAAAGGAAATTTGAAAACAGGGTGGCTGCAGTCACTGCAATTTGCGCAAAAACGGAATACATTGCTCGCGGTAAAAATGATTGAAAATATAATATGGCTGAACGGCAGTTGCGATATTATATGTAAGTAGTTTACAATACTCGGTATTTACTTACGACTATTCGAACGTTGAGTTCTAATAACGCAATGGATAATTAGCACATTGAAGGTAACTGAATACGTAACCGCATCGCTGCTTGCAGTCGTGAGTTTCTAATAAGACACAAGTTTTGTAGTCAGTGCACGGGATTGGCATCTCTCTAGATCTTTATACAATTCATTATGATCATGTCAATGAACGGATATTCTTAACATGATTGTAAAGCAACATGGTGCACTGTTCAAATGTCACTGTAATGTATTTCCAGTCTAGAAAATGCAAAATGTTAACTAATGTATTTCCAGTCTAGAAAATGTTTGTCTTACGAAATCCATTAAAAACCTCATCCCTAATCTCTGCCCAACCACTAACCAAATAATCAGACTTACCAAAACACCCTAAAAAAACGCAAAAAGGTCACCCCCAAGAATTTTCCAATAAATATTCGTCGAAGTGGCAGCCCTGAAATTGTCGGCATGTCATGTCCGAGCCCTTTTCAAAATGGCTGTCAGGGCGGGCGGTGGTCAGCGACATCTTTGTATGTCAAGACATTATTTGTTTATTGTAAGAAACGGTAACGTTAAGTTTGACAGATCTGGGTCTTGAACATTTGGTTAGCTTTGATAAGTAATATGGCACATTTTGTAAATCGAAACAAAATAACTTCTTATTTCAATATAAATTGGGTTCGAATAAAGTTTTATGTGAACGTTGATTTAAATTTTTTTTTTTTATTGTCCATAATTGTGTATCTAATTATTTGGATTATAGTTCAAAATGAGGCGCTAGTTGGATAACGAGTGGGTTAATTAGGCAAATAACATAATTGAATACTAAGAAATCAACAGAATTTCTATACACAGTTGCTCACTGAGTTAAAGACTTCCACAATCTTTACGCTGGGATAGTCTTACAATTTCTTTCACAACCGATCAAGTTCTTATTAAAATTCAAAATGTTTTTTATATGTTATTGAATGATGTGGTGAGCAAGTCGTTCGCGTGATGCTAAGTGACATGGCCACACATAACAGAACAGTGTCACTTGGAACTCCAAAATATACAGTTTCGCGTGACACTGCACTGTGCACATCACCCTGAGACATCATTACAGTCTGGTAATAAGATTACTAGACTGTGAGATCAGATCATAAAGTCTCAATTGCCTAAAAATTTCACTAGCTACAATGCCCTTTAAACTTTATACCAGTAGAGTAGAGTTTGGTGGCAGAATAACTGGCAAAGCGGTGATACCTACCTAGACGAACTTTCCAGAAAAGTCCTACCACCTAGTATAATTGGCAGATCATCAGCTGATCAAACTATTAGTGACTCTACCTAGCCACAGTATAGTAAAAACTTCACTATGTCACAGGCTAACATTTTGCATTATTTTCTAGTCAGTCATCCAAAACTTCATGTTCAGCGACATTTATCAGCTTTCATTTTTCCATCTCTCTGTGGTATTTCAATTTCAACAGTACAAAACTGAGAACTAGAAAAACGTCGCGTTATCAATCAAATCCAGTAGACGTAATCCGCAATGCCTAATGGCAACCCTTCTCATGTCCATCGCATGTCATTTATTATAACGCAAATCCGCGAGGGTACCGCCACTGTTTCCTTGATATCGTTGGACAGTGCGGACGGTACATAAGCTTCGCAACAGGCTTGGGGTATTTCAGGTAAAACCCTTACTTATTTAATAAAATAATAAGGTCTTAATTTCAACTCATCATCATCCACCTACTATTACTCTAAGTGGGGTCATTGTAGCGTGTTTTTGTTATTTTATCTTCTGTCAGTCGTGATCTCAACGTTCTGTCACTTGGTACATATGTCATCTTTCACACAGTCCAACCACACTTTTTCTATATACCTTTATCTGTAGATAAAGACGAACGACAGAAGAGAAAATAACAAAGATAAGATTTAGATTTAGATGAAGATTTATTTGATTAGATTTGCGTAAATAAGTACAAAGCATACATGCTTTTAAGAAAGTTTTGAAGTAAATCACTAAAAGCATACATGCTTTTAAGAAAGTTTTGAAGTAAATCTTATTTACGCACGCTTGACTTGGGGAGTAAGTAAAAAAAAAAGCTAGTGAATGTATGACGAGAGCGTTACGGAAATTGATCGGGCGAGGCGAATGGAAGTTGAGAGGGAGATATAAATTGGTGAAAATAGAAAGAGAGAGAGTTACGTTTCGTATAAAAGTTTAACTTCAGTCGTGTCGTCTAAATCACGCTCGTTTTTTTTAAGAATATTATCATCGTATTTTCATATTTTAGGTATTTACATCAGATGAGAAATTTCTATTCACAACATTGCTAACTTTGCCAAACACCATCGTTTTTAATACCGTGGCTAAGTTGGCTAGCCATTATTCTATAGCTAGTATTTCAACTTGTACAAAGTTCAACAACTGATTTCTACAGTTTTGATATCGCGTCTTATTTATTGTCAAAATGCCAACGATGGGGAGAACACTATTTGTCATTGACAAAGCTTTTTGGATGCGATGTATCCTTGGGCATAAGTTGGGCATAGCCGAAGAGGGTATCGGACGAATACGTTTGTGCCTATGCAAATGGGGATGTTTTTTGGACAAATTGGACGCGTTTACAGATTGGTTTGGCTTTTGCCTAGGGCAATGATTCTTGCGCGGTGATTTCGACGAACTTTACGAGGATTGTGACATAAAGTGGAAAAAACTGGAGTAGCTAACAGAGCGTAATGTATATTATCATTCAAATATCATTTTATTAAATTGCTATTAATTGTTTAAAGGTATCTTAGTGATCAAACCGATATTTTTTCATATTACAACATTTTTAGGATATTTAAACAGATACTAAGCAAAACAGATAATCACACGGTAGTCCGTTTATTTGCTTTTGCTACTTTAAATTTTCAAAGATAATCCTGTTCGTAGTCTAACCACATTTTTATTTAATCACTAGCAGCCCGCCCCGGCTTCGAACGGGTATTTAACACAAATTTCATAAATTATTTATTTTATCCCACACCCTTCATTTTGCACCGGGAGTTATTAAGGAATAGTACATTATAAAAAAAGGCTATTATACCTACGTAAGATATATAATACATCACTTTTCTCTATTGTCAATAATTTCCGCAGCGTACGCGACATAACGATTTATATGGCATTTTTTTAGGCGTTGGGTTATATTATCGAATTCTTCATACAGATCCCTAACTTCTTTGACAATATTCTATTGGCTACGTTTATCAGGAACGATGTAGGATTCTAAAAGTGAAATTTATTTTCGAATCGGTCCAGTATTTTCAGAGCCTATTTAATGCAAACAAACGATCAAATCTTTCCTCTTTATAATATTAGTTTAGATAGGTAATAATATTCAAAAATCTCTTCGTAACATGCTCTTCATCCATTCAACATGGCTACATAAGACATGTCACAATAAGCAATACTATAATACGTTCACATTTGACATCGAAAATGGCCATCCTCTCTAAAATATCCAAATTTCCGCATTCTATTATTCATATGTGACCCATTAGAGTATAGGGCGTTAATACCCTGTGACTTATTGGTCCCATCCTTCATGGGACCCTTGGATCCTTTCAGATGTCATAGCTTCCGACGGTGTCTATGAATTTTGATTAGTTTTTATAAGCTTTTCCACGGTTGGTGATGGTGAGTTTTGAGTGGAAAGTTTGTTTTGTTTTGTATTTTTAGAACTGTCAGCGATTTTTAAAGAAAGAAAGAAAAATTTTATTCATGGCAAAAAAAATAGATATATTATGATTGTCATCATAAAAGATAATAAATACACATACGCAAATACTTGTTCTGTGTGTCGGTGTTGTGGGACCATGGTCCTTGTAGTTCCTGGGTCCCTAGACACAGGGAATCCTAGTCTGGGTCCAGGATCTATGTATGTGGTCGTTGGACGTTATTATTATTATTATGTTCAGTGGTGGACGTAAAAATGCTCATGATATATCATACCGAGTTGTTATGTATCTCGATAGCACAGTAAAACAACCCTCTTAACATTCCAGAAAAAACATGGCGTTATGTTTACCGAACATCAGCCAATTTAAGGATAATTTTTCTTCCCGGATTCAAGTAGTGACGTGGCAAGGGTTGGTAATAGTCCGGTGATAAACGACCGGCGACCGGACCGGATAACCGGGTCACAGCCGGCGCCGGGCAGCTCTGATAGTTTGAATTGATGGATTCTGAGACATTTCCGTTGGACAGGAGGTGTTGAATAAATAAACAACACAAGGCTTATAAATAAAATAAATAATTACATGAACTTTTTCCAGAACGCTATTAAGCAAAGCTTGTACTATGGGAGCCAGATAACTGATACAATACTTAGATAGATAGATTGATAGATAGATGAACTCTATCGTACAAACCAAATAACAAAAATTACAAAAAAAACGGTTATTTATATAAAGTGTAACAATTGACGATCTTATCGCTAAAAGCGATCTCTTCCAAGCAAAAACACAAACACCTATGTTCATCACACAAATGTTTGTCCAGGATGGGAATTGAACCCACAACCTATAGTTCAGAAGGCAGGTCTACTGCCAACTGAGCTATCAGGCCAGGCAATTATACATGTTGAAAAGTTTTAAGGAATCCAAATAATTTCTTTGCTTCTAAGGTCTTTTCATGTCATTATAATAGTTTAAAGATGGACAGGAGATATTCCTTGCAGTAGTGTTTATAATTTCTACTATATATTTATATGCTATCCTGCGGTAGACTTTTTCCATCATTTAGGCTTTCTGCTTGTTTGCACCAGCGTATTTTCAATAATAATTGTTTGTCTTTGAATTTGAGTGGTGGATAAAGTCAAAGTCTAAAGATTTATTACAAGTAGCAATTAATTACAATTTAGCAATTTCTAGCAATCCAGAACAGAAAACTCCGATCCGAAGCTTTGATTATACCTGTAAAAAAGAAGCTACAAGAAACTTTACAGTGATATTTTTTATTGTGTTTTACAATATTCATAATTTATTACAGTTGAGTATGTAATGAAATTATTACAAAAGTCCTACCTTTCACTTCACACCGATACAAGAAGAATATTAAGATAATATTAATAACATAAAAATAGAAACTGAAATTATATAGCAACAGGCAAGGTACCTAAGATTTCATAACATTGGGCTTTGGATATTCAGGCCAAGATTTTTGTCTGACACATAATCATTTAAATATTTAAATAATCGGACAGCCCACTTGAAGGTATAGACATCTCCATATAGATCGCATATAGACATCTCCAAGTTATTTAGGTATTGGAGATGCCTATAAGCAATGGTGACCAAGCACTTGGGCATTGATCATGTGTTTTTTTTAACCGACTAATGCTGTTGGTCTCTGCCGACCTTTACAGCGTCACCAGGCGAGAGGGCAGGTGCTTAAAGCACCCAGCTGTCAAAAGACAAGTAGCTCAAGGGCACCTCTGGGGTGCGAGCCTCGGCTTAGGCCGTAGCCGGGATGAGAGGATCGAGACGTCTACTGGACGAGTGGACCCTATTGAAAGTCGCGACCGTTCTAGCTAATCACGGGGGGTACGTCGACCTCGCAGACGGGGTCGGTGTGTGATTGTGTTACGCTGGTATCCTATACCGATGCCGAAAGCGGTACCCGAAAAACCCTTAAGAACCCTGTCTTTAGGGCTAGACTGGTCCAGTGATCCTAGCGGCGATACTACGGCTGCTGTAGGATCATCCGGGTCGCTAAAGACATGTCTTAGGCGGCGACGACAAAAGCCGGGTATTTGCTTAATTTCCGACCCATTGATATGCATTTCGACGGACTCCGTGAAACTTAAAAAAATGTGTTAGTAATTCGATGTAAACGCCTATAATTTTGGCAAAGCACCCATTATTTAGTTCCGTGTCCCATTAGGACGAGCAGTAATATTGGTATGAAATGTTACCACTGCATCGCTCCATTAGCGATTATTGTCCAACTTTGCGCTAACAAACTGGACAATCGTATTGTTGTACAAATTCTGGAAGTGGCTATAATGAACGACCGCCATCTTTCTTTTTTCTTTCCATTTTAGACAAGTCTAAATGTCTTTCAAATCTATTCTATTCTTTCTTCTTCAAAAATTTTAAGCCATACGTTGGCTTATATCTTTGCTTAATGACTATTATCTTTTTTCCATAAAAATTTGCGAATTAAATGCTATTAATATAGTACCATAATTATACTAGCTTGAAATACAGTTTAAAAACTAGTTCGGGAATCTATGGATTTTTAAATTTAATGTTTCATTAATTTAATGTAGTAATATTTATATCAATAAACATTTTTGTTTTTTTTGTTTGTTTGTAGCTCTATCACTCGGTGGCAGGAATTTTCTGCAAGTTATTCTGGTACCAAGCAGTAGTGTGCAAGCACTACCGTTCCGGTTTCTAGGACAGTTTTGCTAGTAAAATTACTGGGCAAATGAGACTTTAGGAACTAATCTCACAGTCTAATAATCTTACTACTAGACTGTGTTGGTGTATGTGACAGTGACAGTGACACTGTTCTATTATGGGTAGTCATGTCGCTTAACATCAGTTGAACGACTAGCTCATCACTTCATTTATTAACATTTTAATAAATACAGTTAACATCTAATGTATAACACCAAAAGTATTTTCTAATTTCCGAAACTATTACCATATTTCAAAAGTGATAAGCAAGTTTCTGAGATATTTATAAACTGATTTTTTTAATGTCCGCGTGCCGTTTCCAGGGCTCTATATCTATGTAACTGGACACAGTGCCTGCCAAACTCTTTGTACTTATTTACGTTGTACATTATTTATGGCCACCGTATCGAGTGCGCTCGGCCTTGCCAAGTGCGCGCTATTAGCCGGGAACTATTGTTCTTGTCGCTTCCTGTGTCTCTACAATTCTTTGTTTTTGATCGTTTGTTATGAAATAAAGTATTAGTGTATGATAAGAAAAAAAAATGTGCTTTAGACCACACGACTGAAGTAATCTTTTTTAGTTTAGCTCCATCTATCAGCCGGCATAACTTAGTTTTTGCTTCGTTTAATGTTAATGTCGCCATTTTGACAATTGTAAATTATCATTTTAACGGAAATACCAGATTAATGCAAATTTTTAAATTCGTTATGTTGAAAATGGAGATCTACGTTAAACAAGAACGTTCAACTTCCGTTCTCCTTGCCAGCTTACTCCCCGAGTCAAGAGTGCGTAAAAAAGTTTTATTTGATGACCATTGATTGTTTTATTTTAATTGATGGTTAATAAGGTAGTAATTGATATAGGCCGATAGTTAACCTTATGCGGTCAGCATTGGCGCATAAAAGCGAGATGATTGGTAGCGGGTTTGATTCTCGTACATGATCTTAAAGTCTTTGTTAAAAAAAATATTGTCATCAAGCTAATTCGATCCCACAGCTGGGACACGGCTTTCTTCCAGATGATTTTCGAATTCTTGAATTTTACGCTTTACTTTTTTACACTTGACAATTTTACATTCAAACAAAATTTGTAACAGTGAAGGGAACCATCGGGTGAAGACCAAATGCATTTTCAAGAATAACACAATTTGAGTTGTATTATGTTATCCACCAACGCTAATGTAGAAGAAATGAAAGGTAAATCAATATCAACATTACATGACAAGAACAATAAAAATATTTGTGAATTAAAGATTTTTAAGTAAGCCTCATTGCTTCTAGGTATATTTCACCACACGTACTTATGAATGTTTTATCTATGGGATAAATAGTAACAATCTATAAACTACCTATAGGTACCAGCTGTAAGAAATGCTCATCGACATTATAAACTTGGTAGAACATTTTTTGCTGTTGATCTCTACTGACCTTTCCAGCGACACCAAGCGGGAGGGCAGGCTTAAGGCGCTCAGATGCCAAAAGTGGGAGGCAACTAGCTCTAAGGCATCCCTGGGGTGCGAGCCTCGGGTTGGGTCATTGCTAGGATAAGAGGATCTACGTCTACTGGAAGAGTGGAAATCTATAGAAGGTTTGGTAGCACGTTGTCTCTGTCACTCAAAGGGAGATAGTTGGCATCGTAGAACGTCTTTTTAATTCATTGTGTTGATGAGTTACTTCGATTGAGTTGTAAAAGTTCAACGCGATCCTACTAGATGTCGCTTAGGGCGCACGGTACAAAAAGCTGAATCGCGGTATCGTTTGACGCATTTTTTCATAGGTGTAAGTTAGCAAACAAAATATATTTGCCTTCGAGATCAAGATACAGTGGCTCTATTTAAAATACACTAATATCCCAAGTTACGAGGAACCACCTCTAACACATTGTCAATTAATTATCGCCAATACCTACATGTACTTACCAAGTACTTATTAAAAAATAAATAATATTTAATTCTCGTTTTAATTCCACTATCCAATAGTGACTCTCCATTTATTAATACAGTACGTCCATTGACTTCGGACAACACGTGTGACGTCACGCGCCGATACCTCGCAATATCAATTGCACATTTCTACCAAACATTTGCATTTAGAATAAACTATGTGGTATGGAAATAAGATTGAAAATGGTCTGTTTTATTGGATTGCTGCGTTGGTACAATGAGTGAAATGCATTGCCGCTCATTGGTTCGAATTCAAATTTCGAATAGGCTGATAAAGGAGTTTGTTCATTATTCTTTAATCTTAAATTTTATGTTCACCATTATCGCTATTTTAAAATTTCAATCTTCGTAATGTATTAAACAATTAAATTTTTAAAGCATGCAAGCATTTTTTACTTACCACACTTGCGAGGAAAAAAGGTATCGGAAAATGGCGTGCAGATTTCTTTTTTCTCCCTTTCTTTTCTATATAAAAGCAAAATGACCTCTTAGTATCACACTAATCACACTATCACACTAATATTATAAAGGCGAAAGTTTGTATGTGTGTTTGTGTGTATGTTGATTACTTCTTCACGCTCAAACGGCTGAATGAATTTCGATGAAATTTGGTACCAAGATAGTTTATACACTAGATTAACATATAGGCTACATTTTATCCCGGAAAAGTGAAATTTTCCTGTGGGATGAGCAAATAATTAAAATACTTATTTTACGCGGGTGAAACCGCGGGGCGCAACTAGTATATCATAAATATATAATAATAAATGTTTGTAGACTTTTTACACAGCTCCTTCAGATAACTGATAGAATAATTAGATACTTTCTGTTTGTAAATTCAAACATAGAATACAATATAACACCCAAACACAAAAAAAAACACGTTCATCACACAAATGTTAGTCCTGGGTATCGAGCCCACAAAAGTAACATCACCATTACAACAATAAAGTTACAATACCAAGAGTATCATCACCTTTACAATAACGCAATTGTCCGTCCGACCGGGCACAGTCCGATGTCCGGCCCAGGCCGGTCAACTGGAAATATCTGGACATATGGTGACGAACCATCGGTATTTATTTTCAAACTAGAAACGTTTCCGCGGTTTTACCCGCTATACCTTTTCTGTTGGATACCAGAATTTGACTATCCCATCTCTTCCTGTGGGTGCCTAAGAGTAGGGAAATGGGCAGGGAATGGGCAGAACATTGAGTATAAATCCAGTTGATCAATGATACAACTCATACGAAAAATAGTAGTTGATTTCTACTACTCGCCTTTGCGAGCACGTCAGTTTCGTTTTGGATTTCTGCGGAGAAACAGCTAACGAAAAAAATCACAGAACATTAGAAAACGAGTTATTGGTCAGTGAAATTCTGCGGGGAGAATAGCAAAACGTCTGGCTGTGCAAAGGGTGGCATATCATTCCACAAGTAAGCAATTTCCATATGGTAATTAGAGAAAACTTAGTACATCTATTTTGAAATTAAAAACGAACATTATGAGAAGAAGGGGAACCCATTGATGTCTTTTGCTCCGTCCGACTCTGTTCTTTGTAATTTCGTATGACTTCGTCTCGTTTTATGCTTGCTCTTGATCAGCCAATCGTAAGCGTAGAAAAATGCCCATCTATGCGGGGCGAACGAAATAAGTAAGTAAATAAACGTTTTGGAGTTTTGGCGGGAAAGCGAAAAAGATTGCGTCACTGCATTGTATTATTTTCCAAAACTTATGTTATTTCCAGTGTTAGTGCATAAATATGGTGGCATTTTATTCGTTAAGTGCTGGATTACAGGCGTGAGTGTGGGAAAATGGTATAATGATGGTGAAACGTTTATTTTTGTGTTGTTTCCAAAACTTCATAGAAGCTTCAAGTAAAGTTGCCACCACTTTATTAGGAGTATGACTTCGACTGTGACTTGACACATATTTGCGTGAAATATCATTAACTTGATAAATTATTAATTACTTGACACTGGCTAAATACACAATAGTGTGGAGCCAATACATAAAAAAAAACGTTTGGCCCACTCGCGTTAGGCTACGCTACTGTCAAAAAGGTATGTTCAGGAGTGGGAAAAGGTATAGGAAAATAGTTGTAACAACTGCGATCTTATTTTTTACTAAGAAAACTTAGCATTGAATCGGCGCTACTAGAATAACCGAACACATTTGACATAAGAAATATTTTTTTCATAAGCTGAAAACATAAACGCTTAAATCGGTCAACTAAAAAAAGATTCTTCTTAAACTTTAAAAAAATTATATAACCAACGTTTTTTTCGAATAAAATAGTAATAAGGGTATTTTAAGTAAGATAATGTATATCTATAATTTAAAATATATCCCCTATACATTAATCTCCAACACCCCAGGTGTAGTAACACGGAAGAAGCAGTGCGATGCAACTGTAGATCAACAGCAGTTCCATGCATCTTGCTTAGAGACGCCGCATGCATGTTTTTAAGGCATGTAGATTTATAAGTTTTGTAGTTACTTACACGCCATTGACGGTGGCGTGTTCATACTAGTATACTCAAAAATTGATAATTGAATCACACTAGTATTATAAAGGCGAAAGTTTGTATGTGTATGTGTGTTTGTATATGTGTGTATGTTTGTTACTCCTTCACGCTCAAACAGCTGAATGGATTTGGATGAAATTCGGTATCAAGATAGCGTATACACTGGATTAACACATAGGCTACATTTTATCTCGAAAAAGTGAAATTTTCCCGTGGCGAGAAAATAATTAAAATACTTTCTACCCACGGGTGAAACCGCGGGGCGCAACTAGTAATAAATAAATATTTGTGAATATTTCACACAGCGCCATGTAGCCCCAAACTAAGCAATGCTTGACTATGCTAAACGATAACCGATACCATACTTACATGTTTTTTTGCAAATGCATACATAGAATACAATAAAACACCCACACAGAACAAACATCCAATATCCATTTGATAGCCTCTATAGTGTGGTAGTTAAGCAGGACGGCTCATAACACGGAGGCGGCGGTTTTGATTCCCGCGACAGGACAAGTATTTGTGCATAGAAAAAAGGGCAATTTTTTGTTCTGAGTCTGGGTGTTGTGGGATCCCTAGACACAGGGAATCCTAGTTAGGGTCCAGTATATCTATGTATGTGATCTATACCAGTGCTCAGAATTCGAGATCAAAAATGTAAACAAAGGGGATAACAGCACAAAAAAAATTATATAAAATTGTGCAATCTCCACACCCAGTCAATCAATCTCACCATGGTAAATGCACTCAAGAACTGCGTGATCTCATTCTCCCATCACCATTCCACTACCGGACTACTAGACGCTCGGCTAAACGCCATCCTTTCGTGGTCGAAATACCACCCATTCGTACCAAGCGATTTGACTCAACGTTCTTAATTAGAACGCCTAAGGAATGGAATGCCCTGCCGGCGTCTGTGTTTCCGGCTATATATGACCCGGGCGTGTTCAAGAGAAGAGTGAATATGTATTTACTTGGCTAGCATGCTACACCTTCGATCGCATCGTCGCTTCCCATCAGGTGAGAGCGTAGTCAAATGACAAGATTGAAGTAAAAAAAAAATCTACAATTTGATGACAGAAATTAGTTTTACCTATTTTTAGAGCATAATATGATGAATAATAATTATTACATTATGTTAAAGCTTTCAGTTCTTCATGGTTATTATTTTAAACAAATTTAGATGAACCGAAAGATTTTTTCGTGCAGATATTTTTTTTATACTGGGTACACTGCCGAGGTTCTCAACATTTCGTGCAGTCGCCGCTTTTATTATTCGTTATTCGTGCTTCAATCTTCGAACTCGAATGTAACTCACCTATTAGGTATCTTAGTAAGTTGAGAACTTGAAAAGTGGTGCACATGAAATTCAGGGCGATCTTATAATCATCAATCAATGCACATACAATCACAAGATAAATGCAATCATCATAAAAAATATTAGAAATATCTATTATATCTATTAGCAATTATACCAGTACTAAAAAAGTACCTATTATATTATCTGTGCCAGTACATACTTATTTTAAAACAAGCATATAAAGTACTTCTGAATGTTTCGATTATTCTCAGGTGAAAAAATGTGCAGTACCTCTTTAATGTCGCTTTGACACTGACATATTTTGACATTTCTTTGTTTACCTTCTCGAATGCTGAACACAGTATAATTATTTTTATTTGAATAGGTATTATTAAAGCATCCCATTTTGAACTGGTGTCACATAAGGGTAGTTACACACGGGCCGCGATGCAATCGCCGCGCTAAGGCCACCTTAGACTCCATACTTTATCTGCACTCACAATTAGTTGCCGCGAGACGGCAGGTAAAACTATGGGACAGGGAATACTGGAGAGGGCTTTACTAAAAAAAATATTATGTAACCTCAGTTACTTTTTAGCGATATCAATAAGTAAAAGGAACCATAAAGGATAAACACACAATAAATAATCTATACCAACAAATCTATACACGTCGAAAGAGTGACCGTTTAGAATATAAAAAATAGAAGAAATTTGTTTATTTGAAAGTGTGACCGGGCAGCGCTCGTTGTATGGGTTTGAATGGGACTAACTCATCGTTTGCTGTAGTATTAGGACCCAGTAATTATTAAACAATTAGATCACTCAATGTATATTTACTGCAGGTAAAACTTGCTTGCAAGTGACTGCTGTAATCACATCACACTAAGGTGAAAGTTTGTATGTGTGTATGTGTGTATGTTTGTTACTCCTTCACGCTCAAACGGCTGAGTAGATTTGGATGAAATTCGGTACCAAGATAGCTTATACACTGCATTAACATATAAGTTAAATTTTATCCCGGAAAAGTGAAAATTTCGCGTGGGATGAGCAAATAATTAAAATACTTTTTATCCACGGGTGAAACCGTGGGGCGCAACTAGTTAGGTATATACGCGAAAAGTATTTGCAGTGTTCTATTGAAACATTTTTCGATGGTGATTTTACAGTCAATTAAAAATTGCTCGTCGTTTCATGCGCTCATAATATTTTTTTATACTACATTTTAAAAATTCTACTATTCAGATATCTAAATACTCAATAATATAGTTATTTAGTTATATGAACGGATAATGAGACAAAAAAAGTACTTATAAAATATTTACAAACACCATCTCCACCCCACCCCTGTTCTTATCTAAAGCGCCTCAGCTCAGAAGTCGTTAGTAACAAACTCCACACATTTGTGTCACCGGATACAAGCCCATTATAATTTTAAACTCAACCTCATTTATTTATGTAGAAGCTCAATCTGCGCACAATCTTTGATGTGTTTTTAATACGGAGCTGGGACTTGGGACTTTAGGAAAAATGTTTGCGAACTCTGAAAAGTTGGGGAAATCTTATGGCCCGTATTACAGAACTACGCTCAGTCTTGAATAATAATAATAATAACGATCACGTACATAGATCCTGGACCCTAACTAGGTTTCCCTGTGTCTAGGGAACCAGGAACTACGAAAGCCATGGTCTTTCATCACCCAGATTTAGAACAAGTATTTGCGCTTCTTTTTTTCAGTGCACAAATACTTTCGCGGGAATCGAACCCGACGCCTCCGGGTTGACAAAACGTCTTTGTTTCATTATAACTGAAACCGTAACGTATTAAACACAAAATAACTTAATAGCAACTGATGATTTACTTAAATTTTTTTTTCAATATAGAGATATTCAAAAGGAGATAATTATGTAGGTATCTTAACACCTAAATGTCACGGTGTAGACTTTTTTTTACATTTTGGCTCCACGCTTTTGTGTATTTAGCCAGTTTCAAGTAATTGATAATTTATCAAGTTAATGATATTTCACGCAAATATGTGTCAAGTCACAGTCGAAGTCATCGAGTCAAGTCAAAGTCATACTCCTAGTAAAGTGGTGGCAACTTTACTTGAAGCTTCTATGGAGTTTTGGAAGCGACACGAATAGTAACGTTTCACCATCATTATACCATTTTCTCACACTCACGCCTGTAATCCAGCTTAACGAATAGAATGCCACCAATTTTGCACTAACACTGAAAATAACACAAGTTTTATAAAATAATACAATGCGGTGACGCAATCTTTTTCGCTTTCCCGCCAAAACTCCACGGTGTAGTTACAGAACTGCAGTTTTCTTCCTTGTTGAGTAAAGCATAAGATTTAATATACAAGAAATAGTTGCGCTTTGCAACCATCCTCAATCACACCGTATGGTAATGCAAAATAAAAATATCATTAGCGAGCGGGTTCTAAATTATGAAATAATGCTCCGCGCAGGTGTGACCGCGACCTGCGTTTTTTGTTAAAGATTTTTTGGGTTACGTAGACGAAATCTAAGGAACCTTTGATTAACCTAAATTTATATCTATATTTTTCACTTTAACATGCGAATCAAGCAAATTAGATGCGGAAAACAATATGACATGATATAAATTTAAAAATGAAATACTATTATAAATATACATATAGGTCTTTACCTATGAAATTACCGTTTGTTTGAAAAAAGTTAAAGTATTTTTTTTTTCAAACTTATTTATTTCTTTTATTCAAAGTAATCACCCCTGCAATCAATGCATCTTTGCCAACGCTGTGGCAGTTTATGGATGCCCTTCTTGAAAAAATCAGCAGGACGGGAGACAACAAACTCTTCAAAGGCGTTTTGTACTGCATCTCGGGAATTGAATTTTTTTCCCGCTAAAAAGTTGTCCAAATTTTGGAAAAAGTAATAGTCGGTAGGCGCAAGATCTTGTGGGTATGGCGGATGAGGAAGAGCTTCTAAACCCAACTCTGTTGTGCAGTATGGGGTCGCGCATTGTCGTGAAGTAGCAGTGGAGACGACCGATTGACCATAGCTGGTTGCAGACGTGCGAGTTTCGCCATCATTGTGGTCAGTTCTTCAATGTACACATCTGCAGTAATGCTCTCGCCGTTTTGTAAAAAGCTATGATGAATCACACCAGCACTAGACCACCAAACTGTGACTGTTGGTGACGACCAGGCTTATGCGTTTCCAGAAAATAATACTATTGTGCGAAATATAAAGAAGCGGCAGAGTTGGCAAAAATATATTAAAAAATTATAAATTTTACATTAAACTAAACCGACATTTTTTCTCACGTCAAAACATAACGTTCTTAAAAAACTAAAACTATAAATCCACCAAAGGAGGCCCTATGCTTTAACCTCTGTGTCGCTTACAGTGACCATCACCTTTCTAGGGGTCATTTTTCGTTTTGCACATTGCTTTGGTACCGAATTATGAGGAAAAATGTTGAAATGTAATGAAAATACAACGATAATCAATAAACAAAAGACTTATATTGTAAATAGAATGTCATATTTTTAAAACAAAATTAATTTGAATTTAGAATTCATAGCCAATCAAAACTTTTTTTTTGTTTGAAAAAGTCTTTACTGCAATACGGCAATTTCATAGGTAAAGACCTATTATATTTCTTCCGCCAAGCAGTAGTGCGCAAGCACTGTTGTGTTCCGGTTTGAAGGGCACTGTAGCTAGTAAAATTACTGGGCAAATGAGACTTTATGATCTGATCTCACAGTTTAGTAATCTTATTACTAGATTGTGCTGATGTCTCAGGATGACGTGCGCAGTGCAGTGTCACGCGAAACTCTATACTTTAGAGTTCCGAGTGACACTGCAGCTGATATGGGCAGCCGTATCGTTTAACATCAGGTGAACGGCTAGCTCGTCACGGCATTCCTTAACATAAATAAAAAAAAAACTTTTAGCCTTATTGTAACCTACAATGTATATCCTTTAAACGTATACAAAATTGGACGCAGTAGGATTAAAGAAATAAATAAATAAACATAAAATTGTGAATACACAAGTGATTTTAACGTACAGTTTGTTTTCTTACTTAAGGGTTAACTCAATATTTGTGTGAAATCACGTAATAGCTATTGGTAATATCAATTTTAATATAGTAAAACATACATTCTAAATTAACATGTAACACGTTAATAATATTTTGGGGGGAAACGGGCGTACATTATGTACGGAACCTTAAACTACAAAAAGGTCTCGCACACAACCAAACTAGGTACATCAGTAAACTTTCACATTATTTTACATTTTTCGTGAAATTTTACGTGCAATTCCGCCAGGAATGTACATTACACTGTTCTACAAATAAACAATAGCAGTGACTCTATATTGTATGAATCACACATTTTTTACCTTTAAAATATTAAAGGAAAAAAAAGCGAGTGTGCTTTAAACCACACAACTGAAATAAAACTTCTTTCTTTAGTTTATCTCTCAGCCGATATAACTTTATTTTTGCTTTGTTTAATGCTAATGTCGCCATCTTGACAATTGTAAATAGTAATTTTACCGCACATAATAAAAAAGCCATTATATAACCAAGCTACATTTAAACTTAGTTACTAAATTAATTACTTACTAATTGCTATGTATACATACATTTAATTATCTTTCTATTACCATTACTATTAATACTGAATGACTTAATTCTAGTTATCTTATTATATCCCGGGTATACCAACATATAAATACAATTTTTTTAATTTGTTATGTTGACAATGGAGATCTACGTGAATCAACTTCAACTTACGTTCGCCTCGCATTCACCAGCTTACTTCCCAAGTCAAGCGTGCTTAAAAAAGATTTACTTCACAATTAGTTTTTCCAAGTTTACAATCAATTGATATATGCTTCTACATGTTACTAAAAAGGTTTCGCTTATAAAATAGTTTGGCTTGCGTAAAAAAATTATAACGTTTTTACTTCAAGAAAACAAAAATTATTTAAAAAAAATATCGATATTACAGCCGACCCATAACCTTGTAATTGCTTCAACCGAACGCAATTTCCCACTCAATCAGCATCTCACTTTACGACTACGATTCACCATCCACCGTTCAGCCGCTTGAAGCGAACTCACGCTTCAACGTTTAACTTTATTAAAAAGCGAGCGAGTATTGAAGCGCTTGAAGTCAGCGCATTTGGAATCAAAAATTTAAATTGAGGACATTCTTCACTCGTTCGTCTCCTTATTGAACGAAGGTTTTATTGGTGAAACGTGACTGAAAGGGATTCAAGAGTGCGGAGTTAATGAAACTCCAAAAGATCCTTACGAATAATGATTAAGTATACTGACTGGTTATTCGACCACATTAATAGTTAAATTCAGGAAGTCATCGGATGGCTTAAAAACGTATATCACTTTTTGAACTAAATTTAATGTATGAATGCTTGACTTGGGGTGTTAGCTGGTAAATGCGTAACGAGGCGAACGGAAAAATTTTGGTTAACGCAGATCTCCATTGTCAACATAATAACAAAGTAAAAAATACTTATATAATTTTCAGTTCACTCGTGTGGTCTAAAGCACATTTGGTTTTTGTGTTTAATACGCAAATCATCAACCTATATTTTGAAAGCCTCTGCGGTGTGGTGGTTGAGCAGGTCGGGTCATAAACCGGAGGTGGCAGGTTCAATCCCCGCGGCAGCAGAAGTATTTGTGCACAGAAAAAAAGCGCATATACTTGTTCTGAGTCTGGGTGTTGTGGGACCATGGTCCTTATAGTTCCTGGGTCCCTAGATACAGGGAATCCTAGTTAGGGTCCAGGATCTATGTATGTGATCGTTGGGCGTTAGTTATTATTATTATTAATGGTAGTAACTACTATATCTTAATTATTACCTCTTGACTCCTAACACTAATCATATTACACACAACTCAGACTACGAAATAGCTTTTTTCTAAAAATCATTAATAATAATAATATGTGTGGATATCTCACACAACGCCATCTAGCCCCAAACTAAGCAAAGCTTGTACTATGGGAACCAGATAACTGATACAATACTTACATACTTTTTGTTTGTAAAGACATACATAGAATTCAATATAACATCTAGACACAGAACAAACATCTATGTTCATCTCACAAATGTTTGTCCTGGGTGGAAATCGAACCCACAACCCACTGTTCAGAAGGTAGGGTTACTACCAACTGAGCTATCGGGCCAGTCAATTAAGTGTATGCTTAAGCATCAAATATATTTATACTTTTTGTTTCTAAATACATACATAAGAATAAGAATAAGATTTATTTCAGCAAACAATAGCAACAATAACAATATCATCCTTACTTAAGTAGGTATGTGAATTAATCAAATACAAAGTCATGATTTTAGTTGACAGTAGATATTATTATTCGAGCCCTGGGCTCCACACTAGGATTCCCTGTGTTGTGGAGGCCAGTTTTACAAACATTTGTTTTTCTAATTTTTTGAGACGTTACAAAAGTGTTCGTTGGATTTGAACAGTTAAAAAGGATTTAATGTTTAGATTACAGAAAAAACATAAAAAATAATAGTGAATGAAACATAAATGTGAAGTTATTAGAATTTTATAAATGGTTGTAGAAATTGTATAATTGATCCGAGGCTGTCTATGGATTGAATTGTAAAGTATATATTATGAGTGATTCTAAGAACTTGAGGTATGTATTATTGTAAGAGCAGCGTGAGTGATTGTAAGAGCTGTAAGTACGAATGATTGTAAGGACTGCATAAGTGATTATAAAAGCTGTAAGTATGAATGATTATAAGGACTGTATGAGTGATTGTAAAAGCTGTAAGTATGAATTATTGTAAGGACTGTATGAGTGATTGTAAAAGCTGTAAGTATGAATTATTGTAAGGACTGTATGAGTGATTGTAAAAGCTGTAAGTATGAATTATTGTAAGGACTGTATGAGTGATTGTAAAAGCTGTAAGTATGAATTATTGTAAGGACTGTATGAGTGATTGTAAAAGCTGTAAGTATGAATGATTATAAGGATTAGAGTATGAGTGATTGTAAAAGCTGTAAGTGTGAATGATTGTAAGAGCTGTATTAGTGATTGTAAGGACTAGGTATAAATGAATGTAAGTGGTGTATGAATTATTGTAAAAAAAACTATATAAAATTAATTAAAGGAACCGAATACTTAAACGATTGTAAGAACTATGATCGGAATGTATTGTTTATGAGTTAAGAAGAATTAACAATTATAGTAAAATAAATTAACCCAAAGCATAAGTGTATCTAATAATAATGTACATATTTTTTAAAATGTAATGTAGATATATAATACATAAATAATAGGTCTTTACCTATGAAATTGCCGTATTGCAGTACAGACTTTTTCAAACAAAAAAAGTTTTGATTGGCTATGAATTCTAAATTCAAATTAATTTTGTTTTAAAAATATGACATTCTATTTACAATATAAGTCCTTTGTTTATTGATTAGCGTTGTATTTTCATTACATTTCAACATTTTTCCTCATAATGGATATGTGGGCAGGAACGGGTTGTGGGTAGGTTGCAACTTATATAACTATAGGCCTTCAGCATGTCCACACAGCGCCGCGTCTGGAACAAGAATGCTCCGTAGCACACCAATCGATCCCTTTATATAGTCAGACAGGTAGGGGCGCCATGACAGTTGCCGGTGCTGCCACTGTAATAAATTTAATGCCACCACAGGGTAAATTACGGTGCTCAATCGCTGTGCATAGAGTTTATAACTGGACGTAGCCGCCGTCAGATACTTTGAAATTTCGTGTAATTATGGAATATGAGTTCCGTCGTGGCACCAACGCGGCACAAACGACACGTAACATCAACGACGTTTACGGAGAGAACTGTACAAACGAACGTACAACCCGTTATTGGTTTGCTCGGTTCCGTTCTGGGAATTTTGACTTGAAAAATGAACCTCGTGGTCGTCCGGAAACTTTGGTCAACAATGATGAATTAAAGGCGATTGTGGAAGCTGATGAATCTCAATCTCAATCTGCAGCTTTTGATGTTAGCATCAAAACAATATTGGTCCATTTGCGACAGATTGGCAAGAAAAAAACAGCTTGATAGATGGGTGCCCCACGAACTTAACGATCGCCAGCGCACCGTACGCGTCGAGACTTGCCTTGCGCTGCTTAACAGGCACAGAAATGAAGGAATTTTGAACCGAATTGTTACGTGCGACGAAAAATGGATTCTTTTTGACAATCGAAAGCGCTCAGCAAGTTGGTTAGATCCTGGTTCGGTACCAAAGCAATGTGCAAAACGAAAAATGACCCCTAGAAAGGTGATGGTCACAGTTTGGTGGTCTAGTGCTGGTGTGATTCATCATAGCTTTTTACAAAACGGCGAGAGCATTACTGCTGATGTGTACATTGAAGAACTGACCACAATGATGGCGAAACTCGCACGTCTGCAACCAGCTTTGGTCAATCGGTCGTCTCCACTGCTACTTCACGACAACGTGCGACCCCATACTGCACAACAGACCGTCTCTAAGCTGCATGAGTTGGGTTTGGAAGCTCTCCCTCATCCGCCATACTCACCAGATCTTGCGCCTACCGACTATTACTTTTTCCAAAATTTGGACAACTTTTTAGCGGGAAAAAAATTCGATTCTCGAGAGGCAGTACAAAACGCCTTTGAAGAGTTTGTTGTCTCCCGTCCTGCTGATTTTTTCAAGAAGGGCATCCATAAACTGCCACAGCGTTGGCAAAGATGCATTGATTGCAGGGGTGATTACTTTGAATAAAAGAAATAAATAAGTTCGAAAAAAAAATACTTTAACTTTTTTCAAACAAAACGGCAATTTCATAGGTAAAGACCTAATATATTATACTATATATTTTAGATATATATATACTATATATTTAGATTTATAGATTTATTTAGATAGATACTATATATTTAGATTTTTTCAAGAAGGGCATCCATAAACTGCCACAGCGTTGGCAAAGATGCATTGATTGCAGGGGTGATTACTTTGAATAAAAGAAATAAATAAGTTCGAAAAAAAATACTTTAACTTTTTTCAAACAAAACGGCAATTTCATAGGTAAAGACCTAATATATTATACTATATATCATATAATATAATATACAATAACAATAACAACATTAATCTATTTGTCTATCTGCAAAATTTGTTTACTTTCTTCGTAGGTCATATCTAGTAGCCATTTCTGCAAAGTACTCTTACATTTCCTTTTCGTTAGCGAAAATATGTTTAGCTGTCTATTAATTTTTGTATATAGATAGGGTGCAGTCCAGTTGTATGATCTACGATAGGATTCAGTGTGTCTAGATGGTACTTTCCATCGGATATGACGGTGACAGATAATAACTTTCAAGGGTGCTATTTTATGAAATCTTAGAATTACGGATAACAAATAAAGTTGTCTAACTGTTAAGTGCCTAAACTTATTGTATATCTTTAGTGGGGTAAAGAAATGGCTTCCGATATGCGACCTTGAGAACAGCACGTTGTGCCCTTTCTAGCTTCAGCAGATACGTTTTATAGGCTCCACCCCATGCCACAACACAGTAACCTAGGATCGATTGACATATTGATGAGTAGACAAGTCTTAGGACATAGAATACATTATAACACCCAGACACAGAACAAACATCGATGTTCATCACACAAATGTTTGTCCTGGGTGGGAATCGATCCCACAACCCGCAGTTCAGAAGGCAGGGTTACTACCAACTGAGCTATTGGGCCAGTTAAATTAACAGTCAAAAATTAACATTATTAACGCGAAAGTTTGTATGTTTGTTACTCTTTTCAGCAATTGGGCGGCTCTTCATCACACAAATGATTGTCCTGGGTAGGAATCGAATCCACAACTTGCAATCCAGAAGGCCGGAATACTACCAACTGAACTATCGGGCCAGTCAAACGCAAATTGCAACAAAAAGAAACACAAATTTGTATAATTTTCAATACATACGATATGTAAATAGTTACTATGGTTTTCTTTTAAATTAATTTAAAAAAAAACAATTGCAATCAAACTCCCGTCACCCAGAGTTTTTTTTATGTTAAGGAATGATGTGACGAGCTAGTCGTTCACCTGATGTTCAGCGACACGGCTGCCCATAACAGAACAGTGTCACTCGGAACTCCAAAATATAAAGTTTGGCGTGACACTGCACCGCGCACATCATCCTGAGACATCAGCACAGTCTGGTAATAAGATTACTCGACTGTGAGATCGGATCATAGAGTCTCATTTTCCCAGTAATTTCACTAGCTACAGTGCCCTTCAAACTGGAACACAGTAGTGCTTGGGCACTACTGCTTGGCGGCAGAATAACTGGCAAAGCGGTGGTACCTACCTAGACGAACTTAGCAGAAAAGTCTTACCATCTAGTAAAGAGACATATACAAGAGAGATAAGCTTGAAAACAAAAAGGCATCAGGAAGTTTATAAAAATCCTTAAATACATTTCTCAAACGCAAACAAATTACCAAAAAGACCAACCAACTACAGGTGGGCCAAACAAAGAAACTCCTTTATAAAATTAAAAACGTTATGTAATTATATTAAAATTCAACGCTTTCCCGCTGCAAACATAATATTTGCTTTAAGCATCGCCGTGCCAACATAAACTTATTAAAATATCCCCAGCTATATTTAATTAGTGTTTCTGTGTCCATTCTATTCTTCTCTTCCCTTTCCTCTAAGCGCAGGTGTATTGTTTGGTTGGTTAAGATTTTATAATGCGTACTTAGGTACCAATTTATTTACAACCCATTTTTGATATAAAATAATTAAGCGGTTCAACCTTTCAAATGATCTAGAAGATGTGAAATAGCATTTTTAATTATCACGTTAGCGAACATATATTTTTTTAAACGAAATTTGTATGGGCTGGTTCTGTTGGTTTCTACCAACCTTTACAGCGTCACTGGGCGGGAAGGTGTACCATAGCTTTGTTTTAGTCATAATAATGGTCAATCTATACATATGAAATTCAAAGTCCTACCTGATTGATTTAATATTTCAACGCACAGCCGAAACCGCTAGTCCTAGAGACTTGAAATTTGGAGGGTGTGTTGTTTGTAAAATGTAGGTATCCACTAAGAAAGAATTTTCGAAATTCCTCCTTTATGAGGGTGGTTGAATTATCTATGAAAAATTTTCTTCTTCGTTTCCTACAAGCCACGCGGGCGAAGCCGCGGGCAGAAGCTAGTAGTTTATAGAATAACTTTATAGCTTAAAGAATGGAAAGTTATGCTTAAAGCCTTTAGTATGATATTATAGAAACTAACGTGAGTAGTACTCCTAACTACAACTATTACACGGCTAACACTCACGAGATACAGTCGAATGACTTGTCAGTTGACAATTATATACAGATCACAGGAACATCTTACTAGCTTAGAGAAACAATTCTCTAAGCTTTTCACTCAATTACGGGTGTTTGAAGAAGAAATAACTTTTTCATATTACCTCACAGATCTTCACCAAATTCACACATGTGTTGAAGCTGATTTTATTATGCCTTTTCACTGTATTTTTGTTGAGATTCTTCCATTAGTTCCACTGAAATTTCGATTCTAATGATTATTTACCTATTGTAACTTTTGTTGATAAATGTTATCTTTTGTCTTTGCCAATTCCCTAAAAGAGAATCTCCCTTTCATAGAAATATAATGCTCTAAGCTTCCTGTAAGGTTACATAATTTTACACATTTTATTTACTACGAGCTTCTGCCCGCAGCTTCGCCCGCGGCGTGGCCTATAGGAAAATAATTCAACCACCAATTTCACCCTCTTAAGGGTGGAATTTCGAAAAATCCTTTTTAGCGGATGCCTACGTCATATAATCTACCTGCATGCCGAATTTCAGCCCGATCTGTCCAGTGGTTTAGGCTGTGCGTTGATAGATCACTATGTCAGACAGTCAGTCAGTCAGTCACCTTTGAGTAATATATATTTAGAGATATCACAGTCGAGTAATCTTATTACCAGACTATGCTGTCTCAGGATGACGTGCGCAGTGCAGTGTCGCACGCATCTTTATATTTTGGAGTTCCGAGTGACATTGTTCTGATATGGGTGACCGTGTCACTTAACATCAGGTGAACAACCAGTTTATCACATCATTAGCTAACATGAAAAAATGAAGTGATATTACCAATTAATAAAAATTATAATTAAAAAAACAAATTGACGTCCCACCCATAAGCAAACTGGTTAACAATGATAATTAGACTAATGATTCATTAATGATAAACAATATGAAGCAGCTTATTATAGATCAAGCTAGCCATGGGATATAAGACCTTAACGCTACTCAAATAAATTACGTGTTCCTAATACCGTAAAGTTGTGAGTATGCTGTAGACGTACACTTGAACGATAGCGCGCAACGATCGACCAATCACAAACCAATACGTCACACGTTGAAATTCTCTAAAATTCTGACTGAAACTTGATAAAATACTGAATCTAGTCTATAAAGACTGCTTTATTGAACACAATGACTAAGTAATACGTTCATCGAAGTCTAAATTACGGAGTAGTAAACGATTAAAGTGGCGGTTCTGCATCGCGCAAACGATATTTTCACGTCCGCTGAACTAGAGTATAAACTCCGGAGTTGTACAGTCGGTTCTCCTCTGGGATACATCATCGACTGACTTGCTGGTTGCGACCTACGAGTGGCGAGTCATGTCGGCTCCGGACGCCAACTAACCAACTGACTACGCATAAGAGGACTAACTTCTCCTCAGGGCTAAGTTTGGCGTCTGGAGCGCGGCACTGACTACCACTTCGAGGGTGTGAACGCGACCGACGACGGCCCGGCGTCGGGCCGCGGCGGCTGAAGTGCGGCGTCTGTCACCATGCATACAACGCACTACGGCCCCGTGTTTAGAAGACGATGGATCCCAGAGGAGGCACCCGAATAAAAACAATGCCTCCTCAAACAAAAACGTTCTTCGACTGGTAATGAATACTGCACTGCCACAATCACAGTGTAGTATTCAATACCTTTTGTATTTTTTTTGTTAATCTATTGATATCATTTATTAATTAAAAATAAGGAATTGGTGTATGTACTAATATTTATAAGATGATGGATCCCAGGAGGCATCCAGATAAAAACAATGCCTCCTCAAACAAAAAAGTTCTTCGACTGGTAATGAATACTGCACTGCCGCATTCACAGTCTTCATTAGTATTCAATACATTTTTTGTAATTTTGTCATAACTTTTTTAAGTGTATTGAGCACTTTTTGGGTGAACTAAAATCATCCCGTCATTGTCACCGAATGCTTTCTATGAGCTATATGTATTCTGTGTGTATATGTGTACTTTTTGGGTGAACAAAAAGCGTGAAACTTGCGTCATCGTCACCGCACGCTTCCAATGAGCTATATGTCACAAGTTACTTAGTTTCACTCCTATCAACAGTTCCCAAAGACTTCCCCGCACATTTTTGTTTCGTAAATCTAATAATCATTATTGATTAATTAAAAATAAGAACTTGGTGATTTTTTACTTACATATGAAAAATTACTAGGTATATAATAGGTGTTTGGTAATTTTATTCATAGCTGATCTTCCTTGGCTTTACAGAGGTTAATTAGTTTTTTATGGGTTTTCCCTATTTATTTTTCTGTTAAGGCGCGGTGGAAGCACATAATCAACAAAAAATACACTTTTCCGACATCGTCAATGTGAATTTAAAATAATCATATGAAAAAAAAGGTGTAAATAGAAAATAAAATCAAAAACATAAAACATAAATTTTACTAAGTAGTAGTTTACTTTTTCGAAGACAAAATAGTTCAAAAGACACAAAATAAATACATCAATTAGCGGAAAATTTGAAAAAATACGTTATTTTTTCAAATTTTCCGCAATAACAACACTATTTTTACAAATTAAATAACCACATTGTTGATTGTTGTCGATCATAAAACGTTAAAAACTCACTACTTTTCCAAACTACCCTCAAATTCAAAGATCAAATCTATTTCCATTTGTCACCCGCCATATTTCCCGAACCATTTCTTTTATCGTCGACCATTTTTTGGACTATTTTATGAGTATTGTAAGATCACAATAAAGATATCAAAACGCGATCTGTAAGCCCTTCCGACGCCCTGGGCATAATGCAAACCAACGGGAACTACTCATTTTACCAGACACACAAAAAAACACAATGGGATTTGAACCTTAGATTTGAATTTTTTAAGACCTATCTCGCCAACCTATAATAATTGTTTACTTTTTATTTTATTATGGTCCTATTCCGGACGAAGATTTTTTTTTTTTTGCACCTATTTTAATGACATTTTTGTGGGACCAATTTGAATGAATATACTTTAATTTTTTTTTAAATGTCGGATATCTGATATAACAAACATTAAAAAACACGAATAGTTAATATTCCTTCCTTTTTTGGTCAGTTGAAAAGAAAAAAAGATTACCTATCCTGACTAATTCAGTGATGACTTTCTTCAAATAATTTTGGTTAATATTTCCTTACAACCCTATCTATACACACATGAGATGATTTTTGTTTGTTTGTCTGTATTTTACGTCAAAACGGTTGATCCAATTTGGATGAAATTTAAAATACTGCTTACACTATAGAGAATAATTTTCTTCTCCAAAATAAGAACTGTCTACTGTCTACTACAGTACAATGAGATAATTTTTGTTTATCCAGCATTATCAATAGCAAAAGTATAAGTTCAGCAATAAACCAAAGATAAATCAAAGATATTGACACAAGAACAAAAAGATTCGATAATACACCAACAATTTTGTAACTTGACCGAACTTTCCCTACTCTCCCCTCTCACACGCCCCGCTGGGAAGTGTCTTCGATAAATAAAACTGAAAAGAGTACATCCGACCGCTAACGGACCAAGTTCCGAACGCAGATATTTATGGACAGAAGGGGTGTTTTATTGCACGTTGTTCCATTTTAACCCGCTTGCCCCTGGCTATCCGCACTTGCCGGGCGTCTGTCACACCGAACTACATGTTTAGATTATTGCCTCCTTTATACAATAGGTAATAAAACTATTACTCAAAACTAGCCCGGTGACGCTGTAAAGTTCGGTAGAGACAAGAGATCGTTGAAAAAAAAAACTTGATGCAAGTAGGTACATAACATTTCAAAAATTCAATTCATTGCAGTTTGGTGCAAAATTTTATGTAATTTCTAGATTACCCAGCAAACTTTGTTTTTCCATATAAATTGAAAAATAGGGGATGATGGAAGAAGGTAGAAAATTTAGGATGAAACGAATTTTTAACGCCACATCAGAATAAAACTGTCCAAAAAATAAAAAAATTAATTTTTGCCGTGGCCAGCCTTCATCACTTATACGAGGATGGAAAATTATATAACAACCTATTCTCAGACCTACCAAGTATGAAAATAAAATCTCATAAAAATCGGTTCAGGTTTTGGAAGAGTATGGTAACAAATGCTGTGACACGAATTTTTTATACAAATATAGTATCAATAAATCATTCAACCGGAACACACGTCATATCATTTTCTGATACTGTTCCCGGTTGCGTTGGTACTCACTATAAATAATTTATAGTATTAGCAAACCCTATGTAGGGTTGAGCACTAGACCCTACAAAACGTTTGGTCGAAAACACTGCAGAAATTTGTAAATGATCTAAATCTGTCAAAATGTGAAGCATCTAAAGTGGCGTTGTATGAGAGGCCTGAGTTCAGCAGCGGCCATCTTCCGGCCGATGATGATGATGATGATAAGGATGATGATGATGAGGATGATGATGATGGTGGTGATGATGATGGCGATGATGATGATGATGATGGCGGTGGTGGTGGTGATGATGCTGATGATAATGATGTTGATGTTGTTGTTGTTGATGATGATGATGATTATTATTATGGTGATGATAATGATGATGATGAATTTTAATTGATTTACAAAATAATTTAAAATCAGAATGTTTTATTAGTTGTAACTTTTTATTTAAATGCCTGTACATATTAATGTTTTTGTTAAATAAAGGAATGAAACGTGAAAAAAGAAATCAGAATAAAATTAATAAATTATTTTAATCTAATTTCAGTAAAATGGTTCTATACTTCGGTGTGAGAGACGGCCAGATTTGTTCGCAGTTTAGAAAAATAACTTTATTTTTATCTGTCTATTTATTTGTCGCAGTGACCCTTCCCTTATGTCGGATAAGGTGATTTCAGAAACTAGCATATTGTATCTTTTTATTTGTTTTTGTTCTAGGATAGTATTTTATATAAATAAATGTTTGTATGTTAATGAATGACGTGATGAGCTAGTCGTTCACCTGGTGTTAAGCGCCACGGCTGCCCATAACAGTTGCAGTATCACTTCGAACTCTACTATAATGTAAAGTTTCGCGTGACACTGCACTGTGCACGTCATCCTTAGCCTTAGTCTAATATTAAGATTATTGTTATTGTATTCTATGTATGTATTTAGAAACAAAAAGCATCTAAATATTGTATCAGTTATCTGGTTCCCATAGTACAAGCTTTGCTTAGTTTGGGGCTAGATGGCACTGTGTGAAATGTCCACAAATATTTATTTATTTATACACTGAGATCAGATCATAAAGTCTCATTTGCCCAGTAATAGATTAGCTACAATGTCCTTCAAACCGGAACACAGTAGTGTTTGCACACTACTGCTTGGCAGCAGAATAATTGGCAAAGCGGTGTTACCTACCTAGACGAACTTTGCAGAATAGTCCTACCAACTAGTAATTAAAGCCATATTGTAAGTAAAGTGACGTTGACACAATCAGATTTTAGTCTATATATTAAATAATAAATAAATATGTGTGGACATTTCACACAGCGCCATATAGGACCAAACTAAGCAAAGTACTAAGTATCGTACTTTGCTAATAAATAATAAATAAATAAAGTAATATATTGTACTATGAGAACCAGATAACGAATACCATACTTACATACTTTTTGTTAGTATATACATACATATAATACAATATAAACCACTTAGAGACAGAACAATCATCGATGCTCATCACACTAATTTTTGTCCTAGGTGGGAACCGAACTCACAACCTGCAGTTCAGAAGGTAGTGATACTACCAACTGAGCTATTGGGCCAGTCATAATAAATAAGAATCGAACCCACCCCCTCCGAGTTCCCGCTCAAGTCTGTCCTATATTAATTGATCTTATCAAAAACGTAAATATATATAAATATATATGTACGGAACCCTCGATGCATAAGTCCAACCCGCATTTGGCTTTTTTATTTCATCTTAATACCTAACCCCCTAAAATTCCATACGAACTTCATTAATTCCTGTCAGTGGAACCCGTCAGTTAATTCGATAAACGTCTAGCTAGCTGATAATATGATTACATACACCATGATAGAGGAGTGTCACTAGCTCCTGGGCTATGATTGTGTCATTTGATAAGTGACGCGCTGTGCTTGATACTGACTCTCCATAGTGAGATTTTATTAGAAAATTTTAAGAAATATTACAGCTATATTCATGAATATAATGCCATAAGGCGAATTAAAGGTTTTATTGTTGTTTTGTTTTGTCTCCACACTTTTGTGTATTTAGCCAATGTCAAGTAATTGATAATTTCTGAAGTTAAATAATATTATATAGTGTCAAATAGTCAAGTATAGTCTAGTCTAGTCAAGTCATACTCCTAGAAACAACACGAAAAGAAACGTTTCACCATCATTATACCACTTTCCCACACTCACGCCTGTAATCCAGCACTCAAAGAATAAAGTGCCACCAATTTTATGGACAACACTGAAAATACCACAAGTTTTGGAAAATAATACAATGCGGCAACACGATCTTTTTCTTTTTCATGCATAAACTCCGATTTAAAGGTTTCCACATATTATAGAACTATGTTAAAGATTAATTTAATTGTAAAGAAAAAAATTAATTAGTTGTAAAAGCTCAAGTATAATTATAATAATAATAACAATAATATTTGTGGACATTTCACCGAGCGCCATCTAGCCCCAAACTAAGCAAAGCTTGTACTATGGGTACCAGATAACCGATACAATACTTAGATAATTTTTGTTTGTAAATACATACATAGAATACAATATAACATCCAGACACAGAACAAACATCGATGTTCATCACACAAATGGTTATTCTGGATGAGAACCGAATCCACAACCAACAAAAAAATAAAAAAAAACTCAGTGCTTTTCTATTTAAATCTACCGTAAAAACAATTTTTGTCATACTTAAGCTAACCTAGCGTTAGTGAAAAACTATTGTAAAACAGCTAAAACCTCATTAACTGTAATTATTAATCATGGAAACAACACAGTTAATGCTTATATAATAATTGATTACATAACTTGTAAATATTATAATGTATTATTTAGTGCCCTTTATCAGGAATACATACTCTATTGTGTGTCAAAATAATTAAAGAAAAAAGTAAAATTCAAATTACAAGCGGGGTTTGAAATCCTCGTCCATTTGTCTTTCTAGATTACGCTTTTCTGAAGCTACATACCTCATAACGTGACTGCAAGTGATCTTGAGTCGAAATTCACCCTTAGCAACAAACTTAACTGTGTTTAAGTATGCTATCAACAAAAAAATACAAAGCCTTTCCTCACAAATTGACAGCCACTTTTCACAGCCCCTAAAACAGAACATCAGAATCAATCAACCCGAAAATTGGGCGAAAAAAATCGTCCGGTCCGTCCTATCAATTTCCCGGGAAGAATCCCGGTTTCCCTGAAGGGAGCTTATAAGTTTTTCGACTTACCTAATATTGTTAGTCCGACCACGGCGGTCCCGTGGGTGAGATTTGGTCATAAATTGGCTATGTTAAGTGATTCCACCCCTTCAATCTTTCAATGCCCGCGCGGGATATTTTTTACGCGCTGACCGCGGTTCTTTAGGGTTAATAATTTAGTTAGAACCTTGTAGGATATGGCTTTGTTTACTAAATTGGATGGGTGTACGTAGTTTTAAGAGAGAAAAGGCCAAAATATGGCATTTTTAGTTTGAAAACTATCGTGAGTATCGTTTTGGAAAATTATCAGTTACGTGCTGTTCGAGAAGCCTGCCGCAGTGTAACTAGCTCCCAGTTTTATGACATCGAATTCCGCCCGGTGACGCTGTAAACCGGCCCGGTGATGCTGTAAAGGTCGATAGAGACCAACAGCAATTAACCCGTTCAAAAAAAAAGTGGACATCGAATATATATGAAACCTGTTCGAAATAATTTCGACTTTTAATTGACGTGAGTTTAGCCGTTCTTGATTTTTCAAGACATGTTATTAAAATACTGGAATGATTTTTTTTAGCTTAGTATTTCTATTATCTGTGCTTAAACATTTTATAGCGGAAAAATAGTTGCTTTCGGGTTTTGTTTCTATTTATTAAGTTTGAAAAAGAACGAAGATAAAACGAGAGAAAATATGGGCTATTCTACAGTTATGCAGTGTTTTTACTAAGGGTGTTTACTGAATACTGTAATTATATACAATATGATATAGAATCATCTAGTGCGCTTCGCTTAAACTATTCAATTAGGCAAAAGTAGAATATAAGTAATTTTAATGCGAACCATTGTACATTGACAAGGAATATTAATGTGCTATATTTTATAGCAAAAAACATTTATGGAATATTTAAAAAAGTACCGAATTTCAAAGACAAAAAAATCACTATCAGGACCCCAAAAAGGGTAAGAAATCCCGTGATTAAAATATATCGTTATAATATAATAATAATTATTATTATTACACATAATTAGGTACTTTGCTAGGGACGGTTTAGTACTTTAGTATAAGCAATAATAAAGAAAAATAAATATACTTTAGACTTTTTTTACTGAAGTAAAACTTTTTTAGTTTAGCTCCATTTATCGGCCGGTATAATTTTGCTTTGTTTAAAGTTAAGGTCGCCATCTTGAGAATCGTAAATGGTCATTTTACCGGACATACCAATTACCAACATGATAGTAAAAAAATATACCTACTTAGTTTTTTTTTTTTTATTGTTTGATAGGCTTGCGTTTGACCACTATCACCCTTGTTATGTTGACAATGGAGATCTTCGTTAACCGACAACTTTCAACTTGGAGTTTTGGCGGGAAAACGAAAATGATCGCGTCGTTACATTGTATTATTTTCCAAAACTTGTGTTATTTTCAGTGTTAGTGCATAAAATTTTATGGTGGCATTCTATTCGTTAAGTGCTGGATTACAGGCGTGAGTGTGGGAAAATGGTATAATGATGGTGAAACGTTTCTTTTCGTGTTGTTTCCAAAACTACATAGAAGCTTCTGGTAAAGTAGCTTTATAAAGTACCGCTTTACTAGGAGTATGATTTAACTAAACTAGACTATGACTTAACTTGATGACTTGGACTGTGACTTGACTTGACACATTATATTTAATAGTAATTAACTTGAGAAATTATCAATGACTTGACACTGGCTAAACACACAAAAGTGTGGAGCCAAAACAAACAAACAAAAAAAAACTTTTAACCAAGTCAAGCGTGAGTAATGAAATTTTACTCCAAAAATTAAACAAAAAAAGACGCATCACATAGTGGCTTTCAAATGATCACGTATTCCCAACCCACCCAATACACCAAATAGCCAGCACGTAGCAATTTCGAAAACAATTTCCTTTAAGTCGATCGTATTTTTCTTCACGTCAGTCCGTCCGTCGGTCTGTCTACGGACGAAGCCAATTCTGGAGCCGTCAATTTGTAAACAGACATTCTTTTGCGACATTTATTTTATTAGTTAGATAGAATTGGTTTTGTATTAGTTTAATATATACTCTTAAACACACTTGAACAACAACATTTTGTTGAAGTAGTAAAAATAGCGTATTTGAAATAACAAATTGAGTTTGGCTTTGACTTTGAACTTTAAATGAAACGTTGTCTTTTCGTTTGACCCTAAACAATTTTTTATGTTAATGAATTATGAGCTAGTCATTTGCCTGATGTTAAGCGACACGGCTGTCCATATTAGTTGCAGGGTTACGCGGAACTCTAAACTATAGTTTCGCGTGACACTGCACTGCGCACGTCAATCTGAGACATCAACAGTCTAGTAGTAAGATTACTAGATTAAGATTTGGTCATAAAATCTCATTTGCCCAGTTATTTGACTAGTTACAGTACCCTTTAAACCAGAACACACTTGATTGTTTTATTTGAAAGCTGGTACTGGTCCCATTTCAATTCGATCAGCACAACGAATAAGCATTGCAATTCAACGCGGCAATGCTGCCAGCATGTTGGGTACGCTACCTACATTTGGATATGGATCGTCCAATTTTTTTTTTGGAGTACTAGTGTTTAGGATTAGTTATTATATCATTGTATTTAGTTTGAAAATAAAAGTTTTATCCCCCTTTAAGCATTTGATCAAGATCTGATGAGTAGTTTTTGAGTTATCAAATATTAAAGTCGGTTGGACTCTATTTTTAAAGGAACGATTGATGATAATTTGTGAATAAAACAAAAGGCATGAAAATTAATGCCACCGAACTCACCATTCGTTCTGTTCAATGCTGCGTGAACTCACCTTCTGAGGAAGAGCATCGGATATGTTCGAAACCTGACCACCACTTTTCGTGAGTAACAGTCGGAAATATATTAATTTAAAATTAATTTAATTTATAATGCCATTGAATATAAAAATGAACCAAAGATGAAATAAGTAGACAAAACCATAGTCCAAAACCAGTGACCCAAATAGGTTAGAAACTCAATAGGCCGTCCCTTTGTCCCGCCCGATGTATGAGTCCTATACAATGTATGAATGCGGTCGCCGATGTATGACCGATACGGACACTGACTTGTTCTTGTTTTATTGAATGGGTGCTTAGATTGCTGTCAGTTTACTTGTAAGTTACTTACAGGGTGTTTTTATTAACCTTGTTTTTTAGATTCAATTACATTTGAAGTTTTTTTTTTATGTTACTGAATGATGTGACGAGCTAGTCGTTCACCTGGTGTAAAGCGCCACGGCCGCCCATAACAGAACAGTGTCACTCGGAACTCTAAAACATAGAGTTTCGCCCGACACTACACTGCGCACATCATCCTGAGACATCAGCACAGTCTGGTAATAAGATTACTCGACTGTGAGATCAGATCATAAAGTCTCAATTGCCCAGTAATTTCACTGGCTACAGTGCCCTTCAAACCGAAACACAGTAGTGCTTGAACACTACTGCTTGGCGGCAGAATAACTGGCAAAGCGGTGGTACCTACCTAGACGAACTTTGCAACAAAGTCCTACCACCTAGTGAAACATTTTTACGTACGCTTGACTTGGGAAGTAAACTGTTGCGAGGCGAATGGAAGTTGAAGTTGGTTCACGTAGATCTCCATTGTCAGTATAACAAAGTTAAAAATTTGTATTATTATGTTGGTATGTCCAGTAAAATAACAATTCACAATTGTTCAAGATGGCGACATTAACATTAAACAAAGCAAAAATAAAGTTATACCGGCCGATAGATGGAGCAAAACTAAAAAAGGTTTACTTCAGTCTTGTGGTAAAGCACACTCGTTTTTTTATGTTCTGGTTTTTAGTATATTTTAGTATAATTTATAAAATATTTGTACCCTTTTGTCGAAATAAAAATTTGAATGGTAAACAATTATTTTTTTGTATTTCTTTATATTTTTTAATTCTCAGCTATATTTTAATCAGAGTTATAAATGGCGTGCTCATTTTAATAATTATGTTACTATTATTATTATATTGTTTTTATACTTTTGGCTTCACTTGCATTAGCGTCTGCGCCACTATATCCTTTTATAGACTGAGGTTTTTAAATAATTCACACATATTTTGCTGTAATGATTGTCATAATCGTTAGCTATTTAGATGATATTTTAACTCTAAAAAGCCATTTTTTTTTTTGAGTTTTGAGTAATTAGTCCTCCTAATTAATCCAAATTTATTTTGTAGTAGGTGGTAAAGTAGCATTAATTAGTAGTTACATTATTGTAGTAGCTAGTTAGTTAAAAGAATAAAGGCAATTTACCCGTTAAAAAGGTCAAACCATAATATATATTAGGTCTTTACCTATGAAATTGCCGTTTTGTTTGAAAAAAGTTAAAGTATTTTTTTTTCGAACTTATTTATTTCTTTTATTCAAAGTAATCACCCCTGCAATCAATGCATCTTTGCCAACGCTGTGGCAGTTTATGGATGCCCTTCTTGAAAAAATCAGCAGGACGGGAGACAACAAACTCTTCAAAGGCGTTTAGTACTGCCTCTCGGGAATTGAATTTTTTTCCCGCTAAAAAGTTGTCCAAATTTTGGAAAAAGTAATAGTCGGTAGGCGCAAGATCTGGTGAGTATGGCGGATGAGGGAGAGCTTCCAAACCCAACTCATGCAGCTTAGAGACGGTCTGTTGTGCAGTATGGGGTCGCGCGTTGTCGTGAAGTAGCAGTGGAGACGACCGATTGACCAAAGCTGGTTGCAGACGTGCGAGTTTCGCCATCATTGTGGTCAGTTCTTCAATGTACACATCTGCAGTAATGCTCTCGCCGTTTTGTAAAAAGCTATGATGAATCACACCAGCACTAGACCACCAAACTGTGACCATCACCTTTCTAGGGGTCATTTTTCGTTTTGCACATTGCTTTGGTACCGAACCAGGATCTAACCAACTTGCTGAGCGCTTTCGATTGTCAAAAAGAATCCATTTTTCGTCGCAAGTAACAATTCGGTTCAAAATTCCTTCATTTCTGTGCCTGTTAAGCAGCGCAAGGCAAGTCTCGACGCGTACGTTGCGCTGGCGATCGTTAAGTTCGTGGGGCACCCATCTATCAAGCTTTTTTATCTTGCCAATCTGTCGCAAATGGACCAATATTGTTTTGATGCTAACATCCAAAGCTGCTGCCAGCTCAGCTGTAGATTGAGATTCACCAGCTTCCACAATCGCCTTTAATTCATCATTGTTGACCAAAGTTTCCGGACGACCACGACGTTCATTTTTCAAGTCAAAATTCCCAGAACGGAACCGAGCAAACCAATAACGGGTTGTACGTTCGTTTGTACAGTTCTCTCCGTAAACGTCGTTGATGTTACGGGTCGTTTGTGCCGCGTTGGTGCCACGACGGAACTCATATTCCATAATTACACGAAATTTCAAAGTATCCATTATGAGGAAAAATGTTGAAATGTAATAAAAATACAACGCTAATCAATAAACAAAAGACTTATATAGTAAATAGAATGTCATATTTTTAAAACAAAATTAATTTGAATTTAGAATTCATAGCCAATCAAAACTTTTTTTTGTTTGAAAAAGTCTGTACTGCAAAACGGCAATTTCATAGGTAAAGACCTATTATTATATATGGGTTCTATTCCCGCCATATGACAAATATTTCGACACAGAAAAAACAGTGTAAATACTTGTACTGAGTCTAGGTGTTTTGGAAACATGGTCATCATAGTTTCTACGTCCCTAGATACAGAAAATCCTAGTTCGGGTTCCTAAATCGGGTCCAGGGTTTTTTTTTATATATATTTATTGAATTTTTTTTTTATATTCTAATTCCAGCCTTTAAGATTCAACCCAAGTACCTACAAACATACTGAAGTTACCATAAGAAATATGTTAAGCTATTGTTTTCTATTCCTCTTTCTAAGCATCCTGTATAAGCAACAGGTTGATCTAACTTGCGTTCGGCACGCGTCTCATTGTCACGCTGTCCATCTATTGTCACGCGCGGTATTGTCGCAGCAACGCTCGGCCGCTCCAGCGGTGTCGCTTCCGTAGTTTTGTTTCGTCACTTTAACTATAGCTTAGAATAAATCTACAGTTTTACAAAACCATTGGCGAAGAAGAAGCAGAATAAGAACGATCACCCAAAAATTTTTTTGAAATAAATCTTTTTTACACTTGTTTGACTTGGGGAGTAAACTGGTGAATGCGAGGCGAACGCAAAAACTTTGTCAATTATTCTGCCGCCAAGCAGTAGTGTTTACTTCATTTCATTTATTTTTCACTACTGTGTTCCTATCTACTGTATTTACGGGCACCGTATCTAGTGAAATTACTGGGAAATTGAGACTATGATCTGATCTCATAGTCGAGTAATCTTATTACCAAACTGAGCTGATGTCTCAGGATGATGCGCGCAGTGCAGTGTCATGCTAAACTTTATATATTAGAGTTCCAAGTGACACTGTTCTGTTATGGACGGCCGTGTCGCTTAACATCAGGTGAACGACTAGCTCGTCACATCACTCACTAGCATAAAATCTAAATATATATAACTCAAAGGTGACTGACTGACTGACATAGTGATCTATCAATGCACAGCCCAAACCACTAGACGGATCGGGCTGAAATTTGGTATGCAGGTAGATGTTATGATGTAGGCATTAGCTAAGAAAGGATTTTTCGAAATTCCATCCTTAAAAAGGTGAAATGGGTGGTTTTATTATGGTGGAATTATTTTCCCATAAGCCACGCCGCAGGCGATACTGCGGGCAGAAGCTCGTGTGTATATATAAAAGGTATAGAGTCAAACTGAAAAAAACGACATCACATTTAATGATTTTCTATAAAATATTGGAAGCATAACAAAAAAATAAAACGGAACATTCGACCGAAAACAAAATCATCCCTCATAAAAAAATCATACCAAAAGGGGATTAGAAAAAGTGAAATTAACATCAAAGATAAACAGTGAAATTCGGTTCTTGATGCGGCAAAAGGATCATCAATAATTAATCAGCCATCTCTTCTCGAAATTAGCCACCGTTCGAGGTTAAACAAGTCTTGTGTAAAGAAAAAAAAAATGTATTTTTTCACGAACCCTAAGGGAAATTTTATGTTGGAACTCGTATCGACTAAGGAAACATAGATATTGTGAAACTAGATATCACACTTCACACTAATATTATAAAGGTGAAAGTTTGTATGTGTGTTTGTGTATATGTGTGTATGTTTGTTACTCCTTCACGCTCAAACGGCTGAATGAATGAATCAAGATAGCTTATACACTAGATTAACATATAGGCTACATTTTATCCCGGAAAAGTGAAATTTTCCCGTGGGATGAGCAAATAATTAAAATACTTTTTATCCACGCGTGAAACCGCGGGGCGCAACAAGTAACACATAATTTTTTATTCACTTAAGATGCTATTTAATTAATATTTTTAGTACATTCATGAAACTTTAGAATGGAAAAGAATTACCACCTTCAGTAAAAATTACTGTAACGAATCAATTTTTATTGATAAATTATTTGCTTGCAATCATAAAATTCAATTCAAATAATTTCAAACTCAACGAAGAACTTAATATAAATAAAAACTTAAAATTGAATATAACCCGTTGGTGGCAATGCAACAGGAGAAATTTCCTTACTAACTATGCACATAAACTGCGTATTCAAACTGTCTAATCTATACAAATTTCTGTTTCTTTCGGTTGCAATAGAGTTACGTGATCGCCCGGCTGATGCTTCCATTGAATTGATTAAAACCGCCATCAAAATTTTTACTTACATTGGCTTTACCATCCAAACTCTACATCCATGTACGCGACCCTAGACGATGAATTAATGAAAAATGAAATCGACTTGGCAAATTTAATTTTTTTCCATCCGAGACGACCGGTTCGAGGCAATTTAACTCCCTGATTACCGCACTTCTCTGCAAATATGAGTTATAATGACATTTTCTATTGATTGAGCGTTTGATAAAATTTAATAGAACTTGATTGAAAGTTTGGTCATCCCATCCATCTTTCGTTTTAGTGCTATTGAAATTTTAATGTTTTAAATTTTTTATTTTAGTCGCGAATTTTTATTTCAAAATTAAGGATACAGCAAATAAAAAGTTACAACTAATAAAACATTATTTACAAAGTGGACAAACATCGATGTTCATCACACAAGTGTTTGTCTTGGGTGCGAATCGAACCCAAAATCTGCAGTCCAGAAGGCAGGGACTCTACCAACTGAGCTAATGGGCCAGTGGATATCTTTAGGCGGTTGATGATAATAACATCTGTATCGAAGTTACAAGTGGAGTTACCAAGACGCGTGGTTTAGTATATGGTGAAAGATTCTTAAGGCTTATAAATTCATGGAATGTCAGACTTACGACAATAGTGCGCATTTTTAATGGACATCAAGAAAGGAAGATTTTCTCAATTCGACTGTATTTTTTATGTATGTTACCTCAGAATTTTTGACTGGGTGAGCCGATTTGGTGATTCTTTTTTTATTTGAAAGCTGGTGCTTCCCGTGTGGTTATTTCAATTATATCAAGATCTGATGGTTAGTTTTTGAGTCATCTTTAATAATGTGTATTTAAATACTACATTGAAGTCAGTTGGACTCTTTTTTTTTTTTATAGAACTTATAATTATTATAAGTCCACTGTTATACGAAACATACGCATTCGACTGGTTAAAACCAGTATGAAAAGAAGCAAATAAGTCTCTTCGGTGCTTTTCTGATTACTTTTTCACCAAATACCGCAAAAAGTCTCAAAAATTATTTCCATTTCACAGATAAGGGCTCAAACTCAAAGCCCTTGAGCGATACACTCAAAAAAATCTCCGCCAATCTGTTGATTAGCTCCTTTTTATTTTTTCGGGGGTGACATTAAACACAGATTAATTGCCCCCCGTAGATCCCACAGGAAGCATCGATGGGGGGTAACGGGGGGTTAAAATTATACTTAGAATTAATGACAGCTTAAAAATTTACCCTTAGGGCATCGATGCGTAGGGACACGCCAATTTTTTGAGAGCTCTTAAAAAATATATTGTGATTATTTTTTGGAACTTCGGAAACTCGGTATTACAATGTCATTTTTTTGTTATTTATAAAGTGGAAATGTCATACCTAAAAGTATTTAAAAATTGCAAAATGACACTACTACAGTTCTTCGTATACTGGTCGTTACTCGTAGATTAGCTAAAGTGAGTTCAGTTCGAGACGGACAAAGAATATTTCAAATTTCGAATCTACTCCCCAGTGTCGTTCATTTTCGACGTTTTTATTTGTGACAGTCTTTTAAACGGTAATTCGCCAAATGGATTTTTAGGGATGGGGATACGAACAAATATGGAAATGGGCTTTAGATAAAAATTACTTTACACATAAAATATTTTAGAATAATCTTGCAGTGATATTACTATTATTTAAATTACATCGATTGTAAATCTCCGGGAGCTCATCGCGTTTTCAAAAGTTTATCAGAGTGCCTGGACGACGCGACGCGTGACCAAAATGCTGGCACTTATTTGGCACAACGAATAAGCATTGCAATTCAACGGGGCAATGTTGCCAGCATGTTGGGTACGCTACCTACTGGTAATGGGCTGGAGCATTTGGACTGTCTAGAAGGGTCATCGCGGCCAGTATATAGTCCAAATGTTTTTTTTTTTTGTAGTAGTAGGTAGTTTTTAGTATTAGTTATTAAATCATTTTAGTATTTAGAAAATAAAGACAATTTGTCATGTTAAAAAAAAATATTAATTATAATTACATTTAGTAGTTTTATTTAGCATTAATTCATTATTAGGATATACAAGACCAACATGAACTAATATGTAATATAATATTAAAATGTGTAATGTATGCATGTAACGTTGTATTTTTTGTCCACAAATTTATTTTTATTTTTAATGGCAGTTCAAAAGCGAGTCATGAAATGTCAGAAATTGCGTATGTTATATTTATGATCCATAATATTTACGATAAATTTAGACTTAATATAGAATAAAAATTATTTTATTTACTGCAATCGTTCAAAGTTTTGGACTAGAATTGCTGAATAATAAAAAAAACAGGAACACTAAAATATTACGATATATCTATTTATATCTATCTATAATTAGGGTTTTCAGCCGAATATTACACCAAACTTAACAAAATATAATTAGTAACAATGCAATAAACTTTGTGACTAATTTACTGTGAAACATGTGACGTAATATTACAAGACATACTAACCTGAAATTTGCTGTGAAACTTGTAACATGACGTCACATTCACCTACTGAATAAGACTGACAAAAATCTGCACAAATCGTATTTTTCACTTTAATAACTGGATTATTGTACACGATCATCAAATTCAGATTTGACAGACAGAAACAGATTGGGCAAGTATGAGCGCTTTATTGGCTCATACTTGCAAAAATAATATCTTATTTGACATTATTCCACCATCTCTTTTCCTCTTAGGCGGAGTGCGGCTAGGAATTCTCGCTCTCACGCTTCGCGTCTGTACGACTCATTGGATACAATTTTATTTTATTAAAGCTTTCTCCTCACGGTACATTAGCATTAATCCTGAAACGAACGGCCTAAATAAATCGAGCATGAAGACGGACATAAAAATTAACAAAAAAACAATAAAATTAGCATAGAAAACATCTGTGACGCGAAATGACAGCCGTTGCCCCTACCATTGAAATATTTACATAATGACTATTAAATATTGCGACGTGCAACTCAAACGTCTCTTAAACGTCAATAACTTGATATTGACTTCCTAAACGTCTTTGGAAAAATCCCTGTAAATATATAAAAGTGAAAAGTTTCCGGGTTGATTCAGAAGCTTCCCGGCTGAACCGATTCGGATAAGTTTTCGCACACAGATGGCTGACGTGACTGAGGTGCAAATATAATATTATCCCGGAAATTTCCATATACGGAAAAATTTATGGAGAAACTGAAGGACGCAACTAGCTGAAGTACACGCGAATCTTATATAATTTTATGGCATAACTAGTTGGGCTCCACGGTTTCATCCGCGGATAAATATAGCCTGTGTCAATCCTTTATATAATATAGATTCCAAATTTCGTCCAAATTCGTACAGCCGTTTGAGCGTGAAAAAGTAACATACATGCATATATACAAACATACAAACTTTCAAGTTTATAATATTAGTAGGAGAAAGATGGCATTTCATATTAGGTACAATGATGATTGAATGCATTAAATATCAAAACAGCATAAATTAGGATAACTAAAGCTAATAGCAAAAAAAAATCAAAATAATGATGCGAAACTTTGTAACATTTTTTTTGTATTAATTTGGTTACATTAATAAGATTATTACACAATTTAAATATTTGTATATTTAACCACAGTTTTGTTAAATAGTTACTTTGTCAGTTGAACTTTTAACTCATCAAAAACTCGATCTCTCCGCGCCACCTCTATTGTACAGAAGTAGGCCCCATTTTTACACTCACCACATTGATTCTTCTCTCACATTCCCTTGAGGAGAAATTATCCGGTAAAAAATAATAAACATTAAAAATAAAATAGCGGATCTTATTTTAATTGCATCAGCGTTTTAATTCACTCTAATTTGAAAACGATTGGAATATGCTTCCTTATACCTATTTAATTGTTTTTTAGGTTCTTTATGTACCTGTTACACCGACTCCAAAAAAGAGGAGGTTCTCAATTTTTGTTTTTAATGTCAAAACTTTTGACTGCGTGAATCAATTTTGATGATTATTTTTAATTTGAAAGTCGGTGCTTTCCGTATGGCACCACACATTTCAATTTGGTTAGTTGGTTATTTTAATTGGATGCCATTGTCTGGACTAGACCTCATTGAAATTGGGACCACACGAAAAGAACCAGCTTTCAAATAAAAAAAAGAATCAACAAAATTGGTTCACCCAGTTGAAAGTTCTAAGGTAACAAACATTTAAAAAAAATTGAGAACTTCCTCCTTTTTTGGAGTCGGTGTAAAAGGTACATAAAGAACCTAAAAAACAATTAAATAGGTAGAAGTCGGTTGAAAACGGAAATATTCGATTCCGTCGGCTCTTTATTCGATTGTAATTCTCCTCCGCTATTCGGATCGTTGCGCCATCTTCTCCGTCCCTCGAGGTTGCCAGTATTTCCCAATAACACGATAATCGACGCGCGATCATTACTGTCCGTGCTAACATAAATTAATACGAGTTCCCTTACTTCGCCCGTTTGCGGGGAGAATGGGTGTGTAGTATGGAAGTAAACAGTTTGAAAATTACTTTTTTTTTTATTAGTGAATGATGTGACGAGCTAGTCGTTTACCTGATGTTAAGCGACATGGCTGCCCATAACAGAACAGTGTCACTCGGAACCCTAAAACATAGAGTTTCAAGCGACACTGCACTGCGCACATCATCCTGAGACATCAGCACAGTCTGATATTAAGATTACTCGACTGTGAGATCAGATCATAAATTCTCAATTGCCCAGTAATTTCACTAGCTACAGTGCTCTACAAACCGGAACACAGTAGTGCTTGCACACTACTGCTTGGCGGCAGAATAAATGGCAAAGCGGTGGTACCTACCTAGACGAACTTTGCAACAAAGTCCTACCACCTAGTAAACTTACTAGTACTTGTATTACAAAGTGTCATACCTAATACATTATTCCAGATTTTAGATCCTATTCTCCCGGCAATGGTTCAAGCTAGTTTCTCCCATTTTCGGACACCCTCTTGCTCGGTGACGCTATAAAGTTTGGTGGAAACGAACAGCATGAGCACTTTTTAGCAGCAGTTACGTGACGCTCGCGAAAGCCGCCGCGGCTTGCGTTAGTAACTAGCTCCCAGAAGAAGGACATTGAATATTATATCCGAAACCTGGTCAGTAATTTTGAATTTTCAACTGACGTGAGTTTAGCTGTTATTTATCTTACAGCATAAGCTCGTTCAAAAAAAGATTATTTCAAAGGATAGCTTATTTGACCAGCCATAATTGGCTTTGAACTGAAAGGGTAGCCACAGAAAATGTTACCAGCCATAGTTGGCTTTAAACTGGGCCACAGAATATTTGAATTTGTCAATCAGTTATCGGTATGACTTTATTCAAAACTGTACTGTACACTTCTGTACCTAAAAGACACATGACAATAACTATTCCAGTTGAGATATTTTTACTATTATTTATTTCATTTTGAACTGGCCCGATAGCTCAGTTGGTAGTGACCCTGCCTTCTAAACTGCGGGTTGTGGGTTCGATTCCCACCCAGGACAAACATTTGTGTGATGAATATAGGTGTTTGTTCTGTGTCTGGGTGTTATATTGTATTTTATGTATGTATTTACAGTATCTAAGTATTGTATGTGTTATCTGGTTCCCATAACACAAGCTTTGCTTAGTTTGGTGCTAGGTGGCGCTGTGTGAGATGTCCGCACATATTATTATTATTATTATTATTTTGTTGTGATTTTAATGGGACTGTAAAAGGGGAGGTTGTAAACTTGACAGTTTTCACAAACAAAAAATGATAACAGAAAAGACAAGATTCTTTTAATGAAAATCTATTTTCAATTAATATTAATTTGGACTGTCTATAGGTCATCGTGGCCAGTATATAGTCCAAATGTTTTTTTGTAGTAGTAGTAGTAGGTAGTTTTTAGTATGAGTTATTATATCATTGTAGTATTTAGAAAATAAAGGAAATTTGCCATATTTTTAGAATGTCAGTAGTGAGTCAACTGGTATTTTTACACTGTGGCGTAGAGTATGAGGTTAATAAGGGGCCGTAGTATCGTAAGTATTGATATTCTTTCCCTCTTTCTCTCGATTATTGGTATAACTGACGCAATATTGGTTGTCTCTTAGGTAACCATCTACCATCGCATAAAAAGAATAACGCCCAAAGATCACATACATCCTGGATCCTAACTAGGATTCCCTGTGTCTAGGGATTCAGAAACTACAAGGACCATGGTCTCGCAACACCCAGACTCAGAAAAGTATTTGCGCTTTTTTTCTGTGCTCAAATATTTGTCGTGCTGCGGGAATCGAATCTGCCACCTCCGGGTTATGAGCCGACCTGCTCAAACACCACAAAGGACATGCTGTAGTTACCTCCGTTGTTCTATGAGATGAATATTATGTAGTAATATTATTAGTATGTAATATTATGTAGTACTATTTTAAGCTTCATTTTGTTTTATTATTTGTTGTCTATAGTGGCAATAAATCGATTGTTTATTGTATATACACCACGCTGGAAAAGTTTTCGAAGGGAGTGGTTGGCGAGAGAGTTTGGCGGGAAAGCGAAAAAGATTGCGTCACCGCATTGTATTATTTTCCAAAACTTGTGTTATTTTCGGTGTTAGTGCATAAAATTGATGGCATTCTATTCGTTAAGTGCTGGATTACAGGCGTGAGTGTGGGAAAATGGTATAAAGATGGTGAAACGTTTCTTTTCGTGTTGTTTCCAAAACTCCATAGAAGCTTCAAGTAAAGTTGTTACCACTTTACTAGGAGTATGACTTTGACTAGACTATGACTTGACTATGACTTGACTTGATGACTTTGACTATGACTTGACACATATTTGCGTGAAATATCATTAACTTGATAAATTATCAATTACTTGACACTGGCTAAATACACAAAAGTGTGGAGCCAAAACATAGAAAAAAAAACTTTTGGAAAGCCAAGTGTGGTTTGGTGGATGGCACATGTAATTCTTGAACATTTCTTTTAGGCAGATTTCTCACGTTTTTTTCTTCACCATTGTAAGAACGAGTACAAATTCCGTACATAACCCGAAAACCTATTGGTATCAGCGAGATTCGAACGTGGGTGCCTCAACAATTCCATAAATAGTATCACTACCAGGATAATAAACAAAACTCTTAACAAGAAAAATAGCGAACCAAAGACACCCTCAGAACTTCCCACAACCGTCATTTATCCTCATATCTTCACATCATTAGCTCGCACCCACACACTATTGGAAAAAGCCTTATTATATTATTAGAAATTACAACCATCCCCTACAGACGATTATAGGTCTTTTCCGCGAGGATTGAAGGGATGAAATCGTATGAAATAATGTATAGTTTATGTCCATGCGGTTGCTATGAGTATCGAGATGAACGAAGATATAAAAATAATAGAGAGATTTCTTTTAAAAGAAATCATGTAAATGAAAGAAATAAAAAGTAGTACTTCCTTTAAGTAGTTACTCAGACATAGGAATCATATTTAGGTATTAGTTATTTAAAAAACGTATTAGGTACATTCCATGCACTTTCTTGCCCGTTTAGGAATGCAAACGTATCAAGTTTTTTACCCACCCAGTAACGCCGTAAAGGTCGATAATAATAATAATAATATGTGTGGACATTTCACACAGCGCCATCTAGCCGCAAACTAAGTAAAGCTTGTATTATGGGAACTAGATAGCCGATACAATACTTAGATACTTTTTGTTTTTAAATACAAACATAGAATAAAATATAACACCCAGACACAGAGCAAACACCATCACACAAATGTTTGTCCTGGGTGGGAATCGAACACGCAACCCATAGGTCAGATAGAGACAAACAACAGCCCGTTCAAAAAAAAAAAAACAAGATTTGTTCAATCTTACTATTTGATAATGGAGTGGAGAAAAACAAACTAGAAGGACAACTTTTGCGTAAGGTTTCATCGAAGGGAGAAAAAAATAGGGTTAAGTTGTAATATATCCAGTTCGTAAATCTATATCTGTAATCAAAAGAATATACTGTATGTCTGTAATTACGTTTGGTGTATTTTGTCGCCATGCCTTGACAATTGGATTTTTGCACGATGCCTTTTGATCACACGTGTTTATATGTTCAGATGACTGGAATTTTCACTGTGGTTCTCGGCAATATATAGTGTTACTTTTTATTTGGGTATTTTCTATTCTGTATTACCCTCTGCGTTTTGAAGATCTCGTCTGCTTGGTCCTCCACCAGCATTTTTTTTTATGTTAGTGAATGATGTGACGAGCTAGTCGTTCACCTGATGTTAAACGACACGGCCGCCCATAACAGAATGTCACTTGGAACTCCAAAATATATAGTTTCGTGTGACACTGCACTGCGTACATCATCCTGAGGCATCAGTCGGGTAATAAGATTACTCGACTGTGAGATCGGATCATAAAGTCTCCATTGCCCAGTAATTTCACTAGCTACAGTGCCCTCCAAACCAGAACACAGTAGTGCGTGCTTGCTTGGCGGCAGAATAACTGGCAAAGCGGTGGTACCTACCTAGACGAACTTTGCAGAAAAGTCCTTAGAGACTTTATCAACTGAAACAAGTCTTTATCAAGAGTACCAGACTGTGCTGATGTCTCAGGATGATGTGCGCAGTGTGTCACGCGAAACTTTATATTTTGGAGTTCCGAGTGACACTTCTCTGTTATGGGCGGCCATGTCGCTTAGCATCAGGCGAACGACTCGCTCGTCACATCATTCTCTAACATTAAAAAAAGTTAAACTTCATTACGCACGCTTGACTTAGGGAGTAAGCTGGTGACTGCGAGGCGAACTGAAGTTGGTTTACGTAGATCTCCATTGTCAACATAACAAAGTCATAAATGTGTATTATCATTTTGGTATGTCCGATAAAATGTCAATTTACAATTATTGTCAAAATGGCGACATTAACATTAAACAAAGCAAAAACAAAGTTATACCGGCCGATAGATGGAGCTGATTCAAGAAGTTTTACCTCAGTCGTGTGGTCTAAAGCACACTCATTTCTGTTTTTTAAAAGGTGAGCTTCGTAAGAATTTTTCTTTTTTACGATTTAAAAAACTGTTCAGCTGTTTGAATATCATCAGCTCTTTTCTAGTTTATAACACAAATGTCGAGTTTTTGGCGGGAATACGAAAAAGATTGCGTCACCGCATTGTATTGTTTTAAAACTTGTGTTATTTTCAGTGTTAGTGCATAAAATTGGTGGCATTGTATTCGTTAAGTGCTGAATTACAGGCGTGAGTGTGGGAAAGTGGTATAATGATGGTGAAACGTTTCTTTTCGTGTTGTCTCCAAAACTCCATAGAAGCTTCTGGTAAAGTTGCCACCACTTTACTAGGAGTATGACTTGACTAGACTAGACTATGAATTAAATTGATGACTTGGACTGTGACTTGACTTGACTTGACACATTATATGATATTAATTAATTTGAGATATTATCAATTACTTGACACTGGCTAAATATATGTCGGGAGAAACGGTTTGTGGGTAGTTTGCAACCTATATAACTATAGGCCTTCAGCATGTCCGCACCGCGCCGTGTCTGGAACAAGAATGATCCGCAGTACACCGAGCGATCCCTTTATATAGCCAGACAGGTAGGGGCGCCATGACAGTTGCCGGTGCTGCCACTGTAATAAAATTAATGCCACCACAGGGTAAATTACGGTGCTCGATCGCTGTGCATAGAGTTCATAACTGGACGCCGTCACGGCCATACTGACGTGCGTACGTCCTCGTACGCTTAGCTTCACTTTGTACCTGGTGAGGGACATAAGTATCAGTGTAATTGCTCGTTCATCCTGACAATTAAATGGAGTTAAACTTGGAGTCTAAGTCAAAGTCAAAACATTAGTTTTCAATTTGATTAGTCAAAAGTATTTTAACCTTCCAGTCATCGTCAGGGTTAACCCTGGTCTCCTCTCCACAAAGGCCATTTACAAAGAGTTGTAGTTGAAGGGTTAACCCTTCAGGACCATCAGTATCCATTCATTTACAAAAATGTGGACTGGATGGTGCTAGACCGGATAGATATCCCTTTAGCAACCAAAAATCAACAAACTAATACCTTATCCCTTCATTTATAAAAATGGACCGGATAGTGCTAGACCGGATAGATATCCCTTTAGCAACCAAAAATCATCATTCCAACATTGCCTTATCCCTTCATTTATAAAAAATGGACCGGATAGCGCTAGACCGGATAGATATCCCTTTAGCAACCAATAATCATCATTCCATCGAATACCAATTAGTGCTAGACCGGATAGATTATCCCTTTAGCATTCAGACACACGTTTTTTTGTCATAATTCTCTTTTCTTTCTTTTTTTTCTCTTTTTTTTTTTTTTTTTTTTTCACTTTTTTTTCACTTTTTTTTACTTTTTTCTCTTTTTCTTACTTTTTTTTTCTCTTTTTTTTTCTCTCACGAATCATTACTTTTTTTATCATAACTTTTATTCTCTTTTTTTGTCACTGGTCCGGGTTAACCCTGCAACTAAATTTGATATTAGTATCACCCGCCGTCACGTCATCATTCACGTCACGTCACGTCACGTTTTGCGTTGCTTGAAGAGTGATGTAGAAATGGGCAATCCCACTTCTGATGTGGGCAGGAACGTGTTGTGGGTAGGTTGCAACCTATATAACTATAGGCCTTCAGCATGTCCGCACCGCGCCGTGTCTGGAACAAGAATGATCCGCAGTACACCGAGCGATCCCCTTATATAGCCAGACAGGTAGGGGCGCCATGACAGTTGCCGGTGCTGCCACTGTAATAAAATTAATGCCACCACAGGGTAAATTACGGTGCTCGATCGCTGTGCATAGAGTTCATAACTGGACGTAGCCGCCGTCATATACAAAAGAGTGGAGCCAAAACCAAACAAAAAAAAACACAAATGTCAAGATTTTTAAATTTCGAACAAATATGCTTATTTAAAACATTTCGTTATTTAAAACATAAGCACTAAAAACCTTTCACGTATTCAATTAAAACTGTATATATACAAAGAGACGGGGAAGCTGTTTGTTGGTAAATCCGAGCACGGACGCGCTCAGATCTGTTAATGTGTATAGGAGGATTAGTGTTTGGTTTTAGTTTTAAGAGGGATGCACACTGGAGAGGCTTTTCTAGTTCTAGGAGTTTTAGTACTAACTATACACGATGTTGTGACCCTTAATATCTATGACCCACAAGTTAACAGGAATTGCATAACTTTCCGGGATGAGAACAAGTATCATATTGTGTAATTCCAGGAACTGAAGTATCTATAAAGCAGGGCTTGGAAACCGGGTAAATTTTCGGACCGGTTAACGCCAAGTTCATAGGGAACTTTTCTTTTCGGTTTCGTTCAAACGGAACCGCTATTAAACGATTTTTGTTTTAAAGAAGTTCGTAATAAAGGTTTCGTTCAATAAACCGGTTTAGAGCGGTTATTGTCAACCCTCCATTTACGCACACAGCTGTCAGCCGTGTTTTGCAGAAAATATGAGTCATACGTAAGAAACACACACATCTGACTTACCCTCAAGTCGATGGAGGCGGCGACGCGACACGGGCATGTAATTTCTCGCGGAATAAACCGGTTAATAAATGGTTTTCATAACGTTAACAATAACGGTTTCACTCCAAAAAAAATTACCACTGTAACCGGTTTTACCGGTAAAAACCGGTATATTGTGAAACCGGTTCCAAGCCTTGCTATAAAGCATATAAGCTGTTTTAGTGTTGAATGTGTGGACTTTCATCCAAGAATTTGCTTTTGTTATTAGGGTCAATGAAGAAGAATAAATAAGTGATTGTGAATACAAATTTTACTAAAATTCACATTTAAATTACTTACGTTTGATGTAAAGAAGTTTTTATGAAAATAATATTGGAATGTTTTGTATTTAAATATGGTAAAAACTTAACATTCCTTCTTTACAGGATTTTTGTTTGGACAGCACCTCATTAATGAAAATCAAAGTCAGATTAATTAATACTAAAATCATAGCAAACATTACAAAATTAATTAAAAGAAACAAATGTTTAATTAGTAGTTAGTAGCGTAATTAGTATTTAGTATGAATCACCCGATACACACTCCGCCTTATTCTGTCCGCTTCGCACATCCAGTACATTTTTCGTCCAAAGCTTATGGCTTTTAGATATTCAGAGTTATCCTACCATTCTACTTCCTAAATATAAATGTACTTCTGACCGCTCTTTACTGATGAAGTAGGTTAGTTTTAATTTTTCCTTTTTCATTTTGAATATTTAATTAATGATAATTAAAAGAAAAATTATAATAATAATTATAATATATTGTCCTTTACCCTAAACTCATGCCCGTTATATGCTTCAAGCCTGTGATCCTCGGATCGTATGATATGATTTCACTGCCAATTAGAGTGTTGGAAAGTATATTAACACAAACCAATCCAGTGCGTAGTTGTATCTCATCTATCCATGTATTCTTGCTCTACGGAATATAGTTTACGACCTTGTTTCTCTGCTAATGGTTGAATAAACTTTCTCTATGATTTTTTGATCGCGGTGTCATCCATTAATAATAAGTAATAAATCTACCTTTACTATCTTGATCCCTGTGTTTTTGTCCAAAACCCTTCAAGAGATCGTCAATCAGATATTTGAGATTAGGATCCAACAAAACAGACTCATTGCTTCAAAATGATCCGATAAAGCAATAGAAGCTTTAAAACTGCAAACAGAAAATGATAATACAATACTTGTACACAGAGATACCTAGTTATCAAGGAAAACCATAAGAAAAACAGAAGTAACCGAAAATAATCTTATTTATCGCGGGGGGATGTCCGCCGTAAATGGGATTCGATGAGTAAAAGAGCACTTAACGCTTTGATGTCCACCCTGGGCCAGCCTCCCCTTTATTTGCGGGCTGTGTGCTAGTTATAAAGAAAGCGATTTGGTCATCTACTGTTTGGAAGAAGTCATATCTGTTGCCAAACTTTACTGAAGTATGTGGGAGTCGATTTCCCCGTGATTCGACCGCCGCCATACTAGTTTAATGCTTGTTTAAATTTTTGTGGTTAATCCAACTGTTTTGCAGAATCTTCTATAATATTTTCTCTCCTGTTACAAAAGGGACGTTTCGATCAATAATTTTTATGCGATTGTATGTTCTGAATAAGTCACTTACGCATGTTATTTACTACCACGATAAATTGTAACGTTGGTCCAATCATGACTGTACTATGGGCAAGAAACTTCCATGTTCTTCAACCTGGAACAGGATTTAGATTTTGAGCCGGAAAGTTTCCAACAGATTAATAATTTGACAGAAATTTTCTGTTAATGGTAGTTAAGGGGTACAACAAGATTGGTGTTCTAAGAACGTCAGTTGTCTAACTTTAATTATTAAAGTTACTAGGTCAATTCTTATTCTGCACTGACGTCCCGCATGGGGTGTATTGTGCATTTCCCCCTGCCAGCATCTATCCAAACCATCCCAGCCCCTTCATGTAGCGGAGCACTGCCTTGGGTCACTGGCACAGCTGTCCCAGTGTTGTCACATTTGTTGCTATGGATGGTTTGGAGACCGATTGCAGTTGATCCCGTGGTCGTTGTTCTTGTTCGTTCAATAGATAGTAGTTTCTCTTGTCTCTTCTGTGGCTGTGCAATATAGCTGCACGCGTTACACAGTTTCGTTTTCTTGCGTGCAACCCTAACATAGAGGGCTATCTGTGGCACTGATTTTGTGCAGGTGATAAGTGAAGTGATTGGACCGAGATAGAATACGAAATTTGCGTTGATTGGCGGTACCGAAAACCGCATTTTTTGTCTGAAATATTTTAGAAGGAAACGGTAACGCTTATCGCTCCCGCTTGTCACTATCCCCTCAGTGCTAGTATCACACGCGGTTGCCACAAATATTCCTTCTTTGATTACCGTCTGCCATTAGACTTATTTTTCCGCTAATACATGATTTAGGGCGGCTTATACGCGGTTATGTCTCATTATGGGATCTGGGGTATATTAGATTTGGGGTATTACAGTCCAGATGATCTTTATGGGCTCGTGGAAATATTATGCTTTGAAAATAACTACATCACTTACATTATAGAATATAACTAGAAAAAGATAGAATATTAAAAGAACAGAAACATAATATTTGTCTATTGGTATTATTTTTAGCTGTAATAAATTCATGTTTGACCGCCACCTCGCCTGATGGTAAGCGACGGTGTGGCTACGTGGTTAGAGATGAAGCACGTAAATCTAGACAACTTTGTCACACGATTACTATTTAATGGATTTTGATGCCGTTTTCTGTACTGTTTTTAGTAGCCATCGGCAATGTGAGGTGTTTGTTACAAAATCGATTGATTTAAATAGTTCCTGGCATTTTATGCGAAATTACGGGGTACTTGAATGAACATCGTAATTAGGTGGCGTGCTTTGGGCCTATTTCCAGCAATACACAAGAGTGAGTGTACTAATACTGGGCGGTAGGACTTTTCTGCAAAGTTCGTCTAGGTAGATACCAACGCTTTGCCAGATATTATGCCAAGCAGTAATGCGCAAGCATAACTGTGTGCCGGGTTGAAGGTAGCTGGACAAATGAGACTTTAAGACCTAATCTCATAGTCTAGTAATCTTATCTCAAGATGACGTGCGCAGTGCAGTGTCACGCGAAACTCCATCTATCTTTAGAGTTCCGAGTGCCACTGCAACTGATATGGGCAGCCGTGTCGCTTAACATCAGGCAAACGGTAAGCTCACCATGTTATTCTTTAACATAAAAAAACTGTGGGGTAGTGTAGTGTAAGGGTCACGTGCAAAGCCGGGGTGGGTAAAATATATTATAACGGATCGAAAATGCAAAACAGCTGTAAAGGTGTCACGTCAACTTGCTGATTGAAGCGCAACCAATAGCAAAGTAAGCAAAACCTTAGTAACATGGTATATAGAGTTGATATTACACCTAACAGTAAGATATTTTCTATATTACCATAGAAATAGATATCACGTATTTATATCAGACGAGCTTCTGCCCGCAGCTTCGTCCGTGGCGTGACCTATGGGAAAATAATTCAACCAACCATTTCACCCTCTTCAGGGTGGAATTTCGAAAAATCCTTTCTTAGCAGATGCCTACGCCATAACATCTACCTGCATGGAAAATTTCAGTCCGATCCGTCCAGTATTTTGGGCTGTGCGTTGATAGATCACTATGTGAGTCAGTCAATCAGTCAGTCTCCTTTGAGTTATATAATAGGTCTTTACCTATGAAATTGCCGTATTGCAATACAGACTTTTTCAAACAAAAAAAAGTTTTGATTGGCTATGAATTCTAAATTCAAATTCATTTTGTTTTAAAAATATGACATTCTATTTACAATATAAGTCTTTTGTTTATTGATTAACGTTGTATTTTCATTACATTTCAACATTTTTCCTCATAATGGATACTTTGAAATTTCGTGTAATTATGGAATATGAGTTCCGTCGTGGCACCAACGCGGCACAAACGACACGTAACATCAACGAAGTTTACGGAGAGAACTGTACAAACGAACGTACAACCCGTTATTGGTTTGCTCGGTTCCGTTCTGGGAATTTTGACTTGAAAAATGAACCTCGTGGTCGTCCGGAAACTTTGGTCACCAATGATGAATTAAAGGCGATTGTGGAAGCTGATGAATCTCAATCTACAGCTGAGCTGGCAGCAGCTTTTGATGTTAGCATCAAAACAATATTGGTCCATTTGCGACAGATTGGCAAGATAAAAAAGCTTGATAGATGGGTACCCCACGAACTTAACGATCGCCAGCGCAACGTACGCGTCGAGACTTGCCTTGCGCTGCTTAACAGGCACAGAAATGAAGGAATTTTGAACCGAATTGTTACGTGCGACGAAAAATGGATTCTTTTTGACAATCGAAAGCGCTCAGCAAGTTGGTTAGATCCTGGTTCGGTACCAAAGCAATGTGCAAAACGAAAAATGACCCCTAGAAAGGTGATGGTCACAGTTTGGTGGTCTAGTGCTGGTGTGATTCATCATAGATTTTTACAAAACGGCGAGAGCATTACTGCAGATGTGTACATTGAAGAACTGACCACAATGATGGCGAAACTCGCACGTCTGCAATCAGCTTTGGTCAATCGGTCGTCTCCACTGCTACTTTACGACAACGCGCGACCCCATACTGCACAACAGACCGTCTCTAAGCTGCATGAGTTGGGTTTGGAAGCTCTCCCTCATCCGCCATACTAACCAGATCTTGCGCCTACCGACTATTACTTTTTCCAAAATTTGGACAACTTTTTAGCGGGAAAAAAATTCAATTCCCGAGAGGCAGTACAAAACGCCTTTGAAGAGTTTGTTGTCTCCCGTCCTGCTGATTTTTTCAAGAAGGGCATCCATAAACTGCCACAGCGTTGGCAAAGATGCATTGATTGCAGGGGTGATTACTTTGAATAAAAGAAATAAATAAGTTCGAAAAAAAAAATACTTTAACATTTTCAAACAAAACGGCAATTTCATAGGTAAAGACCTAATATATTTGGATAGGTATAGTAAGTAAGCAAGCTGAGTGCACTACAAGTTTCCAGAATAAATAAATAAAATTATTATCAATGATCAAAAGATAATTAATTGTTGCTCAAAATATTCTCCGTCAGTGTAAACGCACTTTTACGAACACAAACGTACGAAAAATTTTGAAAACATTTATGCCACACCTTCATGATGACCTCGCCTTAGCTCGGCGGAGGAATGCTCATGAGAGGGTTTTTAGAAGGTTCGACAAACCCCCCACATACCCCCATCGCCATTCCCTTGGTGGTAGTAGTAAATGCAAAGGCACATGACAATCCCAATATTACGAATAATTAAAACACTTATTCAATCAGCCTCTTCGGTCGGGTGGCTCAGCAGATCGGCTTATAACCCGGAGGCGGAGAGTTCGATTCCCGCGGCAGGACAAATAATTGTGCACAGAAAAAAAAGCGCACATATTTGTTCTGAGTCTGGATGTTATGGGACCACGGTCTTCGTAGTTCCTAGAAACAGGAAATCCTAGTAAGGGTCCAAAATCTATGTATGTGATCGTTGGGTGTTATTATTATTATTGATAACGAGCTTCTGCCCACAGCTTCGCCCGTGGCGTGGTCTATGGGGCAATAATTCAACCACCCATTTCACTCTCTTAAAAATCCTTTCTTCGATCAGTCCAGTGGTTTGGACTGTGCGTTGATAGATCACTATGTCAGTCAGTCAGTCACCTTTGAGTTATATATATTTAGATTTCGATTTGCTGTTTCGATTCCTCTATACATATCCCCGTCTCAACCGAAGACGTCTGCCCAAGATAATTTGGTTTGAATTTAATTAAACACCAGCATCGATTCTTGACGTACCCTCTCCGCGCCCCCGATCGGAATGTGATTGGGGTCCGTCAGAGGTCCTTGTTAGTAGCTGTTTGTGTGATTGGGCAAGTTCTGATGTTATGCAGATTGTAAACGGTAGTTTACTGTTTTGGGCGTTTATTAGAGATAAATAAACTACACAATTTATGAATTACTAGCTTCGGCCCGCGGCTCCGCACGCGTGGCCTATAGGAAACGAAGAATTTTTTTGATAGATAATTCAACCGCCCATTTCACCCTCTTAGGGGTGGAATTTCGAAAAACCCTTTCTTAGTGAATACCTACACTTTACAAAGAACATACCCTCTAAAATTTCAAATCTCTAGGACCAGTGGTTTAGGCTGTACGTTGATATATAAGTCAGTCAGTCAGGACTTTGAATTTTATATGTAAAGATGGTGTTTAGAAAATGTCTGCGTAGTACCTACTTAATAAAGTCAAACTATTGTGTGATTAGTGAATGATGAAAGTACCAAGTAATATAAGTACCAGGTACTAAGATTCAGACTGCAGAAAGTTAATGGTTCATTCATGGGAAACTGTATACGCTTCTATAACGAATTTCCTGACGGTATCGGACAATTGTCAATGTGTAAATTTGCATTCGTCAACTTAAACCTAATGAAAAATGCCTATCACACTAATATTATAAAGACGAAAGTTTGTATGTGTTTATGTGTGTTTGTGTGTATGTTTTTTACTCCTTCACGCTCAAACTGCTGAATGGATTTGTATGAAAGTCAGTACCGAGATAGCTTATACACTGGATTAACATATAGACTACATTTTATCCCGGAAATGTGAATTTTTCCCGTGGGATGAGCAAATACTTAAAATACTTTTTATCCGCGGGTGAAACCGCGGGGCGCAACTAGTTATACAATAAATGATTATGTGTTAGACAAAAAAGCTTGGCCTGAATATTCCAAGCTTAATAGGCTTGCTATATATTATTTAACAATAAGCACTTTGTAATTTTATATGCTTAGTAAAATAACTTAATTTTAAGTAACTAATATAATTCTGACTTATAAAAGTGCTAAAAATAGCCTATTTGCATTAAATCTTTTGATTTTGATTTTGATGTGACGAGCTAGCCTGTTATTAAGTTCACCTAATGTTAAGCGACGTGGCTGCCCATAACAGAACAGTGTCACTCGGAAATCCAAAATATAAAGTTTCGCGTGACACTGCACTGCGAACATCATCCTGAGACATCAGCACAGTCTGGTAATAAGATTACCTAACTGTCAGATCAGATCATAAAATCTCATTTGCCTTGTAATTTCTTAATATTCCCTTAGCCGATTTTTACGGCAGCCACGGGAAGGGAACCGGGACCACACGAGATGAAATTTTTGATTATATTGTCGGAATACAAATATTTAACGATTAAAACGGGTAGATATAGAGACAGCGGTAGCATACACTTATTTTAGCTAAAAACTTATTAGTGGTTTAATTTTGTTTGAAGTTGTTTGAAAATGTATGCTAATAGTTCTATTCTATTCTAAGTTTTTTATATAAACAGTATGGAGTATTAGTTACCTCAAAGTTTCGATCAGGTTGTATTGACCGTGATATGAAGAAATATTTTAATGCGGTAAAGAAACAAAACAAACGAAGGCGTAAAAAAAGAAAATTTTGTAATTGAAGCGTAGCACCCGCCGAATTTTTCAAAGGTTCTTTCGCAAAATGCATTCAATATCAGGCTTCCATCGAATTTAAACTCTATCTTTTTGGTCATAACGTTGGAAATAGCTATTCGCGGTACGTTTCTTTGAAAGCGTCTGGTTTCTAGCTCAATTAATTTCTTCCAGGCATTCGTATTTTCAATATGGCGTCAAAGACTTGCACATACGACTTTATAATAACTTTTGAACATTGAATGTGCCGACTTGTTGTTATGAGAAATACACAGAAAACTCATTTTCTGTGAATTGAATTTTGTTATGTTTTACAATTACATTAATATAGAAATGTGTGACCAAAATAATGATATTTGTTTGGCACAACGAAAAAGCATTGCAATTCAACGGGGCATTGCCGAGAGCATGATGGGCACGCTACCTTAGAATTTACTTATTTGGAATGTCTATAGGTCATCGTAGTTAGTATATAGTCCAAAAGTTGTTTTTTATATTGTAGGCAGTGTTTCGTAGAAGTTGTAACATTATTGTAGTATTAAGTAAGTTAAAATAATGAAGCTGTTATTGCGATTAATATATAACATCGTTATAACTATTAAAATATTTTAATTTCTGTGACGTCTTATATACTTATTTGAATTCGATGTAGGATCGCATTAAGAATATAGCCAGAGGCTCCACTTCTTTTAAATGAAGAGGAAAATTTTAATTTCCTATCGCGTACTGACTAGGGATTGGATAAAACGACTTAACGTTTATCGATAAATCGGTTTTGAAGTAAAACTTTTTTACGCACGCTTGACTTGGGGAGTAAGCTGGCGAAGTGAACGGAAGTAGAAAGTTGTTAATTAACTTAGATTTACAAGATAACATATATAAAAAATTATATTATTATGTTGGTACTGTTGATCCGGTAAAATGACAATTTACAATTGTCAAGATGGCGAAATTAACATTAAACAAAGCAAAAACAAAGCTATACCGGCCGATAGATGAAGTTAAACTAAAAAAGTTTTGGTTCAGTCGTGTGGTCAAGCACACTCATTTTTTTACATATTAAAACTATTATCAAAAACTAATTATGAACTCGTACAATTTGTGCCCAGTAGATTCTGTTTTAGGCGGACTTGGTGCTTAACATCAGGTAAAGGACTAGCTCATCACGTAATTTAATAACATACAAAAAACTGCCTATATAACAGTAGAGTAGGTATATTTCAGGTTATATTTCTGCATCGTGCTAAACATCAATTCACGAGTCATATATATCAAAGCAACCAAATCGTTCATTCAGTATTTATCAATGACAGCATGCCAGTACTAAAAAAATCGATGAATGAACTAATAAATTGTCCATCATCAAACTAATCGAATAACACAAATATGGGGCAAGTTTGCTTAATTTTGACGATGATGTCAGCAGAGCAGCAGTAAGGACATTTCGATTTTGTGGACATTGACATTTGATGCACGAAAAATATTATATTGTGGAAAAGGAGGTTCCTAGCTGTACTTACAAGTAATACAATACCGTTACCGAATAATACAAAAGTTAAATCTCTGTTTAAAATTATAAAAAAAATAATTTATGTGAAAAAAATAATATATAGCATTCGAGATATTACAAAAAAAAATATGTGTGGGGCTTTGAAAGTTTCCAAAAACTGCCCAACACATTTTTCCATTTTTTTTTGCAGTCGCCAATAGTATTTCTAACTAAGTAACTTGTGACATATAGTTCATGGAAAGCGTTCGGTGACGATGTCACGAGTTCCTTGATTTTTGTCCAAAAAGTGCTCAACGCGCCTAAAGAAGGTTTCACTTTTTTTTAAGTTAAAGAATGCCGTGACGAGCTAACCGTTCGCATGATGCTAAGCGACACGGCAGCCCATATCAGTGGCAGGTTCACTTGGAAAACTAAATTATAAAGTTTCGCGTGACCCCGTACTGCGCACAGGCACTTCAACAATTTGTTAACAATATAGGATTATTTACACATTACACACTTTAAATGTAAAAGAGTTGCTATAGTTAGTCAAGTTATTTACAATATTTATCGTCAAAAGAGTGGTATTGAATAGTGTAATTGACTTGTGGACGTTTTGTTGACTTGCCACTGGGTGGCGTTGTATCGGCTGTGATGGCCGAAACTTGTTCCGTCGTCTCTTTAAAAAGGGCAGAATGTTCAGTTAGTTCAATTGGTCTTCGGCAGCGGAGTGAATATCACGAAACTATTGCCGATATACTGTGAAACAGGAAACAAATCTGGAGGTGGTTTGTTAATTGTGCTGCAAATGTCTATGAAGTTAATATAATAAATTTTAGCCAACCATTAACAAAGTTACTACCAATCAGCCCTTACTGCGTGTATGTTGCGATGATGTCACCGAATCACACCGGCGTCGAAGAGAATTGATTGAACTGTATTGCAGCAATTTGTGCATATTGCTACATAGTGATCTGATAGTGTCATCGCTCCATTGGCTCACCCGATCAATTGATCTATGTAACCGTTTGAAATTTGATGAGTGAGATCATCAGATCAATGTTGATGTTGCTATTTTGACCTATTACCTCACACATATTGGCAAATAGTTGCGACCCGCGGTTTGACCCGCGGATGAAAAGTATTTTAATTATTTGCTCATCCCACGAGAAAATTTCACTTTTCCGGGATCATTCAAATTCAAATTCAAAAGATTTATTGCAAATAGGCTAATTTTAGCACTTTTACAAGTCAAAATTATATTGGGTACTTAAAATTAAGTTATTTCACTGAGCATATAAAATTACAAAGTGCTTATTGTCAAATAATATATAGCAAGCCCATTACAATATATGAGTTTGAAAAAAAAAAGCAGTTCTCTTTCTCACTACTGGTGCAAGCAATCCGGCACAATGCAGAATTGAAAACTTTGATCCGAAGCTTCGATTACAACTGTAAAGAAGAAGCTACAAGAAACTTTAGTGATGTATTTTTTTTTCTTTCTCCTGTCTTTTACAATGTATATAATTCATTACAGTAGCCTATATCTCAATCCAATGTATAAGCTATCTTGGTACCGAATTTCATCCAAATCCATTCAGCCGTTTGAGCGTGAAGGAGTAACAAACATACACACATACAAACTTTCGCCTTTATAATATTAGTGTGATAATATACAAATTTACAACGAAGAAGCATTGCCTACTGGTATTGGGCTGGAGCTGGATTGTCTACATGTCATCGCGGCTAGTATATCTCTTAAGTGTCGCCCTGAATACAGTCAAAATATATTTAGTAGTAGTTAATATATTGTTGTGTTGTTAGGTTAGTTGAAAGAATAAAGGCTTATGTGACCTTAAATTTAAGTAGAAAAATCGATGACGTTAAATTCAATGTACCTACTAAAATCATGATAATTATAGATCTAACGGACCCATAACAGCAAATGAACGGGAAATGAGAAACATGATTTTATAATATAAAATAAAGCCACCAGTGGTATATAATGACCACATTTTTTGTTTAATAAAAATATAACTTTTTATTTACTTAAATTTTTATTTATTTTTATTTCTTAGGTATCGTTAAGTTTTTAAGGTATAATTTAGTTTTTAATTAACGGTTATATTGTAACTGTTTTATTGTATGCGGTGAAAAAGCCATAACGATTTTTCGAAATTTCTACGTATCGATATAATTTATCGATGAAATCTGAACTCTACTCCTATCTTCGTTAAAAGTTATTACTGTTTAAACCGAGTACGCTTAGCAGTTCTAATATATTTAGAATATTGAAGATTTATATCGAATTTAATTCACTAGGACGCTCGTGTCGATAGATGGTATGATTTAGAAAATTGAAAATAAAAGTAGATGTGAAAGTAATTAAAAGCAAATAAAAATATAACATATTATAATAGACTAATATAATATTATACAGGCGAAAGTTTGTATGTGTGTATGTTTGTTATTCCTTCACGCTCAAATGGCTAAATGGATTTAGATGAAATTCGGTACCAAGATAGCTTATATATTGGATTAACATATAAGCTACATTTAATCCCGGAAAAACGAAATTTTCCCGTGGAATGAGTAAATAATTAATATACTTTTTTCCGTGGGTGAAATCGTGGGGCGTATTTATCTACTATAAATAAACCAGAATGTAATAAGAAAAAACTTAATCTAACAAACCAATACCAGGCAACCTGCCCAATATGCTGGCAGCATTGCCACGTTGAATGGCAATGCTCAATCTTTGGTCTTTTGGCGAGCATTTTGTCTCGGGAAGATGTGATGTGTGGCGTCATGGTGTCGACGAAAGTAGCGTCCCACACTAAAGACCGTCCCGTCTTCCAGGGAACCAGAGTAATTCCGTCAGGTCTTTTACCATCGTCACGTATGAGACCATTCGGTTCGAGAATGGCTGCAACATTGGCGGTGGTAAGAGCCTGATGTATTTTAATTCATTACCTTAAATCTTCTAGATGACTTATATAAACCTTTTTGAAATTTTCATAAGGACTTAAATAACTGTTAATGGAAAGTAAAGAAAAATACATCGTATCGTCCCTTAATTTTTGTAAAAATTTAATGAAATATCGATTCTCAAATCGCGTTACGCCTTAGGTGCTATCTTTTAAGTGTCCCCATGAATCTCACAGACTCTGCAAAACAGTAAGGATACTGCAAACATTTTCAACCTAGCATAAACATGACAATTTCTGGTTTAAGAACTTTATTTCTCAAAAGAATACTATTCACTTATATGAGAAATACATGATATGAAACTAATTTATAATTTATCGTATACTTAAAACTAATTGTATCTACTTGACACTAAAAACAATAATATGTAGCATCACATATAGAAACAGACAGTATCTATAGAATCTAACATTTTCAAAAATGACATAACCAACCATCTTAGATCCATAGTGAACTAAACCAAATCAATAAAGCGCATATTTGATTTTGTAAACAATATTAAAGAATACAAACAGGTAAACAATTGAATTGAGAAATTGAATTAGATCTTTGCTTTAAAATAATCCAAAACATATTAATGTATTGTAGTAAATATCAGATTACCAACGTAAAGTTAGACAACTAATAAATCCCATAATTGAGTAGCTATTGGATTTTTAAACAGTATTAATACAAAACACCGTTTAGGTACTTATATATCTATATAAAGATACTTATGTATAAACAGTTTGTTTACAAATCACCCTGGAATCGGTTTACACAAATTAGACGTGATTTGTCGTATAAGTAGCTATGCCCAGGTACCTTTTCTGGAACCACAAATATGATCGTTTTAGGTTTATCCTATAGATGTGTATCCTACGCATATGATAGCTTGGACACCGCTTCAGTTTTATAATACAGTGATTAGTTATTTTATAGCAAGTCTACAGTATGTACTTTAGGAAAGTAAGTTATGTAGATAACTCGTTATTGGTCTTCGCAGTAGTACTTAACACAAGTATAAATACTATAAAAACAATAGACGCCATTAACACTTAATAAGATAAGCCTTGAATTCACTACGAGTAGACATAAAAACTCATTTGCCTGTTTTGATACATATTTAAACAATTAATTTAAATAGTTAGTTAGTATTTAAATAATAGTAGTTTTTTATATATATTTATAACTGTAAAAACGACTAAACGAAAAGAAAATAAACGCATATAAACAACTATTTCTTACTATCCTTATTAGGGTATGAATGTAAGTATAAATTATTATTGAAGGTAGCAGAGCGCAGCCGTCAGTCAGTGATACGCTGCGCGGTGCGCGGTATAGGGGACTGATTACGTATCGCATTCGCCTCGAGGCCTGATAGCAATCGAATTACTATGAAAGAGTTTAATGATTTTTCATAAAATAATATTTTAGTTTCTTTTTGTACAGTGTGAATGATTGTATGCTTTTTATATCTTTAGGTAATTTATTATAAATATCGGCACCTTCGTATTGGATTGTTTTCTGGCCATATTGTTTTGTTCGAGGTTTTATTAGTGAAATATTGTTTGCGCTTCTCATCGATCGAGTTTGAAATTGGGATTTTTTTGTAAACGTTATTTGTGTGTGTATACCTTTTGAAAGTATCTTTCTTATGAGTATGCATGTATTATATTTGTATATTTGTGAAAGAGTCATCAATTTAGTTTTATCATATATAACAGTTGTAGGAGTCAAATAATTAAAGTGGAATAGCAGTTTTATTAATTTGTTTTGCATTGTTTGTAATTTTTGGATGTTACTCTTGGCTGCTGTACCCCACACTTCAATGAGATATGTAATTTGTGATTTTATAAGGGAGTTGTAGATCGTATACCTAACGGATTTAGGGAAACACCGTACAATGCCTCGGAGGACACCCAACAAGCTTGACATCTTTGAAGAAATTGTATTTATATGTGGTTTCCAAGTTAGATTACAATCTAAGGTGAGTCCAAGATATTTCTCTGTTTCTACTTTGGTGAGGTATTCGTTATTTATGTGTAGTGGCGTAAAATCTGGAATTTTTTTATTTTTAGCTTTGAAAATCATATAGTGTGTTTTAGTCACATTTATGGTCAGTAAGTTATACTGAAACCAGATATTCAGAGTATTTAGGTCGTTTTGCGCCTGGTTAAGGACATCGTGTATTTCTTTTCCAAAATAAAAAAGACACGTGTCATCGGCGTATAGAGTGATATCCCCAGTAAGACCAAGGTCACGTATATTATTTATGTACACTAAAAATAGCAGAGGCCCCAGAATAGATCCCTGTGGGACTCCGAAAGTGATTGACTCAGGTATACTCTGGGTATTACCGATTTTAACAACCTGACTTCTTTTCGAAAGATATGACTTTAAAATTTTATGAGCAGTTTCTTTGATCCCAATAGCGTATAGTTTTTGCAGTAATAGTTCGTGGCTTATCGTGTCAAAGGCTTTTTTAAGATCTATAAAAACTCCAAGAGCAACTTGTTTATGATCTATTTTATTTTTCAGATTTGTTATAAGATCTACGCAAGCCGAGAGTGTATTTGATTGAGAACGAAAGCCATACTGTTTATTGTAAAGGTAGTCGATTGTTTTAAGGTATCTATCGATTCGGTTGTATATGATTTTTTCAAATACTTTGGAGATAACAGGGAGAACGGAAATAGGGCGATAGTTACCTGGGTCGTTTTTCTTACCAGACTTAAAAATTGGGGTAACTTTTGCAATTTTTAAAGAATCAGGAAAATATCCACATTCAAGGCAGTGATTGATACAAGAAGTTAATTTAACTAGTATCAGACTCTTCACACTTTTTAAAGCTTTGCACGAGATTGACTTACGTTTTCTCCTTAGGATTGTTCAATAAATTATGTACCACTGTGTAATACATATTTGTGCTAAAGAATTCAATTGGGTATTAAACTAATCATAGCATCAGGTGAACAGAATGCTGGCTTTTATTTATCATAAAAAATTAGCGTTGCCTTTCAACGTGGTAATGCTTCCAGCATTCTGGGTACTGTTTCCTCCACCAAGGGTTATTATAAAATTTCTAGTTGTACTTATTTTAAATTCTTGGTTTATTTATCTATTTTTCTATCTATAGTTAGGTTTTTAAGTCTAGCTTGAATTGGTATTATGTTAAATAGTAATAATAATGCCGAATGATCACATACCCGTTCATTTACCCGTAGATTCCGGACCCTAACTAGGACTCCCTGTGTCTAGAGACCTAAGAACTACGAGGACCATGGTTCCACGACACGGTCTGGATGACAACATTTACCTGGTTCCCATGATACAAGCTTTGCTTAGTTTGGGGCTAGACGGCGCTGTGGGAAATGTCCATAAATATTATTAAATATTATTATTATTATTCAGTTTAGCTATCCATTTCATTAGGTGTAATGATAACGGTCGTGATTATTGTAGTAATAACACCTCAAAGAGGTTTAATCAATCCTATCTAACAATGTCTTTACTCTATGCAACCTAGCAACCGATGTTGTTGATGTCACCTATGTCATTCTTATGTAAATAAATAAAACGAGCTACCAAGCTATTATGCAGCAAACATTGTTTTATAATTTTTCAATGTGGTCTATATCACAATTATAGCCAAATAATCAACTAAATTTAATCACGTCTGAGATTTGAGACTGCTAGAGGTTTTACTTTCATGCTGGGTTTTAAACAGCCATGAGATAGACTTTCAAAACAGTGGCTAAGCTCCCTAAGACAAAAAAATGTATTTAAGTAATCTCTCTCAACAAGATGTCCATACTGCAGCAATATATTATACTGTGCTCTATCGAGTCTACTTGATTGCCCTACTTCATTTGATATTTATTTTTAATTAGGAAAAAAGCAACAGTACTAGACACTCCTAATTATTTTCTGGCTTATCTTAACAGATGATTTATTCAAAGCTTTCCCGGTTTTTACGGGACTTTTTCTTCAACGGTTTTTATTCAATTTATGGACAGATAGCCAGGGGCTGCGCTGTGGCTGATTAATTAATTAATAAATCATTTGATAAACATTCTTTTCGGTTCGGAAAAATAAGATCAAAAGCGGCTTCCTTTCAAGCTGGATATGATAGAATAATATACTCTTTGAACAACAAAATAGTGAACAATGAGTGTGTTTTATGTTATGGTATATACCAATGAATCAAAATATCAGTCAATCAATCGATATCAACAAAAGGCTTTGCCCTGATTGATAAACAACGCACATCATATTTGACTGCCTCTGTAGTGTGGTGGTTTAGCAGGGTGGCTCATAACCCGGAGGCGGAGGGTTCGACTCCCGAGGCAGGACAAGTATTTAAGCACAGAAAAAAAAGCGCAAATACCTGTTTTGAGCCTGGGTGTTGTGGGACAATGGTCCTCGTAGTTCCTGGGTCCTAGACACAGGGAATTCTAGTTAGGGTCCAGGATCTATGTATGTGATAGTTGGGAGTTATTATTATTATTATATACTGCTGGAGTGTAAGTGGTACACTCCACCAGTCAGACCAATTAAAAAAATACAAGTGTGCTTTAGACCACACGACTGAAGTTAAACTTCTTTAGCTCCATCTATCGGCCGGTATAACTTTGTTTTTACTTTGTTTAATGTTAATGTCGCCATCTTGACAATTGTAAATTTTCATTTTACCGGACTTTTTTACTAGGTGGTAAGACTTTGTTGCAAAGTTCTTCTAGGTAGGTACCACCGCATTGCCAGTTATTCTGTCGGCAAGCAGTAGTGTGCAAACACTACTGTGTTCCGGTTTGAAAGGCACTGTAGCTAGTGAAATTACTGGGCAATTGAGACTTTATGATCTGATCTCACAGTCGAGTAATCTTATTGCCGGACTGTGTTGATGTCTCAGGATGATGTGCGCAGTGCAGTGTCGCTTGTAACTCTATGTTTTAGGGTTCCGAGTGACACTGTTCTGTTATGGGCGGCCGTGGCGCTTAACATCAGGTGAACGACTAGCTCGTCACATCATTCAATAACATAAAAAAAAAAACATACCAACATAATAATACAAATTTTAAGTAATTTTCACTTTTTTTTATTTTGATAATGTAGATAGACCTACGTTAACCAATAACTTTCAACTTCATCCGCCTCCTCACGCATTCACCAACTTACTCCCCAAGTCAAACGTGCGTAAAGAAGTTTTACTTACATAACATGCTTGCGAGACCGCAGGGTTCCTGTCAAAAGCCTGAAGACGTCCACTGCTGCATAGATCTCTGCCACAGAACGCCACTTCGAACGGCCGATACTTCATGTCACCACCAGCTCCCGCGGATTTGACCAGACGGGGTTCTCATTCAATTTATAAATAACGAGCTTCTGCCCGCAGCTTCGCCTGCGGCGTGGTCTATGGGAAAATAATTCAACCACCCATTTCACCTTCTTAAGGGTGGAATTTCAAAAACTCCTTTCTTAGCGGATGCCTACGTCATAACATCTACTTGCATGCTAAATTGTAGCCCGATCCGTCCAGTGGTTTAGGCTGTGCGTTGATAGATCACTATGTGAGTCAGTCAGTCAGTCACCTTTGAGTTATATATATTTAGAAGATAAATAATTATGACTCGTCTATTTGAAAGAAGAAAACAAAGTATGCTGGCAGTCTTTGGGGACTGCTGATAGAAGTGAAAACTAAGTAACTTGTATAGCTCATGGAAAGCGTTCGGTGACGATGACGCGAGTTTCACGCTTTTAGATCACCCAAAAAGTACACATGTATACAATAAATATAGCTCATGGAAAGCGTTCGGTGATGATGACGTGAGTTCCATGATTTAAGTTCACCCAAAAAGTTCTCACCGCGCCTAAAGACGTTTTCAAAAAATATAGTGCAGATTATGGTTTCCTAATGTAATAGCAATAATCACGGAACACAAACACGCGGGTCGCACCGATATGCAGGCGTTAATTAAAACGACAAAACAAAATAACCGTTGACTTCAGTTGCAGTCAAAATTCACACTATTCCAATGCGAGAATTAATTAAATACTGCCTGGTTACACACATTTAGGTTTGAACTGGATGTGGCATGAATCCTGGTATGTGTGGAGCTCTCCAGATTTAGATTTATTTATTTATTTAAGACTAGCTGCGCCCCACGGTTACACCTACAGATAAAAAGTAGCTTTTATGTTAAATCACTGTATAAGCTATCTATGTTCCAAATTTCATCCAAATCCGTCTAGCTGTTTGAGCGTGTGGGAATAACAAACATCAATACCCTTTTGCGTTTATAATATTAGTAAGATAGTAGGATTCATAGCTCCTTATAAGTTCCAATGTAATGCATTTACATGCCATTTTTGCCCGACTACGGCGAAGCAAAGGGAAAGATTATGATTTTGACTACTATGTATGTATGTGCGTATGTATGTATGTTCATCTGTTCCATTCTAACTTGTAAACTACTTATCATAATTTGTGTCGTTGTCGTATGGTTCCATAGAATTAAAAATTGTGCTTTTAAAAAAAGACTGTGCTTTAGACCACACGACTGAAGTAATACTTTTTTAGCTCCATCTATCGGCCGGTATAACTTTGTTTTTGCTTTGTTTAAAGTTAATATCGCCATCTTGAGAATTGTAAATTGTCATTTTACTGGACATGCCAACATAATAATACGAAATCAACTTCCAACAAACTTTGTTATGTTGACAATGGAGATCTACGTTAAACCAAACAATTTCAACTCCCATTCGCCTCGTCACGCATTCACCAGCTTACTCCTCAAGTCAAGACCAATGTATTGTATATGTGACACATTTGTCTGATAATTTATTTTTACTGTAAATTATTGTATTTAAAATATTGTTAACTATAGTAAATGAGACTCAGATGTTAAACATTGGTTTTACTTAAAAAAGGCGTTGAACTGGTTGTCCTTTTAACAAAAAGTTGGTAACGAGGGTATGATAATTATAATTTCTTAGGTTATTCAACAATAAAATATAATTTAATTTCTTAAAATATAAAAATTATAATTTCTTTTATTTTGAAAGAACTAATTGGAAACCGTTTTTACATAAAACAATAAAAAGGGAACTTAATCAAACAAACCACTACCAGTAGGCAACGTGCCCAATATGCTGGCAGCATTGCCACGTTGAATGGCAATGCTCAATCTTTGGCCGAAGTAGAGGCCAGCATTTTGGTCACGTGTGGCAATTTTTTTTAAATTTCTTTATTTTTTTAGACCAAACCAAATTAAAAAAATACAATCAAAAAACCAAATTAATCATATCCAGTAACGCTTACGTGTTTGCCGTACCACGGTAGACAGTGTGGGCTATAAATTGAGCGGCGCTGTCAATTGCACACGGCCACCAATAGTTGCGGTCGCGGGCCGGCTGTTGGGCGCTGCTGCACGCTACAATTTTGTCACCAATTTTTGCGATCGGAAATATACATTGTTTTATTTTTAACAATTTATTTTATATCGGTTGTTTAAAAGTTTGTGAAAGCTATAAAGAGCAATATTAACCCATTGGTAATATGCCTATGATATTTAATGACAAAATACCAGCTTTTATGTAGAATATATTTTCGCCCCCCACTCTCAAGCCTCGGTGGCGCAGTAGGCAGCGCGTAAGTCTCATAATCTTAAGGTCGTGAGTTCAATCCTCACCCGGGGCATTACCTTTTTGCTATGTTATTTTAGAGTTTTCGTCTTTAACTTTTCATACCGATTATTATTATATTATTTTTATGTATAATTTACAGCTTTACTGTTGTTTTTTTTAATTGGCCCATGAAAATCCTGGAATAACTGCAGTCGTTGACGAATATGCCTATAATCCAATAAAGTTTTCATTTACACGATTTGCCACAAGAAGTTATTTTGTAGTGATTTTAATTCTTATTGATTCGGAATTGTAATCAAAAGGAAGACGATACGACACTGTAACAATGAGCTCGAACTACAAAAAAATCCATAGTATAATTTTTTTCTAAGTAGCATAAAAATAAGGCACAGGGGAATCATAACTAACAGGTTATTTCGAGTTAAATAAATCATATTACGTATCTTTATTTCCTTAAAAATAATACAATCTAGTTTTTTTGTGTTAAGGAGTGACGAGCTAGCCGTTCGCCTGATGTTAAACGACACGGCTGCCCATATCAGCTGCAGTGTCACTCGGAACTCTAAAGTATAGAGCTTCGCGTGACACTGCACTACGCACGTCATCCAGAGACATGAGCACAATCTAGTTATAAGATTACCAAACTGTGAGATCAGATCATAAAGTCTCATTTGCCCAGTAATTTCACTAGCTACAGTGCCCTTCAAACCGGAACACAGCAGTGCTTGCGCACTACTGCTTGGCGGCAGAATAACTGGCAAAGCGGTGGTACCTACCTAAACGAACTTTGCAGTAAAGTCCTACCACCTAGTAGTAGTTTTTAAGGCTATTGGAGGTAACCGGTAATTTTTAGGCAAGCATGCTCTATTCATCCGTGTCATAACGTAAATAAATGGCGTGTATTTGAGCATTCTGTCAATGGTAAGTACCATTGACACAGTGCTCAAATACACGCCAATCACAGATAAAAAAGAGTACCAATAGAACCTTTTCTGTTTTTTTTTTTTTGGCTCCAATTGGTCTTTACCTATGAAATTGCCGTTTTGTTTGAAAAAAGTTAAATAATTTTTTTTTCGAACTTATTTATTTCTTTTATTCAAAGTAATCACCCCTGCAATCAATGCATCTTTGCCAACGCTGTGGCAGTTTATGGGTGCCCTTCTTGAAAAAATCAGCAGGACGGGAGACAACAAACTCTTCAAAGGCGTTTTGTACTGCCTCTCGGGAATTGAATTTTTTTCCCGCTAAAAAGTTGTCCAAATTTTGGAAAAAGTAATAGTCGGTAGGCGCAAGATCTGGTGAGTATGGCAGATGAGGAAGAGCTTCCAAACCCAACTCATGCAGCTTAGAGACGGTCTGTTGTGCAGTATGGGGTCGCGCGTTGTCGTGAAGTAGCAGTGGAGACGACCGATTGACCAAAGCTGGTTGCAGACGTGCGAGTTTCGCCATCATTGTGGTCAGTTCTTCAATGTACACATCTGCAGTAATGCTCTCGCCGTTTTGTAAAAAGCTATGATGAATCACACCAGCACTAGACCACCAAACTGTGACCATCACCTTTCTAGGGGTCATTTTTCGTTTTGCACGTTGCTTTGGTACCGAACCAGGATCTAACCAACTTGCTGAGCGCTTTCGATTGTCAAAAAGAATCCATTTTTCGTCGCACGTAACAATTCGGTTCAAAATTCCTTCATTTTTGTGCCTGTTAAGCAGCGCAAGGCAAGTCTCGACGCGTACGTTGCGCTGGCGATCGTTAAGTTCGTGGGGCACCCATCTATCAAGCTTTTTTATCTTGCCAATCTGTCGCAAATGGACCAATATTGTTTTGATGCTAACATCAAAAGCTGCTGCCAGCTCAGCTGTAGATTGAGATTCATCAGCTTCCACAATCGCCTTTAATTCATCATTGTTGACCAAAGTTTCCGGACGACCACGAGGTTCATTTTTCAAGTCAAAATTCCCAGAATGGAACCGAGCAAACCAATAACGGGTTGTACGTTCGTTTGTACAGTTCTCTCCGTAAACGTCGTTGATGTTACGTGTCGTTTGTGCCGCGTTGGTGCCACGACGGAACTCATATTCCATAATTACACAAAATTTCAAAGTATCCATTATGAGGAAAAATGTTGAAATGTAATGAAAATACAACGCTAATCAATAAACAAAAGACTTATATTGTAAATAGAATGTCATATTTTTAAAACAAAATTAATTTGAATTTAGAATTCATAGCCAATCAAAACTTTTTTTTTGTTTGAAAAAGTCTGTACTGCAATACGGCAATTTCATAGGTAAAGACCTATTATATGTATGTGTCAAGTCGGGTCACAGTTCAAGTCATCAAGTCAAGTCTAGTCTAGTTAAGACATACTCCTAGTAAAGTGGTGGCAACTTTACCAGAAGCTTCTATGGAGTTTTGGAAACAACACGAAAAGAAACGTTTTACCATCATTATACCACTTTCCCACACTTGTGTCTGTAATCCACTTAACGAATAAAATGCCACCAAAATTATGAACTAACATTGAAAATAACACATGTTTTGCAAAATAATACCATGCGGTGACGCGATCTTCTTCGTTTTCCCGTCAAAACTCGTTCCATTACTTACTCGTAGTATGGTACAGTGCGTATTTTCTAAAAAAAAACGCGTGATGTTAGACCACACGACTGAAGTAAAACTTCTTCAGCCTTATTAATAAACGGGTATTGGTCTCGGATTAGTTGCTTCAGCTTTTGTCCTTTTTTGGCTACTGGAATATTTTATCTCTGTTATGTTGACAATGGAGATCTACGTGAACCAACTTCAACTTCCGTTCGCTTCGCATTCACCAACTTACTCCCTAAGACAAGCGTGCGTATAGAAGTTTTACTTCAAAAATGCTGAATTTAAAATAGTCATTTCTAGCAACCCTATCTTTTGTTCTCACCGATCGAATTGTTACCAATTGATATCATACGAGACGACTATAGCCATAACATTGATGTGGAGGTCAAACACAGCAACAATATTGCGTAATTATCTTCAATTGATGTGAGAATGACCGAATTTTCGGTCAATCAACAACTCATCACAACAACACATCATCCATATATTCAAACTTACGCGTTTATAGTATGGGAAGTAGATAGATTAATTTACATACAAAGACTCCAATAATATAGTAAGACCATACAGTCAATATGTACAATATACCCCACTTGACCCCATGATTTCATCCCAATCGTGTCAAGTGGTGGGTCAAATGTGACCCACCAATCGATCCCGTGCAGGCGCCGGCGACCGCTCATGATCACCTCTATTTATAGACTACTCTATAACTCGGCCAGTGATCAGTTACTGACTTCTATTTATAGATTACCCATCAGTGGTCACGTGAGAGGCTCGTGTCGACCATTGGATCCAACCTATTTATAGATTACCCATCAGTGGTCACGTGAGAGGCTCGTGTCGACCATTGGATCCAACCTATTTATAGATTACCCATCAGTGGTCACGTGAGAGGCTCGTGTCGACCATTGGATCCAACCTATTTATAGATTACCCATCAGTGGTCACGTGAGAGGCTCGTGTCGACCATTGGATCCAACCTATTTATAGATTACCCATCAGTGGTCACGTGAGAGGCTCGTGTCGACCATTGGATCCAACCTATTTATAGATTACCCATCAGTGGTCACGTGAGAGGCTCGTGTCGACCATTGGATCCAACCTATTTATAGATTACCCAGCAGTGGTCACGTGAGAGGCTCGTGTCGACCATTGGATCCAACCACTGCACCCTTTTTACACGCTTTATATTAGTTTCACTTGTATGTTTGTGTGTTTGTAACCGACTCATTTGGGCGCGATTATGATCCACTTTAAACGGCCATATTTCATTCAAATTTTGTAGATTTATCGAGGAACGAAGACATTGCACTAATTTTATAAAAAAAAAAAATAGTTTAAAAACTAAACAACATAACTATGTAGAAAACCAAACTATAAAATATAAATAAATTTTATTAAATTTGAGTTAAGAATTGTGTATTTTTTTTAATAAATATAAATTAATAAAAAATAAATAAGAAAAAGATGTATTTTATGTGAAAACAGGCGTGGGGTGCTTTTTAGTTATTGAAATGACAATCCTTCCATTCATGACTGTGTGTCAATAAAGTATTTATAACTATTGACAAAGCACCACACGCTTTTAAAAAAAAATACATTTATTCTTATTTACACTATTATTAAATTATGTATATTAAAAAATACACAATTCTTAATTCAAATTTATTAAAATTTATTTTCTATTTTTTAGTTTGGTTTTCTATATAAAGCGTGTTTTATTATTGTTAAAGGCTTTCAGTATTAGCTGGTATTTTATGAAAATTATAAAGAAATCGATTCCACATTCATACGTACTGTAAACTTAGATATTTGCAGCACAATTAATAAACAACCTCTGAATACGTTTCAAAACCATTATAAAGAAATAAGACTTTATATGTTATTTTAGACTAGCAAGAAATAAAGAGTTCACACACATAGTATATATATTATATAGTATTTGTGTGTATATATTATATATATATATATATATATTGTAGTATTACTATTCATTTATATCTGTATTTTATTAAATTTGTAAACCTATGTATATTTGTACCTTAATAGTTATATTGTTGTTATCTTTTTATTTTAATTTATATAATGTTCAAAAATTATGCTCATTTACTTATGTGCACGCCTAATCTAATTGTTTCTCTGCACGCCTTGGTTGACTGGTAGAAAATGCTGTTAGTATTAAATCCTCCTGTGTACTTTTTCTGTGAATAAAGTGATAAATATAAATAGTATATATATTTTTTTTTATATATATAAATAATAACATATTGTGTTTGTATTACGGACTTACTGGCGGAATTTAGGAATAAGAATAATAGTGTTGATTTATATTTAATTATAGGTGACTAGGGTTTTAGGCATTTCAAACACAATGTAAAAATTGTTATTGAATAAATGAATTATGAATTATGAATAAATATATAATAATACAGTATAGTCCAAATGTTTTTTTTTTGTAGTAGTATTAGCAGTAGTGTTCAGTATTAGTTATTATATCATTGTAGTATTTAGAAAATAAAGGCAATTTGCCGTAAAAAAAAAAAGATCTATTATAAAAAATTAAAACATTTGTGAGCGCGCGTGAAATCATGGAAACATTGTGTTGCGTAATTTTATTTCCTATGTTCTATTTATTGTAGTACTGCATCGTAGTCTATTAAAAATAAAACAATTTAAAAAACAAATTTCTTAGTGATGACATTTCTTTATCGGCCAAATATAAATTATAAAATTCCTAAAACACTTTTAATTTACCGGCCATCTTTCGCTATCTTCTTTCAATATATTATCTTTCTCCTTTTATTCCCATTATGGCGTATCTCGGTGGCAAAGATAGGGGTGGTTTTAATTTAAAATATCTTAAAAGTTATAGATTTATGGTTAGTCCCCGACTTTTAATTACTAACTTTCGTGTTTTCGAGATTGGTAAAGTTTCGACTGTAAATATCCGATGTTTTCGGATCGGGAAATTAAAATAGACCAAAAAGGAGTAGGAATTAAATGACTTTTTTTTCGATTTATTTATGCTTATTTTGGTTACGGTGCGTCTAATATTATTTATTCTATGATCAGATGGCGCTGTGTGACATGTCCGAAATATTACTTTGTTTTTTTTTTAGGTGGTAGGACTTTTCTGCATAGTTCGTCTAGGTAGATAAGCTTTGCCAGTTATTCTGCCGCCAAGCCGTAGTTCTCAAGCAACACTGTGTTCCGGTTTGAAGCTTTGTTTTTAGTTAAATTACTGGGCAAATTAGACTTTACGACCTAATCTCACAGTCTAGTACCTAATCTTATTAGTACTTATACTTATTAGTACCTCTATACAGGATGACGTGCGCAGTGCAATGTCATGCGAAACTATACTTTATAGTTCCGAGTGACACTGCAACTGATATGGGCACCCGTGTCGCTTAACATCACGCGAAGGACTAGCTCGTTATGTCATTACTTAACATAATATGTTACGTAATTAGATTTTGTATTTTATAAGACAGTATAAGATTTGATATTTATACATATAAAATTCAAAGTCCTGACTGACTGACTGACAGACTTATATATCAATGCACAGCCTAAACCGCTGGCCCTAGAGACTTGAAGTTTGAAGGGTGTATTCTTTGTAAAATATAACTATCCATTAAGAAAGGGTTCTTCGAAATTCCACCCTTAAGAGGGTGAAATGGGTGGTTGAATTATCTATGCAAAATTGTCTTCTTCGTTTCCTATAGGCCACGCAGGCGAAGCCGCGGGCAGAAGCTCATATTATATAAAATTAAATGTTACAAAAGGTATATTTCATGATTTTTTTAAATTGACGAGAAAATCAATCATTCCTTTCTATATTACCGTGTATTTCGAAATAAAGTACACATGTACCTACTAATCACATTATAACACTAATATTATAAAGGCGAAAGTTTGTATGTGTGTATGTTTGTTACTCCTTCAGGCTCAAACGGCTGAATGGATTTGGATGAATTCGGTACCAAGATAGCTTATACACTGGATTAACATATAGGCTACATTTTATCCCGGAAAAATGATATATTCCTGTGGGATGAGCAAATAATTAAAATACTTTTTAACCGCGGGTAAAACCGTGGGGCGCAACTAGTTCTAAAATAAAAAATACTTTATATTCTACTACTTCTCGTTATCGTAAGTAGGTATATATTTAGATTTTCGCTAACGCCGAAACTTGTCACGAAAATCGTTCACTTAAAAACGAATCTTAATAGTCTTTAATTAAAATATGTTTGATAACCTAAGTGCGTAATTATTTCATTGTTTGAAATAATTAAGCGTTTACTCAGTACAGCTAAATTCAAAATTATCATAGATATATTGCCTTTTGCGACTGTTGGATGATAATATTCTTTTTGGAACCGGTTCTAAGGTTCACTGTGAATATATTTTTAAACTCTTTACTTATAGCGACTTATTACCTGAAAACGTGAACACGTCGTTTTGTGCAGTAGTTAAAATTTAATTGTATTATATAAAAAATAAATTGCACACAAACGATTGCTTATGAGACTGTCAGCATATAAGAAATGATAAATCCGTGAAAATCGACACTTTAACAAAATGATCTGGAAACCATTTTTTAGACAGGTGAGACCGTTTTTTTGGCTTTAATAAAAAAAATTCAAGTATTAAACATTTACATTAAGGCATTATTCAACTCAGAAAGAATAAAACAGAAATAGTATTATCAAGGGTTAAGTAAAACAGTGCTTGCCCACTACTGCTTGCTACTTTACAATACACTAAGTGGTAGGACTTTACTGCAAAGTTCGTCTAGGTAGGTACCACCGCTTTGCCAGTTATTCTGCCGCCAAGCAGTAGTGCGCAAGCACTGCTGTGTTCCGGTTTGAAGGGCACTGTAGCTAGTGAAATTACTGGGCAAATGAGACTTTATGATCTGATCTCACGGTTTAGTAATCTTATTACTAGATTGTGCTGATGTCTCAGGATGACGTGCGGAGTGCAGTGTCACGCGAAACTCTATACTTTAGAGTTCCGAGTGACACTGCAGCTGATATGTGCAGCCGTGTCGTTTAACATCAGGTGAACGGCTAGCTCGTCACGTTATTCCTTAACATATATATAAAAAATATATATATAATTAAAAAAAATAGCATAAACATGTTGCATAGGTGAATTTATTATATTCCGTTGTCACTTAATTTTAGATGTAGTTGTTAAATCTGTAATTAAGTGATGCAAAACTTTTTTGTGCCTGCTTTTAGAAAGTTTTTCTTTTCCAGTTACTCGTAGGCAGTGGCGCGTGGTCTCTGTACTTTATGCTTGGACTTAGCGTTGGATTTCCCACTGTGTTAGTACCGCAACTGAGAAAAGCCAATTTCACAATCAGCGATGAGATGGTGTCTTGGTTACGTATGTATCTTTATATGTTACCTAGTTTTTTAGACGCAAGGTAATCCTACTGGGCGATTATGTAGCTTAATTGCAACAGGTAGAAACACAAAATAGTATGAACTTAATGCAGTTTATGTGCATAGTTAGTACTGAAATGTCTCCTGTTGCATTGCCATCAAAGTTTTGCGATCACTCTACTGCTCATTATTATGTGGACCGACAATCTCTTCAAAACCGTTTCATACAAGAGGAAAGTAGCTGGTAAAATTGGCGCTCTAATCAAGATTATTTATTTTTATACGGAACTCAAAGTGCCCTAAAGTACAGTGTGATTTTTGATTATATCTTCAAAAAGTTTATCACCATCGTCATATATTAACATTATTCACTAACGTCATATATTATCATCAATATATTAAACTAATCTCTGTAAGCACCTGCATGGAAATTTCCTCCTATTGCCATCATATTTTAGTACTAAATTTATCATTTTCAGCGGTCACCTCTTCATACACTGGCATTCCCTGGCTGTTTGTGCTGTCAGCTCTCGTCATCACCATTGGCCGCAAAAAGTCCCACATTATCGTCTGCATCAGCAACCTCATCGGATTCATCATATTTTACTTTAGCACCAGCGCAACACACTTTTTAGTCGGTGGATTCTTTCACGGAGCCCTTGTTTCCGCATTCTTAACCACTTCTGTAGTTATCTTAACCGAGTATATTTCATCCCAAAACAGGGGTATTTTTTTAACTTTTAAAGCTGCAATTTTTTGGGTGGGCATTTTGGTAGCAAACGCACTTGGTACTTTCTTCCACTGGCAGAAAATACCAATGCTGGGTATAGTTTTTGGAGTTTATACGTTGGTAAGTGTCATCATTTGGCCAGAGTCGCCATTCTGGTTGGCTTCTAAGGGCAAATTTGAGGAATGCGCTAAAGCACACAGATGGTTAAAAGGTAAAGACAAAGAAGCTGAAAAAGAATTAGAAAACCTATTAAAATTACATAGTAACAGAAGATTTGCTAAACTGCAATGGATTTCATGGAATGAATTTTGGAAAACGATATGTAGAAAACAGTTTGTAAAACCGATATTGCTTTCCAACCTTTTAGTATGTCTGTATGTATTCTCTGGTAAATTAGTATGCACTGTTTACGCTATAGATATTTTGAAAAAGATTACAAGTAGTGAGTCTGCATCTTATGCAGGAATGCTCATCTTGGATGGAGTGACCGTTATTAGTATGTGTTTTGGATGCCTTATATCCAAATTATTAAAAAGACGAGTTATGCTTATGGGATTTTCTACTGGAAGTATCGTATTTATGATTTTGATATCTGTGTATTTGTATCTTGCAAAATTAAGATTTATAGATGAAAACAAATACGTTTCTATAATATTACTAGCTGGATATACGATTTCTCTTGGCTGTGGACCTATCATTTTATGTATTACAATAATAGGTGAATTAATACCATTAGAGTCTAGATCTTTATCGATGTGTGCTATAGCGTTAACTTTTAAATTGACAACCGGTACGTTTTTGAAAATATCACCATACTGTTTTAAAGCGTTATCAATGCATGGCACGTTCACATTATATGCAGTTTCGTCCATTGTATTTTTAACCTTAATATATTTTTATGTACCAGAGACTAGCAATAAGACGCTGCAAGAAATAGATGAGTGTTTAAAAGATGTTAGTAAGAAAGAGTTAGAAGAACTAGTCAAGGATACTTAAAATTTAATTCGTTTATACAGATCAATAATCAATAATAATAATAATTAACCTTAGAAACATACACATAGAATACAAAATGTAAAATATTTACTTTAGCAGCGATCGCCGTCTGATCGTAGTTAGTATTACGGCCCACAAATAGAAGAAACATGTTTGTAACTGTCAAGTTACATTAAGACGTAGATTTTAAAAAAACTGTTCTTCCTTTATTGCTTATATATATATACGCTACTATATATATACATAAAAATCAATTGCTGTTCGTTTGTCTCGCTAAAACTCGAGAACGACTGGCTTTTGGTTTTGAAATTTTTATCGTAGTCTCGGGAAGGTTTAAAAGGTGAGAAAAGAAGAGGAAGAATAAGTATTCTATTGGACAGGGTTAGGGAGTAAAATTGTTAACCCATGCGAAGCCGGGGTGGGCCAGCTAGTTTACAATATTAATGTTTGGTACAATAATAATAACGGGTTCGATTCCCACGGCAGAACAAGTATCTGTGAACGGAAAAAAAAGTGCTAATTCTTGTTCTGTGTCTAGGTGTTGTGAGACCATGTTCCTCGTAGTTCCTGGGTCCTTAGATACAGGATTCTTAGTTAGGGTCCAAGGTCTATGTACGTGATTGTTGGACATATATTATTATTATTATTTGATTAATAAGCCAGTCTGGTGTTTTAAACATATCACTTGTTTTTTTTTTAAATTCCATATGCCTATTTCGCTAAATCCACAAAAGACCCGCCATCCCAATTTGACATCAAATAATATGAATTGCGATTTTCTACTTTAAATTAAGAATATAGAGATAAAATTCGTGCTTGAGATCCGCCTTAACGCTGCAAAATCTTCAAAATAATTTTGTATGGAATTTCAATGTCACATCAAATTGTTAAAAAAATTAAATTAATTACATCGATGATGCAATAAATTAAAATGTACACTTTAAACGATAGCTTATCAATAAAACCATGTATAAATAAGTACTTGCAAATGATACTTTGCATAATTTTAAATGACAATTGAAATTTTTATCTATGCTAAATAACCACTTTTTTTATTTTAGCCCTTAACACCAAACTGTTGTGTTGTTTATATTTATAATTTATTATATTAATAATGGTGGTGGAATCTATAATATTATTCTATATTTTATAAATGACAAGTCTTATTTGTTTTAGTTACAAAAAAAGATTATTTAATATTTATAATTATTATTATCTGTATAAATCAGCAGATAACTAATTTACTGAGATAGTTTATTTTCAGATGTACAATTAAATATGTGTAGATATTTCACAGCGCCATCTAGCCCCAAACTAAGCAAATCTTGTACTATAGGAACCAGATAACTGATACAATACTTATACTTTTGTTTGTAAATACATAAAAAGAATACAATATAATACCCAGACAGAATAGACATTGGTATTCATCACACAAAACGTTTGTTCTGAGTGGGAATTGAACCCATAACCCACAGTTCAAAAGGCAGGGTTACTACCAACTGAGCTATCCAGGCCAGTCAAATTACAGATAATATTTGGTTTCTAAAATAAAAATGTTTTAATAATTATAGATGGTTAAATTCTTTGATAGTAGTTACTCGAATAGTCAATTAAAATAAGTAATAATTTTAATTACCATACAATGATAAAAAAGTAAAATTACTACCGTATATTATATAGGTTATAAATATCTTAATTATCAGTTTAATCAATAATACGCGATCGAAGCCACGAGTAGACTACGAAGGTAAGTGTAATCTATTTACTTTTTGGGGGAGAACTTATACAAGAACAGATACAAGATTTTTTTAATATTAATAATTGATGCAACGAGCTAGTCGTTCACCTGATGTTAAGTGACACGGCCGCCCATAACAGAACAGGGTCACTCGGTACTCTAAAATATAGTTTCACGTGACGCTGCACTGTGCACATCATCCTGAGACATCAGCACAGTCTGGTGATAAGATTACTCGACTATTACGAGCCAAAACATAAAAAAAAATCCCCTAAAATGCCACAAACTACACAGATTCAACACTTTTTTTATGTTTTGGCTCCACACTTTTGTGTATTTAGCCAGTGTCAAGTAATTGATAATTTATTAAGTTATCGATATTTCACGCAAATATGTGTCAAGTCACAGTCGAAGTGATCAAGCCAAGTCAGTCAAGTCATAGTCTAGTCAAAGTAATACCCCTAGTAAAGTGGTGGCAACTTTACTTGAAGCTTCTATGGAGTTTTGGAAACAACACGAAAATAAACGTTTCACCATCATTATATCATTTTCCCACACTCACGCCTGTAATCCAGCACTTAACGAATAGAATGCCACCAATTTTATGCACTAACACTGAAAATAACACAAGTTTTGGAAAATAATACAATGCGGTGACGCAATCTTTTTCGCTTTCCCGCCAAAAACCGATTCAACACTTCGTTCTAAAATGTCAACTGTCAACCGCACGATGTATATTTTTCATGGTGCTACCAATATGACAACAATTAAAAAAAATATCACTAAGACCTATTTACTAGCTTACTATCAGATAATTAATAAAAATGGAATAAGGTCATTATTATTTTTTAACTTTGTTGTACTTAAGTACCAACTCACTCCTATTTTTTTAGATTCATTTAATTTTTTTATGTTCACTTATTCATATTAATAATCAATTCAGGCAGCGTTTTATAAAAGCTCCATCTGTGATTTTTCTTCCGTACCAAAATGAGCCTTATGACCATAAGTGCAAAATCGCCAATAACGCCATCTATGAGTTTCTGATTGAACTAAAGTAAATTCATCGATATGTGAAAACTGATGCCATCTCAAACAACCATTACCATGTTTTCAATTGTGATTAAGGTGTTATTGATCATAAAGCTGAATAAATATCATAGATGGCGTTAGTAAGGTAAGAAAATCTATAATCGTGAATTTAAACATAGTCAGCCTTATTAATAAACACGAACTAGCTTTAGACTAGTTACACCATCTTTTGTCGCTTTCGATCCAGCTAAATATTCCAGTAGAAAAAAAAAGGACAAAAGCTTTAGTAACTAATCCGAGACTAATACCCGTTTATTAATAAGGCTGAGTACGTGTAAGTCGAATAAGGGTTTTTGGCGGGAAAACGAAAAAGATCGTGTCACCGCATTGTATTATTTTCCAAAACTTATGTTATTTTCAGTGTTAGTGCATAAAATTGGTAGCATTTTATTCGTTAAATGCTGGATTACAGGCATGAGTGTGGGAAAGTGGTATAGTGATGGTGAAACGTATCTTTTCGTGTTGTTTCCTAAACTCAATAGAAGCTTCTGGTAAAGTGGCCACCACTTTACTAGAAGTATGACTTGACTAGACTAGACTATGACTTGACTTGATGACTTGGACTGTGACTTGACTTGACATACATGTAATATATTACTTAACTCGAAAAATTATCAATTACTTGACACTGGCTAAATACACAAAAGTGTGGAGCCATACCAAAACAGAAAAAAAAGTCGAATGAGTAATGTCTTTCTAAACAATAGTTAGGTATAGAGCTGTTATTTATTAGCTTAATCCTTATCAATCTACCTACTAGAGCTGGTATGACGTTACCGCTATTGATTGCAAAGTTTATTTTAGAAATTAATATATTATTTTTGGTTGTATCTCATTACTTTATAAATGACAGTATTGAGTTGTTTGTCCGATCATCTGTTTACTACCTAAATCGAAATCTAAGTACTTTTTTAAAATAGATCATTCATTTAACCACTGTCTGATCGGGTGATCACGAAACCTTGATTGCAATGCAACAGGAGAAATTTCCATGCTCACTATGCTCAATACATAAGCTGCGTATTGAAACTGTCAAATCCATACAAATATTTGTTTATATCTGTTGCAATCCAGTTACGTGAGTGCGCAACTGATGGAAAGTGATGACGTAATTTTTTTTTTTTTTTTATGTTTTGGCTCCACACTATTGTGTATTTAGCCAGTGTCAAGTAATTAATAATTTATCAAGTTAATGATATTTCATGCAAATATGTGTCAAGTCACAGTCGAAGTCATAGTCTAGTCAAAGTCATACTCCTAGTAAAGTGGTGGCAACATTACTTGAAGATTCTATGGAGTTTTGGAAACAACACGAAAAGAAACGTTTTACCATCATTATACCATTTTCCCACACTCACGCCTGTAATCCAGCACTTAACGAATATAATGCCACCAATTTTATGCACTAACACTGAAAATAACACAAGTTTTGGAAAATAATACAATGCGGTGACGCAATCTTTTTCGCATTCCCGCCAAAACTCCATTTATAAATTTATATTCTGTATAAATCCGCCGATTTTAAATAAATAAAATGACATTGGCACTTTGTGTGTACACTTTTATTATATTGCATAAATAATACCATATTTTTTTATTTTAAATATGACATTTAATTTTCATATTTTTTGATATGGATCGTCCTTAATAAAATAATATGTTGTTCTATTTGTACATATATTATAAATCATGTTTATAAATTAGTTTTTTTTTACTGAATTTCGATTCCGAAATTTTGACAGTAAATACAATGAAACTGTTCTGCCGTTTTGAAGTTAGGTAATTCAACAAGTCACACCTAATGCTTCTGCGCACTGCGCACTCACCAGTCACAAGTAACTTAAAAAAAATGCATTGTTACATAAGGTTTAACTATTCTATATATGAACAAAACATGCTTAGTTAAATTCCTCATCGGCGTAAACATTAGATAAAATGATAACTTTACAACCTACAGCTTTTTGCCCTGCCTTCTGAACTGCCTGTAGGTTGTAGATTCGATTCCCACCCAGGACAAATATATGTTTGATGAACATCGATATTTGTTCTGTGTCTGGGTGTTATATTTTATTCTATGTATGTATTTACAAACAAAAAGTATAAGTATTATATAACAACCAGATATCCATCTGGTTTCTATATGGCCATATCTAGTATATTCGTAAGCTTTGCTTAGTTTGGAGCTAGAATGGCGTGTGTAATGTCCACAAATTATATCCTAAAATGTATCTACAATGAATATAATTATGATCTAATTACTGTACTAATAATAACTAAATGACATAAATAAGTTGTTGTTTTTTTTTTAAATTTAAGCTATGCTTTTTCTATGTAGGTACATTATTTCAAATACCTACATAATAGGTAAATAGTTCAAAACACATATTTTACGTTTAAATTTTAATTTAATAATACTCCTAAACTTAATTATATTTAAAACATCAAAGATACTTACTACGTATAAAATGTCATTGTCACATATTTTTTTTTTATGTGGTTATTAATTCTAGCGGCACAGACGAAAAAACTTACTAAAAATATAGAAAGGTTTCAATGCATGAGAGAAAAGAAAATGAGTGATTTAAGTACAAACAAATTGTTACAACTTCATAAGTCACTAACAACAGCTAGTACGGTAGGATACCTTAAGTTTTCGGGAGCCAATTCTCTAAATAATAAAATACTATTTATAATAAAACTAGCGTCATAGACAAGATGTTGGGTGAGTGTTTGAGAGAAGGTGTGGGTAGGTGTAAGAAGGAGTGGGTGAGAGGAAGTGTGTTTGGATATGGAGAGTATTGCTATTATGTTTTCATAGGAGCGTCACGCGTATTTGCTGCGTCTTCTAACTTTTTTATAATGTCATGGCACGTCTTTGTAGCTATTTTGACAGGGGAAGGTGTATCAACAAAGCGCCTCTTATTGCGTAAATGGACTTGCTTTATTACACCTTCCTTTGGCCGCCTGTGTAAATGTCTGTCAAAATATTCAACCAACACAGTTTCATCAGAAACTGAACTGAGTTTAAACTGCGCCCCGAAGAGTCTTCTTCACCATCTTGGTCAATATTGCTTACAGACTAAACAGGCGAACCGTCGTTATTTTCTTCTTTTTTTGTCGATATTTTAAAGAAAATATCAGGAATATTTTGCGTTGCTGCTGTTTTGTCTACTCCACGAAGACGTTGTGCTGGACGATCTGAAAATAGAAACAAAATGTGAAAAAATCAAGTCAACTCTCACATTTTGTGAAACATTTCAAAATGTACTAGAGTTTCTCAATGGAAAAGTGATGGAATGTTGTACCTTAACCAAACGTTACCTAATATTTCTACCATAAAAGTGAAAAATATGATTCTAAGGAGACCTTCTTTAATGCAGGAAAAGTGTTATGAAAGTTCGCAAAATCAAAAATCTCTAACCCCATAATCAAAGCAAATACCAATAATCTACTCGATTCTAGTACCACTTATCTTCACTTGTAAAAAGTTACTATTTGATACATGTATATAGCACCAATCTAGAAAAGCACAAAGCTAGAAATAGAAAATGGTGGAAAGAGATGGGCCTTTTTTTGAGGGGGGAAATACCCTCGCACTTCTCTGCACGGGGGTGGTGGCAGGGGGTGTGTGGGACTCGAACCCACTAAAATCCCCCCGTGAGCACCTCGTCCTACCCCAAAGAGGCGTCTACTACTAATGAAAACTGAGATAAATACAAATAATATTATATGATGCTAATATTTTTTAATCAAATACACTTATAAAATAATAGATTCAATAAAACCAATTAAACCAGCCACCACCAATCAGCACCAATTAAACCTCAGAATTGGTTATCAATCAAGATTGTCCATTTTTTCTCTGGACCGAAAAAATCTCATAATTTGTATGAGATACACGATTAATTTTGAGTTTGAAAACTATCGGGAATGCAATTCTTCTTATTCTTTTTATAAGAGTCCAGCTCTTGTCGGTGGGAGTAATCGCCATCGTTCTCAATCTTCAGCCAATGTTTTAACCTCCCTGTACGACCTGTATGACATCTATTTTTTTCTTTTATTTGACCTGTACAATCCCTTCTAGGTCTGCCTCTTCCTCTCTTCCCGTCTATCTTTCTTTCTATGATGTTTTTCATTAGGTTGTCATGTCGTATAAGGTAGCCAAAAATGTAATTCTTATCAGAGATAAAATTTGGGCACATTTCAATATCTCCTACAACTCATGAAGAACAAAAGGGAAACTCGGTAGAAGGAAATTGTAGTCGAAGAATACCATGAGTAGACAATGACTGGAATTCAGAGTGCCACAAGGTCTTTTAAAGTGCTCAAGAAAAACAGTTGGCATCTAATGATGGAGAAGAATAAATTATATTCAAAATCTGGCCGGAATATTTGTGATATCGTGATATCGTAAAAATATAATATATAATACCCAGAATTTAAGTAGAAGGTGATAGCGGTTAGTGTGTGCGTTGTGGTAATAATGATAGTGGTTACTATTATGATAAGAAGGTACAACGAGTTCATGACATTAAAACCAAGGAATACGATTGGAAATGGCATGGCTCTGCAATAAGGGCTCACTTAGAAAATGATACATTGCGTATTTGGAAAGAAGTTAAATCTACATGTATGCAATTTAACAGCAGTGTTTGCGCTTCTTTTTTTTTCTTGCACCGGTGTAACGTGGTGGTTACTTTTGTAACATATTTATTATCTCAACTGCAACAAATTACATTGTAAAAGACAGTAGAAAGAAAAAAAAAATACATCACAGTAAAGTTTCTTGTAGCTTCTTCTTTACAGTTGCACTTTGTAATTTTATATGCGTAGTGAAATAACTTAATTTTAAGTACCTAATATAATTTTGACTTGTAAAAGTGCTAAAATTAGCCTATTTGCAATAAATCTTTTGGCTTTGACTTTGACTTTCTAGTGATGAAACCTAGTGTCATCACTAGAAGCACATACACTGCTGTTAAATTGTCCACATGTAGATTTAACTGATATATCCAAAATGAGAATGTGGCTGGAGATGCACTATGAAGCTATATCAGTTCTAACTACATTATTTTTAAAACTAACCTAGGTGGGAAGGACGGCGCTGCGCCAGTGGGTGACTGTGGTGGAGACGCTGGCATCAAATTTGTCGCTGGATGGTAGACCTTTGCAGACATTGACATTCCATCTAAAAATAAATTAATACAATCAGAAATGTTCATTGGCTTAGTTTTTACGAAAAAAGTTCTATGAGTTGTCGAAGTTAAGTATTATTAATTAATGAATTGTATAAAAAACTCTTCTCAAGTTTAACCGCATTTCATATATATTAACATAGTATGCTGTGTGACTGAATTGATGGCTGTAATACAGCCAATGTCAACACCTGGATACATAAACTAGCTCTTAAGTAAAGCTGCTGTAAGACCGATATTGATCTTCACTGCTCAACCGGTTGGTTGACTTTACATTCAATTTTTATAGAAGCGCCTTTCCAAATAATTCTAAACGCATTATTAACACTAAAGCACTGAATCACCATTACTCATCATCATTTTTTTTTTGTGTTTTGGCTTCACACTTTTGTGTATTTAGCCAGTGTCAAGTAATTGATAATTTATAAAGTTAATGATATTTCACGCAAATATATGTCAAGTCACAGTCGAAGTCATCTAGTTAAAGTCATACTCCTAGTAAAGTGGTGGCAACTTTACTTGAAGCTTCTATGGAGTTTTGGAAACAACACGAAGAGAAACGTTTCACCATTATTATACCATTTTCCCACACTCACGCCTGTAATCCAGCACTTAACGAATAGAATGCCACCAATTTTATGCACTAACACTGAAAATAACACAAGTTTTGGAAAAAAATACAATGCGGTGACGCAATCTTTTTCACTTTCCCGCCAAAAACCTCATCATCATTAATGATTAGCTATTCCATGCATCATGCCTCTTTGTCGTCGGAATTTACAAGATACATAAAAGGAGTTCGCATTTCGATGTTGACATGATCAAACGGTTTCAGGTTACGCTATCTCACACTCGTGTCATCAAATAACGCAGAAATGAGACTAGTAGGTCGAAGTACGGTTATTCTGACCTGAAATCCGTTTCTCTACTTGAAACAGTATGGATTTTATCTACTTACATAGACGTCGTTGGATTATCAACCAAAGTAGGACTACCTAAGTTGCTTTTTAAAGCTATATTGGTCTCGTTCTGTGTCGCATTCTCTAAAACTAAACAAAATTAACATATTTCCGTCTTTTTCATTTCCCCTTTATCAGAAGAGTACCGCCATACTTTAAGTTTACTTTAGTTTTAGAAAATGCGACACAAAATCGACACAAGTGTATACCAAAAACTATAGATTAGTCGTGAGGCTTTCCCGTTATAGTTTTTTATTTGTGTCTTAGCTTTATTTTGCTCTGCACATATATTTCTCCTGTCTCGGAAATCGAATCTGCCGCCTCCGGGTAATGAGGCGAGCAGCTCAACGACCACGCTACAGACGCTCTCATCTATACGTATCTATTTATATTACCAAATAATTAATTATTATAGAAACTTACTAATTGAAAGGGATCGGCCATAACCCTGCTTGGTTACGTTTTCTTTCGTCGGCGGCATTTTCAATATCTGAAACAAAAAGAAATATATATAAAAATCTTGATGTAGAATAAATAAAAAGTAAAAAGATGTTGTACAAATGAAAATAAGTACAAGAAGGGTTTGTTTAGTGCCAGTGTGTTGTTTTTAAATTTTACTTTTGATTCTTTGCTTACTCTATCGAAGTAGTAGTACTAGTAACCGTAGTTGAGGATGATGATTTGTGATTATATTTCCTTTTTTTTATAAATTCTTTAGACTTCTTAGAGTTTCTCAACGTTCTGGTTAAAGATATTTATTTCTCATTAAGAATAAAATTCACTGACATGAGAAATACAAAATTACATTTAACGTTAGGGCTTATCGTTCTTACATTATTTTTTATATAATTTACATTGATATATATTTAGCTTATTAAACTTATTTATACACATACAACTTTCTGTAATATTGCGGGTAGTTTCCGATTTACTAAGGAAATAAATATTCGCTCGGCATCACAGCTATGCGCGTGCGGTGGTGTGCGTGTTACCGCGCATTCGGACTTTGATTCGGACGTTAATGAAATAGTCCTATTTACAATGTTATTTATCATAAATATTTTTTATTACATATTTGTTATTTATCGAAAAGAATAATAAGAATAAGATGCATTGAAATGCATCATGCTGAAGCAAACAATAGCAACGATAACAATATAATATATAATTCTTACTTTTACTTACCCTTATATGAATGACTAGTTGCGCCCCGCGGTTTCACCCGCAGATGAAAGTATTTTAATTATTTGCTCATCCCCTGGGAAAATTTTACTTTTCCGGTTTCCAAAGTATATTTTACCTGTCTTATGTTCTATACAAACTTAATAATAACAACGCCCAACGATCACATACATAGATCCTGGTCCCTAACTAGGATTCCTTATGTCTAGAAATCCAGGAATTACGAGGAATATGGTCCCACAACATCCAGTCTCAGAACAATAACAATATTGAACGCTTTTGGTCCATAATTCTTTTGTATTTCAGTACCTATCGATATAACGTCATCTTTTCCCTAAATCTGAACGCGCATTAACAATACGCTTATCTATAAGTCGAAGAGTGCGGTCGCGATACATCATACACTGATCACTGTGTGAGGGTGCTTACACACTTTACTCTCACTTTTGTATTACTGTTCTTTTGATAGCTTCTATGGTGTGGTGGTTGAGCAGGACACATTTATTTACTAGTTGAAGCCCGCGGTTTCACGCGCGGATTGAAGGTATTTTAATTATTTGCTCATCCCACGGGAAAATTTCACTCTTCCGGGATAAAATGTTGCCTATATGTTAATCCAATGTATAAGCTATCTTAGTACCGAATTTCATTCAAATCCATTCAGCCGTTTAAGCGTGGAGGAGTAACAAACATACACACAAATACACATACACACATACAAACTTTCGCCTTTATAATATTAGTGTGATAGTGTGATGTGATTTTATTACTATATATTACACATCATTAGTAATGATGTACAAAATATCTGTTTCAGTATGATTTCATCAATACCATACAATACAATAATACTTTATTGAACGTGGAGGAGTAACAAACGTACACACAAATACACATACACACATACAAACTTTCGCCTTTATAATATTAGTGTGATAGTGTGATGTGATTTTATTACTATATATTACACATCATTAGTAATGATGTACAAAATATCTGTTTCAGTATGATTTCATCAATACCATACAATACAATAATACTTTATTGAACACCAACTAATACATAAAAATGCACCTTAAAAAAACTTACAAAAAATGGTAGCACAAAGGGCGGCCTAATCGCATTAAACGATTTCTTCCAGGCTACCTTAAGATGGACGGGAATTAAAGAACTAAAACTGCGATTGGTGTTGTTACAACTTACACACTAAAAATAATAATGTCAAGAAAAATGTAAGCGTGTATGATTCTTTACATGTTTATTAACCAATTTTTCCTTTGAACGATTCTGTCTTAATGCCTGCTTATAACGATAATATACAAAGATACGTATTGACGACGAACAGTAGTATTAAAACGACGTATCTAGAGCGAACCATGGCAAAATGAACCTTATCTTGTTAGAATAGCAGCTATAATATGCGTAACAAAATATTAATAAAGTTATGTTCGATATTTTCACACAACGTTATCATACACTGAAACATTTTCCTAAATCGCATTTCAGAAATATGCGAATGTGTTTTGTGTTTCATGCAAAATAGAGTCGGTTTTGCAATAGATAAGTAAGTGTGATATGACTTTTGTTTAGGGAAAATCAAAGCGAGACGTCTGTAGAGATTTATTTCATACGAAAAGAAAAAGACGTACAAGAGGGGTTATTTGCAAAATTGATTATGTTTGACGTCCTTTGAGCTTCTTTGCTTGAAATGGATGAACGATCGATTTTAATTGAATATTTAAAAGAGATTGGGGTACAATCTACCGATTAGGCATTTGGAAATTATTCTCATGTCGGTACACAAGGGGTAAAAATGTAATGCTGTCAGCATGTTGGGTACGCTACCTACTGGTAGTGGGCTAGAGCATTTTGACTGTCTATAGGTCATCGCGGCCAGTATATAGTCCAAATAAACTTTTTTTGTAGTAGGTAGTGTTTAGTATTAGTTATTATATGATTGAAAATAAAGGTAATTTGCCGGTAAAAAATGGGATAAAAATGTAGTGAATATGCAAGTCACTATTTTTTTATTGCGCTTTAGTAGAAGTATATATTTTTTGAGCAAATTGAGGCTAAATGAAGTTATCAGCAAGAAGTCTGAAGGAAAAAAAATCAACGCCTTTGTGTCGAAGTCTTTTTGATGGCAGTTATTGGTACGAATAAGACTTCACACGTCGATAATCAAATCATTTAGTCTTACTTTTATTAACAACGAGCTTCTGCCCGCAGCTTCGCCCGCGGCGTGGCCTATGGGAAAATAGGGCCCTCTTAAGAGTGGAATTTCGAAAATCCTTTCTTAGTGGATGCCTACGTCATAACATCTACCTGCATGCCAAATTTCAGCCCGATCCGTCCAGTGGTTTGGGCTGTGCGTTGATAGATCACTATGTCAGTCAGTTAATCAGTCAGTCACCTTTGAGTTATATATATTTAGATTGAGAAATACTGGATAAAAAAATCTGTTTTTTTTTATGCGAGCGTTACTAGAGCGAACCAAAAGCGTGAAACTTGCGTCATCGTCACCGCACGCTTCCCATGAGCTATATCATAAGTTACTTAGTTACGATGCTCAGTCATCGATCGGTGCTCAAGCAAAAATTTCATTCATAAAGTTAATTAGCGAATGAAATCTCTGCTTGAGTACCGATCGATGACTGAGCGTCGTTCTGTAATACGGACCTTAGCTCTCACATCTACCGGCAGTCCACAAAGACTGACCGTACTTTTTTTTTCTTCGTTTTGAGTATGGTTTATAGAGTCGTCATCGGCATCAGCTATTATACATATTATTATAATCTGAACTGAAAGTACCTACTCGAGTATTGTACATAAACTAGTGTATTATGTCCCGTGTAGATAGCAAGTGTATCGGGTGCTTTCATGGCGTACTGTGAAAGTTACTCCCTGTATAGAGCGGTCGACGTCTGCGAAGTGTGGACAATATTGTTCAACAATAAAATTATTTAAAAATACGGCGGCGGCGGACGGCGGCTACGTCCAGTTATAAACTCTATGCGCAGCGGACAGTACCGTAATTTACCCTGTGGCAGCATTTAAATTTATTACAGTGGCAACACCGGCAACTGTCGTCGCTGCTACCCATCTGGCTATATAAAGGGATCGATTGGTGCGCTACGAATCATTCTTGTTCCAGACACGCTGCGGTGTGGACATGCTGAAGGCCTATAGTTATATAGGTTGCAACCTACCCACAAACCGTTTCTGCCCACATGCATTACACCACACGACTAAATAATAATAATAATAACGCCCAACTATCACATAGACCCTGGACCCTAACTAGTGGTATGAGGTAACAATTAAGAACCTTAACACAACTGAATAGAGAATCTTGTCTATTTGTGAATTAAAAAACTTGCATGATTTCATATTCGTGTGGACATCAGAAATTAAAAAAAATTCCCGGATAAAAAAGTATACGCCGAATATCATCAAAATTCTCAAGCGATGAAAAAGTCGTAATCGATCGTAAATCGTTTTAAAAATATAAGTAATTATTCATAATTACTGGGCAAATGAGACTTCATTCATATTACTAGATTGTGGTGATGTTTCAGGATGACGTGTGCAATGCAGTGTCTATACTCTGGACCGATAGCTCAGTTGGTAGTATCCCTGCCTTCTGAACTGTAGGTCGTGGGTTCGATTCCCACCCAGGGCAAACATTTTGTGTGATGAACATTGATGTTTGTTCTGTGTCTGGGTGTTTATATTGTATTCTATGTATGTATTTACAAAAAAATAAGTATCTAAGTATTGTATCAGTTATCTGGTTCCCATAGTACAAGCTTTGCTTAGTTTGGGGCTAGGTGGCGCTGTGTGAAATGTCCACACATATTTATTATTGTTATATATTTATTATTATACATTAGAATTCTGAGTGACACTGCAACTGATTGCAATGGGCCGCTATGTCGCGTAACATCAGGCGAACGGTTAGCTCGTCGCGTCATTTCTTAACTTAAAAAAACGTCCATGTCCATACCAGTCTAGCTTCGACCACATTGTTCGTTACTAAATGCCGCCTCACATGTATTTATTTATGTACAGACATGTCACATCGACGCAGCGCCTTATCAGCGTGTTTGTTGTATGCAATGTTGCATTGTTTGGAACTAGGTGGCGTTAGTGCTGCACACTGAATACATTCAGAACTAGTTATTTATTTTCTTATCTCGTATAATGCAAATTAATAATAATAGTTTTTTATTCTATTTTTGTAATATATAATAAAAATATTGTAATAAAGTAAGATTTAAGATTGAAAATGAACAAATAAATAATAATATTAAAATAAACGTCCAACGATCAGAAACATAGATCCTAGACCCTAACTAGGATTCCTTGTATCTAGGGAGTCAGGAACTACGAGGACCATGGTCCCACAACACCCAGACACAGAACAAGTATTTGGGCTTTTTTTCTGTGCACAAATACTTGTTCTGTCGCGGGAATCGAGCCCACCACCCTGCCTTCTGAACTGTGGGTTCGATTCCCACCCAGGACAAGCATTTGTGTGATGAACATAGGTGTTTGTTCTGTGTCTGGATGTAAATACAAACATAGAATAAATTTATTTTATTATATGTTTGTATTTACAAACAAAAAGTATCTAAATATTGTATCAGTTATCTGGTTCCCATAATACAAGCTTTGCTTAGTTTGGGGCTAGATGGCGTTGTGTGAGACGTCCACACATATTATTATTATTATTTACACGAGCCGGCGAGTCTGCTTTTAGCACAAAAAGATCTTACTATCAATACGAGTGCTAATATCATTTTTATGAGACTCTTGCGTTTAATCTGATATAACAATATATATTCATTAGGTAACTTTGCCTACTAACATAATTTCACGTGGTGACAATTTTTTATTATAATCTATTTTTCAATGTGCACCTGGATTTAATGACACTAAATAAACACACAATAAAAAAACGTGGCCTTAGACCACACGACTGAAATAAAACTTTTTTAGGTTAGGTCCATCTATCACCCGGTATAACTTTGTTTAATGTAAATGTCGCCATCTTGATAATTGCAAATTGTCATTTTACCGGACATACCAGCATAATAATATTTTTTTTTTACTTTCGACACTGGAAATTCTACTTAGGGTCCAGGATCTATGCATGTGATCGTTGGGCGTTATTATTATAGTTATTATTTCTCTTGGTCACCGCATCACGCGTGAATGAGTGGAACATTTTCGCTTTTTTCTAATTTTATTATCATTAAAGTTTTTAAACAATCAAACTAAAGTAAAATTAAAAACTAAGCATAACTTTATAATAGCAAAACTTAATCTAAGAAGCCGCTACCAGTAGGCAACGTGCCCAAAATGCTGGCGGCATTGCCCCGTTAAATGGCAATGCTTAGTTTTTTTTTATACGAAGCTACAGTGAAGTTCAAAATGCCAGCGTTGTAATACTATTGTGGCTGAATCGTCACTTCATAAAAGAGCAAAGTTACCTGTCTTTAAAATACCTTGAACAGAATCGTGAATTGGAGTCATCTACAAGCTTTACTAATGCCAACCAATTTATCTCTTAATCCTGACATTTTTCTCGCTTCGTTCACCCTCATTAGTTCAGAGTAGAAAAATAAATTTAATTCTCCAATAGCACCCCCGCCTCCCTTACGGACAATCACTAATTACCCCCGAAATAAGCCATACAAATCGTCGAAAATGTTTTCTAATTTACAAAAAAGGCAAAAATATTTTTTTTTTTCTCCACTCGCCAAATGAACTTATTTAGCTCAAGAGGGATTTAATACAGATTTTTCACGGGTTTTCTCGGTTTCGTTTCGTCGAAGTTTTTGGGGTTCCGCTTGAACTCATTATAATAAAGTCTGCAACATGTGAAACTCTCAAATCAACGATAAGATTTATTTTAGTTATTTTTTGTTTTAAGTTAAGCTATCAGAGAATAAATAATGATCAAAATAGTTTAAAGATACTCAGTAAAATAAATTCACTCATCATTCATCACTCATTTCACCCTCTTAGAGATGGAATTTCGAAAAACCCTTTCTCATTTGATACCTGCACTTTACAAAGAACACTCTATCCAAATTTCAAGTCTCTAGGACCAGACAAGTCTTTAGGCTGTGCTTTGACATATAAGTCAGTCACTCAGTCAGGACTTTGAATTTATAAGAAAAAAGCGGCAATGCTTGTTTTGAATCTGGGTGTTGTGGGACCATGGACTCCATAGTTGCTGAGTCTCTAGATACAGGGAATACTAATTAGGGTCCAGGATCTATGTATGTGATCGTTGGGCAATTACTATTAAAAAAATAATATCTTATAACATAAAATATCGTGTATATATAAAAATATTTTATGTTTGATGAATATATTTTATCCTAATAAATTTTATTTTTATAAAATATAAATTTATTTTTGTTTTTCGTCAGAACCCTACTATTATAGATCGAGTTTTACTTCACTGCAAACTTTTCTTTCCTCCGTGTTTTTTTTTCACTCGACTAATCTCAGTGATATTTTTCGTGCCGGTAGATTGAATTAGTGCAGGACAAACACCTAATTTCAAGAACATAAATAAACTAGGTACGCCTCGTGGTTTCACTCGGAATTTACCGCGTTACAGCGCAGAGTCTTGTAATGGATCCTACACTAAAAATATTCATGACTAGATTTTAGGTGTCTTTTTGTTGGTACAACGGGACAGCATGTTGTGGAAAAAATATTGGACTATATATATTTCTGGCTTTTAGGTACGGATTTTCAAAAATCTGATAAAAGTTGTTCATCGAAAACAAAACACATTCAAAATAAAATGTGTTTTTTTTTGTAAACCGAACAGATAAAAATATTTTGTTTTATTTTTACAGGATGCGTACATTTTGTAATGAGATAATTTTTCACAATAATATAGGATGTTACGACATGGAAAGTTCATTCACACGAAAAGGTCAAACCGTAGCATTTACACTTAGACGGCCTTGACGCTTGAACAAACAATATTGTAGGCGCTTATACATCAAAATTCGGCAGATTGGTTCACCTCACTAATACAGCCTCTATTTCAATCTAAACATATATAACTCAAAGGTGACTGACTGATTGACTGACTAATATAGTGATCTATCAACGCACAGGCCAAACCACTGGACGGATCGGGCTGAAATTTGGAATGCAGGTAGATGTTATGACGTAGGCATCCGCTAAGAAAGGATTTTTCAAAATTCCACCCTTATGAGGGTAAAATAGTTGGTTGAATTATTTGCCATAGGCCACGCCGCGGGTGAAGCTGCGGGCAGAAGCTCGTCTTCAATAAACTTTATTTAATTTCGGTTTTGCGCCATTTTCGCTATTATTTGTATAGAAATTGCACGAGTTTGATGTCTAGATTAGCATAATAATAAAATAACCCCTCAGATTAGGTTTCTTTTATGGTAGGCATATACTGAATGTCTGTGACTTCTGGTCCGATAGCTCAATTGGTACTAGCTCTGCCTTCTGTAAGTTGTGGATTCGATTTCCACCTACCCACCCAGGACAAACATTTGTGTGATGAACATCAATGTTTGTTATGTGTCTGGTTGTTGTATTGAATTCTATGTCTCTACCGACAGTCAGTCTCGGAGTCTGGGTGTGGGACCATGGTCCTCGTAGTTCCTGGGTCCCCTAGACACAGGGAATCCTAGTTAGGGTTCAGGATCTGTCTATGTGATCGTTGGGTGTGTAATTAATTGAATTCTATGTATGTATATTATATAGTACAAGCTTTGCTTAATTTGGGACTAGATGGCGCTGTGTGAAAAGTCCACAAATATTTATTTTTAAAATACAATACAAACACTTTATTGTGTACCACATGCCGAATTAATTTTACATAATAACTTATAGTAGGTAATAAATGGGTGGCCTTATCACTAAAAGCGATCTCTTCCACGCAACTTTTGGATGGACAGTATTAGACGATAGTGGGAGTATTTTTCATTTAGATTTATTAATTGGACCTGCACTAATTTTTGACTTTGCTCAGATTTTGCGCCATAAGAGAAAGTCAAAGTCAAAGTCAAAAGATTTATTGCAAATAGGCTAATTTTAGCACTTTTACAAGTCAAAATTATACTAGGTACTTAAAATTAAGTTATTTCACTAAGGATATAAAATTACAAAGTGCTTATTGTCAAATAATACAGCAAGCCCATTACAATATATGAGTTTGAAAAAAAAAGCAGTTCTCTTTCTCACTACTGGTGCAAGCAATCCGGCACAATGCAGAATTGAAAACTTTGATCCGAAGCTTCGATTACAACTACAAAATTTTAGAAACATAACTTTTTGTAGTGGTAGTAACCATGAAAGTTTAAAAATTAATAATTATTATGTTGGGGAAGGAGAAACTTTGTCCCTCGACTTAATTATAATTGCAGTCCTGTATCCATACCTTATGTTGTATTGCAACTTTGAGTTCCAAAATTTCCCTATCTTTTTTCGTGTTTTGTGTAAAATAAAGAGTTTTCTATTGTATGTCACGGGCGGTACGTTAAAATTTGAATTTCATGAATACCTTCACACCTTTTCCCATACAAATTATCCAAGTTTTTAGGCTTAACTGTGCATTACAGAATGTAATTGTCCAGATATAACTTTACAACCAAAGCTCTTAAAATTCATAAACATAAAAATGCAAACTTCAAAAGGAAACAAATATAAAGACTTCCGAACACCTCAAACCCCAAATTAAATTAAAAAAACCGCTGTAAGTCAGCCGTGGAGCCGTCTACCACGGGCAATACCAAATACCGTTTTAAAAAAGACAATTTACTAAGAAAAGGGTTCCGTCACCCACCTTGCCCAATGATCCTAAATTAACGTAGCGAAGGGGGTCTAATCGACCATTTTTTCTCTGCCTGATTACGAAGGAACGCTAATATTGACACAGTGCAAAACAGTGCGTGATTTCTAGCACTTTTACTATAGAAGCAATGAAGAAGGAATCAAGTAATGTAATCTTTATAAAACAATTAAAGCACTTTCTAATAAATAAAAGCTATTATACTATAAATGAATATTTAAATGATAAAATTTAAGCATAGTACATAAAAATAATAATTCATTTAATTTTAGTATAAAATAAGTAACTGCTCCTCTTTCTAATCTAATAAAATTTAATCTTATCTTCCTCTCTTCTAATGTTGCCCGATAGGGTCCACGATGAACTGTTATTTTAAAAAACTACCTTCACCTGTACAACATTGTGGAATGCAAATAAAAATTGAAATTGAAATAGAAGACGACACTGCACTTTAGGTACGAAACATTGTTACACTAATTCGTCAGATTTATTTTATGCCTCCATTATATTCTGTACTAGCTTCAGCCAACGGCTTCGCCCGCGTGGCCTATATGAAACGAAGAAAAATTTTTTCATAAATAATCCAACCTCCCATTTCACTCTCTTTGGGATGAAATATAGAAAGACCCTTTCTTAGTGGATACCTAAACTTTACATAGAACACACCCTCTAAATTTCAAGTTTCTAAGACCAGTGATATTGTCAGTCAGTCAGGACTTTGAATTTTATATGTATAAGATCTGTAAATAGCGTTTTTTTTTTAATATTTGTGGATATTCTACACAGCGATTATAGTATGGATGTTCTTCTGTTGCATTGCAATCAGTTTTGCGATAACAAAAACTGATATAGTACTTAGATACTTTTTGTTTTAAAAAATATACATAGAATACAATATAACACCCAGTAACAGAACAAACATCGATATAAAACACACAAATGTTTGTTCTGGGTAGGAATCGAGCCTACAACCTATAGTTCAGAAGGCAGGGTAACTAACAACTGAACTATCAGGCCACTCAGATTGATTCAAGGTTGATTATTGGAGTACTGTAACGGGGATGTGACGGGACGTGGCGCAGAGTAATTATTACGGAGTTCAGTTATTAAATCATCATTTATTTACGTATAGATACAACTAGCGAGGAAGGAGAGTTACTCTGAATCCATGTAAAGCGAGGGCCAGTAGTATACTGTCCGCAGCGCCTAGTAGGAATTCAGTGCAACAAGAGTAATTTCGAGAGTGCCGGGAGTCCGTCTGCTCAAGAAATCAAGTGCCTGACCCAATTACAATTTCAATTTCACAGGATATGTATATCGAGTTCACTGAACGAAACGCTTGCGTGTTTTAAGGTCGCATCACGCCATCTAGTTTCATTCGTTGTAAGCAACCGAAATATTGACGGGTGTTACAGTACTATTTATGTATTTTTTCATCGGCAACAAACGTCAGTCTTTTTCAATTATCTGATAACGCCATAGGCGTATTATGATAATGATTCAAGTGGAAACAAATCGTGTATTACTGTAGAGATAAGCCCCTATTCGCGAGAATAAGCGTGACAATTACTGGATAATTGTGGTTTAATAAAGTGGTTGATAATTAGAAAAAATTCTGTAGAATTAAATGATAAAAAATATTGATTTTGTCGGCATGCAGCAAGCTTGTGCTGATTCACGATCATGAAGGAAACTCAAAATTATCGCCGATATTGCATATATCGGAGATTCAAACACAAATACAAATTTATTTATTGACACATTTGGTTACAAAGTTATAATGAATCCATAGACTCCCGAACTAGTGGAAACTGTATTTCAGGAGTCAGTGGCTTCTCCCATTATTAATTTTATCTAAGCTATGTCATACTAATTAGTTTTACAGAACATCATAAAAATAATCAATATCTAAGAATAATTATTAATTACATTATTTATTAATAATAGTGAATTTGACTGGCTCGATACTTCAGTTGGTAGTATCCATGCCTTCTGAACTGCAGGTTGTGGGTTCGATTTCTACCCAGGACAAACATTTGTGTGATCAGCATCGATGTTTGTTCTGTATCTGGGTGTTTATATTGTATTCTATGTATGTATTTACAAACAAAAAATATATAAGTATGGTATCCGTTATCTGGTATTCATAGTACAAGCTTTGCTTAGTTTGGAGTCCAAACATATTAATTAATTTATTATTATAAAATGAGCTTGATAAGGTGTTTTTGTCATCGTTAAAAACGGAAGACTTTTCAGTAAGCAACCTATAAATGACGTCGGGATATGGCTCAGGGAATCTTACTTTAAAGCAAAAACACTAATTGTCGAGAAAAAAATCCTTGACACAATCATTACAGTTTAAAAATCCTTTCTATTTAAATTATTCCAAAGAGGCGCATCGCCTACACGATGGTTTCCTTTTTTATTGTAGTTTGGATCAACGTTTGTTCTCATCTCACCTGACGGTAAGTGCAGACAAAGCCATAGATGGAATACGCTGAAGGAGTTCGACAATAATTCGATTGTTTTATAATCCCAAATAGGTCACTATCACTAGGTGGTAGGACTTTGTTGCAAAGTTCGTCTAGGTAGGTACCACCGCTTTGCCAGTTATTCTGCCGCCAAGCAGTAGCACAAGCACTGCTGTGTTCCGGTTTGAAGATGCATGTAGCTAGTGAAATTACTGGGCAAATGAGACTTTATGATCTCATCTCACAGTCGTGTAATCTTATTACCAGACTGTGTTGATGTCTCAGGATGATGTGCGCATTGCAGCAGTCATGCGAAACTTTACATGTTGGAGTTCCGAGTGACACTGTTCTGTTATGGGCGGCCGTGTCACTTAACATCAGGTGAACGACTAGCTCGTCACATCATTCAATAACATAAAAAAAGGCCGTGCGGCGCCCAATAAGTTAATATCTGAAGTTTACGTACTGCTTCCTTTGCTACACAATGTCATTGAGCTCAAACAAATGTTAACCCTTTATTCTCCCCCCTTTCGAAAAAAACCCATAAAATATATCTAATTAAAAAATATCCCCGTCTAAGGACTGACGCTCATAAAGAATGTCAATTAGGCCCAGGACGCTTTTTTCTTTCGAGTTATTTTTTTTTTTCTTGTAATATTTTGTGACGTTTCGCGGCGAAGGGTTAAGATAGCGAAATTAGGATCTGTGTGATATATTGAGTAATTTAATATTTAGCCCTCATCCCTTTGTTTGATGCTTTTTAATCGAGATTAATATTTGGGGTGGGTTTAGATGATGAAATACGTATATATGGAGACAGAACGTTTTATATAAATAACAATTATTTGCGTATAATTTGGCTTTCTTCAAATTATTTAACTTTAAATATCCCCGCAATCATCTATACATATAAAATTCAAAGTCCTGACTGACTAACTTATATATCAACGCACAGCTTAAACCGCTGGTCTTAGAGACTTGAAATTTGGAGGGTGTGTTCTTTGTAAAGTGTAGGTATCCACAAAGAAAGGGTTTTTTGAAATTCCACCCCTAAAAGGGTGAAATGGGTGGTTGAAATATCTATGAAAAAATTTCTTCTTCGTTTCCATAGGCCACGCGGGTGACGCCGCGGGCGGAAGCTAGTATAAGATAAATGTGAAATATAGTCTGATTTAGCTTCTACGTCAAACCAATTGAAGGGAAATAAGTAACATTTTGGATGCATAAATTGAGATACATACTCTAAATAAATAACCTTGATTGAGCTGTATGATCCTGACGTAAAAATAAATGGAAGGGAATGGGAGGCTAAAAAATAGATCCCTAATAACAAAATTTCATCAAAATTTATTTTGCTTTTACATACTCAAGTATGCTTACAAGCACACGAATTGCATTTAGGTAGCTAACAAAATCAACTGTAGGTAGGTACATAGTTATCATTTGTTGGTCAGACAAACCAGGTCAGTGACCTTGACATTTATTCCCAATAGTGGTTAAACGTCATCAGTAAGTCATTGCACTTCCGGTGTGCTAATGAGAGGTCCAATTATAGCGGTTTCTTTATGTTTCTAGTAGTAGCCAATATAATTAAACATCTTAAGCCATGGTGATTTATTTCTTACCATCAAGTATGACAGCGCTCAATGCAAGCCTATTGGTAAAACAAAACACCGCTCTTAGATCTGATAACCAATGGAGAAGAAAGGTTCTCAAGCAGCAACCACGAACCGGAAGAGGTAGCGCAGGCCTCCAACTAGGTGGATGGACGATCTAGGTCAATCGCGAGAAGCCGCTGAAGGCAAGCAGCATCTCAAAGCCGCTCTATATGGGAGACCCATGTCCAGCAGTGGACGTCTTGGCTGTTGATAATGGCGAAGGAAAATTGCAATTTATGAATAACTTGTTAAACGGTTCAAACTGACTCGTTACGTAGGTGCATCGTCCTCTTGTACATGCTTTAGGTATAAGCAAGCATACATCGCAATTTAATGCTTCGATATTCAGTATTGCTGTCTAGATTTGTAGAGTTCCTGTCCGAAAATCCCTGACGGACTATTGCGTTTCTAATGAGAAAGTTCACAAGTATGCTCAAATGGCGATATCAAAGATTAAATAAGAAAAAAAATGCCTCTGTGGAGTAGAGGTTGAAAAGGTCGCCACAGAATCAAACCTGTTCTCTTTGTATAGACTAAGAGAACAGGTTTGATTGCTGTCGAAAGAGACCATTGTCTTTATAGTTCTATAGGTTTTTATTATATTCCTGTATCGAGTATAGATCAAGAATAGAACCTATGTAGGCCTGCAGGATATCTATTGATTCCTGAACCATGATCATATAGTTTTTGATCAATGGGCGAGTATATTTGTTTTTTTTTTTTTTAATTGGTTATAGGCATTTGACCACTGCTTCGCCTGATGTTAACCAATGGCGTGGTCTAAAATGGGGCATGCTTGCCTAAAAGATACCCGATCACTCTTGAAAACTCCCAGGTTATAGATAACTGGAAATAAGGACACCAGCAAGCTGTTCCATTTATTAGCTGTTATTATTATTATTCTAAAGGCTTTGTCTAACCCGTTTAGTGGTATTCGGAAAGGTCAATTCAAAATGCCATTACAAGGCACATTATTCAAAATCACTATAAGGAATACAAGCAACTTTAACTTTTAATTCTACAAACTGTGTGAGGTCAGTCACCTCTGTACAAAAAATACCGTTAGTACTTCTGACTAGTAGTGTGTCACCATGTCACCTTGAAGAGTCTGTATTGAATATGTAGGTGGTAAGTGGTAACCTGCGAATTTTCCGTTAGGTTGAAGTCCTTTCAACACCTTGTTCAGAATATTAAGAATTTAAATCACGCTAATATTATAAAGGTGAAAGTTCGTATGTGTGTATGTGTGTTTATGTGTAGTGTGTATGTTTGTTACTCCTTCACGCTCAAACAGCTGAGTGGATTTGGATGAAATTCGATACCAAGATATCTTATACACTGGATTAACATATAGGCTACATTTTACCCCGGAAAAGTATATGTGAACTGTTCTGTGATGTGAAATGTTCCTGTGGGATGAGCAAATAATTAAAATACTTTTTATCCGCGGGCGCAACTAGTAAGCAATTACTAAAATAAATTTTTGAAAATTCTTGAAAAATATTATTAGTCTGTTAAAGCTGGTTATTTAACGTTGGAAAATATATATTACTATACCTACTATCTACAAGTGCTCAGATCTACTAGCCTCGAAGCTGCACAGATTTTAATAGTCGTTTAAGATATATTTTTTTCATGGGTTTGGGTTTGAAAACGTCATTTTTTCTGTTTTTAGTTATGCAAAGACAAACTCGCGAGGTCTACAACTTAAAGAGTTTCCTTGCTTTCTTAGTTTTCGTATCAAACGGACATTCACAATTCAAATTTATGTTTTGAACATTCATCGCATTTAATTCATTTTCCATACGTTTTGGCATTGCACCGATAGACGCCGAAGCGTAATTGTTTTATGATATATATTAGCTTGATTCTTGTAAAAGTTCAAGTACTAACAAGTTTATTTTTAACGTTTAGCAGTTTTCAGGCTAAAGTAAATCTAAATTATTGTTAACTAGCTGCGCCCCGTTTCACCCGCGTAATCCCACAGGAACGTTTCACTTTTCTGGAATAAAATGAAGCCTATATGTTAATCCAGCGTATAAGCTATCTTGGTACCGAATTTCATCAAAATTCTTTCAGCCGTTTGAGCGTGAAGGAGTAAAAAACATACACACATACAAACTTTCGCCTTTATAATATTAGTGTGAAGTGTGATAATATAATATTAGTGTGATACCAATTGAAGGAGTGAGAATAAAAAGGATTTAACTGATTTTTTTCACAAAATGACTTATGGGTATCGTTGGATTCAGCGTGAAATTATCTACAATAATACATTCTCAAAATACTGAAATGAGGCTTAAAATCCCGATGTTTTGAGTCTAAAAACGGTTTATCTGTCACAGGAATACAGTTCGCTTAGCATAAAAACATTATTATATTTATTTTATTATATTATATTTTTACAGTAATTGTACGAATTAGTTCTTTATTTAGTATTTTAAAATAGAATTAAAACATTTTCAAGCAACTGAAACATACATAAACCTTTTCTATTACCTTATAAGCACTCTACATTAAAATGACGCCGTTGAAGTTTAAAGTAAATTTTCTCGAAACTATCAATTTGACAGTTAAACCCTTTTAATTCTCAACCCTTCAATTGTTAATAAATATATTGGCTTCCTGAAGACTTCAGTTTTATTTTTCATCTGTTCCTGTATTTTGTTAGTTAATTCGTATTTCCATGTTTTATTTCGTCTTCCCCTTATAGATCAACTGAACTGGTGGAGGGTAGTGGGTACCACCGGGACAATAGTTACTCTGCCAACACTCAAATATGTCATACCTATAATTTTTTATAATGTTTTGGCTCCACACTTTTGTGTATTTAGCCAGTGTCAAATAATTGATAATTTATCAAGTTAATGATATTTCACGCAAATATGTGTCAAGTCACAGTCGAAGTCATCAAGTCAAGTCATAGTCTAGTCAAAGTCATACTCCTAGTAAAGTGATGGCAACTTTACTTGAAGTTTCTATAGAGTTTTGGAAACAACACGAAAATAAACGTTTCACCATCAATATACCACTTTCCCACACTCACGCCTGTAATCCAGCACTTAACGAATAGAATGCCACCAATTTTATGCACTAACACTGAAATTAACACAAGTTTAGGAAAATAATACAATGCGGTGACGCAATCTTTTTCGCTTTCCAGCCAAAACTCCCTATCTATAATTTTTCAATAGCAAAGTGATATTTACAGATTGCACTGTTTGTTTAGATATATTATCAACCTGTGGTGAATTAACCACAAACAGTTCTCTGTAACATTAATTACGTTAATACACCATTTGCTTTCCTGTTTGTATAGGTACATATTTATTGAGCGGTGGCCCGTGACTCAAACTGACATATTTAGGTTTAAATCCCACTAGGCCTTGCACCAATGACCTTCAAGTTATGTGCGAATGTGTAGTCGCTCTGAAGGAAAATATCGTAAGGAAACCGGCATGTAGAATTACGAGATTCGAAAACATGTATCATTTATCAATCTGAACGGTGATCACAGAATTTTGATTGCAATAGAAGCCTTGAAGAGAAAACGAAAAGGCATGGTTTTAAAACTTAGAACCATTTGCCAACACTCGTGCACGTTCACGAACACTTAACGGATAATAATCCACCCTTATTACACATTAAAATTCAAAAATACACGGGTTAAGAAAAATAATTCAAAATTCACAACCGCCATTTTCGGATTCTTTTCAACGACCCCCATGATAGTGTTAAGCACATCAAATTTTGATGATCTAACTGTCAATTAATAAAGCAAAACTATTGTAATAAATGTTTAAAAAAAATTAGTTCTACACGCTAAATTTAAAGGTTATCTCTGTTTGTGCACAACCGTCTTTCTACTGTTCTATGTTGTATTCTTTATAAAATATTTGTGAAAACTTTTAAATAGCTTTCCGTACCTATTAGTGTGATATTTATGTGTATGTATAACTAGCTGTAAGTTTTCCTTTGAGAATAAAATAAAATAAAATGCAACAGAACAAATTGCATTCCTAATTTGAAAATTTCTTTAATAACTATGTGTGCATAGTGAGTATAGTAAACTACTTAAAAACAAGTTTCTACAATAATACCAAATGCTACTCCCATACCTTCTACTATAACGAATTTTAACAATATAATCTGAACTACAGACAATATAAAACTAAGCATAGTTAGGTACGCAAAACTAAAAGGAATGTTAACATCATTGAACAGTGAAAAAAATCCGTTTACTATTTATTCCTAACCTCTCATAATGAGTCATATAAGGGTCTCAGCAACTTTCTAACAGCATTGTAATTACTCAGTGATTCACTTGAAATATTATCTTTGTTGGGCCGGTCCAGTTTTAGTAATCGCTTAAAGTTTCCCAGAACCGTATTGGATTTATCGGAAGGTTAAAAAGCTGGCGAAAAGGGAAGTCGAAGATTTCAAAGGGTATCAGGTTGTTACTTGTTTATCTACTTAAGAAGTATAAACATAATTTATTTTATTTATTAATCTTGTTTGTTTCATAGATAATGCTTAAGTTTTTGCGTGCACACCGTAGATTGGAATCTGTACATTTAAAATTCAAAGTCCTGACTAACTGACTTATATACCAACGCACAGCCTAAACCGCTGGTTCTAGAGACTTGAAATTTGGAGGGTATGTTCTTTGTAAAGTGTAGGTATCCACTAAGAATGGATTTTTCGAAATTCTACCCCTAAGAGGGTGAAATGTGTGGTTGAATTATGTACAAGAAAAATCTTCTTAGTTTCCTAGAGGCCTCGCGGGTGAAGCCGCCGCCAGAAGAAGAAGCTCGTCTCTAACAATATGTTTGAACTAAGTTTTTTTTTGTGAAAAATGTGGAAGAATATTCAGTTTTTTTTTGTGAAAAAAGTGGAAGAATATTCCGTTTTCTTTCGAATTGATGATCTATATATGTCTGTCTCATGAACTGTTTTGAGTTAGAAACAAGTTGCCAATGTGTACATTTTGTAAGTTTTCAAAAACTCATTATGTTGATTACCAAATGAGAAACAACTATTCGTTTGCTAATTAAATTCCATATTATTCATTGTCAAATAAATCCAAGGTTACTGCAAAAACAATTAATGTCCCGTTTTCCCTTCCATTGTGGTTAAAGTAAACAAACACTTAAAAATTCACAACATTATATCGTTGCCAGCTCACTTGAAATACTTAGTACTGACGTGAAGACAAAGAATGCGTTCTCTAAGCATTCAAAGGCTTGTAATATGAATAATTATGCACATTTATAAAGAATCGACGTGCGGAGAATGCAATGATCAGCGGTATGGACGAGAAAATGTCACGTTGGGTTAGATAGATTAGATGTGGATTTATGGAGAGTTAATACAACAAACGATCGCTCTTTATATAACACTAGCACGTCTAGAGAATTTTCTCATGCATTGTCTTGTATTTAAAGGCAAATTTTTACAACTAGTTTTTTTATGGCAAAATGGGCATGCGCGACAACAACTCACCTGATGGTAAGTGACGAAGTTGTCTAAGGTGCCACGCTTGCCCATGAGATGCCCATTCATTCTTGACTTAAAAAGACCCAGGTTATACCCAGGAAGAAACACTGTTGTTGGAAGATCATTCCATTCATTGGCCGTTCGGACTATAAAGGACCCAGCCACACGCTTACAGCCTTATTAATAAACGGGTATTAGTCTCGGATTAGTTACTTCAGCTTTTGTCCTTTTTTTGCTACCGGAATATTTAGCTGGATCGAAAGAGACAAAAGATGGTGTAACTAGTCTAAAGCTAGTTCGTGTTTATTAATAAGGCTGTTAGTGCTTAGTTTACTACAATTTGACTTTGTTTCACACCGAGTCAAGTATAAGGTAACTTCAAAGTACATCATCTGGTCAGTTACGCGATCACGTAACTTAATTGCAACGGATAGAAACACAAATTGAATGGATTTGACAGTTTCAATACGCAGTTTACCATAGTTACTGTCAAAATTTACAAATTGGGAATGAATTTTCACCTGTTTCATTGCAATCAAAGTTTCGTGATCACTCCCCAGTTGACAATATTTATCACCCTAAGATGCTGTTTCTAGTTAATAACTGGATCATAATTAGTTTGGGGAGTTAATGATTTCTGTGTAGTACATTATCGGAAACTCACCAAACTATTGGTCTCCCCTGGAGGCAAACTCTATACAATAATAATAATAATAACGCCCAACGATCACAAACATAGATCCTGGACCCGGACTAGGATTCCCCATGTCTAAGGGCCCAGGAACTACGAGGACCATGGTCCCTCAACACCCAGACTCAGACCAAGTATTTGCACTTTTTTTCTGTGCACAAATACTTGTCCTGCCGTGGGAATTGAACCCGCTGTCTCAGGTTATGAGCTGACTTGCTCACCGACCACACCACAGAGATTGTCAATAAAAGAAGGATCACCATAATCGGATTAAAATTTTAAGATGTGTATTAAATACACAAAGATAAGCCTAATTGAAGGGGTGAGAATAAAAAGGATTTAACTGATTTTTTTGACCAAATGACTTATGGGTATCGTTGGATTCAGCGTGAAATTATCTTCAATAATACATTCTCAAAATACCGAAATGAGGCTTAAATCTCGAGATTTTGAGTCTAAAAATGGTTTATCTGTCACAGGAATACAGTACGCTTAGCATAAAAACATTACTTTATTTCTTTTATTATATTATATTTTTACAGTAATTGTATGAATTAGTACTATGTTTAGTAATTTTAAATAGAAATAAAACATTTTCAAGCAACTGAAACTTACATGAACCTTTTCTATTACCTTATAAGCACTCTACATAAAAATGACGCCGTTGACGTTTAAAGTCAATTTTCTCGAAACTGTCAATTTGTCAGTTAAATCCTTTTTATTCTCAACCCTTCAATTGAGAAACGTCTCTTTTTGTGAAGTCAATTAAATACACAAGTTCTTAGCAACCAGAATATTTTTGCAAGACCAGTTTTAGTGATGGCGAAATCTTTTCCATACAACTTGTATGACCTCGACCTCAACTTAAATAATAATTGCGCAATCATACACGTAAAATCCACTGAATCAGATGGTTTTAACACTTTCACTTACCTATTAGTTGAAACTTTCTCTTTGTAAGTACCTGTCATTGGTTAAAAACAGAATCTGCTGATGTGTATGATGTAGCAAACCCCGGATATTGCTACATCATACACATCAGCAGCCAGAAGACTTCCAGTGCTGAACATAGGGCTTCTCCATAAAACGCCACTTGGGACGCTTATAATAGGGTCCAATTTGCCATAACGGGACACGAAGAGACATCCCGCCGGCGAGGTCTACGTACCCCCTGTAGGTTAGCTAGAACGGTCGCGACTTTCAATAGGGTCCACTCTTCCAGTGGACGTAGTCTTGTCGATCCTCTTATCCCGGCAAGGGCCCAAACCGAGGCACCCCAGGGGTGCCCTCTTGAGCTAGTTGCCTCCCACTTTTGGCGGCTGGGCGCCTTAAGCGCCTTCCCTCCTGCCTGGTGACGCTGTAAAGATCTGTAGAGACCAACAGCATTAGCCCGCTTAAAAAAACCCACGGGTAGAGATATTCCTATTCGCAAACCGGAACCACTCGTCACAATTGCTACATCACAAGTTAAAATCAATTGCATTCTAAATTGGATAGTCTGCTTAAAATACTAAACGGTAACAAAATTATCTTGGTATTTTTATATATTTATACAGTTAGTTTCGCACAGAAGTTACATGGATGAATGCTAAATAGAATTATCTATTGGCGCTACAAGAGATATGGATGTCGGCATGTGTAACAGTATTTTGGCGGATCCTGTTTCAACACATGCAAAAATAATATATAAATTATTAAATTTAGGCCTAATTAAGGACTAAAAAGAAAGTTAAGTAATAATGTATGTTTCTAACAGGGCTATCAGAGGGGTGATCACGAAATTTTGATTGCAATGCAACAGGAGACTTTCCATACTAACTTTGCACATACACTACGTATTCAAACTGTCAAATCCATACAAATTTGTGTTTCTATTGGTTGCAATCGAGTTACGTGATCGCCAGCTGGTCAAAAAACTCCAAACAAAAATATTTAAAAAAATCTATTATTATCGTCTTGTAAATCATATTAATTTCAGGCTAAACTACGTAAAAGTTTTTTTTTATGTTACTGAATGTTTTGACGAGCTAGTCGTTCGCCTGGTGTTAAGCGCCACGGCCGCCCATTACAGAACAGTGTCACTCGGAACTAAAACACAGAGTTTCGCACGACACTGCACTGCGCACATCATTCTGAGACATCAGCACAGTCTAGTAATAAGATTACTCAACTGTGAGATCAGATCAGAAAGTCTCAAAATAGGCTTCTTTTTACGAATACCTATAGTAATACACCTATTATTTTACTAGCTGCCCAATCCCAGTATGGCACTGGTAAGTTAGTCTTACGTCCTAACCCAATCAAAGGCACGAGGGAAGAAAGCACCTATCCCTATGGATAGGTGTTTTATTTTTCCTTTTATTAATATACTTAATATAGGAATACTCCTCTATTTTATTCTGTTTTTTCACTTTACGTCGTTTTGAAAAGTTGACAAGACATTTTAACCATTGATTAAATTTAGTAAACGCTTATGGCGTAACCATAAAAGATGCAAACAAGCCCTAGACAAATGTTAAACTACCTTTTTCTATTGCGTTGGACGTCTCTCTCTCGTTTTTTAACACGGCAAATTGCCTTTATTTTCTAAATACTACAATGATTTAATAACTAATACTAAAAACTACCTACTACAAAAAAAAGAAACATTTGGACTATAGACAGTCGAAATGCTCAAGCCCACTACCAGAAGGTAGCGTACGTACGTTGGTTACAACGTACCAAGTTTATGTATTTGTATATTATTTATAAAGATTGGTCAAAAATAACAGGCTGAAAATTATCGTATATAAATTATCGAAATGATAACTTCTTGTTTTCAACATGTCAATTTTGACAGAACTGCAAAATCATTTTTGTTTACCACCATTCCGAACATTCTGTTACATATCTGAATCTCGCATTTGCGGTAGCAGATACCGATAAGACGTGCCAACCTATTAAATTGACAGGTCTGTGATATAAAAAATGAGCTATTTACGGCGTAAAAAGGTGTTGTTTCGCAGAATAAACGATGCTTTTGTGTTGCTATTTAGTACAGTACAGTTAAGCTACAGTACTAAAACTACAGTAAACTTAAAGCATGGTGGTACTCTTCTGATAAAGGGGAAATGAAAAAGACGGAAATATGTTAATTTAGTTTAGCTTTAGAGTATGCGACACAGAATCAACACCAATCTATACATATAAAATTCAAAGTTCTCCAATTTTTATCAGTTGTTTCAGTCGAAAACCAAACTATACTGTATAAAACCTACACTTGAACCTGTAATTGTACCGTACTAACGTTTAATATGGTATAGTAGCAAATACTAATAATGATTTTAAAATGACGTCTGTTGCTGTAACCATAGAGTTCGAACTTGAAAAATCATATAAACCCAAGCTGGCAACAAAACTTTGTCCAAGTGAATGAACGTTTGCCATAAAATTGATAGATTTTATGAAATTTCTATAGGACTAATCCAATAATACACCGTTTCTAATAAGTAAAAAAGAGTTTTCCGATTTGGTATAGCATATTTATGTTGTATATAATATTTAATTACCTAGTTGTAATTTTTTTTTATAGAGTGCCTGTTCATATTAATGTTTCTGTTGAATAGAAATAAAATTAACTGGTAAAAAATATTTTTCAAATTTGGGAAATCTTCCTTTTTAGACGTCAGTTAAAAAAGAAAGGAAAGCTTAATTCAAATTGAGACTAAATGGTATACTGATTCATCGACTCTCTCTTGGCTGTACACTTGCAGATGGTGGGAAAGGATATGACGATAGCCCAATTTTAGACTCCCACGCAGATCTTAATATATCTACGCATAACTACTGCTCAATAAAACGTTCTAAACTTTCATGGTAGCTAACACAACTAAACCATATTAAATATATTATAGAAACTACTATTCATTCTGTGTAAATTAGTCCTAAATACAAGAACATACGCATTATTATTAATAGTAATAATAATAATAACGCCCAACGATCACATACATAGATCCTGGACCCTAACTAGGATTACCTGTGTCTAGGGACCCAGGAGCTACAAGGAACATGGTCCCACAACACCCAGACTCAGGACACGCATTTGTGCTTATTTTTCTGAGCACAAATACTTGTCCTGCCGCGGGATTCGAATCCACTGCCCTCGGTTTATGAGCCTACCTGCTCAACAACCACACCACAGAGGCTGTCAAATTAAGACTTCTTATAGTTTACACATAATGACAAATAAAAATTAACAAAAAAAACTCACCAAAACCAAAATAGCTACGAACAAAATCCAAAATAAATGACGTTAAAAAATTCGCACTGAACGGTTTACACAATTAAAATTTAACACATTCCAAATTTGAATGAGCTGTGTGTCGTTGAACGATCGGATAGCAACTGACCATTAACAAGAAGACACTGGCAGTCTAACACGTTTAGTATGGTATAGTAGCGAATACTGATAATGATTTTAAAATAACTTCTGTCCTTCCACACATAGAGTTCAATTTTGAAAAACCATCTAAACCCAAGCTGGCAACAGAACTTTGTCCAAGTGAATAAACGTTTGCCATATTGAGGTCAGTGACGTCGCTTTTTTTTTTCAAGATAATTTTGCGGAAACGATGCGCGCTATGCGATTGCAGTGTATTAGAAAAAGACGGAATGAAGTCTATTGAATGTTGGCATAAGTGATTGTCTATGGTCAGTCTCATTTAGTTTTATTTGGCGTTAATGAGTTAGCGATTGCCATATTCCCACAGAAGGCTAACAATTTACTTATTTCGATTTTAGAGTTCATTTTTTTTTAATAATTTGATAGGTTTGCGTTTGAACACTGTCTCCAGATGTACCTGATGGTGAATGACGGTACGGTCTGGGCTGTAACACGCTTGTCTAGAAGATACAGAGAACAGAAGAAATTTCAATACCAACTATGCACATAAACTGCGTATTAAAACTGTCAAATCCATACAAATTTGTGTTTCTGTCGGTTGTAATCGAGTTACGTGATAGCCCAGCTGTTCACTCTCGATTTGAAGGCAAGGTTATACTTTTCGGGAAATACGGACGCCAGAAAAGCATTCCACTCTATGGCTGTACTAGCTTCTGCCCGCGGCTTCGCCCGCGTGGCCTATAGGAAACGAAGAAGAAGTTTTGGTCATAGATCATTTTACCAGCCATTTCACCCACTTAGGGATGGAGTTTCGAAAAACCCTTTCTTAGTGGATACCTACACTTTAGAAAGAACACACCAAATTTCAAGTTTCTAGAAACAGTGGTTTAAGATGTGCATTGATATATATATAAGTCAGTCAGTCAGTCAGGACTTTGAATTTTATATGTATAGTATATTAAGATTTTCAGGTTTAATAATGATGATATATCTGTTTTCACAGGTAAATACCTGTTTATGATTATTAATGCATTATTAAATTAATCAATATTTTGTTTTACGGAGTCGGAAACATCAGAACCTTTAGTTAATTTGTGTGAATTAAGGTAGAATTCCTATGCGTATATTAAATGTAAGTCAGGTATTTTTCCATCAGTACAATACTACATCAATGGATATAGTTTAGTGAAAGTAAGATGAAGAATAAAGCTCTAAAATATTATTTTTAATGGAAAGCATTAGACAATGCAAAGTATTTGACAGCCTCTGTGGTGTGGTGGTTGAGCAGGTCGGCTCATAGCCCGGGGGTGGCGGGTTCGATTCCCTCGGCAGAACAAGTATTTGTGCACAGAAAAAAGCGCAAATACTTGTTCTGAGTTTGGGTGTTGTGGTACCATCGTCCTCGTAGTTCCTGGGTCCCTAGACACAGGGAATCCTAGTTAGGGTCCAGGATCTATGTATGTAATCGTTGGGCATTATTATTATAATTATTAATTGAGTTAGTAGATAAAGAAAGTAATTAGGTATAACATTCTTTATCTACTGAGTGAGTTATGTTTGAATTTGTCTAACACTGACACTTTGCATATAGATTAACAATTAAAATACTTACGAGTGACGTAAGTTTAACATTCCAGGAATTCAATTATGTTATCATCAGAACGTACCTAAACGTAGGCGTACGTTTTTGTCATTCAGATTTAATGACGATATAATTTTGCTTATAGTACAAATTTATTATTAATATACTGGCTCAAAGTTTCGCTCTATGTGAGAGGCCTTTCTTCAGCAATGGGTGTCTTTAAGCTATTTATTTGGCTGCCCATGCATAATCATCCACACGTGCTATCTGAAGAATTAAACTTAAGATCTGCTAACCTCCAGTGCCCCCATGTTGGAGCTGTGCGCTGGCCGGTGTGGGTGCGACAATATATTGGCCATGTTAAAATATTGCTTGTCCGTGCTTCAGTAAAATGTTAGCATAAGCGTAAAAAATGAACATTTAGTCATCAAGAAAAAAATGCTAATGAGAAAAGAATGTAACTTTTTTTCTATGCTCTGAAATTCTGGATAAAGGAACTACTACAGCATTTTAAGTGACAATCAAACATGGAATCCATATAGGTATTAGCAAATTTATATTCCAAAGTACGTACAAATAATTCAGAATTCAGTCCAGTCTCTTCTAATACCACATTAAAGATGGTCCAATCATTGTATTCTAAGAAGGATCCGATAGGAATGCGAATAATTGATTTTTGTGACTGGATGACTGAGAATTTTATGGAGTGAGTTGAGGGCTAGGTATGAGATACCTAAACTTCCTGTTTTTATTAGTTCTTTTTATTACATTTATTATTGTATGAGTCACGGGAAACCGTTGAATTGTATGCATTTGTTGCAACCTGCAATAAATGGGACAATCTGTTCGAGCATATAGTTGTATTTCTTTATTAATTCCGAATGTTATTATGTTATTCTGCCGCCAAGCAGTAGTGCTTGCGCACTACTGTGTTCCGGTTTGAAGGGCACTGTAGTTAGTGAAATTACTGGGCAAATGAGACTTAATGATCTGATCTCACAGTCGAGTAATCTTATCACCAGACTGCTGATGTCTCAGGGTGATGTGCGCAGTGCAGTGTCACGCCGACTTTATATTTTGGAGTTGCGAGTGACACTGTTCTGTTTTGGACAGCCGTGTCGCTGAACATCAGGTGAACGACTAGCTCGTCACATCATTCACTAACATAAAAAAAAAGTATAGGCAGCTTTTTCAGGTTGTTTGGATGTTGAATCAAATCGTAACCATTTGAGAACTGTACACAAATACTTGTCCTGCCGTGGGAATCGAACCCGCTGCCTTCGGGTTATAACTTGCACCACCACACCACAGAGGCTGTCCTAATTGTTAATTAATTAATGTTATAAAGGTATAATGTTAATAGTAATAAATTTTTATAATAATAGGTGTGTGGTAAGTAACTCAAGGCTGTAAAGCAAAGTTCTCCAACATTTGGTGCCAAGTTGGAGCGACCGCGCGCCATAATGCTAAAGGAAGCATGCTTGGGAAGTTGGGATACTCGCAAACTCATGTCTGGACAATGTGTTTTGGAGTTCGGACAAGGGTGTGCATATGAATTCACTATATTCGCAAAAGACAACCTTCATTAGTTGTTTTTAAAGACTAATATTGTTACGAATTATAAATATATACCTCTCTTATATAAAGGCTCTAGTTTTTTTTCTTCTAAGAAATATATATTCTTATTCTTGTTTGATTTTATTTGTTAAAATACCTAGAGATTTATATTAAAATGTAGAAAAAATTGTGATACCAGTTTGCAATTGTTTGAAAGTGCTTGTATGAGATTTAAAAATTGTCAACCTTTGCACCTCGTCAACTTATTAACAGAATTGATTACACATACTTTGTTAATATACCAAATACTACAATGGTATAATAACTACTACACACTACCTACGACAAAAATAATATTTGGAGTATATACTAGCCGCGATGACCTACAAATAGTCCAAACGCACCAGCCCTCTACCAGTAAGTAGCGTACCCAATATGCTGGCAGCCTCCTGTTATAGCTATAGCTGTTACAAACTGTACATTCCAGGTATACGTTCTAAAGTTTCCATTTGTCTTCGATTACGGTCAAGCGAAGTTCCCATCCTAGAGTTCCGACAAAGCAAAGTCTCGCACAAAGACGTGAGTTGCTCCATTCAAAGTTTAGGCGTCATTCACACCTCTGTTGTAGTGGACAAGACTTACCTATTTATAGCACATACGGCTTCCTATAAATCTACAAGTACTTTAGTACTTCTATATGTTTATGAAGTAAAACTTCTTTACGTAAGCTTGATTTGGGGAGTAAGCTGGTGAATGCGTAACGAGGCGCATGGAATTTGAAGTTGATTCACGTAGATGTCCATTGTCAACATAACAAAGTTAAAAATTTGTATTATTACGTTGGTGTACCCGGTATAATGACAATTTAAATCAAAATGGACACATTAACATTAAATAAAGCAAAGTTTACCAGCCGATAGGTGGAGCTAAAAGAAGTTTTACTTCAGTCGTGTGGTCTAAAGCACACTCATTTTTTTTGTTTGGTCATAGTAGGCTATGCAGCATAAAAATGAAAAGTATACCTTTGTTCACAAATCACAGGAGATTTTTCCAATAACGTCTGAGAATAAAACTGGGATAGGGAAGGTTTTACGACGGGAGTAGAATCGGAGCTTCCCTTAGAGACGTATTTATGGATACGTTCTCTTAGTGATTTTACTAGTGTCTATCAATTCGAGCCATTTGATGTTTAACGAGGCAATGGTGGCTTTTCACAATGTTTTCTTCGGTTTTACTTAGTATGTGTCTACATGTTCATGTTATCTCTTTATTAATTTACCGGCTTCACAACGCAACTAGTAAATTTTCTGAAAACATGGTGGGTTTGATTTCCACCCAGAAAAAAATAATTTCGATGTTTGTTTTGTGTTTAGGTATTTTATTGTATGTATAGGCTCGGGGGTTGTGCGTAGGTTGCAACCTATATAACTATAGGCTTGGGGTTAAAAATGCATGCCATGCATGCATGCATGGCAAGCAACTATAAGCCTTCAGCGTGCGCACCGGGCCGTGTCCGGAGCAAGAATGATTCGTAGTACACCGAGCGCTCCCTTTTTATAGCCAGATGGGTGGGGGAGCGATGACAGATACCGTGTTGCCACTGTAATAAATTTAAATGCTACCACATGGTAAATGACGGTACTGCCTGCTGCGCATAGGGTTTACAACCGGACGTTGCCGCTGTCATATGTATTTATTAACAAACAAAATGAGAATAAGTATTCTATAAGTTATCAGAGGGGTGGTCATGGAAATTTGATTGCAATGCATTAGGAGAAATATCATTCCTTATTTGAATATTTCCATTATAACTATGCACATAAGCTGCGTATTGCAACTGTCAAATCCATACATATATGTGTTTCTATTGGTTTCATTCAAGTTACATCATTGCCTAGGCAATGATGTAACTTGTATTTGTCATAGTACACTCTTAGTTTGGAGTTGGAATTAGACACCGCTGTGTGAAATGTCCACAAATATTCATTTATTTTATCTAATTGTTCGTTGAAATGTAAACATATTGATAAAAGAGGGTAATCAGTACTCCTTTATCGTTTTTAATAGTGTTAGTCAAGTGATTTTAGTATACGTTGCTAGTCAATAAGTCAGTTATACTTGATAATGGAAGATAGACCTACTATGAACCGCATAAAGCCCATTCAGAGAAATAATTGAATCACCAAAACGGACAAAAACCGGACGTAAATCACAGGCGACCTTAAACGATTTTCACTCATTGAATAATTCATACAATATTTTCAGCATCATTTAACGTCAGTGAGCTCTTTATCAAATTTCCAGAGAGTAAGGGATAGTAAAAATTTTACTGGGCCTATTTTCCGGCAGTAAAGTGTGGTCAATCCAGTCGAGGTATAAGTGGGGTGTCCCACTTTTATGGAGGACATAACTCCACCCTGTTTCCTTGAGGTGGGATTATAGTGCTCACAAATTGTCTATCTATTGTTTTATTTTTGGGAGAAATAGCCGTTGGTGCCGAATCGGAATCGGAACTTTTCGGTAGGACCTTTGTATCGTGTACATCCGGTTTACTAATAGGACAACTTCATCTCTTCCCGCGAGCGTCGTAACAGCCGCTCATAGAAATTTCATCAAAATCTATTCATACAAAGGATATTGTTGATAATAACACGCATTTTACATTTTACTAGGTGGTAGGGTTTTTCGTCTAGGAAGGTTGGTACCTAAAAACCGCTTTGCCAGTTATTCTGCCTCCAAACAGACTACTGAAGCCCTTTAGTTGCACTGCTCTTAGTGCAAGCACTGCTGTGTTCCATTTTGTTAAGGGCACTAAAGCTAGTAAGATTACTGGGCAATTGAGACTTTATGATCTGATCTCACAGTCAAGTAATCTTATTACCAGACTGTGCTGATGTCTCAGGATGATGTGCGCAGTGTAATGTCACGCGAAACTTTATATTTTAGAGTTCCGAGTGACACTGTTCTGTTATGGGCGGCCATGTCTTAATATCAGGTGAATGACTGAATCGTCACATCATTCACTAAAAAAAGTTGAACCAACTTTGAAATAGAAATACCGAAGGTACCGTAGGAAGACAAAATTATACAATTTTGTCTTCTTTCGGTACCTTCTATTTCTTCAAAGTAAACATCATAATCGAGTTAGTGCAGTGCTCCATCAAGCAAAAGGTGTCGACAGTAAAACGGCTACAAACCGGGGAATTGCGGATTGAGAGACACATAAAAAGGAAGGAAAGGTGACACGAGGTATGGATTTTTTGACACTGCAACCTTAAATGTTGACATTGTGTGTTTATCCCTAAACCTAATACAAAATGAAACAAGAATATTTCATTTAATTAATTTATAAAAAATTATTTACAAATTTCTTTGTAAACTACGCCTTCACGCTTAAACGGCTGAATGGATTTGGATGAAATTCGGTACCAAGATAGCTTATACACTGGATTAACATATAAGCTACATTTTATCCCAGAGAAATTCCTGTGATTTCCTGTGGGATGAGCAAATAATTAAAATACTTTACTAGTAATTAATAATATAACAACTATAACTAAATACTACCTACTAAAATAAATAGTTAATGAGTAACTTAATTGCTCAATAAGTAATTGATAACTTAGCTAACTGCTTCATTAGGTACTCTATTTTAGTACAATTAATATTATTACTGAGAAAAAGCAGTTAGCAAAATTCCTCACCCGTATTTTAACTGTCGCTTTTGATGAATATAATTGTTTGTAGAATTCGATTCTCTACTACACGCCCCTTAGTTTAACCTGCATTAACTCATTTTTCCACGGAAGCACTAAATATTCCAAAAAATCGTTTCAAAGCCAAGTCAAAGAACTTATTGCAAACGAGCTTCTGCCCGCAGCTTCGCCCGCGGCGTGGCCTGTGGGAAAATAATTCAACCACCCATTTCACCCTCTTAAGGGTGGAATTTCGAAAAATCCTTTCTTAGCGGATGCCTACGTCATAACATCTACCTGCAAGCCAAATTTCAGCCCGATTCGTCTAGTGGTTTGGCTGTGCGTTGATAGATCACTGTCAGTCAGTCAGTCAGTCAGTCAGTCAGTCAGTAAGTCGGTCAGTCACCTTTGATTTTTATATATTATATTTATAGATAGGCTATTTTTAGAACTTTTACAAGTCAAAATTACATTATGCACTTAAAATTAAGTTATTGTACAGCATGTAACATTACAAAGTGCTTATTGTCAAATATTATATGGCGAGCTCATTAAGTACAAAATGTGTGTTTGAAAAAAAATAGTTCTCTATCTCACTACTGATGCAAGCAATCCGGCACAATGCAGAACAGAACAGTCTCTTATGTTGATATCCGTAATATTAGCAATAGCTTGCGCACTACTGGCGGTAGAATAACTGGAAAAGTGGTGGTAGCTACCTATACGATCTTTGCAAAGAAGACCTGGCAACTAGTAAATTATTTTCTTTAACTCATTTTTTTCTTTAGCTGATTCCTGTTTTTATTTTCCTTGTACTACTGCTTGGCGGTAACAGGCGAAGCGCTGGTACCTAACTAGAGAAATTTTGCAGAAAGGACGTACTTACCTACTAGTAAAATTTAGATATTTAGTTTTTGAAGTAAAATTTATGTACGCACGCTAAACTTGGGGAGTAAGTTGAATTCGTGACGAGATGAACGAAAGTTGAAAATTGTTGGATAAGGATCTCCACTGTTAACAAAATGAAGTTAAGTATGATTATGTTGGCATGTCCGATAAAATGACAATTCACAATTATTGTCAAGATGGCGACATTAAGATTAAACAAAGCTATACCAGCCGATAGATGGAGCTAAAGAAATTTTACTTGAGTCATCTGGTCTAAAGCACACACGTTTTTTTTTTTTCAATATTAGTACTTTCATAGATTACATTTTACGTCGGATAATAAACAAGCATCCGCATAGTAACCTTTTATTTTTTACCGCCTTGAGCCAACATAAATCTCAGCTAATACACACGCGGCCCCGCGGCTTCGCCCGCCAATAAAGTACAGCGTGGACGTCCCGTCGAATGTCCCCGACGTGACGCCACACGAGGTGACGTCGCGGTGATATTGCGTGACGGCTGAAATTATTAGAAGTGACAGAATGTTCGGAATTCATATCCATACGTATCATGACAGCCTCTGTAGTGTGGAGGTAGAGCAGGTTGGCTCATAACCCGGAGGCGGCGGTTTCGATTCCCGCGGCAGGTTAGTTGTGCACAGAAAAAAGAGCGCAAATACTTGTTCTGAGTCCGGGTGTTGTTGGACCATGGTCCTCGTAGTACCTGCGTCCCTAAACACAGGGAATCCTAGTTAGGGTCTAGGATCTATGTATGTGATCGTTGGGCGTTATTATTATTAATAAAAAAATATTTGTATATATTTCACACAGCGCCATCTAGCCCAAAACTAAGCAAATCTTGAAACCTTGGAACCAGATAACTTATACATACATAACACTTATAGCATATACAAGATTCTTTATGATAGTACTGATGAAATATTTGAAGTAAAACTCCTTTACGTACTCTTGATTTGGGGAGTAAGCTGGTGAATTGAAAGGAAGATTCACGTATATCTCTATTTCAAACATAACGAAGTTATTTTTTTATTATTATGTTGGTATGTCGGGTAATATGAAAATTTACAATTGTCAAGATGGCGACATTGACATTAAACAAAGCAATAATAAAGTTACACCGGCCGATAGATGGAGCTAAACTAAAGAAGTTTTACTTCAGTCGTGAGGTCTAAATCACACTCGTTTTTTTGACTGGCCCGATAGCTCAATTGGTAGTAACCCTACCGTCTGTGTGATGAACATAGGTGTTTGTTCTGTGTCTGGGTGTTATATTGTATTCTATGATTGTATTTACAAAACAAAAAGTATCTAAGTATTGCATCAGTTATCTGGTTCCCATAACACAAGTTTTGTTTAGTTTGGGCTAGATGGCGTTGTGTGAGATGTCCACACATATTATTATTATTATTAATGTGCGTCTTGAATTTCCAAAGTACCCTGTAAGGTGCCACCTCTATACGCTGACGTAGCTCTATCTATCGGCTTTTACGTGCGCCTAGGTAAATACAGGTATAAAAGTGACAGATGATGGCCAACATTTGAAGGATAGATGCGTACAGTAGTCATGACGAATCGTCGCCGAACGTGACGCGAAAGCGTGACGAATGACGATATGATGTTCGGGGCATATGAGAGCTTGTGCAAGCATAACGTTTTATTGTAGCATAAAGACTTTATGCTGAAAGAATATAGCAATCAGGTAGTCTTATGAAATAGTTCATCTAATAGAAAAAATCTTTGACTGCGATAGCTCAGTTGGTAGTAACCCTGCCTTCTGAGCTGAAGTTTGTTGGTTTGATTACCACCCAGGACAAACATTTAACATCGATTTTGGTTCTGTGTCTGGGTGTTATATTGTATTCTATGTACGTATTTTCTTTTTATATCTAATTATTGTATCCTATAGTACAAGCTTTGCTTAGTTTTGGGTTAGATGGCGCTGTTGTGAATTACCCATAAATATTTTTTTATTTCATTAATTATTTTTTGAGTGCCGTTTTAAGACTGATAATCAATCATAATATTTTAGGCTTGCAATAACTTCAACGAGTTATACTAACGTTTAAATATGAAAAAGAATATTTTATGCCATAATTTTCTTCTTTACAAAGTAGCGTTTAAAATGCAGTCAAATCTCTATTAATTAAATACTTAGCACAGGATATGTATACGATATATTTATAATATTACAAATGATGTCATTTGCGTGTATAATGTCATATCAAAATTATTAAATTAAATATCAAAAATCGTATCGTTTCAATGCTTTTATAAGAAAAAAACAAAACTAAAAAGTTACAAAAAACTTTTAAGTAGCTTTTTAGTTACAAAAAACCGCTATGTGCATACATAAACTGCGTATTGAAACTGTCAAATCTATACATTTTTTTGTTTCTGTCTGTTGTAATCAAATTACATGATCACCTCATAGATTGGAAATACTGGAAACATGGTCCTTCTATTATACATTTTTGGAAACAATTTGTTTTTTTATAAAACAAATGATAGACGCTTGGAACTTGACATCAATTTAAATCTTTATTTTGAGAAGTTTTGGGCCCGGTACATTAAGGTACGTATTACAGAGAAATGCTCAGTCATCGATCGGTGCTCAAGCAGAGATTTCATTCATAAAGTCATCAATTAGTGAATGAAATCTCTCTCTTTCTCTGCTTGAGCACCGATCGATGACTGGATATAGTTTTGTAATACGGACCTTAGTGGGGGCATAACAATAAAAAAAAAAATGTTTTCATTAGGCTTTTGAACCCCTAGATTAAGCCTAAAAGACTTACAACCCACAGTATGATCAGCATCACCTAACTCATTTTTTTTAACCAAGACTACCATTCTCTCCCTGCCCTACAACCCTAAAGAGGACAAACTAAGCCTCCCAGGTAGATCACCATCAAACTGACATTTACCTTTCTCTATACCTCAGTCTATGGTAGGGACAAGAATGATATATGATATTTTCAACAAAGTATGATATATGTGATATAATATGACGTATTCGAGATCTCCTGGCGCACTCGTGCATGTATCATTCGTGACATTGATTTGCTTCTTTTAAATTGTGGATGGGTTTATGCGATAAATATTGAATATTAAAGTAAAAGTTTTTTACGCACACTTGACTAGTAAGCTGGTGAATACGTAACGAGTCAAAATTTAAAGTGGTTGGTTCACGTAGATCTCCATCGTCAACATAACAATGTTAAAATTACTTAAAATTTGTATTATTATGTTGGTGTGTCTGGTAAAGTGACAATTTATAATTATTGTCAAGGTGGGCTCATTAACATTAAATAAAGTTATACCATATAACTAATAATAAATTAAAATAAATATAATAACCGATAAGTGGAGCTAAATAAGTTTTACTTCAGTTCTGTGGTCTAAAGCATATTCGTTTTATTTGTGGACTTTTCACATAGCGTCATCTGGCCCCAAACTAAGCAAAGCTTGTACTATGGGAATCGGATAACTGATACAATACTTAGATGCTTTTTATTTGTAAATACATACATAGAATACAATATCACATCCAGACACAGAACAAACATCGATGTTCATCACACAAATGTTTGTTCTGAGTGGGAATCGAACACACAACCTAAACTCAGAAGCTTTTTTCAAAAATGTTTTCTTTATTAATAAATTATACGTCTTAAAACAATTGTAGAACTATGACGTTTACGTTTTATAAGCTTTTAAGTATATTTTATGTGACTCAGTGGCAGCACGTGCAACTTTCAAAACGACGTACCCAGGACTGAATCCCGCTCAGCCGATGAAAATAATAAATATTATATTCGAATAATAATATACGCCACCGCTTTGCCAGTTATTCTGCCGTCAAGCTGTACTGTGGAAGCACTGGTGTGTTCCGGTTTGAAGGGTACTGTAGCTAGTGAAATTACTGGGAAATTGAGACTTTATGATCCGATCTCACAGGCGAGTAATCTTATTACCAGACTATGCTGATGTCTCAGGATGATATGCGCATTGCAGTGTCTTTATATTTTAGAGTTCTGAGTGACTGTTCTGTAATAATTAAGCTCGTCACATAATTCAAAAAATACGAAAATAAAAAATACACTTACAGATAATGGTAGGCTCTAGCATAAACCGATCCAATTCTAATACAGATAAATGTAGTAAAGAAAAGGGAATTTTGATGCGGGAGGGGCGGAACTATTTATATTGGATCCACTGTTTGCTTGGAATTTATTCTTCCACATTTGCCAGTCGATTTCGTGCATTTGTTACGTGGTTGCGATTGTTCAGATTTGTGGGAGATTTTTTGTCTTTTTGATGCAATACAGATAAAAAGATAGATCCACATTGTACACCGTAAAAAATATTACAAAAAGAAAAACTTGCATAAATGACATACTTACAATAGGTAGTCTTATCGCTTAAAGCGATCTCTTCCAGACTACCTATGCTGAAGGAAATTAGTAGCTTAGAGTTTTGGCCTTCAGTGTACAGGTAAATCAAAACAACAAAAAACTATTACAAAACTTTGTGTAAATAATAAACAAACATAAAAATGTACATACTAAATACCTACTATATGGTTTAGTCATTAGTTAAGGGACGGCTTGATACTATTTCAAATTAATAATTCATAATTAACTTTCGACACTATGGCGCCGTCACATTTTCGCCGCGCCGCATTAATAATAATAATAATATAATAATAAATATCTGTGGACATTTCACACAGCGTCATCTAGTCCTAAACTAAGCAAAGCTTGTACAATGGGAACCAGATAACTGATACAATACTTAGATACTTTTTGTTTGTAAATACATACATAGAATACAATATAACACCCAGACACAGAACAAACATCGATGTTCATAACACAAATTTTTGTCTTGGGTGGGGGAAGCTATCGGGCCAGTCTTTATTAGGCGATTGCCCGTATCAGTTGCAGTGCCGCTAGAACTCTATGAAGTTTCACGATACTGCACTATGAATGTTATCTTGAGACTGTATGTCTAGTTATAAAGTCTCATTTCCCCATTACTTTTCACTAGTTACAGTGCCCTTTAAAATGAAACACAGAAATGTTTGCACATTACTGATTACCGACACAATATTTGATAAACGGTGATACCTGGCCCGATAGCTCAGTTGGTAGTAGCCCTGCCTTCTGAACTGTGGGTTGTGGGTTCGATTCCCACTCAGGACAAACATTTGTGTAATGAACATAGGTGTTTGTTCTGTGTCTGGGTGTTATATTGTATTCTATGTATGTATTTACAAACAAAAAAAAAGTATTTAAGTATTGTATCAGCTATCTGGTTCCCATAGTACAAGCTTTGCTTAGTTTAGGGCTAGATGGCGTTGTGTGAGGTGTCCACACATATTATTATTATTATTATTACAAACAATAAAGTATCTAAGTATTGTATCAGTTATATGGTTCCCATAGCACAAGCTTTGCTTAGTTTGGGGCTAGATGGCGTTGTGTGAGATGTCCACATTATTATTATTATTATACCTACTTGCAGAAATCTAGTGAAATCTCATACTTGTAATATTGTACGAGAATAAATTCTTTACCTATGACATTTCAATATTAAATTCTCATATTAAATTTCATCAAACCTCACAAATCTCACGATACAAATAAGATGATATAAAAACAATTCCGACAACCAATCCAATCTCACTTAAGGGCAAACGACGTGTTCTATAAAGGAAACACCAATTTCCATACTCGGGTAAGGCCTAGGGGTATCACACTCACAATCTTGTCTCAAATTGAGACCGAACGCCAAGAATTACATTTGATTTTATTTTACAATTTCTTTTCGATAGTCTCCCCTTAAAAAAGGTTTATATGCGGATTAAAATGAGGAAGTTTAGTCTTTTGGTGGAAAGTTTAAGGTTGGTTTTGGTTTGGAAGTTAATGCGGCGAAGTTTTTCTTTGGCATTTGTAAACATACGAAATGATTAAACTGTGAAAGTGAAATAAATAAGAACAAATATTAAATAGTCTATGGGAGTTTTGGCGGGAAAGCGAAAAAGATTGCGTCACCGCATCGTATTATTTTCCAAAACTTGTGTTATATTCAGTGTTAGTGCATAAAATTGGTGGCATTCTATTCGTTAAGTGCTGGATTACAGGCGTGAGTGTAAGAAAATGGTATAATGATGGTGAAACGTTTTTTTTCGTGTTGTTTCCAAAACTCCATAGAAGCTTCTGGTAAAGTTGCCACCACTTTACTAGAAGTATGTCATGTATGACATGCCTGTAATCAAGCACTTAACGAATAGAATGCCACCAATTTTATGCACTAACACTGAAAATAATACAAGTTTTGGAAAATAATACAATGCGAGGACGCAATCTTTTTCGTTTTCTCGTTCCCGCCAAAAAACTCGCGAAACTTATTTTGAAGTTCCGAGTGACATTGTTCTCTTATGGGCGGCCGTGTCGCTTAACATCAGGTGAACGACTCGTCTCACCGTTCAAGCTGTCAAAGTATCTGTTAATTGTCAGTTGATGAAACCATGCAAGCTCGTCATAAAGACCATGGGCAAGACGAGACTGCACGAGAGCGTTCTGCACGCGGTGGTGGTAGTTCTTGCGCACTACTGCTTGGCGGCAGAATAACTGGCAAAGCGGTACCTACCTAGACAAACTTTGCAGAAAAGTCCTAACACCTAGTGAAAATTAATGTATGTTTATTATTAACTAGTTACACCCCGCGGTTTCACCCGCGGATAAAAAGTATTTTAATTTTTTGCTCATCCTACGGGAAAATTTCACTTTTCCGGGATAATAGCAACCTATATATATTAATCCAGTGTATAAGCTATCTTGGTACCCAATTTCATCAAAATCCGCGCGTTTGCGCGTGAAGGAGTAACAAACATACACACATAAACACAAACACACATACAAACTTTCGCCTTTATAATATTAGTGTGATAATAAGGTAAATAATGAATTCAAACTAATTAAACGAAGCACGGACACAGGTGTCTTTGGTAATGTACTACAAAAAAAAACATGTAGGCTTTGAAGATGCCCAAAGAACTCCTCAAAAACTCGTATAGCATACTTTTAGCGGCACATTTAAAGCAATGAAAAAAGCAGCATCCTTATGTTTCCAGCATGAAACACGTCTGATACTTGATATACACGAATGTTCCTGATGTGATGCGCGCTTAAGGGGCCGCTAAACGACGTTATTGATGTCTTTTCGGAGATAAACATGTCTGATATCGGCCTGATGGTGTAACCACATGTAGATTTGTGCTTGGTTCGGTTGATTTTTGAGGGGTGGAAATTGAGACTTTTTTTATGTTAAGGACTGACGTCACGAGCTAACTGTTCACCTGATGTTAAGCGACACGGCTGCCCATATCAGTTACAGTGTCACTAGGTGGTAGGACTTTACTGCAAAGTTCGTCTAGGAAGGTACCACCGCTTTGCCAGTTATTCTGCCGCCAAGCAGTAGTGCGCAAGAACTGCTGTGTTCCGGTTTGAAGGGCACTGTAGCTAGTGAAATTACTGGGCAAATGAGACTTTATGATCTGATCTCACAGTTTAGTAATCTTATTACTAGATTGTGCTGATGTCTCTGGATGGCGTGCGCAGTGTAGTGTCACGCGAACCTGTATACTTTAGAAGTTCCGAGTGACACTGCAGCTGATATGGGCAGCCGTGTCGTTTAACATCAAACAAACGGCTAGCTCGTCACGTCATTCCTTAACAAAAAAAAAAAACTTGGTACTCCAAAGTACAGAGCCTCGTGTGACACTGCACTGCGCACGTCATCCTGAGACATCAGCACAATCTAGTTTGATTACGATTACTAGACAGGTCATAAAGTCTCATTGGCCCAGTAATTTCACTACCTACAGTGCCCTTCAAACCGGAATATAGTAGTGCTTGCGCACTACTACTTGGCGGCAGAATAACTGGCAAAGCGGTGGTACCTACCTAGACGAACTTTGCAGAAAAGTCCTACCACCTAGTAAAGCTTAACGGCCAATGTACGTGATATAGCAACCGTATTACTGACTATTTATGTATTTTGTGCTGGTACAGTGATACTGAGTTTTTGACTGAAAAACAGTTATAAGGTATATGACGTTAATTGCATGCTTAGTCGGGACCTATATCATGAAGTCACGCATCATTTTTTTTGTATCTTTCTGTAGATATGGTTTTTGAAGTGAAAACTTTTTCAGGCGTTGAGCATTTGGGTGAATAAAAATCATGGAACTCGCGTCATCGTCACCGAACGCTTTCCATGAGCTATACGTACTGTCTATATGTGTTCTTTTTAGGTGAACCAAGTAGTGAAACTTACGTCATCGTCACCGCACGCTTCCCATGAGTTATATGTAACAAGATACTTACCTTAACTTCTATAGACAGTCCCCAAAGACCCGCACATTTGTTTTTTTGTATTTTTTATGTATTGTAAGATATTTTACTAGGTGGTAGGACTTTTCTGCAAAATTCGTCTAGGTAGGTACCACCGCTTTGCCAGTTATTCTGCCGCCAAGCAGTAGTGCTGTGTTCCGGTTTGAAGGGCAATGTAGCTAGTTAAAGTTTAAGTTAAATTACTGGGCAAATAAGAATTTATGATCTGATCTCACAGTCGTGTAATATTATTACCAGACTGTGTTGATGTCTCAGGATGATGTGCGCAGTGCAGCAGTCATGCGAAACTTTACATGTTGGAGTTCCGAGTGACACTGTTCTGTTATGGGTGGCCGTGTCACTTAACATCAGGTGAACGACTAGCTCGTCACACCATTCAATAACATAAAAAAAAATGTTTTGTGATATTTTGTATATACATGTATTTTCTTTCTTTCTTTTTTCTTTCTTTGATGTAACCATACAAGATGATTTTACAGTAAGTCATAATCACACTATTTTAGAAAATTATATTTACTAATAAAAAAAAACTCCAAACATAAAACACCTAAACTAATAAAATATATACAATTAAAATTATTCTAAATAGCTCCGTAAGTGTACAAAATAATCCCGACATTCTGTTTAAAAAGTTTCATCTCGTAAAAGCTGCCAGTTTCCGCACCGGAAGTAGTCTCAGTTCGGAATTCAAATTCGAAAAATACGCTCTTTTCCGCTTCCGGCGTTTGATTCCTCCCGTGATACGACGTTTCCTCCCACTACAATATTTGAACGCGTTACTCTCGGTAATGCTTTGGTATTCAATCTGAAACATAGTTAAATTAATCACTATCACTACATAGTATAAAACAAAGTCGCTTTCTCTGTCCCTATGTATGTGACGGCGGCTACGTCCAGTTATAAACTCTATGCACAGCGATCGAGCACCGTAATTTACCCTGTGGTGGCATTAAATTTATTACAGTGGCAGCACCGGCAACTGTCATGGCGCCCCTACCTGTCTGGCTATATAAAGGGATCGATTGGTGTGCTACGGAGCATTCTTGTTCCAGACGCGGCCCGGTGTGGACATGCTGAAGGCCTATAGTTATATAGGTTGCAACCTACCTACGCAGAACCCGTTTCTGCGATATATGCTATCTTTATAACAACACAACGGATTTTGATGCGGTTTTTTTAATGGATAGAGTGATTGAAGAGGAAGGTTGATATGTATAATAACATCCATTACATGGAGAAATACTTGAGGTTTCTAATGTGATTTCGTAAATAATTACATTTTTTTTCGCTTACATTGCAAACGCAGGTTGAAACCTACGAGATTTATCAAAATAATGTACTAAGTATTGTACACATTGAAAAAGTCTACAGAAAACTCCTCTATGGTATATGTCTACCTCTTATCGATATCCCACAATAACATGCATCTGTGGCAAACAGTAACTAAAAAAACATGCAATGTGATTCAAACACAAATGTGTTATTTATGAATAAAATAAAATACGTAAGGTCAAACTTTTTCTCAGTCATGTTCGGATTAAACAAATAAAAGTATATTAATTTGGTATTAAATACAGAAACCTTACCAAGACTACCTATAGCGAAACGCCTTGCATCGTTTACGAACCCTGGCAGTTTTAAAACGAAACATTGCTTTCAGAAATTGGAAAATTATTTCGAACATAAATCTATGTTGGGAGCCAAAAGTAAGCTTTCATAGGTATGTAAATACATTTAATAAAAATATGCTGTTATGCCTTTTTTCGACACGTAACGTCGAATTGTACTTCAGCATCATAATGATAAGGTCATCATCGAAATCTATTAAGACAAGTACTATTAATTCATTTACCTTATAGCGAAGAGCCTCGACCAACACCTTGAGAAGCTCTCGCTAGGCGATTGTAACAAGGGCCAGATCCAGAAGGCTTTACTTTTGACAAAGCCCGTATTGTCAAGAGGTTCCTCACTCTGCAGGTTTGACCACCCGTAGCTGGGGCCTTGCCCCGCTGCGGCAGCACTCTAACGCCCAATGATCACATACATAGGTTCTGGACCCTAACTAGGATTCCGTTTGTCTAGGGACCCAGGAACTACGAGGGACATGGTCTCACAACACCTAGACTCAGATCAAGTATTCGCTTTTTTCTGTGCACACTTGTTTGTTGGGCTATGAGTCGACCTGATCAACCATCACACCACAGAGGCTGTCAATATTATAGACCTTTCTCAAAACACAGCACTAAGAACGATCTTCGATTACGTATAGATTGTTGATTGTGTTGTGTTTTGTTAAAACTGTCTGTAAAAAATACTTTGACATAGTAATAATAACGCCCAACGATCACATAGATAGATCCTGGACCCTTGTTTTGTATGCATAAATACTTGTCCTGCCGCGGGAATCGAGCCCGCCGCTACCGGGTTATGAACCGACCTGCTCACCACACCGCAGAGGAATATTAACTTCTACTTATATGAGACTTTATACGTGATGCAAACTACTGTTCAAATTACTGTTTCATATCAGAGATCTTTAGGTATAGAAACTTCGACGCGAGTCTTTACAATGTTAAAGTAAAAAAACCACAATAAAATCGATACATCAATTTCAACCCCCGCCGTAAACGCTTCACGAGTTATTATTAAATGTTGCATGTATTAAAATTTATATTCCGCCAACCCTAAGTTTATTGATATTTCAATTTTATTGAAAGTTGCGGGGTTCTTCCCATTTTTTATTTCCTAATCGCTCGCTGCCTTATGGTTTGTAAATTTTTATGTGTCAATTTGAAATCGATGGAAGAATCCTTACATTTGTGTTTTTGTTTCGAAGATGACGCATAAATACGCGGTCCCGTTATTTACATAAGACATTTTGTCTATTGGTCATTTTGATTCAAATCATCACCCGGAAGATATCTAAACACCACTTTGGACGCTTATCATAGGGGGAGTTCACCATAATCACCACGCTTAGCAGGCATTAAAATCTGTAATCACCTGGCTTGGTGATCGCAGGTTTTGATGTACGTTTGGCGTTTAATGTACGGTTTGATTGGGCGTATGCCATAATCAACACGCTTGGTAGGTCATAATCACCACGCTTGGTAGGTCATAATCACCACGCTTGGTAGGTCATAATCACCGCGCTTGGTAGGTCATAATCACCACGCTTGGTAGGTCATAGTCACCACGCTTGGTAGGTCATAGTCACCACGCTTGGTAGGTCATAATCACCGCGCTTGGTAGGTCATAATCACTACGCTTGGTAGGTCATAATCACCGCGCTTGGTAGGTCATAATCATTACGCTTGGCAGGTGCCAAGAAAGGTGATTATGGCAAACGTCTCCTATGATAAGCGCCCAAAGTGGTGTTTTATGGGAGACCTGTGCTCTTCCAGCTGTTGATGTTTGTGTATGTGGATACCCAGACGCACAATAACGTCGATGCTTATCACAAAAAAGTTTGTGCTAGGTGAGAATAGAACCGACAACCTACAACTCAGAACGGAGATATTTACTGTGATTTTTGAGGGTAGTCAATTTATCTATGAGGCCAACTGGATTAATAGCTCAGTTGGTGCCTACTGAACTGAAGGTTGTGGATTCGATTCCCACCCAGGACAAACATTTGTGTGATGAACATGGATGTTTGTTCTGTGGCTGGGTGTTATACAGTATTCTATATATGTATTTACAAACAAAAAGTATCTAAGTATTGTATCAGTTATCTGGTTCCCATCTGTGTGAAATTTCCACAAATATTTAATATTATTATTCTCATTTTGAAAACTATCGTGAGTATGACACATTTTGTGTGTCAATTAAAAGTCGAAATTACTCCGACCAGGTTTCGGACATATTCGATGTCCTTCTTCCGGGAGCCAGTTACTAACGCAAGCCGCGGCGGCTTTCGCGAGCGTCAGAGGGTCAGTGAGTCAGTGGTCGGAGTAATTTCGACTTTTAATTGACGTGAGTTTTAGCCGTTATTTATCTTACAAGATATTATTCTTATTATTTTCAAATCTGAGCTATGAAGCCAATTAAAATTGATCTATGAAGACAGTCAAAGTCACTTATTGGCTAAATGCGCAGATAAGGTACCGACTGACTTAGACGAATCGATTCGATCAAAACATTTCACCATTATCAGACCACTTAACATGTTTTTTATAGCTGTTTGCCATTTTTCCTTGTCTTCCAATCCAATTGGTTACGTTGAGTGGAATTGAGGCAATTTGCGAATGGAGACGCATTGCCTCGTTTTTTATTCGATACATATCTATGGGGTTCGAAGATGGCTGTTTAGATGGGATCCGAAAAAATTATGAGGAGGAATTTTTTTGAAATGACACCTAAATAACTTTAGCAAATAATATGTACGTACTATCTTATCTGATTGTGTTTCAGCGGTAACCCGTGCCACTTTTAAGAATTTGGTTCGAATCCCGTTCGATTAAAAAATTCAAGCATTCAAGAAACACAATTTTAAGAATATAGTTTCATCATATAACCTATACTTGGTCAGCGTGATGATAATATTAATAATAAATTATGGATAATAAATATTTGTACACATTTCTAGAGCACCATCTAGCCTCAAACTAAACAAACCTTGTACTTGTTGTATGGGAACCAGATAACTGATACAATACTTAAATACCATTTTTTTTAAATATATTCATAGAATACAATAGAACACCCAGACACAGAACAAACATCGATGTAAATCACACAAACGTTTGTCCTGGGTAGGAATCGAACCCACAACCAACAGTTCAGAAGGCAGTGTTACTACCAACTGAGCTAGTCATCATCATCATCATCATCATCACCCTATTTTAGTCCACTGCTGGACATAGGCTTCTCCCAAGGCACGCCACTGAGCCCGGTCTTCGGCTCTACTCTTCCATTTGCTACCAGCTACCTTGCGTATGTGATCGCGCCATCTTGCCGCAGGGCGTCCTACACTACGTCTGCCGATTCGCAGTCTCCACTCAAGAACAGTCACTCCTCAAGAACACTCGGGCCAGTCATGTATCAGTATTATTTTTTTAAATGGCTAATGCGTTTGGACTCTTTTAACCTTTACAGCGTCACCGGGTGGGTACAGGCGCTTAAGGCGCCCAGCGGTCAAAAATGGGAGGCAACTAGCTCAAGGGCCCCCTGGGTTCGAAAAAAAAGCGCAAATACTTGTTCTGTCTGGGTGCTGTTATCATGGTTCTCGTAGTTCCTAGGTCCCTAGATACAGGGAATCCTAGTTAGGGTCCAGGATCTATGTATGTGATCGCTGGGCGTTATTATTATTATTATTTATATATTTAAGAACATTTAAACTTTGCATACACCTTATTGATTTCTCATCTGTCAAACGGAAATTTATGACATGTCCGTTGCGTCTGACAGATTGTGGTGTCTAATTAGTACCAAGTCATCAGTGTCAATATGTCGCCAATCATTACTCTCAATGGCGCCTAATGCGATGATGATCATCATCATCATCATCATCAGCCTGTGTTGTGCCTGTGTGAAAAATTATCAATTACCTACTTGGCGCTGGCTAAATGCACAAAAGTGTGGAGACAAAACATAAAAAAGAAGTTGAAGTTGACACTGACATTAATTAACGTTATAAAAACGTCATTAAAATTAACAAAATAAGATGATATACTTCATTTACAGGTTTTATTGTTTGTTTTGTTAGGATTAATTGTTACAAATTGCTTAAGTTTAAAGTATAAAAAATTTATCACAGAACACATATTTGCATAGAATGCATATATATGTGTCGGAGGAAGCTAGTAGTTTAGTTGATTGCTGTTTACATGCATAATGCTTAATATGGTTTTGATTATATTTTAATTACTTTCAAAATTCTTTATTCAATTTAATTTAATTTGTTATTTTTTCCTATTGCTTAAAACCCTTAATAATGTAATAAAAGTTGTAAATACTGTAATTCACAAAGCAACCAATCAGAGCAGAGCACGTGCCTCGAGCGAGGTCGAGGCGCCATCTTTACTTAAAGGGACAGATTGTTTTTCTTGAGTTAGATTGCTCGGAAGGGTCGAGGTGACTAGACCGATCGAGTTGGATCGCTGGTGAAGTAAGATTGGTGCCCCGAACTCGCTGCTCAAAGTGTGTGAATTAAATAATTGTGTAAACTATCTAAAATTAACTGAAAAAAACTAAATAAAATTATTGTGTGTTATTGTGTGTACGCATATTTTGTGCTCGCATTCTACCCCAATGACGCCCACTAAGCCCGCAACTAGGGATGATGCCAGCGGGAACGGAGCTTCCCCGACATCAGAAGTGGGATCGGTGCAAGCACAAAACGTAAGCGAACGAGCATCGGCAAATGACGGATGGCGCGCGTTATTCGAAGCGCAACAAACCTGTATGAGGCTGCTCGTGGAAGCGCTAACAAGCCCACCGAATACCGAAGATAAGAGCATCACGCTGCCTGAATTTCAACCGGAAGATGCAAACACTGACGCCCGGGCCTGGCTGGCAACGGCGGACATCTGCTTATCGGATCGCAACTTACAGGGAAGTAAATTAATTCTCGTACTTAGTAAGGCTATGAGAGGTTCGGCTGCAACATGGTTTTCTCAGATAGCTTTTCCTAATATGAAATGGACAGAATTTAAAGAAATTTTTCTTTCTCGTTTTGATACGTTAGAAACATGTGCAGCGACAATATTAAAGACACTTACTGGTAAACCACAAGAAGGCGAATGTCTTGCTGCATATGCAAGCCGTTTATTTACTTTACTCATGTCACGGTGGAGTAACTTAGACAAGGAAGAAATGGTGGTATCTTTAATACTTGCACACATGGGGCAAATCGAGCCACGGTTGCAACGCAATATTTTTTCGGAAGAAATAACCACCCGTTGTAAAATGCAACGTGAACTTATGGCTTTTTCTTATCGCAAGCGGAGTTACCATGAGGCAACAAAGGCCGTTACGAGCACTACGTTAGATAATAAGCGCCCTAGGCTAAGTTCAACAAAATGTTACGCTTGTGGAAAGTTTGGCCATAAATCTTTTGAATGTTTCAGTCGATCGCATGAGAAGCAGCAAACAACTCCGACCTCTGAGCGCCCCAACACGGCCGTTGCTACGCGGGCCCCTGTAACTTGCTACAAGTGTGGTGTTGAGGGTCACGTGGCATCGCGGTGCTTAAAAACATGGCCTGTTGCGAGCGGCAGCGCACAGCCCACTGCCACATCGAGTATCGTAAAGCGAGTGGACGTGTGTGGTATGAAACCTGTCACCAGGATAATTACACAATTTGGTGAGCAGTTCTCATTTTGTTTCGATTCCGGTGCTGATTGTTCTTTAATTAAAGAGAGCGTCTCTCGTAAGCTCGTTGGAACACTGCAGCGTGCAATTGTTACTTTGACCGGTGTAGGAAAATCGAGTGTATTATGTGACTCACAAATTTTATCTAGGGTCACTCTTAATGGTCATAACGTACAACTTTTATTTCACGTTATACCTGACGATAACCTAAATAACGATATTTTAATTGGACGTGATTTGTTGGCCTTAGGGTTGACGGTACACATATCAAGTGATAAACTCACTATAGTTGAGAAGCCCTCTCAAGTTAATATTTGTAACATAGGCAACACGGTGGCTGACTTTCATGACGTGGATACCGATATACCTGATGCCCATAAACCACAATTAATAGAACTTCTTAGTTGCTTTAAGAACTCGTTTGTTGAAGGCACGCCTATTAGTAGAGTAAAGACAGGCGAATTAGAAATTAATTTAGTAGATCCTAGCAAAATCGTGCAACGCCGCCCTTATCACTTGAGCCCTGAAGAGCGAGCAATAGTACGTAACAAGTGTAGTGAACTATTGTCTGCTGAAGTTATTAGACCCAGCAAATCACCCTTCTCTAGCCCAATACTGTTAGTGAAGAAACGCGATGGCACTGACCGAATGTGCGTAGATTATCGAGAGTTAAACTCGAATACAGTTCCTGACCGGTACCCCTTACCCCTAATTGGTGATCAAGTTCAAAGGCTATCAGGCGCGCGATTTTATACGTGTCTTGATATGGCTAGTGGGTTCTATCAAGTTCCTATAAATGTAGAGTCGAATTCGATAGAGAAAACCGCATTTAGTACCCCGGACGCTCATTATGAGTTTACTGCCATGCCGTTTGGCCTACGAAACGCTCCTTCTGTTTATCAGAGAGCTATTAATACAGCTCTAGGCGACTTAGCGCACTCTTATGCAATTGTCTACATGGACGATCTAGTTATACCCGCAAATACTGTAGAGCAAGGGCTGGAACGGTTACACGTAGTACTTAAAACCCTTAGTGACGCCGGATTTTCATTCAATATGAAAAAATGTTCCTTTCTAAAGAAGCAGGTGTTGTTTTTAGGATATGAAATATCAGAGGGTGAAATCAGGCCTAATCCTCGCAAAATAATCGCGTTGACTAGTTCTCTACCACCACAGAACGTCACTCAGCTCAGACAATTTTTGGGCTTAGCGTCCTACTTTAGGCAGTTTGTCAATAACTTTTCGCTTAAAATGGCACCGCTCTACCGTCTGTTAGCAAATAATAATTCTAAAATAATTTGGACCTCAGAGTACGAAACGATTCGACAAGACATAATATCGACATTGACTTCATCCCCGGTTTTGATGCTTTTTGATCCAGAATTACCTATAGAGTTACATACGGACGCTAGTAGTGAAGGTTACGGTGCGATCCTATTCCAAAGAACTGGTACAAAATTACATCCGGTAGAGTACTACAGTAAACGCACTACGCAAGCGGAGTCTCGATACCACTCTTATGAGTTAGAGACACTAGCAGTTGTTAACTCGGTTAAGCATTTTCGCCATTATTTGTACGGTAGGCCTTTCACAGTCGTCACCGACTGTAACTCTCTGAAAGCCTCGAGAACTAAAGTAGACCTAACCCCTAGGGTGCACCGGTGGTGGGCATTTCTCCAGGCTTTCAATTTTGATATACAGTACAGGGAGGGTAGGAAAATGGCCCACGTTGACTTTTTCTCGAGAAATCACTTACCTGAGGCAAACAGCACCGCCGTCAGCGGTACTTATAGCTTAGGTAGAGAAAATCATGTAGAAGAAAAACGCGTCAATATAGCCGAGTTATCTTCGAATTGGTTACAAGCGGAACAACGACGAGACCCCGAATGCAATGAAATTATTAGTAAACTCGAAAACGATGATCTGGACCTACTTAGTTGTAAAATCTACGAATTACGGTCTAATGTGCTCTATAGAAAAATCCAAAGGAACAATCGCAACACTTGGTTACCGATTGTACCTAGAGCTTTTCGCTGGTCGATTATAAATCATATTCATGAGTCAATTTTCCATTTGGGATGGGATAAAACTTTAGAAAAGACTTACCAGCATTATTGGTTTCCTAATATGTCAAAATACGTTAGGAAATTTGTTGAAAATTGCATAACATGCAAAGTAGCTAAGTCGCGAAGTGGTAAGCAAAAGATGGAGTTACACCCCATACCGAAAGCTAATATTCCTTGGCATACAATCCACATAGACGCCACAGGAAAGCTCAGTGGCAAAAATGATCTAAAGGAATACGTTTTTGTCCTGATAGACGCCTTTACGAAATATGTGTTACTCAGGCATTCAACAAGAATTAACACTGATAGTGCGATCAGCGCTCTCAAAGCGTCCATATCTCTTTTCGGGACTCCTGTTCGTGTTATCGCAGATCAGGGTAGATGCTTTGCGAACAAAGATTTTAAAGATTTTTGTGCCGGTCACAATATCCAATTACATTTAATAGCAACCGGCTCTTGCCGCGCTAATGGTCAAGTAGAGCGTATAATGAGTACACTCAAAAACATGCTAACCGTTGTAGAATCAAGCCCCAGTAGGTCCTGGCAAGATGCATTAGATGATGTCCAACTTTCCATAAATAGCACAATTCACAGAGTAACCAAAGCAAGCCCCCTAGAATTGTTAATAGGTAGAGTAGCTAGACCATTAAATTTATTAACCGTAGAGGATCACGAGGTTGAGGTAGATGTAGAAGAAATTAGAGAACAGGCTAATAGGCTAATGAAAGATAACGCGAGTCTTGATAAAGCACGGTTCGATAAAGGTAAGGCAAGAGTCACTTCGTTTTCTATAGGGGATTACGTTTTGATTGAGAATCACGAACGGAATCAAACAAAATTGGATCCTAAATATAAAGGACCTTATGAGGTCATTGAAATACTAGACGGTGACAGGTATCATCTCAAGAGCTTGAATTGTAATCGTGTTTATAAATATGCGAGAGACCGCTTACGTCCACTCCCTCAATCTTATGTTCCGACTGAGCTGGATCCGTGTCTTTCGGATGACAACGAAGGTAAGACAACCTAGAAGCATGGTGGTTTTTAAGGTTCAATAGAGGCGAGGTGGCCATTGACAGGCGAGGTGGCCATTAACAGGCGAGGTGGCCATTGACAGGCGAGGTGGCCATTGACAGGCGAGGTGGCCAATAAGAGGCGTGGTGGCCATGAAGAGGCAAGGTGGCTATTAAAAGGCGATGTTGCCATTGAAAGGCGAGTTGGCCATTCTGATATTGTTAATAATCTGAAATGTGTAATGCGATAAACGGCTAGATGGCTATTTCGATACTAAGTATGTAGCGTGGAGTAATGTAGAATCCAGACTCAATAATGAAAGTCTGATTATTTATGTAAGTCACCTATTCTAAAAAAAAAATGAAGCCGTAACGTAGAAGACAAAATGTATGATGATGTATGAATGACGTACATGATTTCTTTGGTCAGGAGTGGCCGAACTATAATCTATTCCTTTTTTTGCAGATAACGATGATTCGGGACCCTCAAGATCACACGAGGGCGTGTAATACGTCAGGACGCTAGTAGTTTAGTTGATTGCTGTTTACATGCATAATGCTTAATATGGTTTTGATTATATTTTAATTACTTTCAAAATTCTTTATTCAATTTAATTTAATTTGTTATTTTTTCCTATTGCTTAAAACCCTTAATAATGTAATAAAAGTTGTAAATACTGTAATTCACAAAGCAACCAATCAGAGCAGAGCACGTGCCTCGAGCGAGGTCGAGGCGCCATCTTTACTTAAAGGGACAGATTGTTTTTCTTGAGTTAGATTGCTCGGAAGGGTCGAGGTGACTAGACCGATCGAGTTGGATCGCTGGTGAAGTAAGATTGGTGCCCCGAACTCGCTGCTCAAAGTGTGTGAATTAAATAATTGTGTAAACTATCTAAAATTAACTGAAAAAAACTAAATAAAATTATTGTGTGTTATTGTGTGTACGCGCATTTTGTGCTCGCATTCTACCCCAATGACGCCCACTAAGCCCGCAACTAGGGATGATGCCAGCGGGAACGGAGCTTCCCCGACATATGTATTACTTGTCAAACAATAAAGTAAATAATAAAAGTTAAAACCCTCGAAGTTAATTTATATTATACTAGCTGACTCACCCCGGCTACGCACGGGTTAATAGTTTTACACTCTACCCTGTCTAAGAGAATACTTCTTCTTCTCTCATCTCAACTTTTAAACCTTCCCTAGACTACGACAAATATTTTGAAACCTAAATCAACTAATTCGGCCCAGCCGTTCTCGAGTTTTAGCGAGACTAACGAATAGCAATTGGTTTTTATTATATAGATTATAAAATAGACTGTCCATCTCTATAGTCTGTAAGTCTGTCTGTTAGTTGGCATTATTTGTGGCAAAGAACGTAATACAAGACTTGTATAGTGCCTATTCTCAACGCCCTCCATTTCTCGTTCTTCTCGAAGATTATTGAGAGCCCGGATGAAATATTGACTGGGTGACAACCGGATACGTCTGATCCGGTGATAAATATACTGCGAATGTGACAGTATTACCCGAAGCGAAGTGGGAATTTTAAACGTGCTGTTTTAGGGTTGAAATGTGAATTTCAATGGAAAAATTGTATTTTTTATTGATGAATAATAACAAAAAAATTTAGGTTTAGACCACACGACTGAAGTAAAACTTCTTGACTACCTACATACTATCACACTAATATTATAAAGGCGAATGTTTGTAATTGTGCATGTGTGTATGTTTGTTACTCTTTCACGCTCCAACGGCTGAATGGATTTGGATGAAATTCGGTAATAAGATAGCTTATACACTGTATTAACATATAGGCTACATTCTATCCCGGAAAAGTGAAATTTTCCCGTGGGATGAGCAAATAATTAAAATACCTTTTATCCGCGGGTGAAACCGCGGGGCGCAACTAGTACAACATAGAAAAGATTTACACTGCAAAAATATGTAAACCTGACCAAGCAGTAACCCATGCGACTTACAAACAGACACATTTTAGTATACCCAACGCAATGAGATACTATTTATACCAACAGAAAAATTACAAAATGTTCTTTAACATTTTATTTATAATAATCAAAAAGAAGTCATCTCTCAGTCACACTCGAGCTAACTAAAAGCGTGTGCGAATTTTAATAAAAAAATCTTTCGCCATTAAGGCAGCTAACAAACCATGGCAGAGTCTTCAAATAACCACACAAAGAACACTTTTAAACGTTAATGCGAGATATCTTCGGGTCCCTTTTTAATATTAGCGGAATAATAAATAGGTTACCATTCGCTTTATGAAGGAAAAACCTATTAACGAGCAGTGAAAGTATCAGGGGGGTATATATTGGAAGCACTCGAAAATCTCGAAATGTCGAGTGATCGATACTGATGTCAAATTTGTGGACATTTCACACAGCGCCATCTAGTCCCAAACTAAGAAAGAAAGAAAGAAAGAAAGAAATATACTACTTAAATTCCCTGTGTCCTATGATTGACAAGATTTAAATCATTTATAGGTAATTCACTAATTCTACAATTTAATTCAAAAAATGTCGCACAACACCAGAATAAGCCCAGACAAATATTGTGTAAACACCCTCAGAAAGCGACAAAATAAAAAATCTATTACTATTAACGTAACGGGAGGTCGTCTTAAACATGACTTAATATCAGTCGAGAAAAAATTACCACCATTAGTAGAGATGCGGATGTTTTCCTAGATGTTTTTTTCGTCAGGATTTCGTGTACGTAAATATTGCGAGCATGGGGATCGAGAATTGAGGATAAATGACGACTGGTTTTGATATTAGCCGCTAATGAGGTTTTAGGGCACTTTCTTTTTAACCGACTTAAAAAAAGGAGGTTTCAATTTGACTGTTACTCTTTAAGTTTGTTACATCAGAACTTTCGACTGGGTGAACCGATTTTGATGATTATTTTTTTATTCGTTAAAGCTAGTGCTTCCCGAGTGGTTCAATTTCAATTTGGTCCAGTTCCGACAATGGAATCCATGAGAAAACCATATAAGTCTGAAGTATAATTTTTACGCTTTGCGTTTGTTATTGCGTCAGGATTTCTCATGGGATCGAGAATTGAGTAAATGACGACGTGTTTTTTCTGTTTTAGGCGCTAATGAGGTTTTAGGGGCCTTTTTTCTTGCAGGAAAGCGGTCAGTCCACGTTTACTAGGCAATGTCTTTTCCCACAGCCGTTTAGTTAAAAGTAACAAACAGATAGATAGACAGACAGACTAATATAATGTATTTAGTTATATAATGAAGGCTTTCTATAATGAATGGGGAAGAAAGGTTCTTGAGTGGCGACGAGTGGAACATGCAGCATTCCACCCCACGAGGCGGACCAAGGGTCTGGTCAAAACCGCCTTTCAAAATGGCGTTCCATTGAAAGGTATATGTTCAGTAATGGACGTCTCTCCCGCCTGATTATGACGATGATGATGATCGGTCCTTAAATGTAACGCACATGCACACGCACACGCACACGCACACGTTACGCACACGTTACGCACACGTTACGCACACGCACACCCACACGCACACGCACACTCACACCCTCATGCACACGCACACGTTACGCACACGCACACGCACACTCACAATCTCACGCACACGCACACGTTACGCACACGTACACGCACACGCACACGTTACGCACACGTACACGCACACGCACACTCACAACCTCACGCACACGCACACGTTACGCACACGCACACGCGCATGCACATGCACTGACACACACAAGAACACACGCACGCACGCGTACAGACACACACACGCACACACAATTCCCACACATATAAATACACATAAATAGATAGATAGATAGATAAAATTCATTATTTACATATTACACCACAATGCAAAAACAATTGACAATTATTAAAAACTTAACTAATTGTCACAGTGGGCGGGTTTAAAGCTATCTCTTGTAACCCCAAACAGGACAACACATACACATACTCAATACTCATACACAGATAAAATAATTTTACCAAAATTTAAGCCATACCATAGGTTAAGGTTTTACGTCAGTAAAATATTAATAATATGTGTGGACATCTCACACAACGCCATCTAGCCCCAAACTAAGTAAAGCTTGTATTATGGGAACCAGATAACTAATATGATACAATACTAAGATACTTTTTTGTTTGTAAATACATACATAGAATACAATATAATACCCAGACATAGAACAAACACCTATGTTCATTACACAAATGTTTGTCCTGGGTGGGAATCGAACCCACAACTCAAAATGCAGGGTTATTACCAACTGAGCTATCGGGCCAGTTAATATTTGATTTGATTCGATTTGAACCTTTTTCAATTTTAACCCAACGTATAATTTTCCGATCTAAAAATATATAGGTTTCTTATTTTCCGAATAAGTTACTCTCTAAAAGAAAAAACCGCTTACATAACGAGCGTAGTTTCAAACAATCGTTTGTCATGTGTCATCTAGCTAGGTATTATTCTGTGCCTTTTTATACACAAATATATCTACTACGCGGTTGACTAGATTTTGGACGGTTCGCAAAAAAAATAATAATAACGCCCAACGATAACATACATAGAAAAAGGTCTTGGACCCTATATAGGGTTCACTGTGTCTAGGGATACAGAACTACCAGGACCATGGTCCCACAACACCCAGACACAGAACAAGTATTTGCGCTTTTTTTTCTGTGCACAAATACTTGTCTTGCTGCGGGACTCGAACCCGCCGCCTCCGGGCTATGAGCTGACCTGCTCAACCACAGACGCGTCGTCTATAATAATCGTCACTAGCCAAATTCGTTCCCACAGCTGGGACATGCGTGGGTACTTTCTGGCTGGGAGAGAGTGTACTTTATAATAGCAATACGGGTAATCCCAATGGTAGTGGTAGTATTTTTTTTTTTTTAAATCTATTTAACTGACATTTTATTTTATTTGCCATTTTTGTAATAGCCCTTTTTATTATTTGATTATTTAACAACTTGCCACGCCCCGCGGTTTCACCCGCTGTTAAAAAGTATATTGTGTTAAAGCTGTGTAAATCTATATATTTATGGTTAGGTTAGCGTGTTTTGTCTAACACAGCCTCAATTAAAGAAGCAACGCATTTTTTTTATGGATGAATAGTAACTTCCAGTCCTCTCCAGTCAAACTAATGTACCTACCAATCCAAATCCATAAGCCGTTTGAGCGTGCAAGAACAACGTTTATTTTAAATATTTGCTCATCCCACGGGAACATTTCACTTTTCCAGGATAAAATGTAGCCTATATGTCAATCCAATGTATAAGCTATCTTGGTACCGAATTTCATCCAAATCCATTTAACCGTTTGAGCGTGAAGGAGTAACAAACATACACACATACAAACTTTCGCCTTTATAATAAGTCAGTCAATAAGTCAAGGTCACGGTCAAGTCCGTTTCAGTATACTCCCCGCCTGACCCAAGCCCTAAGAGCAATCGGCGTGTCTGGAGATACAACTTAGCAGACTGGGACGAGATGCGACATTTCTTCGCTTCATATCCTTGGCGGCAAACGTGTTTTTCTTCTGGAGATCCGACGGTCTGCGCGAATGCGGTTACTGAGGTAGTATGTCGGGCTATGGAATATTTTATTCCATTTTCCGATAAGCCCGTGACCAGCAAAGCCAGCCCATGGTTTGGAGCCGAATGTGCACGTGCTGAAGCGCAGAAGCATGCGGCATATCTGGCATGGGCTGACGCTCGAAAACGCAAGGCCTCGGATACTCGAGCTAAGAAGAAAGCCTTTAACGTTGCCGCCAAGGCCTGTAAGAAGGAATTAAGGAAGGCTCGTTTCAATCATATTGGTCGAATAGGGACTAAACTTGCTTCCTACCCAGCGGGTAGTAAGGCTTTTTGGTCCCTAGCCAAATCGATTGAAGCGAACTTCTGTCGATCCTCACTGCCTCCATTATTGAAACCAGACGGATCGCTGGCTCACACTGCAAAAGAAAAAGCAAACTTGTTTGCCACTCTCTTTGCAGAAGCTTCGCGTTTAGATACTGCTAATGAGGTACCTCCCTGCCTTCCACAATGCGGTGTTTTCATGCCGGAAATACGCATACGTCAGAAGGAAGTACTAAAAACATTACGCAGTCTAGACGTGAACAAAGCCAGTGGTCCCGATGGTATACCTGCAATTGTACTTAAGAGCTGTGCACCCGAGTTGTCTCCCATTCTAACACGCCTATTTCGCCTCTCTCTAGACACCGGAATAGTCCCTATGAGTTGGAAGCTAGCCAACGTACAACCTGTACCTAAGAAGGGCAGTCGTGCTGATCCTGCCAACTATCGACCCATCTCAATTACCTCCATTCTCTGTAAGAGTATGGAGCGTATAATTAACAACAAGCTCTTGGCATACCTTGAAGACAATGATCTCCTCAGTGACCGGCAATACGGATTTCGCCGAAACCGGTCTACTGGGGATCTTCTCGCGTATGCCACTCACATATTGAGCGTAGCCTTAGAGATGCATGGAGAGGCACTTGCTGTATCTCTAGACGTCTCTAAGGCATTTGATCGGGTCTGGCACGACGGTCTTCTGAATAAGCTTCCATCTTACGGACTACCTGCTGGTTTGTGCACTTGGATATCAGACTTTTTGAGGGAACGATCGCTTAGAGTAGTTCTTGATGGCTGCTCTTCCGATCAATTAGCTATTAATGCTGGTGTACCTCAGGGGTCAGTTCTTTCAGCAACACTATTCTTACTCCACATCAATGATCTGCTAAAGCCCGGTACCTTTGGGTATGCAGATGATAGTACTGTTGTTGAAAGATACACATCCAGTGCCCGAGCCAGTGGTGACGACGTCCGGATTGAGAGAGAGGCTATGGTTGAGCGCATGAACCTGGCTTTGAAAGCCGTGTCCGATTGGGGCGATGCTAACTTGGTTAGGTTCAATGCTGCAAAAACACAGGCGTGTTTATTCACTGCTAAAAAGAGCCCACTCCATCTGGATCCTTCATTCCGTGGTGTATCTGTAAGTTTAGGAAACCATCTTGAGCTTTTGGGTGTTGATCTCACGTCAAACCTAAACTTTGGATCCTACATCGAGTCCAAAGCCAAAGTAGCTTCAAAAAAACTCGGCATATTGTCCAAGGTAAGGCGGTACTTCACACCTGGACAGCTTCTAAATCTGTATCAAGCACAAGTCCGATCGTGTATGGAGTACTGCTGCCACCTGTGGGACGGGTCTGCCAAGTACCAGCTTGAGGCTCTGGACTCGATTGAACGGCGTGCCAAAAGGCTCATTGACGACGACACTTTGGTTGGTGAAAGGCTCCAGAGCCTTGCACATCGACGTAAGGTGGCAAGTCTGTCAGTTTTTTACAGATTACACCACGGTGAATGCGCTCAAGAACTGCATGATCTAATTCTCCCATCACCATTCCACTACCGGACTACTAGACGCTCGGCTAAGCGCCATCCTTTTGTGGTCGAAATACCACCCATTCGTACCAAGCGATTTGACTCAACGTTCTTAATTAGAACGGCTAAGGAATGGAATGCCCTGCCAGCGTCTGTGTTTCCGGCGAAATATGACCCGGGCGTGTTCAAGAGAAGAGTGAATAGGTATTTACTTGGCTAGCATGCTACACCTTCGATCGCATCGTCACTTCCCATCAGGTGAGAGCGTGGTCAAATGCTAGACAAGTTTGAAGTAAAAAAAAAAAAAAAAAAAAATAATATTAGTGTGAATGATTTGTTTGTTGTTAATGCATAAAATATTTTGTATTTTTAATTGATGACCGTCTGTATTTTTTAAAAGTTTTTTTTTTAATTGACTGAAAAGAGCCACCTTTTATCTGGTTTAAGATTTTTATTTCTAACGTTTTAAGATCTTTTTTATTTCTAATCTCTTAATACAACGTAGAAATAAAACAGTCAAGAACAGACCCTATAAAACCTAACCTTCACAAAAGTGCTTTATCTATTATATGTCAAAAAAATCATAACCAATGACATAGCGGGAGAAATAAATTAAAGTGTTTTTGTGCTCCGTTTCCGTTTTTTAAGGACACGGAACCCAAAACACTAAACAAAAAAATAATATTAAAAGATCCCATTATCGCAAAATATGAATTAACATGCTCTGAAAATTACTTTAAAAAAATACAAGGGAGTGTGTTTGAAAGAAAAAAGCTCTAAAAGATATTCCAATAAAATAATCAGTGATTTTTTGTGAACATTTTTTTTTTTCGTAAAAATTATTTGAGCGACCTTGAGATTGATAGTAATAAGCTAAACACGTATAATGACGCCACTCAAGGCGATTTATTTTTATCTAATGTACGGTTGGCCTATTTCGACTAAACACTCATGTGGCCCTGTGGCGCAACGGATAACGCGTCTGACTACGGATCAGAAGATTCCAGGTTCGAATCCTGGCAGGGTCGAAGTTACGATTTTGTTTTTATTTTTAATGCTAAATTTGAGAATACTATTGTTCTATCAATTAGGTTAACAAATATGTAAATCTTATCATTTTCATGACAAAGTTAGATACATAATTTATTGTAAAACAAAATAGGACTAGTTCTTGTAACAACACCAACCGCAATTTTGGTCCTTTAATTTCTGTCTATCCTAAGGTAGCCTGGCAGAAATCGCTTAATGAAATAAGGCCGCCCTTTGTTCTACAATTTTTTGTAAATTTTTAAGGTGAATTTTTATGTATTAGTTGGTGTTCAATAAAGTATTATTGTATTGTATTTATTTTAAGTTTAAATTTTACAGTCTATATATACACCATACAAATAAAAAAAAATAGTTAAAAATTTAAATTAGTTAAACTAATTAAAAAATTACCTTACAAAAACTAAACTATATTTTATTTTTGGAGAAAAAGTAATATTGTAGGTATTCGGTTTGCATTTCATAGGATTCTATTTAATTAAAGTTGTTCTGCGAATATCAACCTAACCTAACAAATAATATAAATATAAAAAATGGTTTCTTCTAACGGTACTTAAGGTCCGTCCACAAGTAAAGTTACATCATAATCGAGGGCTCGTGTCGTGTGGCCGTCTCTTAATCGACAAGAAAACATCGTTTTATACAGTTCACTCCATATTGCCACTACTACGGGTTAAAACTCGAATCACTATAAACTAATTTTACATGTAAAATTCAAAGTCCGGACTGACTTATATATCAACGCACAGCCAAGTCGCTGGTCCTACAGACTAAAAATTTGGAGGGTGTGTTTTTTGTAATGTGTAGGTATCCATTAAGAAAGGGTTTTTCGAAATTCCACCCCTAAGAGGGTGAAATGGTGGTTGAATTATCTATGAAAAATGTTCATTTTCGTTTCCTATAGGCCACGCGGGCGAAGCCGCCGGCAGAATCTAGTAATATAGTTGAATTTTGCAAGTGTATGCCAATAGAATTATTTTAGTTTATTTGAAAATCGTATTATAGTATTTACCTAAATTTAATAATAATTTTCACATGCCACAAGTATGGGCTTAATGGAAGAACTACCTACTAAAAACCTAACACCTACATCTATCTTCATTCACCTAGTGGGAAGATCTGGGCACACCTATTTTTTTTTATGTTGAAATGACATGGCGAGCCAGTCGCTCGCCTGATGTTAAGCGACACGGATGCCCATATCAGTTGCAATGACACTTGAAACTCTAAAGAATAGTTTCGCGTGACACTGCACTGCGCACGCCATTCTGAGACATCAGCACAGTCTATCAATAAGATTTCTAGACTGTGATTTCAGGTCGTAAAGTCTCATTTGCCTAGTAATTTCACTAGCTACAGTGCCCTTCAAACTGGAACACAGTAGTGCTTGCGTACTAGTAGCAGCAGAATAACTGGCAAAGCGGTGGTACCTACCTAGACGAACTTTGTAGAAAAGTGCTACCACCTAGTTAAGCTTACTATCCTATAGTAGGGGACATTGATAGATCCCATAGTCCCTTTTCCATTATTTATAGGGAAAACTTTCGTATTGTTTTTCGTGGTAAGTGGTATAATAATTCAGATATTACAACAACAGGATCTTCACAGTGTCGCAAAAGAGAAAAGGCACTGTGGTTATTGAAGAAAAATTAAAGCTTTGTAGGGACATAGGGCAGACAACCTTTGGATGGGCAGAAATATGAGACATTATGAGCATGGACGGCGGTGCTAATAAATACTACATACTAACCTATACTCGAATAATATATAAATAAAAGCATATAATAGGTCTCTTTACCTATGAAATTGCCGTATTGCAGTACAGACTTTTCAAACAAAAAAAAGTTTTGGTTGGCTATGAATTCTAAATTCAAATTAATTTTGTTTTAAAAATATTACATTCTATTTACAATATAAGTCTTTTGTTTATTGATTAGCGTTGTATTTTCATTACATTTCAACATTTTTCCTCATAATGGATATTTTGAAATTTCGTGTAATAATGGAATATGAGTTCCGTCGTGGCACCAACGCGGCACAAACGACACGTAACATCAACGACGTTTACGGAGAGAACTGTACGAACAAACGAACGTACAACCCGTTATTGGTTTGCTCGGTTCCGTTCTGGGAATTTTGACTTTAAAAATGAACCTCGTGGTCGTCCGGAAACTTTGGTCAACAATGATGAATTAAAGGCGATTGTGGAAGCTGATGAATCTCAATCTACAGCTGAGCTGGCAGCAGCTTTTGATGTTAGCATCAAAACAATATTGGTCCATTTGCGACAGATTGGCAAGATAAAAAAGCTTGATAGACTTGCCTTGCGCTGCTTAACAGGCACAGAAATGAAGGAATTTTGAACCGAATTGTTACGTGCGACGAAAAATGGATTCTTTTTGACAATCGAAAGCGCTCAGCAAGTTGGTTAGATCCTGGTTCGGTACCAAAGCAATGTGCAAAACGAAAAATGACCCCTAGAAAGGTGATGGTCACAGTTTGGTGGTCTAGTGCTGGTGTGATTTATCATAGCTTTTTACAAAACGCCGAGAGCATTACTGCAGATGTGTACATTGAAGAACTGACCACAATGATGGCGAAAATCGCACATCTGCAACCAGCTTTGGTCAATCGGTCGTCTCCACTGCTACTTCACGACAACGCGCGACCCCATACTGCACAACAGACCGTCTCTAAGCTGCATGAGTTGGGTTTGGAAGCTCTCCCTCATCCACCATACTCACCAGATCTTGCGCCTACCGACTATTACTTTTTCCAAAATTTGGACAACTTTTTAGCGGGAAAAAAATTCCCGAGAGGCAGTACAAAACGCCTTTGAAGAGTTTGTTGTCTCCCGTCCTGCTGATTTTTTCAAGAAGGGCATCCATAAACTGCCACAGCGTTGGCAAAGATGCATTGATTGCAGGGGTGATTACTTTGAATAAAATAAATAAATAATTTCGAAAAAAAAATACTTTAACTTTTTTCAAATAAAACGGCAATTTCATAGGTAAAGACCATATATAATAAATAATGCAACACTATACTTTAATACATACAGTCGCTGAATCTGGGACAACAAATAATAAATGTGGAGAGGCATTGAACTCAAATCTTCACAACGTAGAACTGACTAGGTATATTATGTAAAGGGCACATAACACATAGGTAAGTTTGCATGTAACGTGTAGCATGCGTGACAGGCGCGTGGTACGCCCCGAGGGCTACATAATTTTAACGCCGTTTGACCAGAGTATGACGGGCGGGAACTGTGAAAATGGGATACGGTATTTGAGTGGTTATAAAAATCTTGTACGATAAGCTTTAATTAAATCTCATAGTCACGCAGCCTCTGTGGTGTGGTGGTTGAGCAGATCGGCTCATAACCCGGATTCGGCGGGTTCGGTTCCCGCTTCAGGACAAGTATTTGTGCACAGAAGAAAAAAATCGCATATACTTGTTCTAAGTCTGGATGCTGTAAGACAGTGGTCCTCGTAGTTCCTGGGTCTTCAGACACAGAGAATCCTAATTATGGATGGATGGATCTATAGATGTGATCGTTGGGCGTTATTATTATTATAGAAAAATAAAAATAGGCGCTCATACGAGAAATATCGCACGAAAAAGATAGAAACTAAAAACATAATGTTACGTGACGTCATGATATAGGACTCAGCATGCATTTAAGGTCGTAGGATCTTGATAACTGATTTTCAGTCATAACCCCTATTCATGACATCACTAAGCTCAATATCACAATGACTCCGGTTCATTCCAAAGTATAGCTAGTTAAGTTTCTAGCTATGCCTAGTAATTAGCGTATTATGATATGAACATTCCCATTATACTGTACAACGCATATGTCCGTAGCGGACTTGAATTTGGGGCTATTATTTGGAACCTGAGAACCAAAAAATATCCCACCATGATTGAAAGAGTACAGCGAAAGTGCGCAAGGCATCTCTATAAAAGAGCTTATGGACCTATCCCGTTCTTTTTGCTTCATTATTTGTCTCGGGAATGGTGGGTCTTGTTACGTTGGAGCTGCGACGTAAACTATTATTAATTATTCATTACTGTCAATTGATGCGTAACTAGGTAAACAATCATTTAGTGTTAAGCAGATTACACTACTTTGTGTCGCAAAACTACATCCTTGCGGGATCAAAGACGTTGCCACCAGCTGTTTGCTGCGCCTCCTGCCTTACGCACATGACACGCTCATAATGCTCCAACGGCAAGACCTGTAGCTGCTATCAACCGCTTCCTAAGCGAAGTCCTAGATGCTGACATACACACTGATCCAATTAGTCAGCTTTATAAATATATGACGGCGGCAACGTCCAGTTGTAAACTCTATGCGCACCGGTCAGTACCGTAATTTACCCTGTGGTAGTATTTAAATTTATTACAGTGGCAACACTGGTAACTGTCATCGCTCCCCCACCCATCTGGCTATAAAAACGGAGCGCTCGGTGTACTACGCATCATTCTTGCTCCGGACATGGCCCGGTGCGCATGCTGAAGGCCTATAGTTTTATAGTTTGCCTGCCATAACTCGAATCCTATATATATATATATATTGTTTAGTCCATATAAGAACTTAATATAACAATGTGAATGTTTTGGCGTAGTAAGTTTACAGTTAAGTAATTAGTATTTTAAGTATTTAGTAATTTTAGTATTTAACAAATAAATAAAAAATGACTCTATAGGTACTAGTTACTTTACTGCTTTGGAATAAGTAGTAATTCAAAAACCACTCAGTGCGCAGGTCAACCGCCAGCGTTCGTCTCGTGGAACTATTGCCGCATCTAAACTCAAAGGTCAAATCTTTCGCACATCATAGTTTTAACCCAATAGTGGACACTTTAGGGGTCTTTAATAAATATTTATCCCCTCATATTGTTGGGCCCACGATATAATAACTGTGGCCGCTAATTTGGTATAATTACATTATTTATACGTTTACTTAGGACCTGACAATGGCGGACCCAAAAATTATTAGCCGTTTCTATTCTATGAATAGAATAGCAGTTTACTATGTTTAATATTGATTAGTTGATGAGTTTATTTTGATTCTACCTTATGACAGCCTCTGTGGTATGGTGGTTGAGCAGGTCGGCTCACAGCCCGGAGGCGGCGGGTTCGATTCCCGCGACAGGACAAATATTTGTGCACAGAAAAAAAAGAAAGCGCAAATACTTGTTTTTGTGTCTGGGTGTTGTGGGACCATGGACCTCGTAGTTCCTGGGTTTCTAGATACAGGGAATCCTAGTTAGGGTCCAGGATCTATGTATGTGATCGTTGGGCGTTATTATTATTATTAAACTTTATAACAATACAATACAAACTCTTTATTGTATACCTTATGCTTAATAAGTTTTTAATAATAACTTTTAGTAGGTAATACCGTAATACAATGGGCGGCCTTATCACTAAATGGGATCTCTTCCAGGCGACCTTTGGATGAACAGTATTAAACGACAGTGGAGTAGACGGTGGTGTAAAATGTGATCACATTTTTATTTTATTCTACCACCAATTACGTATTCATAATAGGCAATAAATTAAAATAAAAAATATTTAAAACAAAAATAATATGAAAATGTTAATCCATGAGTCTTTAAAAAAAAATTTGAAGACTAATACAACAATGTTGGTTGATGCGGTTGGTGGATAACAATGTTGTTTTGATTCTACCTTATTGTTTATCTAAATATATATAACTCAAAGGTGACTGACTGACTGACTGACATAGTGATCTATCAACGCACAGCCCAAACCACTGGACGGATCGGGCTGAAATTTGGCATGCAGGTAGATATTATGACGTAGGCATCCGTTAAGAAAGGATTTTTTGAAATTCCATCCTTAAGAGGGTGAAATGGGTGGTTGAATCATTGCCCCATAGGCCACGCCGCGGGCGAAGCTGCGGGCAGAAGCTCGTATTTTATAAAAATGTTGGTTGATAAAGCTTCAATCATGAATAGTGTGGAAGAGGCCAGTTGAAACAGTAAGACTAAAACCATTTTACAAAAAATACATAAACAAGGCCTAGACAGATGTCAAATGAAGGGTTGAGAATAAAAAGGATTTAACTGACAAATTGACAGTTTCGAGAAAATTGACTTTAAACGTCAACGGCGTCATTTTTATGTAGAGTGCTTATAAGGTAATAGAAAAGGTTTATGTAAGTTTCAGTTGCTTGAAAATGTTTTATTTCTATTTAAAATTACCAAATATAGTACTAATTCATACAATTACTGTAAAAATATAATATAATAAAAGAAATAAAGTAGTGTTTTTATGCTAAGCGTACTGTATTCCTGTGACAGATAAACCATTTTTAGACTCAAAATCTCGAGATTTAAGCCTCATTTCGGTATTTTGAGAATGTATTATTGAAGATAATTTCACGCTGAATCCAACGATACCCATAAGTCATTTGGTCAAAAAAATCAGTTAAATCCTTTTTATTCTCACCCCTTCAAATGTGTGTTTAACAATACAAAACAGCAGTTTAAACGTAGTTTAAGGCTTGTTTAAATATACTATATTATATAAACCGAAATAGCTTACAGTGTTTTGCTTTAATCTGTTTAAAAAGTCGAAAGGTAACAAAAACAAACACAATAAAATTTCCCCAATAAGCTGTCACCACCCATTTAACCCTTCCCCGCCGATTAAATCAAGCGTCGACCGATGAAAGCAATCGGTGATTAAAACTGACGTGCGAGCCGCACCTGTGGGTTAACGGTAAACCCTGGTTAAATGATTGATTCAATCAACCGCTCTTTGTTGTTGGATATTGATTGTAGAGCTATTTTTAGATTTACCGAAAAGTTCTTTTTTATGTTAAAAAGTATGATTTTAGCTTCACTCTACTTAACCATTTAGTTAATCTTCAAAAAAGGTGGAGTTTTTCAATTCGGTTGTATTGCCCTATTCAACTGGCCCGTTAGCTCAGTTTGTAGCATCCTTGCCTTCTGAATTGCAGGTTTTGGGTTCGATTCCCACCTAGGACAAACATTTGTGTGATGAACATTGATGTTTTTTCTGTGTCTGGGTGTTATATTGTATTCTATGTATGTATTTACAAACAAAAAGTATATAAGTATTGTATCAGTTATCTGGTTCCCATAACACAAGCTTTGCTCACTTTGGGGCTAGATGGCGCTGTGTGAAATGTCCACACATATTTATTTATTTATCGATTAATTTCTTTTTTATGTTTGTAAGCTCATATTCCTTTTTTGATTTGAAAATGTATACTCACATATAAATTTATAATAATAATAACGCCCAACGATCACATACATAGATCCTTGACCCTAACTAGGCTTTTCTATGTCTAGGGGCCTATAACTACGAGGACCATGGTCATACAATACCCAAACTTAGAACAAGTATTTGCGCATTTTTTGTGCACCAATACCGCCGCGGAATTTTGGCGCGAAAATCAGAAAGATTGCTTCATCGCATTATATTGTATTCCAAAACTTATGTTATTTTCAGTGTTAATGCACAAAATTAATAGTATTTCATTCGTTAAGTGCTGGACTACAGGCATGAGTGTGGGAAAGTGGTATGATGGTGAAACGTTTCTTTTCGTGTTGTTTCCAAAACCCCATAGAAGCTTCTAGTAAAGTTGCCAGCACTTTACAAGGAGTATGACTTAGACTAGATTATAACTTAACTTGATGACTTGGACTGTGACATGACACATATCTGCGTGAAATATCATTAACTTGATAAATTATCAATTTTTTGACACTGGCTAAATACGCAAAAGTGTGGAGCCAAAACATACAAAAAACAAAAGAATACCGCCACCTCCGGGCTATGAACCGACGTTCTCAACCAACACACCACAGAGGCTGTCATTTTATAAAAATCGGTTCAGTAGTTTGATTTTTGAATCAAAACACAAATTCCCAACTTTGTTTATCATCGTGGCCTAATTTCCAATTCACAAATCAACCGATTAACATAACCATCAGCTATAATAACATTGATCGCGTGATCAGCCCGCGGTTAACTTAAACCACGGTTAAGTTAAGCCATTAGCAGTTAACGATAGGTAATTGCTTCATAGGAAAGGGTTGAACTGTTAAAAGTGATAATGTTGTATTGGTGCCGAGCCTCTGCGTTAGGGAAATTAGTTTCTTGATGATAATTGAAGGGTTGAGAAAAAAAGAGTTTAACTGACAAATTGACAGTTTCGAGAAAATTGACTTTAAACGTCAACGGCGTCATTTTAATGTAGAGTATAGAAAGGTAATAGAAAACGTTTATCTAAGTTTCAGTTGCTTTAAAATGTTTCAATTCTATTTTAAATACTAAATATAGTACTAATTCATATGATTACTGTAAAAATATAATATAATAATGTTTATATGCTAAGCGAACTGTATTCCTGCGACAGATAAACCGTTTTTAGACTCAAAATCTCGAGATTTAAGCCTCATTTCGGTATTTTCAGAATGTATTATTGAAGATAATTTCACGCTGAATCCAACGATACCCATAAGTCATTTTGTGAAAAAAATCAGTTAAACCCTTTTTGTTCTCGCCCCTTCATTATGTATGTTACCCGATAGCTCAGTTGGTAGGAGCTCTGTCTTCTGAACTGTAGGTTGTGTGTTCGATTTCTACCCAGGACAATAATATGGGGTACGAATATAAAATAGACAGGGATTGTTTTGCAAGTATGTATCGCCGCTTTATCACATATTCTATCGCCAAGCAGTAATGTGCAATAATTTGAATGGCCTGATAGCTCAGTTGGTAGTAGCTCTGCCTTTTGAACTGTCGGTTGTGGTTTCGATTCTCACCCAGGACAAACATTTGCGTATTGAACAACGATGTTTGTCCTCGTAGTTCCTGGGTCCCTAGACACAGGGAATCCTAGTTATGGTCCATGAATCTATGTATCTGATGTTCGGTGTTATAATTATTATTACAGAAAAATAAAAATATTCTATCCGCACTTACTAATTTTTTTTATTAGAATAAAGTTGGGAAATTTAATCCACTAACAAAACAATCAATTTGCATTTACCATGCCTACGCCTATTAATAGAAGCAATAAATAAACCGCCAAAACCCTCACTTCTGCTCAAAAATGGCAACACCAAACAAAAATAGATGGCCAAATCCAACATCAAAACCGTGTTACACAAAAAGCAAATCATACGGATCTGTCGAAAGCCGGTATAATACGGATGGCAAAATGCCGTATATCACTTAACTTTGTTCTAATTGAGAAATATGTATTGGCACATTTTTCAGGGCGTCAAAGCATGGGACGCGTGATGAAAAACAATGTTGAGGGTAACCAAAAGAGGGTAAATGGCATTTTTAAAATCAATAATATATAAAGTTGAATATAACCTACAAACATAAATTTATATGACGCCCTAACTACTTGGAATAGGCTCCAACCTACAAATAAAATCCGTTCATAATTAGAACGGCTAAGGAAATAAATGCCTTGCCAGGTTCCCGGGCGTGTTCAAGAGAAGAGTGAATATATATTTACTTGGCTAGCATGCTACACCTTCGATCGCATCGTCACTTTCCATCAGGTGAGAGCGTGGTCAAATGCTAGATAAGTTGAATTTTATTTTATTTGGTGCATGTTGCGTTGCATGTTATTGATATTGATTCTTTGCACGTGATCCTTCTCCTTAGTTTTTTTTAAATTGGTAATAGGGAAAGCATTTTGAAAACTGTCTTGCCTGATATTAAGCAAGACGTCTTGGTATAAATGCTGTAAACAAGTTACAAACGCAAAGCGTTAAAAACCAACTTCAGATTTTTTTTTTTTATATATCGCACTAGCGGCCCTTCCCGGCTTCGCTCGGGTGGACGTTTATTTATCAAACATTTTATAATATACGAAAAACAATGTATCACGCACCGGCGCCATCTACTTAAAATGTTGGTTTGTCCTGAATTTTTCCTGAATTTTCTTTGCTATAAACATTACGGAGCCCGAGACCTTTCCAACGAATGCAAAACCGTGGAAATCGGTTCGTGCGTTCTGGAGTTATAGCGTCAGGAAGGAAAACCCGACTTATTTTTATATAGTAAAAAAAGATTTCCACAGACACCTGGGTCCGTGCTTTTTGTTAGATTATTTTTTTATATTTATTAATTAAGCCTATTATTAACATGAACATATATATAATACAGGGAGGACAATACAGCCAATAACACATAAACATAAATACTTATTTCTAATTGTGCGTACACCGTGGTGTACCGACTTCAGACTTGTATGGTTTTCTCATGGATGCCATTTTCAAAACTAGACCAAATTGAAATAGGACCACAGAGGAAGCACCAGCTTTCAAATAAAAAAAACCATCTAAATCGGTTCAACCAGTCTAAAATTCTAAGTTAACTGTAGGGTACTACGATATTATTATGTTTTAATTTTGTAGGTAGCAAAAATAAATGTCAGTTGTTCACCGGACTCTAAAGCTTTTATTTATTGTCTCAATAAACTAACGTTATATCTCACTGGCGACGAGTGAAAACCGGTTAAATTACATTAAATCGTTTGTTCATAGTGCACGTAACATCTTTTTGCAAAAATGCCTATTGGCAAAATAGAACAGTTCGATTTATCAAACAAAAAGTGGTCGGCGTATATTCGACGCGTAGAACAATTTATAACCTTAAACGAAATCAAAGTGGATTTACAAGTAGCTACGTTAGTGACGTTGGTCGGGGAGGCAACATATGATCTTATGTGCGACTTTTGCGCTCCAGAGAATCCAGAAAATAAAAACTTTAAGGAGTTGGTGAAAATTGTCGGGGATCACCTCGAGCCGAAACGTTCGGAAATAGCGGAACGGCACGTTTACCGTCTTCGACGGCAAAAAACAGGCGAAACTCTCAGTGACTATTTGCAAGTACTAAAACATTTAGCGAGTACTTGTAATTTTAAGAGTAGTCTTGAAGAAAACCTGCGGGACCAATTTGTGTCGGGGCTTGCTAGTGATGAATTGAGGTCACGCCTTTTTGCGGAACCGGCTTTGACCTACAAAAGGGCAGTGGAGCTGGCATTTGCGCTCGAGGCGGCTGAGCGACATGCATTGGCAAGTAGTTCGGGCTGCGGAGTAGTAACATCCCAAGGTTCGGCAGCGGCTGTGGAGCCGCTTCATCGAGTGTCGTCGACGGGGCAACACGGGCCCCGCGGCAGCGGTATGGGCAAACCGCCTGGCGACCGCGGTATTGGGGGTAGTGCCGGCGCTTCGGAACAGCGCGCTAGTACACAGCCCTGCTGGAGGTGCGGCAAGAACCATCGCCCTGCTGATTGCCGTTTTAAAAATTATTCGTGTGATGTGTGCGGCCAGAAGGGCCACCTTAAAGTGATGTGTAAGCGGTATCCGCGTCAGGGAGATGTAAAGGGGCAGCCAGCACGGGGGCGCCGGCAAAATTTTATCGAAAGCGATACCGAGTCTGAGTGTGAATTATACAACCTTAGGGTGTGCAACAGTGATGATAAGCCATACGCAGTGCAAGCTAAAGTGAACGGCGACTTGGTAACCTTTGAACTGGATACTGGCAGTAAGTTGTCTGCAATCAATATGACTTTCTATAAGAAACATTTTTCGCATTTGCCATTGATCGAGTACAATGTTAACTTACATTCCTATACCGGCACTTTGATTGAAGCAGCAGGCTATGTTTTTGTTGATGTTGTGATGGGGGCACACGCCGCGGGAAATCTTAAGTTATTTGTTATTAAGAACGGAGGGCCACCATTAATGGGCAGGTCTTGGTTGCGCCAACTAAATATTGATAATATTCAAATTAATGAAATGATTATGAATTTGTCGGATAATAGTTTGGTTCGTCAATTGAAAGATGAATTTCCCTCTGTGGTTGCCCCTGGTTTAGGAACATGTACAAAGAAAATGGTGTTAAGATTAAATGATACAACTCCGGTCTTTATAAAAACGAGGCCGTTACCATTGGCATTACGTAAGCCCGTAGAAGTTGAGCTGGAACGGTTGGAGGCTGAGGGTACGATTCGCAAAGTCGAGTATTCCGATTATGGGACACCGATTGTCCCAGTTATTAAAAATTCGGGGGAGGTCCGAATTTGTGGCGATTATAAAGTAACTGTTAACCCCAAATTATTACGCGAACCGTACCCAATGCCGCGAATCGAAGAATTGTTTGCAGCTTTAAGTGGCGGTGAAAGGTATTCAAAAATCGACCTTACGAACGCATACCAGCAATTTTTTTTGGATGAGGCTTCTCAGGCATGCACGGCCATCACAACCCATGTGGGAACGTTCGTTTATCAGCGAACGCCGTTCGGACTTACTTGCATTCCCGAGAAGTTTCAAAAGTTTATGGAAGAGACGTTAAAGGGCTTAAAAGGAGTTGTAAATTTTATTGATGACATTGCGGTTACTGGTGTTAACGAAGCAGATCATATTTCTAATTTAAAAGCTGTGCTATGTCGCTTACGTGACGTCGGTTTAAAAATTAAGCTTGAAAAATGTTCATTCATGCAAGAAAGTATAACATACGTCGGCTTTATCATTGACAAGCACGGTTTGCATCCGGACCCAAATAAAATTAAAGCCATTGTAGACGCTCCTCCACCCACCGATTTGACACAACTTCGATCCTTCCTGGGTCTGGTCAACTATTATGCTAAATTCATTCCGCGCCTTAGTACTGTGCTGCATCCAATGCACCAATTATTACGCAAGAATTCTAGTTGGGTCTGGTCAAACGAATGCCAACTGCGTTTCAAATGGTCAAAGACGCTATCTTGGGTAGTGACGTATTGGTGCATTATAATCCAAAATTGCCCTTAGTCCTCGCGGTAGACAGTAGTTCTTATGGCATTGGCAGCGTGCTATCACACCGGTTTCCGAATGGCGATGAACGCCCAATTTGTTTTGCATCGCGAACTTTAAACGTAGCTGAGCGAGCTTATAGTCAACTGGACAAAGAAGCGTTAGCAATCATTAATGGTGTGATTAAGCACCATCAATATCTTTACGGCCGCCATTTTATTATAAAGACTGATCATAAGCCACTTACGTTCATTTTTGGGCCGAAATTTGGGCTACCGCAAACGGCAGCTAGTAGGCTACAAAGATACGTGACTAGGCTGGCGGCGTATGACTTCGAAATAGAGTTTGTTAAGTCCCAAGAAAATGGTAATGTTGATGCCCTCTCACGATTGCCTCTGCCTCGGGAACATAAACTTTGTAATGAGCTGGATTCGGTTTCTTACATTCATTACGTAGAAGAAACATTTCCTATTAGCGCGAGCGAGGTGGCTGCGGCGACACAAAAAGATTGCATTTTAAAAAATATATCCCACTATGTAATAAATGGGTGGCCGCATGTGATTTCTAGCGAGCTCGAAAAACCGTATTATTTCCGTAAAGATAATTTGTCTATTGATAGAGGTTGTTTATTATATAACCACCGAGTAATCATACCCGAGCCGTTGAGAAAACAAGTACTCCACGAACTTCACGAAGGGCACCTGGGCATTGTGAAAATGAAGAACATCGCGAGAAGCTATGTATACTGGCCTAATTTAGATTCGGAAATCGAAGCGATCAGTAAAGCGTGTCACGCTTGTCGACAGCAGCGTGATGCGCCCGCGCGTTCGTTGTTGCACCCCTGGGCTTTCCCTACTCGCCCTTGGCAAAGAGTACACACTGACTTCGCTGAATTCCAAGGCAAACATTATCTAGTGACCATTGACGCCCACAGTAAGTGGATAGAAGTTCAGAAAATGTCAGGCACAAATGCTGGGGCTACAATTGCAAAACTGCAGGAGCTCTTCGCGCGTTTTGGTCTCCCTTCTCAGTTGGTAAGCGATGGAGGACCACCGTTTGGGTCTAACGAGTTTTCCAATTTTATGACTAAAAATTTTATAACGCATACAATTACGAGCCCCTACAGGCCAGCCGAAAACGGGGCGGCAGAAAACGCTGTTAAATCGGTAAAACGCGCGATGAAAAAAGCTGTACACGACGGCGTAAATATCGACACAGCAGTTACAAAATTTTTATTTCACTATCGCAACTGTGAGCACGCCACCACCGGTGTGGCGCCAGCCATGGCGATGCTCGGCAGACGCCTCCGCTGCCGCTTGGACGTACTCAGGCCGAGCGCCGAGCGCGCCAGCGAGGAGGCGGCAGCGAACGCGGCGCGGCTGCGGCCGGGCGCCGAGCGGCACGTCGCCCCCGGTGACCACGTGCTGGCGCGGGAATACCGTGCGCGCGGTGACAAGTGGGCTCCAGCGGTTGTGCAAGCGCGCGACGCGCCCCTTACCTACCACGTTCGCACCTCTGATGGACGAGATTTAAAAAGACATATTGACCAAAGATTGCCCAATAAGCCTCTTACATCTTTGCGACATTCATCGATTCATTTAGGTCAAAATGAACATACTACTTCTGACGATGAATTCGATGATGCAACCGATGATGGCAATCAGGCGAAAACCTCAGATGTAATCGTAGACACCTCGACTCCGACTAGGTCCGTTGTTGGTTAAGTACACCCGAAACCGGCTCAAGCATCCGTAGAAAAGAGTGAACAATCAAATTCGCGTACTAAACGTTCGTGCCTGTTTCAAGGAAAATATGTATAATTACGACAGTAGGTGTATTAAAATAGGTTATTGGAGGAATAATGATGGATCTTAGTCTTCATGTTATACAACACTAGACCATCTATTTATTTTTAGAAAGTAATACCTATATTATATACCTACCTATTAATATGCGGTGTACTTACCTACATCTATTATACTCATTTACATTTACATTTTTTCTCATTTATATTTACTCATTGTTATTTTATTAGTTTTACATTAAGAGGTGTTTAAGTTTCTGTTTAAAGTAAGGAAAGCTACATCTTTTTATTTTTTTTAATTTTATTTCCCTTTTATATTATAGTGTTAGCCTGCTGGGCGATCACGTAAATTGATTGCAACCGTTAGAAACACAAATATGTATGGATTTATCAGTTTGAATACGCTGTTTATATTATGGAAATTTCTGGTGTTGCATTGCAATCAAAGTTTCGTGATCACCCCTGTTATATGTTAATCAATCAATTGTTATTTATAAATTTACGTTAGGTTGATTTGTTGTCGGATAGTATGGGTTTGATAATTAACAAACACGTATACAATTTATACTTGTAAATTTATATTGTGTGAGCAGTTTATAGAACACACCTATGTATCAATGATCAAACATGTGCGTATATGTACATACCGAGCATGTTTAGTCATCGATATCCAACCTGGCCCAAGCTATCGGCATTCTCTCCCTGATGAAATTGTATACCTACTAGTTATATGTTTGTATTTATAACTTATTATTGGTAAGCATTTTTATTTAAGGGGGGGACGTGTAGGGTACTACGATATTATTATGTTTTAGTTTTGTAGGTAGCAAAAATAAATGTCAGATGTTCACCGGACTCTAAAGCTTTTATTTATTGTCTCAATAAACTAACGTTATATCTCACTTTAACAAACATTAAAAAATAGTCGAATTGACACCTCCAACTTTTTGGAAGTCGGCTGAAAAACATAATAAATCAGAATTACAAAATCTACATTTAAAAAATCCTAGCTGTATGTCTTTTAAGTCAGGGGGTGATTACGAATCTTTGATTGTAATGCAACATGAGAAATTTCCATACTAACTATGCACATAAACTGCGTATTAAGGTCCGTATTACAGAACGATGCTCAGTCATCGATCGGAGCTCAAGCAGAAATTTCATTCACTAATTTATCATTTTATGAATGAAATCTCTGCTTGAGCACCGATCGATTACTGAGCATCGTTCTGTAATACGGACCTAAAACTGTCAAATCCATACTACATTACATAAATTTGTATTTCTATTGGTTGTAGTCAAGTTACGTGATCGCCCAGCTGATTGAATTACACAACACAGCCCTTTAAATTTACCAATATCTGTGTTGTCATATACTGAATTCCCGCTTACCACAAGCTATCCATTAGTCCGATCGAGCATCGGAAAATGCGTGTGATAGGTAAAAATGTGACCCCACACTAATGTTTCACTGGCGGATATGGTTGTACAGATTCTGGGACTTACTTGGCGTTTGTTCATAAATAAATAGAGCCTACTTATACAACGGAGCCCACAATAAATTAGCTAACAGTTAAATAAAGTAAATAAATATGTGTGGACATTTTACAAAGCGCCATCTAGCCCTGAACCAAGTAAATCTTGTACTTGTACCAGATAACTGATACAATACTTATATACTTTTGTTTGTAAATACATACATAGAATAAAATATAATACACAGACACAGAACAAAACATCGATGTTCATCACACAAATGTATGTCCTGGGTGGGAATCGAACGCACAACCTGCAGCTCAGAAGGCTACCAACTAAGCTAACGGGCCAGTCAAACTGTACTTACGTTACGTTTAACATAACTTATTTAACAGAACAAACGCTTAAAGATTAATTTTTAATATCTAACCTATAAGTTAATTATATGTTACAGGTTATTAAATTCTTAAATATTTTTAATTTGTGCTCAATTCGTTTTTATTTTCAATGTTTTAGTAAATGTTGCCAATGATCAATAAATACGTTTATCTTGGAGATTTTTTTGGCTACAATTAACACTTTATTGGACACGACTGGACGAATTTGAATGAAATTGGAGAAAGACGATATTCTCAAATTTCATTCTGATTCGTCCAGCTTATTTACGCTACATTCACATATGCTTACTAGGATACTTGTTATATGCGGTAAAACCTAAAATATTATGTGTTTTAATTACTAAAATAAAAGACATATTTTGAAATACAGATTTACTCGTATATACGTATAGTATTAAAATAACATGAATAAAAAAATATTTTATCGAACACCATTGTAATTCATACACATTTAATGACATACACTACGGGCCGGGAGCTCATCGCGTTTTCAAAAGTTTATCAGAGCGTCTGGTCGACGCGACGCGTGACCAAAATGCTGGCACTTATTTGGCACAACGAATAAGCATTGCAATTCAACGGGGCAATGCTGCCAGCATGTCGGGTACGCCACCTTCTGGTAGTGGGCTTGTTCTGTCTGGTGTCTGGTGTCTAGTGGTTTGTAGTAGGTAGTTTTTAGTATTAGTTATTAAATCATTGTAGTATTTAGAAAATAAAGGCAATTTGCCGTGTTATAAAAATGACATACACTTGTTTTAAAATTGTTACTAAAGATTTAAGCTGTACGTATTAAGGTAATATTTTTTTTATGTTAAGGAATGCCGTGATGAGCTAACCGTTCGCCTGATGTTAAGCGACACGGCTGCCCATAACAGTGGCAGGTTCACTCGAAACTCTAAATTATAAAGTTTCGCGTGACCCCGTACTGCGAGCGTCATCCTGAGACATCAGCACAATCTAGTAATAGCTACAGTGCCCTTCAGACCGGAACACAGCAGTGCTTGCACACTACTGCTTGGCGACAGAATAACTGACAAAGCGGTGGTACCTACCTAGACGAACTTTGCAACAAAGTCCTACCACCTAGTAGGTAGGACTTTTCTGGATGGGCAAATTACTGGGCAAATGAGACTTTATGATCTGACACACAGTCTCACAGTCGAGTAATTTTATTACCAGTTTGTGCTAATGTCTCAGGATGATGTGCGCAATGCAGTGTCGTGTGAAACTCTATCTTTTGGGGTTCCGAGTGACACTGGTCTGTTATGGGCGGCCGTGTTGCTTAACATCAGGTGAACGACTAGCTCGTCACATCATTCACTCATATAAAAAAAAAATACCACCTAGTAAAAAATGTTTAATCATACAACAGTTTTAATTACAAATTTTTTTTTATTATCACCAAACATTTACACGTGGTACGTATTAAGGTAATATAAACATTGGGTATAAAGCATTTTAGTCATTTAGCATCTCAGGCAGTATACGAAACATAAAAACCATTCCCACTCTGTACACACATTGCCCCATAAATTCCTATTATTCAAGTGTTTGGGCGTTTTCAGTGTTGCCAGGGAATGTCGTTGCCTGATTTATTGGTAACATCAATTCTTATGAAGATGCTTCTGAGAGGGACGTTCGATACTGGTTGGTGATTTATCTTCTGTGGGGGTATTTTTTAGTCTGTGGCGTGCCATGCGGCTAATGGATGGGGCTGATTGGGTGAAATATTTTATTAAAAACTAGATGTGTTAAAGGTTCTTATTGGTATTCCATTTTATTTAATACTTTAAAATTTGAAATCGGTTACGTTTAAAAAGGTATGTTATGGTATGTGTATAAGCATAACAAGACGAGTGTGCTTTAGACCACACGACTTAAGTAAAACTTCTTTAGTTTAGCTCCATCTATCGGGTGGTACAACTTTGTTTTTTCTTTGTTTAATTTTGATGTTGCCATCTTGACAATTGTAAATTGTCATTTTACCAGATATAACTACATATAATACAAATTTTTAACTTTGTTATTTTGGCAATGAAGATCTACGTGAATCAACTTCCGTTCGTCGCGCTACGTATTCACTTGCTTACTCCACAAGTCAAGCGTACGTAAAGCAGATTTACTTAAAAAAATTTTTATTCATTTGTAATAATTTACTGATACATTTAATAAACTTAATGATAATTGTATTGCTCTCTTTGAGGGACCTATATAATGGAGCTATATATCTCAAGTTCCCTATATCTGTCACTCTGATACAGTCATTCTCTCTCCCACTCACTCTGAGAGAGACTATCTGTACATATAAAATTCAAAGCCTTGAATGACTGACTTATATATCAACGCACAGCCTAAACCACTGCTCCTAGAGACTTGAAATTTGGAAAGTGTGTTCTTTGTAAAATGTAGGTATCCACTAAGAAAGGGTTTTTCAAAATTTCACCCTTTAAAGGGTGAAATGGGTGGTTGATTACTTATGAAAAAAATTCTTCTTCCTTTTCTAAAGGGCTTTTTAAAGGGCGAGGCAGAAGTTTACGTATATAATAATTTATATAACTTATATATATATATATATATATAATATTTTATCAATATTTTTTTTTATCTATACAATATTTTATCTCCCTTCTTCTCCACTGTATTCTTGAAAGCTTAGTTTTAACAACATTAGAATCAGCTTTCAGAACCGGGGTCACGACGGATTCGAATCGATTAAGGTTGATTCGAGTGTAGCGTGATCACCTGCCATATGCAAAAGTAGGGGAGCTAGATCGATGGGTTCGAATATAGATTCGTAGTTTGTAATACTTACCTACTGCGAGCTTGTTATTCGCTACTAGTTGCGCCCCGCGGTTTCACCCGCGATTAAAAGTATTTTAATTATTTGCTCATCCCACGGGAAAATTTCACTTTTCCGGGTAAAAATCTAGCCTATATGTTAACCTAGTATATAAGCTATCTTGGTACCGAATTTCATCCAAATTCATTCAGCCGTTTGAGCGTGAAGGAGTTACAAACATACACACTTACACACATACAAACATGGTCTCAGCTATTCTATTCTATTCTATCAGCTTCTGTGGTGTGGTGGTGGAGCAGGTCAGCTCATGACCCGGAGGCGGTGGGTTCGATTCCCGCGACTGGACAAGTACTTGACCAGAAAAAAAAATGCGCAAGTACTGGTTCTGAATCTGGACGTTGTGGGATCATGGTCTTCGTAGTTCCTGGGTCCTTAGACACAGGGAACGCTAGTTCCAGGATCCTAGCGTCCAGGATCTATGTATGTGATCGTTGGGTGTTATTATTATAATTATCTAGAATGATAACTCTGCCCCCACCCATCACTGACTTATTACTAAATTCCCTAAGAACTGCGAATGGAACTTGGTAACGACAACAAAACAAATAAGTAAATAAGGCCGCGCGCAAACGGGGCAACTAACAAATGATAATTTGCCGGCGCGCTCGGTTGTATCTCATTTGTTCCTAATGTGGCTGACGATAATCATATTTTTGCTCAGAGATCGGCCTCGATAATACTTGGTAGAGATAGCAAAAAAACTGTAAGAAGCTTTTCATATTTATGTATATAATTATTTTATACTTCATGCACAGAAAATGTACAAAAGAGGTCGTAATGGTAACAGCATTTTCTACTAGTCAACCTGGGCTTGCAGAGAAACAATTAGATAAGGCGTGCTCATAAGGTTAGTAATTGCTCCTAGTAAAAAGACATTGAATATGTCCAAAACCTGATGAGTAATTTTGACTGTAAATAGATAGATAGATACATCAACCCTTTAATGTACACGGTAAAAAAAAAACACATAAAGAAAAACTCACTTAATTAACTATTATTACAATATGCGGTCTTATCGCTTAGAGAGATCTCTTCCAGACAACCTTTATTTTGGAGTAAGTCTGTAGCTTAGATATGAACTTAGCCCCTTTATTTACCTATATTGACTGACACGATAGCTCAGTTGGTAGTAGCCCTGCCTTCTGGACTGTGGGTTGTGGGTTCGATCCCCACCCAGTACAAACATTATTTTGTGGGATGAACATCGATGTTTGTTCTGTCTGGGTGTTATATTGTATTCTATGTATGTATTTACAAACAAAAAGTTTAGTACCTAAGTATTGTATCAGTTATCTGGTTCCCATTGTACAAGCTTTGCTTAGTTTGGAACTAGATGGCGCTGTGTGAAATGTCCACAGATATTATTTTTGAAAATATGTGCCATCACTATTATCACCATTATCAGCTGGTATACGTCCATTGAACATAGTCCTCTCCTACAGAGCGTCACTTGAGCAGCTGCTTGCCTCTTGAGATATTTATTACTATTATTTACAAAAATACACACAAACACACATACATACAGGATGAGGATTCTGTATGGGTTTCAAACTATAGAACTATAGGCCATTAGAATGCGCACCGGGCCGTGTCCGGAGCAAGAATGGTCCGTAGTACACCGAGCGCTCCTTTTATATAGCCAGATGGGTGGGGGAGCGATGACAGCTACCGGTGTTGCCACTGTAATAAATTTAAATGCTACCACAGGGTAAATTACGGTACTGCCCGCTGCGCATAGAGTTTACAACCAGACGTTGCTGCCGTCATACATACAAAGCTTCGCCTTTATAATATTAGTGTGAATTAAAAAAAACCTAAAAATTCTAAATAAAACCGCCAAAAAAGCGACTTTGACAACTAAACTTGCAAACCCAATTTCATTTGCTAACGCTACCTATCTCTGGAGCACAGCTCTATAACATTTGAATAATTATCCCCCGAGTTGATGTGTCGCGCTCCGGTGTACCTATAAATATAGGCCGTGTTTATTCCCGTAGAATTCCAGGCCATTTTTCATAAAACATCATTTTGATTATGAGCCTCTTAACCTGCCAACATACTTCGCCTTAAGATAAGGTAATGCAAATAGGGGCCTTGAGTATTTCGGCGAGAGTCTTACCGTTGTTTATAATTTGGGACTGTCTTCAACTTTTTTGCTTTTGCATAGATGTTGCTTTGACCAGTTGCTTCTTGGCTATCGGCGTAAAATGAGTGTAAAAATCATAGTATTGACTTTACCCACCTAGGGAATATACCTAGGGGATATTCTATATAGAAATAGAAAGACATTTATTCAATACTTGCCTAAAATTAAGGTTCAAAAACAGGTATTATTATATTTTTAAAAACCCTATTTCCCTTGGTCATTGCATCACGCGTGAACGGAGGGAACATTTACGCTTATTATTTTTTGTTGTATTTATAAAAACTGTCAATATATATATATATATATATTGACAGCCTCTGTGGTGTGGTGGTTGAGCAAGTTGGCTCTTAGCACGGAGGCACCGGGTTCGATTCTCGCGGAAGGACAAGTATTTGTGCTCAGAAAAAATAAGCGCAAACATGTTCTCAGTCTGAGTGTTGTGGGACCATGGTCCTCGTAGTTCCTGGGTCCCTAGACAGGGAAACCTAGTTAGGGTCCAGGAACTATGTATGTGATCGTTGGGCGTTATTAGAAAATTAGAAAATGTTTCGCCACACAGGTGAAACCGCAGGGCGCGGCTAGTAGCTTATATTTAGCTTTGCAGGCATGGCAGGCAATCACACTATCACATCACACTAATATTATAAAAGCGAAAGTTTGTATGTGTGTTTGTGTGTATGTGTCTATGTTTGTAACTCCTTCACGCTCAAACGGCTGTATGGATTTGGATGAAATTTGGTACCAAGATAGCTTATACACGGAATTAACATATAGGCTACACTTCATCCCGGAAAAGCGAAATTTTTTCGTGGGATGAGTAAATAATTAAAATACTATTTATCCGCGGGTGAAACCGCGGGGCGTGGCTAGTACTGCTATATTTTTATAGCAGCATTGCCTGCCTAGGCGTAATCTAAATTTATTTGTAAAAGATTTTTTATTCGATTCCCGCCCGTTCTTGATTTAAATTTTTATATAAAAATTATCCTACCAATATTAGAAATGCCAAAGTTTGAGTGTGTAAATGTTTGTTACAATTATTTTCGATAACTACTAAACCAATTTAGATTCAAACAAATAAGATTATGTAGTTAAAAAATTAAAAAATTAATATACATTTAACATTTGTAAAGTTATTAAGAGTCGATATAATTTAGGTATTTCGTTAGTACCTTCATTTATAAAATGTCTAAAAGTAATTTAGAGATCACAATATTGAGGATTCTTAGAAGATATAATATTATAGAAACTGACGTGAGTAGTACTCATAACTACAACTATTACACGGCTAAAACTCACGAGATACAGTCGAATAACTCGACCTGGACCTCGAGCTGGCTGACAGTCAGCGCCGAGCCGCCACCACCGCCGCCGCGCGTACTCCTTGAGGATGGGCATCTTTATTGCCCGAACACCGGTCGAGTTATTCGACTGTATCTCGTGAGTTTTAGCCGTGTAATAGTTGTAGTTCTTAGAAGATTCTTTAAGAAACTGAAGGCTTTTTTTGTTAAGGTATAGACATAGCATTTGACCACAGTATCACCTGTAAGGACGCATTAAAAATTTATTAATAATGTGTGTCTCTGACGTCAATAAATAATTCGTTAATTTAATTTATTGATCTTAATTATTTAGAAATAAATTTACAGTAAATCCTAATTTTTTATTCATCCAGTAACCCAGCGAATACTCATCAACCACCGAGCCCTATTCTCGCCTTCACCCTAAGGGGGTGAGAACGCCCCCACCCTGTCTCTTGAAAAAGTCTCAATAACTCGTCAGGCTGGAAGCCGAATGACATCGTTAGCAGGAGTGGTGGGAAGAAAAGGCGAACTATCTACCGATGCCGCGGGATTCCTATTGGTGCAATATACAGGATGATTTATAAAGTGAATAAACTTTTTGAAATTTTCTTGTTTTTCAGGTGTTAAAAAAGAAATAATTACAATCATTACACCTAGACTTAGGTACCGAGAATTTTATCATAAAACAATATTACAGAACAGTCTAATGCGGGGAACGGGTGCTGCTTGCGGAAGCTGGTTTGCTCGGTGGTGTACGCACAATTAGAAATAAGTACTTATGTTTATGTATATTTTTTGTATATATATTATAATATTGGCTGATTGTCCTTCCTGTATTATATATATGTTCATGTTAATAATAGGCTTCATTCATAAATTTAAAAAATAATCTTACAAAAAGAACGGACCCAGGTATCTGTGGAAATGCAGATTAAAAAAAACAGTCTAATGCGTTGCACTTTATTAAGTAACAAAACTTATTATAATTATTAATTACATTTAAACAAATGAATCAATATTAAAACTTTAACCTACACATTAACAAAACTAAACATAACAAAAACAAAATCATAAAAAATCAAATACTTACCTAACTAGTAGTAATATTACTATGCTAGTACATAGTTACTTATAATATAAAAAAGTAGTCATAAAACATTACACTAAATAACACTTATCCAATCTTCAGTGTTCCAGTTATTTTGATTCACAAAACCAAATACTGAACCAATTTTGATAGAACTAATATGAAAGCGCATCGCATGATAATAAAAATGATTTTCTAAATTGGATAATAATGTACGGATGTCTGAGGTAACAAATATTAAAAAATAAATAACCGAATTGAGAACCTCCTCCGTTTTTAAAGTTGGTTGAAAAGTAAACTTCCTTCAAATATAGAATCTCTAGATCTCGGTGGAAGGACATCTAACTGAAGAGAAAAGACTGTAATGGAATAAAGTACATTTATTCTAGAACGGCAGACTGACACGGTGACACAGGGGCATGGTAAATCTTAATATATATAAATCTCGTGTCACAATGTTTGTCCTCAATGGACTCCTAAACCACTTAACCGATTATAATAAAATTCGCACACCATGTGCAGTTCGATCCAACTTGAGAGATAGGATAGTTGTAAGTTTATATATATCTCAATTTATAATAGTCATATATAAAATACCCGTGCAAAGCCGGGGCGGGCTGCTAGTTTATTATAATTTATAAGCCTAAAAAGGTAGATAGGATTTAGTTAATGTTAACTCGCTTTGAACTTTTTTTCTGAAGCTGCAGTGTTTACGAATCATCCTGTATACAGAAGTATTGGCTAGATTTGAAAAGCGAACTCACAAAAAGTCGCGACTATGTTCATTTCGTGGACTTTCTACCACTCGTATAAATACGAATACAAACCGTATCCCTTCATTCTAAAGCTTATAATTCCTTGCTTTCAAACCAAGTTGTGGTTATTAAAAGACGTACTTGAGTGAGAGCCGTGATCGCGCATCACTTGCGTTGGAGTACCCATTTTGTATTTACATAGATTTTTGAATCTCGAACGCAGCGGGGAGCATTCCATTTTTGTAATGATTTTTTAGATGATGGCTCTTTGTTGAATAACGGTGTTGGTTATTATAGTATGATAATTATTCACTGTTAGGTATAAAAATGTTTTTATCTCGCTTTCACTCGTATCTAATTCCTTCAGCGAGAATTTGACATACTTTGTTTATGAAAGGCCTTTAGAATTTCTCTTTAACGGTTTCGTAGGAAGCTTCCAAATATTTCTCGTATTCGTTCTTTACATAAACTCTAAAAATCGATCCGATAGATGACCTAGATTTTCTATACAACCTAATACCACAAAGACCTAAGCTATGACTTGCACTTGCAATAAATCATACGGTATCAATGTCAGCCATCTTGTCAGGCAGCCATCTTGGAACGGCTTGCTATTTTAGACGCCATAATAAAGTCAAATTTTCAGTTTGTCCTTGATTTGATACAAGTGAATGTTTCTAAGAATGTTGAGGTTTTAGTTTGAGGGTTCTGTACATTGAAATAAAAAATACTGTCTTTGTCGTGAATATTATCACTAAGATTTTTTAAGGAAATGTTTTTTCTTATACTTAATAATTAATTATAATTACGCCCAACGATCACATACATAGATCTTGGGCTCTAACTAAGATTTTCTGTGTCTAGGGACCCAGAAACTACGAGGACCATTGTACCACAACACCCAGACTCAGAACAAGTATTTGCGCTTTTTTTTTCTGTGCACAATACTTGTCCTGCCTCCCGAGGCAGGTCGATTCCCGAATCGAACCCGCCGCCACCGGTCTATGAGCCGACATGCTCAACCACCATACCACAGAAGCTGTCAAGCACAGATACTATAAAATAGTACCTACTTATAAGTACGACAAGCCCTAGTTGCATATATTTCAAGTTGCAGTAAAATTAACGCCACATTATAGCATTTTTTTTGAGAGGGTCTGTTCAAAGTTGAAAATCACAGATCATAATTTGGTGACAAACTGGGTCATGAAAATGTGTAATTTTTGCGGGTTTTTGTGAATTACATGAAATATCGTTATCAAACAAACACTTTATCTACTCATCTCCTTTAGAACACCAAGTCGCGCTAGGACAAGGCTTTCCGTGATATCTGAACCAAGGCAGCGCACAGTTTTATTAGTGGTCACATCTTTATTAAGTCAAAAATTTGTATTATTATATTGATATGTCCGGTAAAATGACAATTCACAACTCTCAAGATGGCGACATTAACATTAAACAAAGCAAAAACAAAGTTATACCGGCCGATAGATGGCGCTAAACTAAAGAAGTTTTACGTAGCACAAATGTTTTTATTTTTTCTAAATCGTTTACAGTACCCTAAATATATTCATAAAACCTTATTGAGGTCGATGAATACAAGTCTTCTATTCTGAATACTATGGTACTGTTCACGTCGATATCAGGCCGCGATCGACGCGCCCTCACGCGAAAGCATCATGCGATATTGGCTGCACTCACACAGTACTGACTACTTGGAATTGATTTACTGCTACTGTTGAAAGGGAAGGCTAGGTTAGTATGGAGGGTTTTTGAAATAAAACTTATTTACGCACGCTTGACTTGGGGAGTAAGCTGGTGAATGCGAAGCGAACGGAAGTTGAAGTTTGTAGTGTAGTTTAGTTGGTCGGATTGTCAACATAACAAAGTTAACAATTTGTATTATTTTTGATATGTCCGATAAAATGACAATTTACAATTATTGTCAAGATGGTGACGATAGATGGAACTAAACTAAAGAAATTTTACTTCAGTCGTGTGGTCTCTAAACCATCTTCGTTAATTAATGGTTCACAATACTTGCTATGTTACATTAGTTTTTTTTAAATGTTAGTGAATGATGTGACGAGCTAGTCGTTCACCTGATGTTAAGCGACACGGCCGCCCATAACAGAACAGTGTCACTCGGACTGCCAAAACATATAGTTTCGTGTGTGTGACACTGCACTGCGCACATCATCCTGAGACATCAGCACAGTCTGGTAATAATATTACTTGACTGTGAGATCAGATCAAAAAGTCTCAATTGCCCAGTAATTTCACTAGCTACAGTGCCCTTCAAACCGAAACACAATAGTGCTTGCACACTACTGCTTAGCGGTAGGATATCTGGTAAAGCGTCGGTACCTACCTAGATGAACTTTGCAGAAAAGTCCTACCACCTAGTACTCGACTGTAAAAAAACAGTGTGGTTGACGACTGAATAGTTAATTATTATTAAAAGTAGGTAATAAAATAAATTATTTGTAATTTACAAAAAATCTGCCTCTATACTTTTACTCGCGGAAAATTCCAAGAATTCCTCAACAGTTGCAGTTCTTATCTCATATAGGGAATCGCATCTAAAAGGGGACAGTCCGATTTATTGCCTAGTTCCGTTGCTTGTGAAAAACTTGCATTTACCAAGGTTTATGAGAATACTTGCATTAATAAAAGACAATAAAGTTCAAGTAAGTCTTCATAAAACCTTCTTTGAATCAGTTAAACCTATTTGTATGAAATTTTGCTCACAGATTACTTTAAAAAAAAACACAAGAACCAAGTGCCTCCACCTTAATCTATACATATAAAATCCAAAGTCTTGACTGACTGACTGACTTATATATCAATGCACAGCCTAAACCACAGTTCCTAGAGACTTTATATTCGGAAGGTGTGTTCTTTGTAAAGTGTAGGTATCCACTAAGAAAGGATTTTTGAAATTCCACGCCTAAGAGGGTGAAATGGGTGGTTGAATTATCTATGAAAAAATGTATTCTTCGTTTCCTATAGGCCACGCGGGCGAAGCCGCGGGCAGAAGCAGAAGCTAGTAGAGACAATAAGAAAAGTGTTATTGGACACATTCTTAGATAATTAAGTGTCTAGAAGATTAAGTTAAATAAAGTTAAAAATAAATGAAATTACTTATAAGCCTCGTGTATGGCTAGATCGGAATATTAGTAGAGTAATCAAAAAGGTAATCAAGAAAAAAAAAACTGATTTTTTTATTAGCAAGACCAAGAAAACTACATTCCGGAAAATTATGAGTTCCTTTGTAATAATGGGTAAGTTTCAGGTTAAGTCGCGGGACTTATGTGTGTCCAAGGTAGGACACACTTTTTAAAAACTAAAGACTATTGATTGCTCTGACTGCTATTGAGAGTAAGGCAGGGGGTACACATAACACGGGACGTCTTAACGTATATTATAGGTACAGGGTATGTTATAGCAGAAAGTCCCCAAATTACAGGAATCAATAACGTGGTGGAACCGCATTATGTGAGATTTATTAGCGTACGCTTATTAACCGCCTACAGACTACAGGAATGTATAGACCAGTAAAAGTACTAGAGTTGTCGCTAACCTTTCGGCAAAAGATTGAGCATTGCCATTCAACGTGGCAATGCTACCAGCATATTGATCACGATGCCTACTGGTAGTGGTTTGTTAAATTAAATTTTTATTTTTATTGTTTTCTGTTTTTTACCTAATAAAACATTGACAATTTGCGTTCTAGAGACAAGGGCATTTGGTATAAAACCGTACAGCCACAACCACTTCATACTCCGTGGATAGATACTAACAAAATGTCTAGAAAAGATATAGCAGTAATGATGAGGCTCCGCTGTGGACACATCCCATCTAAGAAGTTTGCGTTTCTCATGAGAAAGGTCCCGTCACCGAACTGCGACCATTGTGGTGTACCTGAGGACCTGGTGCATGTCTTGATGGAATGTGTCCATAACGCGGCCTACCGAATTGCTAAGTGCTATCACATTTTAAAAAGCTCCGCTGACTGCAATATTATTTTATCAAACCCTAATTCAAATGATGTGAAATTATTAATTAAATTGTACAAACTAAAATTATCCTCCGATCAGTCCACATAGTTATCTATATATACAATAGAAGCATATAAGTACTTAAATATTAATATTACTATGTTTGATTAGTTGTAAATTTTCATGTACCAGGGCGACATAATCATGTTGATTAAAGCCCTTAAATAAATAATAAAAAAAAATTGACAATTTTATTTTATTGTATTCTCAAAGGAATAGTTACAGCTAGTTATACATACACATAAATATCACACTAATAGGTACGGAAAGCTACTTAAAAGTTTTCATAAATGTATCATTATATCTTATCTATACATATATAATTCAAAGTCCTGACTGACTGAATGACTTATATATCAACGCACAGCCTAAACCGCTGGTCCTAGAGGCTTGAAATTTGGAGGGTCTGTTCTTTGTAAAATGTTGGTATCCACTGAGAAAGGGTTTTTCGAAATTCCACCCCTAAGAGGTTAAAATGAGTGGTTGAGTTATTTTCCAATAGGCCACACGGGTGACGCCGCAGGCAGAAACGAATTATTTTATATTTTGACATTGAAGTTATCAAATATTAAAAAAAAAATTGATTTATTGTAATAAAAAATTAGTGTAATAAGTGTCATTTTAAAGATTTATGACTTACTAGTACGTTCCCGCAATTTATCCGTAGGTAAGAGTATGCTATGTGTTAATCCAGCGTGTAAACTGTCTGCGTTTCAAATTTCATCAAAATTGGTTTAGCAGTTATGGAGATTAATAGAAACAAACATTCACACACGAACACAAACTTTCGCATTTATAATATTAGTAGAAAGGATAACAGTATAGAGTAATCAACAGATCCCATTAGTGATTTAAATGTTTCCTTTACATTTAAAATAAACTCTATATATGTATATATTTGGTCTATATTTTCCTGTCTATTAATTTCTATGGCCTCGCTAGCCAATATACAAAAGTCGAGAAGAATGGGACAAAGTATTGGTGTATAAAAACCAAATGTTGGGCCACTCGCCGCCGCCTCCGACGTTAATATACTCCGATGTACCGCCGAGGAGAAGAGTGTTTGGTTTGGAATCAGTAATACCAATTTTTAATTTATTAGGTTCTTGAACTGGACGTCGTAGCGTAATATTTGTATTAATATTTGTTTTTTTTTGGCTCCACATTTTTGTGTATTTAGCCAGTGTTAAGTAATTGATAATTTCTCAAGTTAATTAATATTACATGTTTTAAGTATATTATTGTTATTACATGTGTTAAGTCAAGTCATAGTACTAGTCATCAAGTTAAGTCACAGTCTAGTCTGGTCAAGCGAGGCGAGGCGATCTTTTTCGTTTTATTTCCTTGCTGTACTTAAAAGTAGGTACTATTTTATAGCATCTGTGCTATAAGAAAAAACTGTTCCTTAAATAAATAATCTTAGTGATAATATTCACGACAAAGACAGTTAATGATATTCCATTTATATACTTAAAATAAGTCAAGTCACAGTCCAAGTCATCAAGTCAAGTCATAGTCTAATACACTAAATTATACTCCTAGTAAATTGGTGGCAACTTTACCAGAAGCTTCTATGGAGTTTTGGAAACAACACGAAAAGAAATGTTTCACCATCATTATACCATTTTCCCATACTCATGCATGTAATCCAGTACTTAATGAAAATGCCACCAATTTTATGCACTAACACTGAAAATAACACAAGTTTTGGAAAATAATACAATGCGGTGACGCAATCTTTTTTGTTTTCCCGCCAAAAACTCCGACGTAGCGTAGGCCCCGATGAACCGATGACCAATGGAGTGATCACGAAACTTTGATTGCAATGCAATAGGAGAAATTTCATTCGAATTCGAAAATTTCCATAATAGCTATGCACATAATATTTGTTGTGAGTCTAGTTGTGGGACCATGGTCCTCGTATGTAGTAGTAGCAAATCGAGTCCCGCGACAAGACATGTATTTATGCACAGAAATAAAAGCGTTTTTACTTGCTCTGTGTCTGGGTTTTGTGGGACCATGGTCCTCGTAGTTTCTGGTCCCTAATCACAGGGGATCCTAGTTAGGGTTCAGGATCTATGTATGTGATCGTTGGGTGTTATTATTATTATTTCATTATAAGTTTGTATGAGGAATTAAAAATTGAGGGTCCAGTACACTTTTCATTTCTTTTTATATTGCTTCAATATTAAGTGGTAATATTAATTGTACAGTTTTCCATACGAATTGATTGAAAATTAAAAATTAACATCTTTTTGTTGTTAATATGTAAACGAATGACGTGATAAGCATAAAAGATAAGTCTTTTAGAACTTCAAAGTATAGTTTCCCAGTAACAGTGCAGTGTCACCACTGTTCGCGTCATCCTGAGACATCAGCACAATCTAGTAATAAGATTACTGGATTGTAAAATTAGGTCATAAAGTCACATTTCCCCAGTTATTTCACTAGCTACAGAACCCTTCAGACCGGAACATATTAGTGCTTGCACACTACTGCTTGGATGTAGAACAACTGGCAGAGTGGTTGTGCCTAGACGAACTTTACAGAAAAGTCCTAGCACTTAGTGATCTATATTTTATTGTCAATAAAATAAAAGTAAACACTTTTTTGAACAACTACCCGCAACATATGTCGCAGGCCGCGTAGTACAATAAATAAATAGCGCGAATTCCGAAGTGACCAGACACGGTCCCAATAAAACCTTACTACTGTCCGGCCAAATAAATATTGCACCCTCATACGGCGGACAAACATTTGTTACTGGTTATAGTAGGGGAGGTTACGGTTAAACTTTCTAAGAGGCTTAAAAAGTTCTCAGCGAATCTAAGTAATGACGAAATTTTGATCGCAGTGCAACAGGAGAAATTTCGACACTAACTATGGACATAAAAATATTATATAATAATTTGTTCTTGCATTTACGCCTGCATGCTCAAAGGCAAACTATGTACCAAATCATATATTTAACTAGCTATAATTTCTCAGCGAGTGAATGTTCTTTGAGAAATAAAGAATCTTGAACTAGATAACTGCGCATTGAAACTGTCAAGTCCATACATTATGTTTCTGTCGGTGCAATCGAGCTACGTGATTAGGGTCCAGGATCTATGTATGTGATCATTTAGCGTTATTATTATTATTTGTTCTTTTTCAAATACATAATCAAATTATTGGTTACCAATATAATTTTAAATAAATGATTTTGACTATATTAGTGACTGTATACATCGACAGACCGCAACTAAACACTGCTTATAATATTAAATTATAAAACACATATTTAAATTTAAAAAATCTGTTAACGAGCTACATTTTGTAGATGCACGTTTTTTTTTACTTCAAACTTGTCTAGCATTTGACCACGCTCTCACCTGTTTTAAGTGACGATGCGATCGAAGGTGTAGCATGCTAGCCAAGTAAATACCTATTCACTCTTCCCTTGAACACGCCCGGGTCATATTTCACCGGAAACAGACGCTGGCAGGGCATTCCATTCCTTAGCCGTTCTAATTATGAACGATTTTTAAAGAAACCTTTATAAAATAGCATGACACCTCTTTGCCTATAACAGTTGCGTGATACGACCTAACTCGTCGGTCTCCAGAGAATTTGATTGTGTGTCTTGGTTCCCAATTTTGGGAATTGATAGCACGCTGTTCTGTTGACAAAGATCATAGCTGATGATAAGTATATTTTATATAGTTTTGTTGTTTTAAGTTAGGTAAATATTGCGCCTATTAACCACCCTTAAACGTTTTTGCTTGTAAAATATTTAAGTACTAGCCTCGCGGTTTCCACCTACTTACCCACGTAGTGTAATTTTCTCCCTTATTTTTTTTCTATCATAAAAACCTTCACCTGGCAATAATAAACACAACAAAAAAAGAATTAGCGAAAGGGTTCCATCCGTTCACGCGTGATGCATGACCACGGGAAATAGAGATTTATTTTTATGTATAACTAGCTATGCCCCGCAGTTTCACCCGCGTACTGAAAATTTTCTAGTTTTCTGCTCAACGTTCTTATTTTTTATTTCATAAGTACCTTCCTCTGACAATAATAACAACAAAAAAGAATTAGCGAAATGGTTATAGAATTAGGGAAAAGGAAATAGAGATTTATTTTTATATATAAGGTAGAGAAAAACACACCACTTTTAAAAAGTATCAGATAGGTATCGCTACGGCAATAAGAATCTTAAACATTATACAATATCAAATATTATATAGCAAGCCCATTAGGTACAATATGACTGTGAGAATGAAAAAAAACGAGCGTGTTTTAGACCACACGACTGAAGTACATCTTCTTTAGCTCCATCTATCGGCCGGTATAACTTTATTTTTGCTATGATTAATGTTAATGTATTAATTTTACCCTATTTTGACGATTGTAAAATGTCATTTTAACGAACATACCAACATAATAACGCAAATCTTTAACTTTGTTATTTTGACAATGGAGATCTACGTGAACCAACATCAACTTCCGTTCGCCTCGCATTCACCAGCTTACTCCCCAAGTCAAGCGTGCGTAAAAAAGTTTTACTTCAATAATCATATTGTGGCTTCTCATTTAGGTTCCTTTTTGTTTTTTATATAGCAGATGATTTGTATATATTATTAAATAGTCAATCGTGAAAAAAAATTGTCTCTGAGAAGTATACCTACATAATTAGAAATGGATTGCTCATCACCTCCTCATTGCCCTCACTGCTCAGATCTCATTGCCCTCAGAAATAAATGTTAATTAATAATAATAATAATAAACATACATAGCCCTGGACCCTAACTAGAATTCCATGTGTCTAGGGACCCAGGAGCTATGTAGACCATAGTTAATTTGTTTTTAACTACGACACTATAAGGATTCCCTGTGTCTAGGGTCCCAGGAACTACGAGGACCATAATAAATTGTTTTTAACTACGACACTATAATCCGCCCGTAGGTTTTAAAAGGCGTAGAGTTAACAACAATCCCCGGGATTTGGCCACAGACTGCGCAGGGACGTAACGACGCGACGACGCCGGTGCTTACAATAACAACGGTGGCCTAAGGTCGCCGCAGCTCTTCATACGACGAGGTGACCCTTGGTCACTAAAATGTAATTACCAATTGACAATAATAATACTCAGTAACAGCTATATTGGTTGAATAATTAACGTAAACGTCAAATTGTACCATAATCGTCTACATTCACTCGAGCTACTTTATTGCGCGTCGCATCGTCGTAGTGCAGTGCTTTCGATAATTTCAAATGTTCACGATGCATGTGACGTCATCGTAATCTGACAGGTGACGTCATTTTCTTCATAAAACTCTTTATTGAAACACCACATTAGAGAAACAAATGATAAGCGCTAAATTAAAAATTAAGTGTCACAATGGGCCGTCTTATCGCTTAAAGCAATCTCTTCCAGAGAGATTATTCGAGTAAATAATATCCATTCTATTTTTGAAACTGGTTTTATTTTGGAATTAATCTTAAAGCACACTTTCAAGTCTCAAGTCAAAGTCAAAGAATTTATTGCAAATAAGCTATTTTTAGCACTTTTGCAAGTCAAAATTATATTAGGTATTTGGTGTTGAACCTATTTAAAACCTCAGCTTGTACTTTATACATAATATTTTTTTCATGGATAATTCAACCATCCATTCCACCCTCTTAGGGGTAGAACTTCAAAAAATCCTTTCTTAATGGTTACTTACACTTTACAAAGAACACACCCTCCAAATTTCAAGTCTCTAAGTCCAGCGGTTTATGCTGTGCGTTGATATATAAGTCAGTCAGTCAGTAAGAACTATGAATTTTATATGTATAGATATGTGTTAAATAATAAGTCATACAGAAACAAGGTTATATTTTAAATTATGTTATCGATAACTTTATCGACACGTCCCATCCCTACAACGGTAAGCGCTACACAGGTTGTTCCAATAACAAGTGGTCCATTGCCGCGTCGAAAGCACGAATTAATGTTGATTTTATACAGCGACCGTATGGATCGGCCGCCATTTTGATTGTTTATCGTTACCAGGCGTGAGAGTTTTCTTTTCCAGATGTTGGTAGGTTATGATGTTTCTGAAAATGCATTATTACTGGTTTCCCCCAAGATTCCTGAAGTAACGTACTCGCTAGGTATTCTTAGTTCATAATAATATTTATACGATAATAATAATAATAATAATATCTGTGGACATCTCACACAACGCCATCTAGCCCCAAACTAAGCAAAGCTTGTGCTATGGGAACCAGATAACTGATACAATACTTAGATACTTTTTTGTTTGTAGATACATACATAGAATACAATATGACACCAGACACAGAACAAACATCGATGTTCATCACACAAATGTTTGTCCTGGGTGGGAATCGAACCCACAACCCGCAGTTCAGAAGGCAGTGCTACTACCAACTGAGCTCTTTATTGGCTGAATGTGTTAACGTTTTTGTATATGCATATATCTGATACATACTTATGCATAAACATGCATAATAAATGTACGCTTAACAATGACATATACACGGTGGAGTTTGTTTCTATAATGTGTGTATTCACTCCATGCTGTAGACAATACAATAATCCTTTGCGACTGCCCCAATATAGATAATCTAATTACTTGAATTTAGCGGAGATACACTAGATATTCTTATTTTATTTTGTATCTAAATAAAAAAGTACTTATAAAATATTACATGAAAAATACATTTTTTTTTTTGTCATGCAGTTATTTTATTTATCTATCTTTTTTTTTATTGAGCCTTGTTCTAATAATCTATAGCATGGTCTGAGTACATATATTTAAGGAAAAGAGCGAATTAAATTCCACCGTGTATAGACCGTGGACCCTAACTAGGATTCTCTGAGTCTAGGAACTACGAGGACCATGGTCCCACTACACCCAGTGGCATAAAGTGGTATAATGAAGATGAAATGCTTCTTTTCGTGTTGTTTCCAAAACTCCATAGAAGCTTCTGGTAAAGTTGCCACCACTTTACTAGGACTATGACTTGACTGTGACTTGACCTTATACAAAAATGTGGTATAATATTAAAATGATTAGGCTGCAAAATCACTACAAGATGGCTAAATGACAAAATGGCAAAAGACAATTTTGGAAAAAGTCAAGGTGGTGGTAAATAGCTAAGAAATAAGTACCAATTTTATCGATATTCCTTACTTTTATTCACATACGAAGCAAGATTTCGTATTTCCAAAACTGTTAGAGTATTGCAGAAATGGAGCCAAGACCACTGTTAATGGACCTCTGTCTATTAGTTTTTATTATCGCAGCTGGACGCAAGGTTTTCCTTATTGCCCTTCAATGGTTGCCGATATATCGCTACCGCTTAGCTTTGGGTATTTTTATACAAACGTACATACATGTGCGATTCGAATAAGCTAGTATTACCATGCACAAAGGAATGGCTTGTTTCGAAATTCCAAGAGTTTTCTAAGCGAGATTAATACAATTACTATACGTATGACTATTTGATATTTAAAAAAACACGCATATGCACACAGATTCTAGAAACTCTGGACTGGTGAGATAGGTAACCATATATCCGACTCCGATTATTCTTTCCATCCAAAGGTTGACTGGTACAGATCGCTTTTAGTGATAAGTCCGCCCATTGTAATATAGCTTTAAGTTTCGTCATCTGTAACTCCTTTTTTTTCTGGTGTACAATAATGAATTTTTGTATTATATTGTACTAGTTGCGCCTTGCGGTTTCACCCGCGGATAAAAATTATTTTAATTATTTGCTCATCCCACAGGAAAATTCCAATTTTCCGGGATGAAATGTGGCCTATATGTACTCCGTTTTCACATAAAACAATATGTAAATCCAGTGTATAAGCTATCTTGGTACCGAATTTCATCCAAATCCATTCAGCCGTTTGAGCGTGAAGGAGTAACAAACACACACACATACACACATACACACAAGCACACATACAAACTTTCGCCTTTATAATATTAGTATGATTGCATAATATGATCCCAGTTTCATATCCAATCTTATAGCGATAGTAGATATACCTTCGATTAAATCGTCATAAAATAAAGCTTTTGTATATTTTCGAAGTAAAACTTCTTTACGCACGCACGCTTGCCTTGGAGAGTAAGCTGGTTAATGCGAGGCGAAATGAACACGTAAATAAATTAATAAATAACTGTGGACATTTCACACAGCGCCATCTAGTCCCAAACTAAACAAAGCTTGTACTATAGGAACCAAATAACTGATTCAATACTTAGATACTTTTTGTTTGTAAATACATACATAGAATTCAATGGGACACTCAGACACGAAACAAACATCGATGTTCATCACACATATGTTTGTCCTGGGTGGAAATCGAACCCACAACCCACAGTTCAGAAGGCAGGGTTAATACCAACTGAGATATAAACATAAGTTTTACTCTTTCAGATCCGTATTACAGAACGATGCTCAGTCATCTATCGGTGCAGAGATTTAATTCACTAATTGATCACTTTATGAATGAAATCTCTGCTTGAGCACAGATCAATGACTAAGCATCGTTCTGTAAACGGACCTCAGTAACTGCCTTTAAATCTGTCACTGCTTTGAAAAGTAGAGAACATAAGTGCTCAAAATAATAACATCAAATGCATCGAACAAGCTCAGTAGTGAGAATTCAGTAATTTTATTTATCCCACATTGCACAGACTATTCACCTCGTAAAACCAACCCCAGAAGTTCAAAATTGATTTTTCATTAGCTCCCTCAACAAAAACAGTAGGTATTATCGGATAGCCGAAGACGGGCCGTAAGCGGTCCCGGCGTGCCTTTATGGGCAACTACTACTGTGCCCGCTATTAGGCGATCGCTATTAGCTTTCGAGGTACAATGCTGTGGGATGAATGGAGGTGGTATATTGTGAAGTAGTCTTGCGCAAAATATGTTACCGAAATGAAAAGATACAAACGTCTCTTTTCATCGTACTGAAGTATAAATAATATATATCTTCTAGTTCAATAGTTCAGTTTACTTTCTATTATTATTATTATGCAGTAGTGCGCAAGCACTAGTATGTTCCGGTATGAAAGGCACTGTAGCTAGTGAAATGACTGGGCAATTGACACTTTAGTATCTGATCTCACAGTCGAGTAATATTATTGTGCTGATGTCTCAGGATGATGTGCGCAGTGCAGTGTCATGTGAAACTTTATATTTTGGAGTTCCGTGTGACACTGTTCTGTTATGTGTCGCTTAACATCAGGTAAACGACTACCTGGTCGCATTATTCACTAACATAAAAAAAGTTCAGTTTCTCCACAGAAATGTTTTAGATTTTCATTCGGTTCTTCTTCACTAGCTCATAGACAGGTAGAGATATAGAATTAGTAACAGTTCATTGAATCATTTATACTCAGAGTAGGTTAATGACATCGTACTACGTAACCAGGCTTGAGTGAAAGAGACAATCACTTTGGCAACACAACAGAGCGTGACAGCAAATCATCTCGTTCGTGTTTCGGATCATTTGTAGCCTGTGAACTAAGCAACAGAACTAGAGGCCGAAGATCGGTAACTGAACTGAACTGAAGTAATTTATTTGAAGGATCATTCGTGAACGACACACGACTAGAAGATAATTTAACCAGTGAGTCACTTTTTCTATACAAAGTATAAACTTTACAAACACAGAAAGTAAACTGACTTCCAGAAATGGCATTTACACTAAACTCACAGTCAAACAATATATTCCAAATATGCTGTTTTCCGCAGTCAACGTCATTTATAAGAGTACTAAAGATGATTTTAGCAAATTAATGTTCCAAGCTATAGTTAGAAAGCGCTTATTGCTCATTAATAGAGTACATTTTTTCACGTTTCTTATTAATTAAATTTACATTAAGAATAAATATAGATTTATAAAAAAGTGTGTTAGTAACCCTGCCTTCTGAACTGTGGGTTGTGGGTTCGATTCCCACCCAGGACAAAGATAGGTGATGAAAATAGGTGTTTGTTCTGTGTCTGGGTGTTATATTGTATTATATGTATGTATTTACAATCAAAAAGTATTTAAGTATTGTATCAGTTATTTGGTCCCCATAATACAAGCTTACCTTAGTTTGGGGCTAGATGGCGTAGTGTGAGATGTCCACACATATTATTATTATTATTAAAGCTTTTAACTGCTTTCTTACCTGATAAAGTGACGACGCAGGGGCCTAAAATGCCACATCTAAAACTAATCACCATCTTCTGACATCCTCACTATAGCCGTATCTCGTGTGGGCACGTAAACAGCGGTCTGCGATCGTAAAAGAGAATGCGTCCGACTGTACCGTACAACAATTTGCGGCGTGTATTTTATGTATCGATTTATTTGCGCTCGACTGTACTTGGGTTTGTGGGAATTAAGAGAGACATAAAAATGGTGGAGGAAAACATCGTGAAACATGTTAATGTACTTGACTGACATGATAGCTCAGTTGGTAGTAGTTCTGCTTCCTGAACAGTTCTGGGTTCGATTCCCACCCAGGACAAACATTTGTGTGACGCGTTTTTTCTGTCTGGGTGTTATATTGTATTCCATGTATATATTTACAAACTAAAAGTATTGTAACAGCTATCTGGTTCCCATAGTACAAGCTTTGCTTAGTTTGGGACTAGATAGCGTTGTGTAAAATGTCCACGAATATTTATTATTTATATATTATTTACCAAACAATTCACGGGTGTACGCCTTCTTCTTTAAACCAAGATGCTGGCCCAGCGAGGTCGATAACTCTTAGCTAGGCTATATTTAAGAAAAGGCTGAAACTAATTTTTTGTAAACGAGTTTGTTTGTATAATGTTAATTTCGCCATCTTGACCAATTGTAAATTGTCATTTCACCGGACATACCAACATAATAATACAATTATTTAACTTTATTATCTTGACAATGGAGATCTACGTGAATCAACTTCAACTTCTTTTCGCTTCGCATTCGCAAGCTTACTCCCCACGTCAAGCGTGCCTAAAGAAGTTTTACTTCAAAACTGCAAATACTTGTCCTGAGTCTGGGTGTTGTACGATCATGGTCTTCGTGATTATCTATGTAATAACCTATACTTTAAACTTATATCAAACTGAACTAGCCTGACTGAAATAGGCCCTGAATTAGAAATAAGATAATAAATGATGAATAGTAAGGGTCTGGCTACAATAAATAAATACGACACCATCTTTATTTGCCATAAAATAAATTAATGACTTATCAGACTAGGACACGACGTCGTTATTTGTTTTATTGGCTCATCTCGAAAATCGTGAAATATTATGACTATTATAACTTTAATTATTATACCTCCATTTCAGACTCCAATACAAATTACAAAAAATTACTTTATTTTCAAAGTAACGTTTTTTTTTAGTTTTTAGCACCGGTGTATAAGCACTAAAATTACACTCAAATTCGATTGCTAAACAACAGTTCCTGTAAAAATTAAAATCCATACAATGATATAAAATGGACGGAAACGGGGTGGACATATGGATTAAATAAAAATAATTTATGGACATGAATATCAACTTCAGTAGTTGATATTGCCATATTTCAGGAGTCGTTTTAAAGTTTTAATATTTTAGACCATTTTTTAGGTTTTATTTAATTTTACTTTAGAGGCAAAAAATAAATTGAAGGGCTGAGATCAAAAAAGGTTTAACTGACTTTTGCCACAAAATGACTTATGGGTATCGTTGGATTCAGCGTGAAAATTATCTATAATAATACATTCTCGAAATACCGCAATGAGGCTTAAATCTCGATATTTTCAGTCTTAATACGGTTTATCTGAGACAGGAATACAGTTTTTATGTTACAGTACGCTTAGCATAAAAACATTATTATATTTATTATATTATATTATATTTTTGCAGTAATTGTAAGAATTAGTACTATATTTTGTATTTTAAAATAGAATTAATACATTTCCAAGCAACTGAAACTTACATAAACCTTTTGTATTACCTTATAAGCACTCTACATTAAAATGAAGCCGTTGAAGTGTAAAGTCAATTTTCTCGAAACTATCAATTTGACAGTTAAACCCTTTTTGTTCTCATCCTTTCAATTATGTCCCTAACTAATTAATCGTTTATTTTTTTAATTAATTAAGAACCTTTAAACTAATAGAGAAGAAAGTTTTTCGAGTGACGACTGCTAACCGGAAGACGCAGCGCAGGCTGGCTCCCAATTAGGTAGACCACGATCTGGGGCCTTACCGCTTAAGTCTGGTGGAGATGGTAATCGTGTTCTCTCTTGCTCGCACTCGTGGACTTGTTAATTAGCGCGTGCAGGATGGCAGTTGAAGCCGATTCCCAGAACAGTTACGCGGTAGGGGTGCTAGTCAAAACCCGAAGGATGCAGGAAGCAAGCAGCTGCTCAGTGATGCTCTGTAAAGGAAGTCTATGATTTGCACGTCGTCATTATCGTGATGATGATGAATCCGTAAACATTAATTATTTCTGCACTTTAAAACTCACATGCAATGTTGCCATCCGCGACAAACCTTCGCGGAGCATTCCCCGCTAACGTCAAAAAAAGGAAAAAAACACCGCACGTTTGCTGATCTTACGGTAAATTAAAAACGCCTGAGGACTATCGGATAATGCACCCTCATTACATACCTGTGTTGTCGTAAGAATGAGCGGCGTGGGGTGAATGTGGGTGCGGATTCGAATCCGGAGAAAATATTACTAACCATTTTTTTTTGTCAATTTTTCCCCCGATGTTTGTTTTTAAACATTTATTCATACTATTTGGATATAATTTTTTGAATAGCATTATTATCCCGCATTTTAAGCCATACGGTAGTTATTTTTTTTAATGGGCTTTCTCTTGTCAACGTCTTACCTGATGGAAAGTGATGATGCTGTCTTTGGAACATGTTTGCCAATGAAACTTTATTTTTATTTTTGTAGACATATAGCATTTTACCACTGTCTCACTTGATGAAAAATGACGATGCAGTCTAAAATGCCTAGAAGATACTGTTCAGTCTTGACTTGAAGACTTCCAGGTTGTAGCTAGGTGGAAACATGGACGCCGGCAAGTTGTTCCACTCAATGACTTAAGTATTTTTGCATGGAGAGTAATGTAACTTCAAGTTCAAGCAAATAACACTAAAAGCGCAAAATAACTTTGAGTTCGAAATTCTTTATTATCGCGAAAAATTTCCGACAAGTAAATTATGATTAATATAATAAATATAATTAATAATAATAATACAAGTAAATAAATAATAATAAATTAATATATTATTATTTAATGCTGCCAGCATGTTGGGTACGCTACCTACATTTACTGCATTTGATCTGTCTATAAGTCATCACGGCTAGTATATAGCCCAAATGTTTTATTTTTAGTACGTAGTGTTTAGTAGTAGTTATTATATCATAGTAGGTTTTAGTAAATAAAGATTCATAGTAAAAAACATCTGCCAGTGAAGCTACACCCCATAAAGTTTGTCGGCGCGAAGGTACCAGGCTACCTAGAATAAATCCAGGTTCACCATTTTGTTCGCATAATGAACGCTAAGATTAAGATTTGTGTGCTGGATTGTCCTTTTGTATGCATTGTCTCGGCTGTACCGTCGGCAAACTTCGTCTGTTATGTGCGGGCATTGTATTGAGATGAATTTATTTGCTGCTCATACTTGCACGCTTATTTTAACGTTTACAAAGTATGAATTTTGAATAACAGGGAAATCGTGAGTTGTTCGTCAACCAAGTAAACTTTTTTACTGTAATCGAAAACGTAGTCAGTAACGTCAAGCATTCTATTCAGTCTTCATTATAATCTACAGTGATCACCAAGCTTGGTGATTACGGATATCTTAAAATCTGAGACAAACTTTTCTCAGTTCAAATTTAATAATTTTAGGTGTTTTAGGTTACGAGTACTGTGTTTTTTAATGCATTTTATAACCTTAAATACATTCAGATATAAAGCGTCAAAGGTTTTAAGCTGCGACGCATCGAGTTCATAGTTTTTATTCATAAATTAATTTTCAATCGACTTCAAGACTTCAAAAGTAGGAGATTATCAATTCGACTGTATTTTTTTAAGTTTTTGCCTCAGAGCTTTTGACTGAGTGAACCGACTTTGATGATTCTTTTTTATTTGAAAACTGGTGTTTCCCGTTTATTTCCGTTTAAATTTGTTCAAGAAATGATAATCAGTTTTTGAGTTATCCTTAATAATGCGTACTTCGATTTCGACATAAAGCTCTTTTTTTAAAGGGGTGTTTATGTACCATTTCGACGTTCCAGTGGTTATAAAATTATCAATCTTCGTCTTAATCTTCACGTAAATACGCCATAAATTACTATAGTCGGTATTCCTTGCAACATATAACTTTTTAAGAACAGGTTTTTTCTGACGGTATTAGCGCTCGAGGCGAGCAATACACGTGGAAACGTCGACATCTTATTATTTACTAGATCTACTCGCTTGAATAATAACCAAATACCTATTTTTCATGCAGACATCCACGGAACGACGGATAATTAGTTTCTGAAGTAAACTTCTTTACGCACGCTTGACTTGGGGAGTAAGCTGGTGAATGTGTCACGAGGAAGTTGTTGGTTAACGAAGATCTGCATTGTCAATATAACAAAGTTACTTACTTTAAATTTGTTTCATTACGTTGGTATGTCTGATAAAATGACAATTTACTATTAATGAGATGGTGACATAAATATCACACAAAGAAAAAACAAAGTTGTGCTATCCGATAGATGGAGCTAAAGAAGTTGTACTTCAGTCGTGTGGTCTAAAGCACACTCGTTTTTTATCTATAATATTGGGAGCTTGAGTCGCATATCGGTTAGCTCTACTTACACTTACACTGATTACATTCTAGCATTTATCTTTTATCATAGTGAAAAGTGTCTTAGCAGCCCCATTCAGTGAAAAGCCAAGATGCCTTGAATCACTCCTACATCGGAAATTTGAACCCGTACTGTGTAGCATATATGCTCTCACAGATTGGGCTTAGTTATAATTACCGTGTAGTCTAGACGTAGGAATAGAACTTCCACATCTGTTCCCGGCTAAGGGAAATGCAGGTAATGAGCAGCAGGATTTTCTCCATCACAATCTACTGGATCACCAAGACTCCTGCGTGGTGGTTATGGCAAACCTGGGGAGACCTGAGTTCAGTAATGGACGCAAAAAAGGTGATGGGAGATCTAGGTCGATATAACAGCAAGTTCGTTGCGATCGTCAAAAAAACGAGCGTGCTTTAGACGACACGACTGAAGTAAAACTTCTTTAACTCCATCTATCGGCTGGTATAACTTTGTTTTTGCTTTGATTAATTTTCATATCGCCATCTTGACAAATTGTAAATTGTAATTTTACTGGACATAGCAACATAATAATAAAAAAATTATGTAATAAAAATAATAATAGTAATAACGCCCAACGATCACATACATAGATCCTGGACCCTAACTAGGATTCCCCGTGTCTACTATGAAGGCCATGGTCCCACAATACCCAGACTCAGAATAAGTACTTGCGCTTTTTTCTGTGTACAAATATTTGTCCTGCCGCGGGAATCGAACCCGCCGCCTCTGGGTCATGAGCCGACCTGAAAACCACACCACAGAGGCTGGAGCCACAGAGATTTTGATTAAATAAATAAAACTACAAATAAATCGTTAATATAAAGTTTGGCCCTCCCAGGAGATATGATTTGGGGGTCTGATTCCCCTGGCAAGACAAGTATGCACAGAAAAAAAACGCAAATAATTGTTCTATGTCTGGGTGTTGTAGGACCACCATTGTCCTCTTAGTTCCCTAGACAAAGGAGATCCTAACCTAGTCAGGGTCCCGGATCTATGTATATGATCGTTGGGCGTTATTATTATAGTAATTTTTAACTCTGTTATGTTGCTAATGGAGATCTATGTAAACCAACAACTTTCAACTTCTGTTTGCATCGTTACTCATTCATCAGCTTACTCCCCAAATTAAGCGTGCGTAAAGAAGTTTTACTTATAAAAACTTTTCTTTCGTAGCGTAGTTAGCTCATTAAATAGCTTCTATCAATATAACTATTACCTTTCGTCATCACTGTAATGTTTACGAGGGCATAAAAATAACGTGTTCACGCATTTTACGGCATAACTCATAATTATTATGAGGTATGGACACCCCGTGAGGCTGATGATATGGTTTTATGAGCATACTTTGATTGGCCACTGTAATCTCTTCTTAATGGTATTAGAGGGAAGTATTGATTTATCTGTATCTATAAGATAAGGAATTAAGTTGTATTGGGAATATTTTCTCATTTTTACTATGATGTATCAGATAATATTATGTTGTAAAATTTGATGTTTAAATCTAATTTTTGTAAAGATAAAACGAGTCTATTTATGCACAAAAATTAGTCGTGCCCATGGCCAATGTAACTTTGTCGAAACGGTGAGGTTAGTTAAAATTGAAGGGTTGAGAATAAAAAGGGTTTAACTGTCAAATTGACTGTTTCGAGAAAATTGACTTTAAACTTCAGCGGCGTCATTTTAATGTAGAGTGCTTATAAGGTAATAGAAAAGGTTTATGTAAGTTTCAGTTGCTTGAAAATGTATTAATTCTATTTTAAAACACAAAATATAGTACTAATTTGTACAATTACCGTAAAAATATAATATAATAAAATAAATATAATAATGTTTTCATCCTAAGCGAACTGTATTCCTGTGTCAGATAAACCGTTTTTAGACTCAAAATCTCGAGATTTAAGCCTCATTTCGATATTTTGAGAATGTATTATTGTAGATAATTTCACGCTGAATCCAACGATACCCATAAGTCATTTTGTGAAAAAAAATCAGTTAAACCCTTTTTATTCTCACCCCTTCAATTATGTTTTGATAATTTTTTTGCGCGAATAGACCCGTTTTATCTTTACAATATCAAGTCACTAAATTACTAAGAACTAATTTTAATGCATACAACAAATTTTTAACACGCTGATGGATCTTGAATTTCAAAAAAAAAAGATTTTTATCACAAAAAATGCCTTTATTCTGGGACCTTGGTCCTCGTACTTCCTGGGTCCCTAAACATAGGGTCCAGGATTAATGTATGTTAGTTAGGCGTTATTATTATTATTCTATACATAAACTATCTACTAAAATTATAATTTTGTTTATCATTTTTCTAGTATTGACTTATTGAATTTAATTTTTTAATTTCTGGAAGAAATTGGATTAAGTCAAGCGTTCTACCTGACTTTAAAAAATATCACCCGATGATGGTTAAATTTTCCTGAGATAAAATTTTTTTCCTTATTAACCTTGCTTCTTAGAAAGGAAACTACTTATTTAGCTGAAGCAACTTTCTGTTTCGAATACTTAATGAACAATCATAAGGCAGGGTCGTGTTCCGAATATTTTTACACTCTGTTCCAACAATTCATCTACTGATAAGGAAAGTTACTCGCGGGCCGGTAAAATGCCGCTTGAAAGTTAAATATTTAACACAAAATTTACCCAAATCCAAAACATGTCCAAACAAGTTCATAATTACCCATAAAATAGTACGGCGCTATAATTCAATCTATACATATAAAATTCAAAGTCCTGACTGACTTATATATCAACGCAAAGCCTTAACCGCTGGTCCTAGAGACTTGAAATTTAGAGGGTGTGTTCTTTGTAAAGTGTAGGTATCCATTAAGAAAGGATTTTTCGCAATTCCACCCCTAAGAGGGTTAAATGGGTAGTTGAATTATCCATAAAAAAAATCTTCATCGTTTCCTATAGGACACGCGTGTGAAGCCGCGGGCAAAAGCTAGTATACCTATATAGATTATCGATATAAAAGCGACAGTTTCTTAAATGTCATGATATTAACCTAGATATTTGACTGGCCCGATAGCTCAGCTGGTAGTAACCCTGCCTTCTGAACTGTGGGTTGTGGGTTCGATTCCCACCCAGGACAAACATTTGTGTCATGAACATAGGTGTTTGTTCTGTGTCTGGGTGTCATATTGTATTCTATGTATGTATTTACAACTAAAAAGTATCTAAGTATTGTATCAGTTGTCTGGTTCCCATAGCACAAGCTTTGCTTAGTTTAGGGCTAGATGGCGCTGTGTGATAAAAAAAAAGAGATAAAAACTAGATTGGAATATTAATACATGCGTAACTCTGCCAAATACTTGTTCTGGGTCTGGGCGTTGCCAGACTAGGGTCCTCGTAGTTCCTGGATCCTTAGACACAGGGCATTCTAGTTAGGGTCCAGACTCTATGTATGTGATCGTTGGGCGTTATTATTATGTACACATACAAACTTTCGCCTTTCTTATAGTAGTATGTTGTAGCCCTGATGCAACATTTTAGCACTTCTAACGTGCTGCAACGAAAACCCTTTGACATCGTCTAACGTATTTAAATTCATGGTCTTATGAAGTTAGCCCGGACAGGGGGGAGGTGCGGCAAGGGAGGGGGAGAAGGGAGGGATCGAGGCGTGACTGTACACTTTTTGGCTTCGGTTAAGCCGAATCGCCAGTGTGCCGCCTATAAAGCAAAAGTATGGTAAGTGAGGTTTTTTATTTTTTTATTTGTAAGTTATTAACAAGTCAATATGGAATAAATAACATTTTTCTAAAAAATACCTACATAACATAGCATGATACTATAGGTTATTTTAGATTCATATTTTAAAATTAGCTTTGCTTATAATGCCTTAATATTTCTTCAAAGTTGTATTAATACATTTAAAGATTATTATTATTACTACAATATTATAAATTAGGTTCTTATAATCAATGTGTTTGACCATTACTGCTTACTTTGTTGTATAGATGGGTAGCTAGTTTTTATCAGAAAATGTTGAAAACTTCTGACACAACTCCTAGGCTTGTGGTCTTATGACAGTCATGAAAAAAGTACCTAACGACTCGATATGCAATATTTCAAAAATATGTTCAATCGTCAGTCAAACCAACATTTTACGTCACCTGCTGAACATAGGCCACTTCTATAGCCAAAGTCAAAGTCAAAGTCAAAGTCAAAAGATTTTATTGCAAATAGGCTATTTTTACTTTTACAAGTGTAGTTTAGTGCCTCTTGCATCAATCGCATATCATCGTATCACTTTAGTGGGGGCATGCCTACGCTGTCTCTTCCAGTTCAAATCAAGAGCCCTTTCTTCCCATCGTGCATCGGTTGCCCGTGAGCGATATAGTCCCTTCTGCCATTGCATTTTTTTAATTCTAAGAACGATATCGGTGACTATAGATGTCTTATCTCGGTATTTCAAAAAATTATCTTGTTTCGCAAAGAAACTCCGAGCGTAGCTCTTAACAGAAGAAAATCGAAAAAATCCAACTTACGACACCTTCTAAGACGTGGGTCTTCTCAGAAGGAGTTAAAATGGCATAGTTCGTGCCATAGCATAAATTAAGGAGTAAGTCGAGTCAAGTAACCACCGCGCATATTATCGCTATTTCGTATAAGATTAACAAAATACTCGGCGGATTAATTATTCATAGTATGGCTGGAGCAAAAATTTGCGGACTTTCGATTAGCGAAGTTTGAGTGGACTTTGTCGAGATTGTGGTGATGAATTGTTTGTCAAGCAAGATTAGACTTTAAGCAAGCGCTTTGATGCAGGATTATCCAAACTACTCGATGTTATTTAACTAGTTGCTGTAATATGGTTGAAAGTAGCATCTTGCGACGCCCTGGACTCCACACCGCTGGAACATTTTAAGTGCTTGAAGCAGATCCTTAAAGTTTTAGTTAAGGATCTGCTCTTCATCAAAAGCTGCAGTTAATCAGGATTTAAACCTATGACCAGTAAGGTCACATGTCAATGTCACCAACACATGGAAAATATCAAAATCAGTGGTTTTAAAATTATTCACACAATTAACAGAACAGAATTACTTAACAGAAATCAAAGTCTATTTTGTTAATGTTTTTTTTTTTGAGAGGGGAAATGCTCTCCCACTTTTCTGCCACCAATAAGAACCCCACTCAAAGCTATTGAGCTGACACGGTTCAATATATATAGTCAATCATCATAACTGGACAATAAGCATTCTACATAAACCTACAATGATTGACGACCTTATACAGTAGCATCACAGTTCAATTATTACAATCCCAAAACAAATTGAAACAAACAAATTACAGGCACCTCAATTGGTCGTCCATCGACGTGTATACAGCATGTTTTATATCGATAGTTCGGTTTACGAGCGGCCAGTAATTGGAGGCGACCGCTACACCCTGTATACAGCAATTACGGCCGAACGGTAAATTGGATTATTTTTGATTGTGTATAGGGTAGGTTTTATAGGATGGAATTAAGTATGTGGTCACAGGGTTTAATATGTAGGTACAGTGGTCGTATTTTAGAGATCGTCAAGTCTATATAACTTTAGGGAGATTTGAGATTCCTTTCGTATCAAACTACAAATGGTTAGGTATGAGATGAATAAAATAAATCATAAATTACTATTATCTAACTGATATTAGGGAAAAAATAAATGAAAAATAATAATGAAGGCAATTAATAGAATAAATACAGTACACGTTTACAATTACAATAGGAATTAAAAAAATAATACATATACATTAATAATGTTTAATTTACATTATAAATATGTCAACGATTTATTTGTAGTTTTTTTTTTTTTCATATAGTGTAGCGTTTGACCACATTATAATAAGTGAAACGCAATTTTGGTGATTTTAATGCGATCCGTAGTGGAAAAGAGAACTTTTTTTTTCATTCTTATATATTGTAATAGGCTTGCTATATAATATTTGATAATAAGCACTGAGCACTTTGTGCCTATTGTCAAATATATATGCTTAGTACATAACTTAATTTTAAGTACCTAATATAATTTTGACTTGTAAAAGTGCTAAAAATAGCCTATTTGCGATAAAATATTTTGACTTTGACTTTGATTTTGACTTTGATCTCCATATAATTTCGATACAATCAGCATGTTACATCTTTTCTTTATTTATTTTTTTCAAAACAGGTATTTGCTTTCAATCTGAGACCGAGATGTCAGTTGACTGAGATATATTTTTCTGCATGTCCAGGATACTATTCTTGACGTTTGTCACTTAAGAGAATACCACGATAGTTTAGATTGAAGCTTGCATTTGAACAATAATTACATACGAGAAATTAGGCTGATTTTAAGTGACGTTGAATTTCAACACTACAATTATAATTCATAATATAATATAATTCATTACAGTTCAATCTCAACTGTAATGAATTATATACATAGTAAATAAAAGACAGTAGAAAGAAGAAAAAAAAATACATCACTGTAAAGTTTCTTGTAGCTTCTTCTTTACAGTTGTAATCGAAGCTTTGGATCAAAGTTTTCAATTCTGCATTGTGCCGGATTGCTTGCACTCCTGCTCAAACTCCTGGTGAATAGGAAAGTATGCGCCAACATTAATTTAAAAACGGTACCCTCAACGGTACCATCACCCAAACCCTCAAAGAAGTCCTTAACATTATCACCTAAAGGCCCCCATAAAGACTATAAACTATCGGCCAACAAACGGTATTGTCCGTCCGACCTTTACCGGAATCAATTGTCCGGAAACATTGGCTAACCATCCGGAAAATACATCCGACGTAGAGCACCTTTTTCGGTAATAGGCTGGGATAGGAAATCGGTAGCCGTGACTGCTTAATATCAGAACCTGAAACTTTAGCTCCTTCTTTCCTGGCCTTTTTTTATTATCAGTAGCAAATAAGCAATTTCAATTGAATTGAAGTAACAAATAAGCAAGCTTTCCACCTGGCAGTAAGTGATCTATTCACTTTTTTTTTAAAGTAGAACTTTTTTTACGCACTTTTGACTTGAGTTAAACTAAAGAAGTTTTACTTCAGTCGTGTAGTCTAAAGCACACTTTTTATAAAATAATTATAGCGCCCAACGATCACATACATAGATCCTGGACCCTAACTAGTATTCCCTATGTCTAGAGACCCAGGAACTACGAGGACCATGAACACACCCAGACTCAGAACAAGTCTTTGCGCTTTTTTTCTGTGCACAAATACTTGTCCTGCCGCGGGAATTGAACCCTCCATCTCCGGGTTATGAGCCGACTTACTCAACAACCACACGAGGTATGTTTATGTAAGGACTGTACTGACACCCTAGTGCTGTTAAAATACTGCTACTTTGCCATTTACAAATAAAGATTTAATAGATATTGTTGTAAATATCTTTTACAGAGAAAGAGAGGGGGGTGAGAGAGAAAGAGAGAGATATAAGTCGGATGCTAAAATTTTGGATAACGTTATAAAAAATTAAAAACGTGCGAGTGTCCCAAATAAACAGTATCTATTAAAACTTAAATCAATAAAAATTAAAGACTTTTATTTACGTACCGCGTTATTACTTCGCTAAGCTATACAAAAATTTAAACTTTTTTCTCTTTTATACTTTTTGGTCTGTAATACCCAAGTTTACAGTTTTCGTAGTTCACAAGTGAGGGTCACCATTGCCCTTTACTGTTATTGGCGGCATTTGGCTGTCTGTCTGTAATGCGTTACAATATCTTCGGTTTTATGTGTATACGATATATCTGGATGTTGAACATGTGTTAGGTCTACAAACTACAACCTGTCCTGATCGAATAGAAAATAAAAAAACATTAATTTTTAAATGAATTAATAATTCAGGAATCTAAAAGTTAATTCACGATTTAATAGAATGTCAGACAGGCCTGATAGCTCAGTTGGTAGTAGCTCTGTCTTACACCCAGTACAAATATTTAGTACAAATATTTGTGTGATGATCATAGGTGTTTGTTCTGTGTCTGGGTGTTATATTGTATTCTATGTATGTATTTACAAAACAACGAATATGTATGTATGTGCAAGTTATCTGATTCCCATAGTACAAGCTTTGCTTTGTTTAGGGCTAGATGGCGCTGAATTTCTATACGATGAAATGTCCACTACTATTTATTAATTTATAATTTTATAATAACTAATCATTTTCTACAAGACTCATTACTACTGGATATAAAACTCTCATTTTTATATCATTTGTCCGCATGATCGTTTATTTGATATGCAAATATAATCATATGATATTGTGGTCAAGCGTAACCCTACTATAATATAAAAAAGTTTAGTATTAATTTGTCCATTTTCATATCACCGAAAGGTTAACTGGAAGAAAATGCCACACATCAACTTCTTATTTGTTTGTATCGTATATTTGTTTCATTGTTGCGCAATAAAATAATTTCTATCATCTATATTTTTTTAACTGATAAAATTATCCCAGTGCTGCCATTGTCATTTTAAAAGCGATTACCGTTTCCATATTTTTTCACCTGTTACCTTAATTACGAAACAAAACATCTTTCTTTAATGCTCATAAACAGCATGAAATTACAGCCAGGGCCGGATCTGAGGGCATATTTTAAAATAAATAATAATTCAAATTGTTGTGACATTTTAATAAAACGTTTTGGCAAGCGTGACACTTTGCTATAAGCGTTGGTTCTGTATATATTTTAGAAGCTAGTACTCATAGGTAAGTTATCATCCATCGAGACTGTCATAGCATAATTTGACACATTTCATGAAGTATACTGTCACTCAAACACATAATTTAAATGTATCTATTTTTTATATCATACCCGCTGGTATGGTATAAAAAGAATATTAATTTGCGGGCCGCTGGTTTGATGGCCGTCAGCAACCGCGATCATCGTTGTGTATTCCTCCATCAATAGCCTGAAGGGTACAACGTGGGACTGGTACTTCAATCCATAGTTTAATATTCATTCATAGATTGACATATGTCATAACATAGCGCGTGCTTTTTATACTGTGCTCAATAGTAAATACTCCGTTATAATTTAATTCATGTACTACCAAAACATTAATTGGGTTTGTATCCATTTAACGTTGTATAATTTTGTTTTTTTTAATGCTAAAATTGGCATGCGTTTGAGAACAACTTATTTATTATTATATTGTGTTTTAATTGTATATTACAACTAGTTGCACCCCGCGGTTTCACCCGCGGATTAAAAGTATTTTAATTATTTGCTTATCCCACGGGAAAATTTCACTTTCCCGAGATTAAATGTAGGCCATATAGGCTTATATGTTAATTCAGTGTATAAGCTATCTTGGTACCGAATTTTGTCTAAATCCATTCAGCCGATTGAGGGTGAAGGAGTAACAAACATACACACAACACAACACAAACTTTCGCCTTTATAATATTAGTGTGTTTTATTCACAAAATTAAAGATACGATTCACGTCTAAACATAATACTAAACTAATCTATAACTTAAAATAGATAACACTAAAACAATTATAATAAAAATAGTTGGTGGAGGGAAAACTGCCAAAAATGCTGGCAACATTACCACGTTAAATGCAATGCTTAAATTTAGTGCAAAATAAAAGCTACAATAATTGTATTTTTTTTTTATTATTCTGCTTTACCACAGACTCCTGGGTCCGTATTCTTTTTTAAAATAGTACTCACATATTGTTAGTCATGTTATTTTGTTGTTATTATTATTATTATATACAGGAGGAACTTATTTACACTTTTTTTTCCTATTTTCTTAAATTTAAATAATTTTATTAGATGTGTGTGGAAAATATGAAATTGCATTTCATTTCATTAACAACATTAAAGAGTTAATATCTCTTGGGAGAGCCCAAGGAACCCTAAAACCCACAGAGTACATGCGCAGCGCCCGTCACGCGCTTTGCTATCGGTTTATCAGGCACACCCGAGAAAAAATTGCGCCATGACAAGTTCCTGACCATAAATTCATTAGACAGCGCTGGAGGTTTTTTTAACTCACGTCCGAGTTAGCTTTGAAATGGGTAGAGGCGGCAGGATAATTAAATACAGAAAATATCTAAAAACCAATACGCTTAAGGTACAAATTATGTTTACTGCAAACAAAACCACGAGCCATCTAGCCCCAAACTAAGCAAAGCTTGTACTATGGGTTCCAGATAACTGATACGATACTTAGATTTCTTTTTTTTTATTGTTTGATAGGCTCGCGCTTGATGGGGATCGCGCCACTATCGCACCTGATGGTAAGTGACGATGCGGTCTAGGATGATATATAGATACTTTTTGTTTGTAAATGCATACATAGAATACAATATAAACACCCAGACACAGAACAAACATCGATGCTCATCACACATATATTTGTCCTCGGTGGGAATCGAACCCACAACCTGCAGTTCAGAAGGCAGGGACACTACCGACTGAGTTATCGGGCCAGTCAATAATGTTAATTGTTAACCTCCATCAACCTGCACTTAGCCAGCCTGTTCAATTATAGCCTATACTCTTAACCTTCTTTTTTTTGTGAGCAAAGACCTCTGTTTCAGTAGTTGGTAAGTACCTTTTGGTCTAATGACGAATAAGTGTCATCTTACATCATAATTGATAGACACAGGCGCGGCTTCGCGGAAGTTCATCTTAAATACAAATGAAATAAGAATATTTAGTGTGATTCCGCTAAATCCAGATAATAAAATCATTTATATTGGGGCTATCAGGTTTTACCATTAATTTACCTACAACAATCCTTTGCGACCGCCCCAATATAGATGATCTTATTATCTGGATGTAGCGGAATCACACTAAATATTCTTATTTCATTTTGTATGCCTAAAAGCAACCATTTATAGAAATTAATTTCTTCTAAAACTTTTAGAAAGAAGGAAAATGGATAAATTGAAAAAAGTGAATTAGGTTCAGCGAGTGAATTAGTTCAGGTTGATTGCAGCGAGGCGAGCCTCCTCGCTGCAGTTACAACTTCCACGCTATTCACCGTAGAGAAAAGTGTTTTTGACAGTGTCTCTCGGTGTCAGTTAGAGCAAATCCTATCACGGCAGTTTGCAAATTTGTTAATTCTTTTAAATTGTAGTTATCTATTTCGCAGTAAAGCCAGCAGTATTATTGTTATCGCTTACTATATCAGATAACATCCACTTTTTCACTATGCTTCAGTTTTTTTTTTTTTTTTTTTTTTTTTTTTTATGCTACTGAATGATGTGACGAGCTAGTCGTTCACCTGATGTTAAGCGCCACGGCCGCCCATTACAGAACAGTGTCATTCGGAACCCCAAAACAGAGTTACGAGTGACACTGCACTGCGCACATCATCCTGAGACATCAGCACAGCCTGGTAATAAGATTACTAGACTGTGAGATCAGATTATAAAGTCTCAATTGCCCAGTAATTTCAGTCCCATGGATGATCTTTTTTACCTTTTATAGCTTGCGTTAGACCACTGACTCACCTCACTGTTTGTCGAATGGTAAAAAACGACGTGGTTGACGATGGAACATGCTAACCTTGCACTACCGACAGCCTCTGTGGTGTGGTGGTTCAGCCAGTCGGCTTAGAAACCCGGAGGCGGCGGGTTCGATTCCCGCGGCAGGACAAGTATTTATGCACAGAAAAAAAGTTGAGTTGCAAATAGTTGTTCTGAGACTGGGTGTTGTGGGACCATAGTCCCTAGACACAGGGAATCCTAGTTAGGGTCCAGAATCTATGTATGTGATCGTTGGGCGCTATTATTATTATTACTTCCAGATTATATTTTTCAGGACAGAGACGCTGGTAATTTTGTTACATACCTTTGCCGTCAGTAAATGTTGACGAAACACTTTGTGCGGATTAGAAGAATGCCCACCATATACGGATGAGTGTTTCCGTGTGTTATACTATGCGGTGGTAAAAAGAACATGGGAAAATTAATTAATGCAATTCCTCCTAAGTGCAGCTTTTAAATTACTATAAAATAACTTTTAAGATTATTAACATAAGGTATTATTTCTATTTATTCCTAGCTCTTCCAGCATCCTACCGAGATGCGACTCGCTAAAACTCCCACTATATCATAATTTATTTATCCAGATGACCCGAGTGCGGCCCTGCCACCTAATAATATATAAATTATAATACTTTTTAAAAATACCTCCCCTACGAATGTAATGCTCATTTACAATATGGCGGCACAATTTTTATCTTTGCCCTGTTTAATGTCTTTTTTGAGGGTAGTAATTAAAAATATTATAGGTATTTATTGCAGTAGAAGCCCATTTCGTATGTTTATTCGGAGTCCTAATCGTTCCATGTTTACATTAATTAGCAATACTTTAGGACTGTCTCGCACTTTATGGCCTATAAATTAGCGCGGGTTTTGAATTGCGAGCGAAATTGGCGCATTTTTTGTGTCGTTATGTTCTTTAAGTAATTATGAGCGGTTTTGTCTAGTTTTGGTTAATCTCAACGGATTTTTTTTTGGGAAACGGAACGAGTCGTTTGAACGTAGAGCACTCGTAGCGAGCTCTACGTACTGCTACTATTTCGTAGACTCCTACGGGTGCTACGGAAATTAAAACAACCAGTCAAGAAAAATATTTATTAATATTAATTTTAATTGTGGTATTTCATTTAGTTGAAAGGACATTTGCTGGTTTAAAAGAAAATTGTTTAAAATTTTCGGTTTTTAGTTTATAGTTATTCTGCCGCTAAGCAGTAGTGTGCAAAAACTATTGTGTTCCGGTTTGAAGGGCATTGTAGCTAGTGAAATTACTGAGCAATTACACTTTATGATCTGATCTCAGTCTAGTAATCTTATTACTAGACTGCTGTTGTCTAAAGATGACATGTGCAGTGCAGTGTCACGCGAAACTTCACATTAGAGTAAAGTTCCGAGTGACGCTGCAACTGTTATGGGCAGCCCCCTTTTTTAAAGATAATATAAATAATTATAATAATATTTATTCATAACTTTACATAAATGGAAATACTATATAAATCTTACTTACTAAACTATTAAAAATATATAAAAATATCATTCTTGAAATAGTTCCGCTCACTTCATTGGCGCTCTTAAATTTGTTCTATTTCAGGACCTCCTAAACATTTGCAAGGCTATTCCAATTTCTAGCAAGTTGACGTTTAATTAATAGTTGAAAATTGATTGAATAGAGTACACAGAGAACGTGTAGCAAAACTGGAGGCGTCCGTCGGTAGCTGTGATTGCGCCCACAGGCTATTACCGAGTTGCTCTAGCTCGTACGGCGGTATTCGTGGGTCTTATAATTTGATACTTTGGTTTAAAATAAAACAGAGTATAGTAAACTAAGAATAAGTATACAATTTTTCAACCAAAATTTCATCAAAAATAATAATATTAGTAATAACAACGCCCAACGATCACATACATAGATCCTGGACCCTAACTAGGATCCCCTGTATCTAGGGACCCAGGAACTACGAGGACCATGGTCTCACAACACCCAGACACAGCGCAAGTAAAAACGCTTTTATTTCTGTGCACAAATACATGTCCTGTCGCGGGAATCGAACCCGCCGCCTCCGGGTTATGAGCCGACCTGCTCAACCACCACACCACAGAGGCTGTCAAGGTGGAGATTCTCAATTTGAGTGTATCTGTTTTGTGGTTCTTACCTCGAAACGTTAGACTGAGTGAACCGATTTTGATGATTCTTATTTAATTTAAAAGTTATGATATTCTTGTAGTCCAATTTAAGACTGATTAAGATCTGAGAATTAGTATTTGAATTGTGAATTGTCATTTTACCAAACATACCAACATAATAATACAAATCATAGATAATGTTTAACTTTGTTATGTTGACAATGGAGATCTACGTTAACCAACAACTGTCAACCTCCGTTCGCCTCGTCACGCATTCACCAGCTTACTCCCCAAGTCAAGCGTGCGTAAAGAAGTTTTACTACAAAAACTTAAATTTTTGATTTTCATTTGTTTTGTGGTGTGTGAATGATGACTGTACTTAAGTATCCATATTCATATTCATTTATTTGCATTCATGTACAATTTATATATTATGTCAGGTCTTAACAACTAATTTAGTAGGTGCATGAACCCTGTAAGGGCGCTTGCTTGATTTCAATTACATAATAGATATATCGTCAAAATTTAATAATATCAAAACCTTGCATCCCCGTACACAGTATGACGCAGACTCGTGACCCAAATGTTGTGATAGCTCCCAATAACAGCTTGCGGCGGTCAATTATTGCCGTCATTAATGAAGCACACCTGACGAGACGGCGGCTCATACTTGTGCCAACTTGTGATATATAAACTACTAGCGGACCGTCCCGGCTTCACACGGGTGGACGTTTATTTTTTAAACATTTCGGCACAAGCGTACAGTAAATGTAGCCTATATTAATCAGTGATAATGTAGCATTCAAATGATTTTTTTTATGTTAAGGAATGACGTGACGAGCTAGTCGTTCGCTTGATGTTAAACGACACGGCTGCCCATACCAGCTGCAGTGTCACTCAGAACTCTAAAGTATAGAGGTTCGCGTGACACTGCACTACGCACGTCATCCAGAGACATCAGCACGATCTAGTAATAAGATTACTAAACTGTGAAATCAGATTATAAAGTGTCATTTGCCCAGTAAATTCACTAGCTACAGTGCCCTTCAAACCGGAACACAGCAGTGCTTGCGCACTACTGCTTGGCGGCAGAATAATTGGCAAAGCGGTGGTACCTACCTAGACGAACTTTGCAGTAAAGTCCTACCACCTAGTGAGAAGTGATGAAAGAATTTTTAAAATCGGTCCAGCAGTTTTGGAGCCAATTCGTTACAAACATACAAAACTTTCTTCTTTATAATATTAGTATAGATGGGATCTTTATTGGACCGGTTTAAAGCAAATAGCATTTTAAGCACATACAATTGTAGGCGTTCAGAGTAAATGATTGAATGTAACAAAAGGCATTCAAAGATAGGCAACGTATTGGCAGCGCCCCCGGTGCTGCAGGTATCTATAGGCGAAGGTAACTGCTTACCATCAGGCGGGCCGGCTGCTTGTTTGTCTGTCTATGTTATAAAAAAAAAATTTTGCTGGTTAGATATGGCATTTTGTAATTTGGCATTTTGGCATTTTACTATTTTTATTATGATTAAATTGCAAACTCACTGAGTTGCCCTGACTTTACAGAAGCTAATAATTATTAGTTTTTATCGCATTCTAACCCTGTTCAAGAGAAGGGAGAAAGACAGACATCCAGACAAAATAATGTTTTTACAACTATTATATCAAAATAGCCAAAAATACAGTCTAGTTTAAACTTATATTAGTAGGTAAAAGAAAAAACAGTTTAAAGACAAAATCTGAATATGTGTAGGTCAAAAAGGGTTTATGTCATGTCATTAAAACAAGCAACTCTCATACGTAAATTGGCTTAAAATGATCAAACGAATGTCTCACTTTTTTCTACGTTTGGCATGACTTAACAAACCAAATTTGATTGAAAAATCAACCTTGTTACATTAACTATACGGTTTAAATTTGTTTAGTGAGTTATTTATAAAACTGTGGTAATTTTTCTCCATAGTGTGATCATATTAATTTATATTCTAATGTAATTTACGTTTGGGTCTCTTCCTTTACGAAGGTATTTATTAAGCTTTCACTCTTTGCTTGATATATTCCAAAAAGAGTTCTTTGTTTTTGTTTGACCGTGTTTGGGTTGCGTGAAATTATGAAAAATTACAAAATTTTACTTATATTCAGGAGTTTCCATTAGATTTTTTCTATAATACCTGTACAATATACATACGTACATTGAATAATAAGAATAATAATGATAATAATAAATATAAATTAATAAAATAAAAAATCAATAAATAAATGAATAATAATAATAACGCCCAACGATCACATACGTAGATCCTGGACCCTAACTAGGATTCCGTGTCTAGGGACCCATGGTTCCACAGACACAGAACAAGTATTTACGCTTTTTTCTGTGCTTAAATACCTGTCCTGGCGCGGGAATCGAACCTGCCGCCTCCGGGTTATAAGCCGACCTGCTCAACCACCGTTATTTTGTCATCGTATTTTGGTTAGGTGAAAATATTAATATTTTTGTATCGTCTACGAAACTGTGTATATCTAGATAATAATATCTCGTGCGTGGTGCTAAAATTGGGCTTTGCCATCCAGCGCAGCAATGCGGCTAGCGTTATGGGCATTGCACCGGGAACGGTAACGAGTGGGTTATTTGAGTGAGGGAATGCAATTTTTTTTTTATGTTAAGGAATGACGTGACGAGCTAGCCGTTCGCCTGATGTTAAACGACACGGCTGCCCATATCAGCTGCAGTGTCACTCGAAACTCTAAAGTATGGAGGTTCGCGTGACACTGCACTGCGCACGTCATCCAGAGACATCAGCACAATCTAGTAATAAGATTACTAAACTGTGAGATCAGATCATAAAGTCTCATTTATTTATTTATTTATTATTATATACCCAGTAATTTCACTAGCTACAGTGGCCCTTCAAACCGGAAATATGTGTGTTTTTTGTTTAGTTTGGAGCTAGATGGCGTTGTGTGAAATGTCCACACATATTTATTTATTTATTTTTAAATATGTACAATATATATCTGATGTAATGTGTAAAATATAAGTGAGATTTTGAAACCCATTCTATGATCATTGATTGAATATTTAAAACATCGAATTGCATCTGCAATTTTTACTGTAATTTTTATGAATCTCAACTGATTTTACTTAAATTTGACTAAGATTACTCAAGATACTTTTATCCAATTTTAATATCAAACAAAGCACAGGTATCTGAGTCGTTCACCCCACCCCTATTCTTAACCCTGTGTTCATTATAATTATTTTAATATGCAAATAATGATAATAAAATTTGGTCGCTTTTCCTCGCTTTTTGTTTTGTTTTGTGGCAAAAAGCTTATTGGGTTATACTTAATTGTATTTGGAGGGCACCTACCTGCTTAGCCCTTAATTTTTATTTATGCCGCTTAACTCGGTCTTTGTACAATTGTACATATTAATTTATGGCCTGAATTTGGACTTAAGTGGAAGGGTTGGCTTAAAAATTAAGACAGATTAGCAAACGTGACAGACTTCCATTTTTGCATTTTTTAACAATAATTAATAAATTGAACTACGTCGTTTTAAAATAAATCATTTTAATATATGAAAATATTATACTTAATAATTTACTTCCAAATAAATTAAATTTTATTACACTTAAATAAGTAGTACTTATTAGTGAGTTTTAGGAAGAAAATGAATAAGAAGAGAAATGGAAATCAAGCAGGTTACAACTGTGAGAGTAGTAGATAACATTACTTGTCTAATAACATCCGGTGATGAGTTAAAAATCAAACTCAATAACCTATTCTACTTCCTGTCTTGAATTTACTGATTTTTTTTTTATTTTTCGAAATAAATTACGTTGACTGGAACGCGATTGAACGAAAGAAGCGTCAGGCGGATGAGCAAAATGAGCTTTCTATAACTTAGTCATTGGTTTGCTAGTGAACAGTTACTATGTATATTGAAGAATGGAAAATAAGCAGACCTTGGTGTCAATAAAGAGTTTATTTATCTATCTATCTATGATACTTTCATCCTAATTTTTTTATCTATGTCGGTGAAACCGGGCAGTGCAGTATTTATATAAATATTTTAGACCCAATAAAGATGTATACAATTATATATTGACAGCCTTTGTGGTGTGGTGGTTGAGCAGGTTGCCTCATAATCTGGAGGCAGCAGGTTTGATTCCCGCGCCAGGACAAGTATTTGTGCACAGAAAAAAAAAGCGCAAATACTTGTTCTACTTTGTAGTTCCTGGGTCCCTAGACACAGAGAATCCTAGTTAAGGTCCAGGATCTATGTATGTGATCGTTGGGCGTCATTATTATTATTATTATTATATACACACTTGAAAATACAATAAAGATTAAAACGCTCCGCAGTTTTTTAAACAAACTGTAAAAGGTACGAAACTGGAACACTAGTAAATCATTCCTCACTTGAAATCCATTCTTCCGCATTGTAACCTCTCATAATTCTTTAAAGCAAAAGTTAAATGGTCGCGATTGTTCAGCAATTTTTTATGATAATATTTTTAATCGGGTCTTACGGATCACTTGGCATCCGCTTTGGGGGCTACTAGTGGCTGAGTGTTTTTTTTTTTCAAGCAAGCTGAACAAGTACGTGTGAAATTTAATTACAGTGCCTTATTACCTTATGTAACTGCAGTGTCACTCAGAACAGCTCTCACTTATGTCTTATTTGACACTGCACTGGGCAAAGTCATCCTGAGTCATAAGGGAGGTGAACACGTAAATTTGATAGCAATGCTAAATGGCAATTTTTTTTTATGTTAGAGAATGATGTGACGAGCTAGTCGTTCACCTGATGCCTTTATTTATCTTATAAAATGTACTCACGATAGTTTTAAAACTAGAAATCGCAGTTTATGTGCATAGTTACTATGGAAATTTTCAGTAATTACTGGGCAATTGAGACTATGATCTGATCTCACAGTCGAGTAATCTTATCACTAGACCGTGCTGATATCTCAGGATGATGCTGATATCTCAGTGTCACGCGAAAGTTTATATTTTGGAGTTCCGAGTGACACTGTTCTGTTATAAGCAGCTGTGTCGCTTAACATTAGGTGAACGACTAGCTCGTCACATCATTCTCTATGACAATGCCCTCTAGGATATCACACGTGTGCCTAAAATATACCTATTCACTCTCATTTTGAAGACTCCAAGATTGTAGGTTTGGGAAATCTAAAATATATACTGACTGACTGACTGACATAGTGATCTATCAACGCACAGCCCAAACCACTGGACGAATCAGGCTGAAATTTCGCATGCAGGTAGATGTTATGACGTAGGCATCTGCTAAGAAAGGATTTAGACTGGCCCGATAGCTCAGTCGGTAGTAACTCTGCCTTCTGAACTGTGGGGTCGTGGGTTCGATTCCCACCCAGGACAAACATTTGTGTGATGAACATCGATGTTTGTTCTGTGTCTGGGTGTTATATGGTATTCTATGTATGTATTTACAAACAAAAAAGTATATAAGTATTATATCAGTTATCTGGTTCCCATAGTACAAGCTTTGCTTAGTTTGGGGCTAGATGGCGCTGTGTGAATTGTCCACACATATTTATTATTATTATTATTATTTTTCGAAATTCTACCCTCAAGAGGGTGAAATGGGTGGTTGAATTATTTTCCCATAGACCAAACCGCGGGCGAAGCTGCGGTCAGAAGCTCGTGTAGACATAAATAGATAGACGATGACAAAGCATTCATATTTGTGCTGCTTGACGTCCGAATATGTGAAAAAGCAAAAGTACCTACTAGACGAACTCATGCAGTCTTACCACCTAATTTCTCTCAATTCATTCATAGGGATATCTGATTAAAAAATCTACCTTTAAAATACTGCGATGTCATATAGTTCTGACCTATGCATAATGTTAATTCATTTTAATATCATTGGTAGAGTTCCCGATTTACGCTCTGTTGGATAGATCACAATTATTTTTGTAGAAAACCCTTTTTACATTCGACTTGCGTTTCGGTCAGTCTTAAGATTTGGAATTAACTGTCGGACTTCGTTTGTTTTATGATTTTAAATAAAGATCTGTAGCTACGGGTTACAGATAAGTTTAATGATGCAATTTTTCTTTATTCTGATCAATGATAATGATGCAGTATCTAAATATATATAACTCAAAGGTGACTGACTCACATGGTGATCTATCAACGCACAGCCCAAACCACTGGGCGGATCGGGCTGAAATTTTGCATGCAGGTAGATGTTATAACGTAGGCATCCGCTAAGAAAGAATTTTTCGAAATTCCACCCTTAATATGGTGAAATGGGTGGTTGAATTATTTTCCCATAGACCAAACCGCGGGCGAAGCTGCGGGCAGAAGCTCGTTCTTTAAAAAGTTGCAGTAGGCTTGTTGAAGTTACATGCAAATTCCTTTAACGAGCTGTCGCTTCAGTCAGCGTCAATCTCCAAACTTCATTTGTTTTAAAGATCTGTTAGTGCTTTGTCTCATGTTTGTTAGCTGAAAAAAATGTGACTGAGGATTAACTAATGATGAAAAACATGAATTTCATCCTATCCTGTCATTTTTACGTAAGCAACCGGGTGATAGTGGTGATAGACCTAAACCCTTACAGAATTTTGGATTGTTTCTCCAAAGTTTAATACAATTGTATTATTTATTCGCTAAATGCGCAGGTATATAACGCTCTGAGAGCAGAGATGGAGATTCTGTAATTATTCTTGCGTAGTACACTTTAAATAAAATTTGAGCAGTACTTTGCTCCCTTCACTCCGTTATGGAGGTAGTCACTACTTATTCATTTTATTTATTTATTTGACAGCCTCGGTGGTTTGGTGGTTGAGCAAGTTGGCTCATAACCCGGAGGTGGCGGGTTTAATTCGACAGCACCCTAGCGCCCCGCGGTTTCTCCCGTGAAGAATAGTATATATTCTACGTGTTAATTCAGTCTATAAGCTATCTGCATTCAAATTTTTTTCAAAATTGGTTTTGTAGTTACAGAGAGTAATGGTTACAAACGCACACAAACTTTCGAATTTATAATATTAGTAGTATAGAATTGATAATACAAGTTATAATTCTTTAATCTATGTCATTAGGCCCCATAGTTAAAATGTTCCAAACAACAATTCTCGACCACTTAGCACAAATGGACGATCAAGCAGCAATAGAAATGCTGCCATTACCATAAAATTACCCAAAAATAGGGGAACTCTAAGCACTAAACAGACATGCAGCCACCCTACAAACGTATTGATATTAGACGCGATGGCTATTTGTAACGTTGTTGCTAGTAATAGCAACACTGAACGACTATTTATTAGTATTTTGTAGATATCTTATATCGTATAGCATTAATGCTTATGTCTATTATAAATCGTTCAATACTTTTTATAAAAATGGCGCTTTTAATCCATAACAATAGATTTTATCTATTTATTATCTGTGGCTCAAAGTTAAATATATTTGTACGAATGGACTACTTTTTAAAATTTGAATATGACATCTTTTAGCTTAAAATGATTGAGGTACATCTTCTATATTTCTTCTTCTAAATATATATAACTCAAAGGTGACTGACTGACTGACATAGTGATTTATCAACGCACAGCCCAAACCACTGGACGGATCGGGCTGAAATTTGGCATGCAGGTAGATGTTATGACGTAGGCATCAACTAAGAAAGGATTTTTCGAAATTCCACCCTTAAGAAGGTGAAATGGGTGGTTGAATTATTTTACCGAAGGCCACGCCGCGGGCGAAGCTGCGGGCAGCTCGTTGTTTATAAATACACAATAACTTTACGCAAAACAAATATGTTACTACATTACAAATTTATGTACATCCCTTGATACCTGTGTGAACTAATAAAGGATTTTTCTTTCTTAAATATTTTTTTTTTTAGCTTAAATTTACCCAACTTATTAATATTGTGTATTATTTAGCTATTTTGGGTGTTGTGGGACCATGGTCCTCGTTGTTCCTGGGTCCTTAGACACAGAGAATCCTAGTTAGGACCCAGGATCTATGTATGTGATCGTTGGGCGTTATTATTATTATTATTTTAGCATCTTTACAAGTTAAAATTAGAATACTAAAAATAATCTAAATGATTCTGTGCATAAAAAATGACGAAGTACTTAATGTCAATGAGCTGTCATCTATATTGAAGTGATAATAAAACCGAAATTGGCACCACTACTCTTGAGTAAACATGTGAAATAAACTATAGAAACTAATAAAAACAAACTACCACTAAAAAGGGAAAACGAAAAATCTCGAACATCGACAAAACTATCCCATAAACTAACGCGGAGTAAATTGCCATCTATATCAGTCAAATAAATCTTCAACGTTTTGCGTAAAGGGGTAAAAAAACAAAAACCGGTCGTAACAAGACGGGAAATCAAAAGTATATTTCCCCAGTCAATCGTTCGAAGAAGGGTACGACTTCCGTCCGCAATCGGTTCATAATAGATATATTTTGTGCTCCATATTCCATATCAGGGTTGCTATTTTACTGAAAACTACAATTTTGGAAGTAAACTAGGTGGTAGGACTTTTCTGAAAAGTTCGTCTAGGTACCACCGCTTTGCCAGTTATTCTGCCTCCAAGTAGTAGTGCGCAATCACTACTGTGTTTCGGTTAGAAGGGCACTGTAGCTAGTGAAATTACTGGGCAAATGAGACTTTGTGACCTGATCTCACAGTCTAGTAATCTTATTGCTAGACTGTTCTGATGTCTCAAAATGACGTGCGCAGTGCAATGTCACGCGAAACTATACTTTAGAGTTTCAAGTGTCACTTCAACTGATACGTCGTGTCGCTTAACATCAGGAGTCGAGCTCGTCATGTCATTTCGTAACATAAAAAAAATGTAAAACTTTTTTGCGCACGATTGGGGTGGAGGTCAAGCTAGTCAATGCGTAACGAAGTAAACGGAAACGGAGAGGAAAGTAGTTGGTTCACGTACATCTTCATTGACAATATAACAAAGTGAATATTACTTAAAATTTGTTGGTATGTCCGGTAAAATGACAATTTACAATTGTCAAGATGGCGGCATAAACAATAAACAAAGAAAAAACAAAGTTATACCAGCCGATAGATGGAGCTAAAGAAGTTTTACTTCAGTCAATTGGTCTAAAGCACACTCGTTTTTTAGTTTTTTACGTTTAATATGTAATTTTAGTTTGAAAACAATCGTGAGATACACTTTGGAAATGTTACATTACACGCTGACGAGTCGCCGCACCTTGCTAAAAAACTAGTTCTATTTTCACATTTCTATCGAACCATGTTCCAACTTTCTCAACAGCCACTCAATTACAGCGCGATGTAAAATTGAAATAACATCAAATATTCATTAAAGAGTATATTTTTTTAATGACTTTATTATAATTTCGCTTCAACTATTTCTTTAAAATAACATAGCTTTGGGCAAAATATGTACCATTTTTTCAATGATGAAAATGAAAAATAATGGCTGACGGGCCAAATAGAAAGAAAAACATAATAGGCGGGAAAGCAACAATCCAATCTTCATTTGTTTTTCTAGTTGTAGAGTTTTATTTATAGCGGAGATTTGCATTCACTATTTTTTCTTTAGTTAATGCATGTTTTATTTAAAATTTCCTTATCTTTATGAAAAGCACAATGGTTACCTCGGATCAAAAACTTATTTAACCCTTCGATCTACGCATCTCGCAAGTTACTTTCATCCCTAGGATAACAATGAACTACAAGAACACCTTAGTTTCGAGTAAAAAACCAAACCTTCTCTAGTTCAAACCCTTTGACAACCCTTCCGGATTCCAAATCCAGTGTATGATACAGAGTGCATAAATCGACGACGACTGCCCCCGAGGGGGTGTTTACATCGACAAGGGCGCGGGCATCGGCGATTTTCCGAATTCTTCCACGATAGGGGGTCGTTTATAGATGTTTGTGTTTCGAGGCGATAATAGCTCAGTTGGTAGAGACGTGGAAACATCCTCGGGTCGTGGATTTGAATCCTGAAATGAGCTCCAGTTTTCGGCGAAAAATACACGATGATAATAGTTTTAATGAATAACGCCCAAAGATTACATTCTGGATTCTAACTAGGATTCCCTGTATGTAAAGGTCACAAATACCATGGTTCCACAACTTCCAGGCGCAGTACAAGTATTGCGCTTTTTGTGCACGCAAATACATTTCCTGTTTTGGAAGAACCCGCACCCTCCAGGCTAAGCGCCCACTTGTTCAACCACCACGCCAATAGATAGACAAAATAAAAACATTGTTAAAAAATAAAATAAAATAAATAAATATTTGAAGACAGCGCCATCCAGTCCCAAACCAAATAACTGATAGAATGTTTAGATACTTTTTTGAACACCCAAATACAGACCAAACGCCAATGTTCATCACAAAAATGTTTGTCCTGGATGCTGTCAGTCTTTGGGGATTGACGATAGAAGTCAAAACTAAGTAACTTGTAACACATAGCTCATAAGCATGCGGTGACGATGACGCAAGTTTCACACTTTTTATTCTCTCTAAAAGTACACATATTTACACAGTATAAATATAGCTCATGAAAAGCGTTGGGTGACGATGACGCCAGTTTCATTATTTTTGTTCACCTAGAAAGTACTCAACGCGCATAAAGAAGCCTTCACACCAAAAATTAAAAATTGCATCTTCGAGGCAAACCTAGAGACGTAACGAGTATGCATCAGTGTACAATAAATTCACAAGCATAATCTTATATCTTATTCCAATAACATCAGAAAAAATATCCAACATTAATTCTCAGCCTTTACGGTGGTTGAGCCGGTAGGCTCATAACCCAGAGGCGGCGGGTTCGATTCCTGCAGCAGGACAAGTATTTGTGCATAGAAAAAAAACGCAAATACTTGTTCTGAGTCTGGGTGTTGTGGGACCATGGTCCTCGTAGTTCCTGGGTCCCTAGACACAGGGAATCCTAGTTAGGGTCCAGGATCTATGTATGTGATCGTTGGGCGTTATTATTATTATTATTAAATGTCTTCAAACCATCGTTTTAATCTAGAGGTTAGGTACATTAAAACATGACAGCATAAAAAAAAACAATAATAACAATACGCCAAATAATTAACTTTCCAATAACTTTATGTAAAGGGATTAGAAGACTTCCTTTTAAAAATTCAGGAAACACAATTAGGTACAAACAATATTCTAAAACACAAAGGAGTTATTGTTAAAAGTTAAAAACAAGTTTAACAAAGTGAAACAAAAACCTGTTTGAATGGCTTCTTATAAAAACAAATAATGATACTCATAAGAGCAAGAACCATTCAAGAGTTAACAATAAGTTTTTTTAATTGTTTATAGGCAAAGCATTTGGTTACTTGTGATGACGCAATCTTCCATGGTGCATGCTTGCCTAGAAGACATCTTTGCCTTGAAGCTAAGGTCTTTTTCCAGATAATTACTACAGCCTTGGAGTCTTCAAATCGAGAGTGAATGGTATCAGGTATCTTTTAGGTAAGCGTGTTACACCCTAGACCGCATCGTCACTTACCATCAGGTGCAATAGTGGTCAAACGCAAGCCTATCTAATAATAAAAAAAAGTCTCCGTAATCACATAGTCAAAAAATAATAATTGAAAACTCCCATATTTTGGACCAGTGTCTCATCTCATCGTATCGATCTTCTAGTCGTCACTTACCATCAAGTAGGACAGTGGTCTAATGCAAGCCAATCTATACAAATAAAATTCAAAGTCCTGACTGACTTATATATCAACGCACAGCCTAAACCGCTGGTTCTAGAGACTTAAAAGTTGGAAGGTGTGTTATTTGTTAAGTATAGGTATCCACTAAGACGAGAAGGTTTTTCGAAATTCTATCCCTAAGAGGGTGAAATGGGAGTTTAAATTATTTATGAAAAATTTTCTATTTTTTTCCTATAGGCCACGTGGGCGAAGCCGCGGGTAGAAGCTAGTCTGTACATATAAAATTCAAAGTTTTGATTGACTGACTGACTTATATATCAACACACAGCCTAAACCGCTAATCCTAGAGGCTTGAAATTTGGAGGGTGTGTTCTTTGTAAGGTATAGGTATCCACTAAGAAAGGGTTTTTCGAAATTTCACCTCTAAGAGTGTGAAATGGGTGGTTGAATTATCTATGAAAAAAAAATTCTTTTTCGTTTCCTATAGGCTACGTGAGCCAAGCCGCGGGCAGAAGCCAGTCATAGATGAAAAACGCAGAAGCAAGGGCGTTGAAAGGTGATCTATAACGAATCAAATGGTAATAAAAAAGATTTATGCACAAAATACAGTAAAGTATGAGATATGGTGTTCCAACACCCGATATAGTAGCTGTCAATTTGAAATATAAATCAGTGGTTCGGGAGTGATAAAGAGGCTGTATTCTTGCCACCGAGTGTATTAAGATTTATTGGGTATAAGGATTTTCGTTTTAGAAGTCCAAATTCTTATCCCTTTCCTAATAATACTTACTTACTTACATGTATTTGTCGTGGCTTATAAATCATGTATATACTATAAATGTTTAAAACGAATAATGATCAAAGTTTGACAATTAACCTAAAAATTTAAGTGACAGTTATCATAATTTCCTTCGACCTGAATATTATTGTAATGTGACGAGAGTTAGACAATGTATGCTCTAAAGTGCAACGCCCTCACAGGGCTCATACAATGTACCTAATATTGGGAACTAAGTACTGTATAGATTAGTTAGACTAAGTAATGACATTGTATGAAGGCATGTAATAATAAATAAAAAAATAAAAAATAATATAAAAGTGAAACGTAGTCTGTTTTTTTATCTTTCACGCCAATATGGCTGGACTGATTTAGATAAGAATTTGCATACTGATTTGCATTCATGCCTAAATGCCTGTGTGGTGTAGTGGTTGAGCAGATTAGCTCGTAGCTCGGGGGCGGTGGGATTGATTCCCGCGGCGGGACAAGTATTTTTGCACAGAAAAAAACCGCACATACTGTTAGGAGTCTGAGTGTTGTAGAACCATTGTCCTCGGTCCTTAGACACAGAGAATCCTAGTTAGGGTCCAAGATCTAAATAAATATAAATAAATAAATTTTAAATGTATTTATGTAATTGTAAGGAGTTATTATAATTATTCAAGAATTTTGATCGATTCCTTATATGCACGCCTAATCCAATTATTTCTCTGCACGCCTTAGTTGACTGGCCGAAAATGCTGTTTTATTATTAAGTCCTCCTTTGATAGATGGATAGATAACTCTTTATTGTCTCACCAACGAAATTCATACAATACAGGAATGATTAAATCTTACGTACTAGTGCAACAATGGGCGGTCTTATCGCTAATAGCGATCTCTTCCAGACAACCTTTGTACGTGTTCTGTGCATAAAGTATTAAATAAATATCTCATAGAAGGTGAGGCTCAGGTTCAAAGCTCGAATGATGTACTTTGAATTCTTAGCGGAACGAAGAATTCAAATAAACACTGTCGCTTTAAAAATACTTGTTTTGCTCCCTTGGTAAATAATCAAAATACTGATCTAAACTAATATTATAAAGAGGAAAAAACTTCAAACAATGTATAAAAAAATTTCAAATGACTAAAGTTTTGTTTCATTAGCAGCGGAAATAATGATTTAGTCCGTTTTTATTACGAATTGTAATTTTTATAGTAAAACAACTTCGCAAACAGTAGGTAGCAGTAAATGTAAAAGACAATAACCTCACCGTAGATATTAAATAACTCAATTCGTATCTAATTTGTCGACAATTGTTCCCGACAAAGGCAGCGCACGAACGAGTGCCTGCGAGTATGAAGGAAGTCGGCAGCGACGGGACGTAGGGATGTGGACGTAAAGTGTCGATATCGATAAAAATATTTTTGTAATGATTTTAATCGATTTACTCGTAATTATAGGACAGTTCCTGTTATCATAATTATTTGCAGATGGAATGAGTTGGGTGTTTTTTTTTCTTATAACGGAATCAGACGGATCATTTTTTTTTGAGGGGGGGAAATGCCCTCGCACCTCGGTGGTGGTGAGATTTGAGAGGGTCGTATGTCGGCTCAAACCCACTAAAGCCCCCCCCCCGTGAGCCCTCGTCCACTGTACCGGGGGCGAGAAGGGGTCGCGACTGCAGTCCAGCTAACTCGACCCCGACTTCTTATAACGGATGTACCTACGTTAAGAAATTATTATTTCATGTTACAATCTGTTGTGCATTATTATATAGTTATTAGGTATATATTCAATTATTAAACTATATATATTTATTTGAAAAAATTTAAATTTTAGGTAAAAGGAGGTTATAAATAAAGCACATAATTTAGATCACCTTCTGCGGGAAACTTACCCAAAAAGCTGGCAACATTACCTCTTTGAATAGCTAGGCTTATTCGATGGCCGAAGTATGCGCCAGCTATACTAGTCACGCGTCAGCTCAACCCGGAGGCGTCTGGATAGCTACATGACAAAAAGCCACGCTTGCAGGCCTCTTATTACGTATTGTACTTTAAGTAGTAACTATTAAATTACTATATAATTTCATATCTTGTTTTGCTGAAACAGCGTAAACGTCTGTAACAAAATAAATGTTTGCTTTTCTTAAAAACCATTTGACAGCCGAACCGAATAACAGCCGCTGTAGTGTGATGAGCAGATCGGCTCATAACCTGGAGGCTACAGGTTCAATTCTCACAGCAGGACAAGATTTGTGCGTAAAAAAGCGCAAATACTAGTTATGAGTCTGGGTGTTGTGGGACCAAAGTCCTCTTAGTTCCTGTGTCCCTAGACACGGAATCCTAGTTAGGGTCCAGAATCATGTATGTGATAGTTGGGCGTTATTTTTATTGTTTTGCTGTACATGTTTGCGACTACTCAGAAATTGGGGTTTAAAAGGCTTTTTATAAATTCGTGGTCGATAACTAATAAAATACTGATATAAAACGAGTTTCATCTTAAAATTCTAATTTATCGACATTAGCACCCCAATGTGTGTCCCATCTCGAAACCAGCAAAGCAAACGCCATTGCCAGTGGCGTTGTCGGGGCGGTGCGCCGATGCGTTTATAATATTTCATTTATTCATAATAAATTATAATCGCTAACATCCTCACAGTCGCAGACATAATTCCATTTGGAGCAAACTCGGTGTTGCCAGATGTTTTGACTAGACGATCACGGCACTCGTTACCAATTAATCAAATTAAAAAAGACTTAACAACATTTAATTTTTTTCTTAATCCTAGTCTCAACTAGTAATAATAATTTATATACTTTTAAGTTCCGATACTTTTTGTACCGGAAAATTTATGGAAAGTGTATGAAAAAATAGTAAAATTAATGTGTAATAATGAAATTAATTTCAAACGGACAGAAGATTTCCACGGAGCGCACCTAATAATGTTTACAAGGACCATAAATTTTTATAATGATAGTGTTCAAAAAAGAAAGAGCCAATTCTAACCACTTTTTCACATATCATTAAGTCCTGGTAAATGAAAATAAGTTTATTTACTTTTAGATTTGCACCTCCATTGAAGTATTTAACTAACAAAAAATTGAAGTCTGATTACATTTACCCACAATTACGGGTAAATTCTTACACTGGCAGCACACAAGTTCTTCACCATTTCACCGTTGACTAACCTGCATCTTTAACGGAACCCGCTTCGTTAACTCCACATTGTAATTAGTGTTTCGTTTGTTTGTGCATTATTTAATGGGAACTTAAATATGTTTGTGGCTATTCTTGACGATAAATTGAGATATTATCATCTTGAAAATTAGATATTGTCATCTTTTGGGCAGCCGTGGCGCTTAACATCAGGTGAATGATTAGCTCGTCACATCATTCACTAACATAAAAAATATTTCCAAGGCAAATCGTTTTTTTTTTAATTTATAATTTTAGCATAAATAATTCTTACCAATATTATGAACGCGAAAGTTTGTATGTATGTTAGTCTTTCACGAAAAAACTACTGAATGGATTTTAATGAAACTCGGAATGCAGATAACTTATACGCTGGATACTTTTTATCCACGAGTAAAAGGCAAAACCGCAGAGCGCAACTAGTATGTAATTTTTTTTTTTAATATTATATTTAAATAACCAGAGCACTGAACCAATTTTGATGAAATTCTATGGAACTGAATGTACCTTCTTTAAAAAATACAAGTGTGCTGTAGACCACACGACTGAAGTAAAACTTCTGTAGCTCCATTTCTCTTCCCTCTACAATAATATACGAAACGTGATTCTTTATTTCTATCTTCACGTAGAGAGGGAGATATAAGTATATCTCCTCTCAACTTCCGTTCCCCAGCTTATCTTGGGCTTAGATTTGGGGTCAAGCGTGCGTAAAAAATTTTCATTTCAATAATTTTCCAAATCTGTTATTAAATGACTTTTCAAAACGGTTAAAAATCGGTTGAGAGTTTTAGCGGGAAAGCGAATTGTATTATTTTCCTAAACTTGTGTTATTTTCAGTGTTAGTGCATAAAATTGGTGGAATTCTATTCGTTAAGTGCTGGATTACAGGCGTGAGTGTGAGAAAATGGTATAATGATGGTGAAACGTTTATTTTCGTGTTGTTTCCAAAACTCCATAGAAGCTTCAAGTAAAGTTGCCACCACTTTACTAGGAGTATGACTTTGACTAGACTATGACTTGACTTGATGACTTCGACTGTGACTTGACACATATTTGCGTGAAATATCATTAACTTGAAACATACAAAAAACATATCATTAACTTGATAAATTATCAATTACTTGACACTGGCTAAATACACAAAAGTGTGGAGCCAAAACATTAAAAAAAAAATAAAAAAATCGGTTGGATTCGAAGCAAACTTTCACAGTTACTTACCCATTTTATTTCTCACTACATTATCCGGGCACCGTGTTCTGTACAGCCGCCCCGGGCAGCAATAATACGCGGTATATAAATCTTCAGAATGGCGCACTTTGAATTCCTTCGTATAGGAAAAACGAAGGGGTAGCGCGACAGTCGACCATCGAGGCCACCTCTATACTCGTACTCGAACTACACTCGCTGTAATTCAAAAGGACGTGAATCATCAGTTTTGATATTATTTTTTTAATTCAAAATTGTCTAGCATATTACCACGCTCTCACCTTTTTTTTATGTTAAGGAATGACGTGACGAGCTAGCCGTTCGCCTGATGTAAAACGACACGGCTGCCCACATCAGCTGCAGTGTTACTCGGAACTCTAAAGTATAGAGTTTCGCGTGACACTGCACTGCGCACGTCATCCTGAGACATCAGCACAATATAGTAATAAGATTATTAAACTGTGATATCAGATCATAAACTCTCATTGTCCCAAAAATTTCACTAGCTACAGTGCTCTTCAAACCGGAACACAGCAGTGCTTGCGCACTACTGCTTGGCGGCAGAATAACTGGCAAAGCGATGGTACCTACCTAGTCGAACTTTGCAGTAAAGTCCTACCACCTAGTAAAACCTGGTGGGAAGTGACGATGCGATCGAAGGTGTAGCATGCTAGCCAAGTTAAATTCCTTGTTCATTTTTAAACAGGCTAATGCCGTTGGTCTCTACCGACATTTACAGCATCACCAGGCGGAAATTTTTTGTTCATTTAAACTAATATTATAAAGCAAAGATTTGATTGTTTGTTTGCATTAAATAAGCTATGAAATTACTGGACTGATTTGAAAAGTTCTTTCACTATTTAAACCCTATATTATAAGATGTTACACAATTAATTCCTGCATTAATCGTTTATTCGTCTCTAATGTTACTGTCCATCCAAAGGTTGTATAGAAGAGATCACTGTCAGCGATAAGACCGCCCATTTTTACACTAGTTCGTAAATATTATATTTATTCCTGATTTTGTACTTCATTGATGAGACAATAAGGAGTTCTCTATCTATCTATCTATCTATTATAGCCTAAGAGCCCGTAAACTCCAGACCTTCGTCAGTGCATGCAACACAGGTAATAACGATGGACCATTATGAAGTTTGGTTTACCATGGCTTTGGCAGGTAAAAGGTACTAAAAGTGTGTAAAATACCGATCTAATATCATCAAATAATAAAGTGTGATTTTTGGTACAACCTTAAGAATATTATTAAAAATTGATTCATTCATTGCCAGACACTTACATCGTGGCAACCCCTTACCAGATACCCTTATTTATGACGTTTTAATTCTATTTACGTTATAGTATAAAGGACGATTTTTATATATAACTAGTTGCGCCCCGCGATTTCACCCGTGGAAAAAAATTATTTTAATTATTTGCTCATCCTACGGGAAAATTTCACTTTTCCGGGATAAAATGTAGCCTATATGTTAATCCAGTGTATAAGATAGATAGATAGATAAACTCTTTATTGAAACACAAGATCTTAAATAGTTAAAAAAAAAAGTGAACTTAACAATGGGCGGTCTTATCGCTCAGAGCGATCTCTTCGTTTGAGCATGAAGGAGTAACAAACATACACACAAACACACATACAACTTTCGCCTTTATAATATTACTTGGATAATAATTAAGTGATGTTTTCTCATTAGCTAGACATTTTTGATAGTTCCCTTGCCAGAGAAGCAGGTAAATCTAAAGAAGAGATTCATGATTAGAATGACAGCCTCTGTGGCGTGGTGGTTGAGCAAGTCGGTTCATGACCTAAAGGCGGACGGCAGGATAAGTATTTATGCACATAAAAAAGCGCAAATATTTGTCTGTTTATCTGGCTGTTGTGTGACCTTGGTCCTCGTAGTTCCTGGGTCACTAGATACTGGAAATCCTAGTTAGGTTCCAGGATCTATGTATGTGATCGTTGGGCGTTATTATTTATTAAAATAGTAGCACTGCCAATGGAAACTCAATAAAGTTGGACTTGACACTGCACTGCGCACGTCATCCTGAAACATCAGCACAGTCTACGTCATCCTGAAACATTACAGTTACCTATAACAGTTGCAGTGTCACTGGAAATTTAAGAACTGCGCTGTTATAGCATCAAGCGAACGACTAGCTGATTATCATTAAAAACAGAGAAGTACCTTGAAAAATGATCTTACAATAACGTCTCGACTTGTCCGTTCTTAGCTTCCATAACTCACTAGCACAAAGGCGAGTAAAGTTCGGTCTCAGTTCAGCCCGCGCCGGTTTCTTGGGAACGAGAACAATACTCAAAGTTATTGCAGTAGGAAACGGAAGAGGAAAAATGGAAATTCAGAGGCGTTCGATGTTACACTCAGGTTGTGTTTGGGCTTGTTTGTCTTGTTAATAATCGTTTTTGTGAAGTCATATTTTGATAAATTGTTACTTTAACAACTCGATTGCAATGCTACCTTCCGTTTGCGTAAGCATATAGCTTGCATACGTGACAAGGTCGATAATATTGTCAAACTTTTTAGACCACCAAACGGCTTTTAATACAATTTTGTTGATTAATATTAGAGTGGCAATAAAAAAATTATAAGTTTTATTTAACTTATTTCCTGTTTATTTTAATTAATTTTATTTCCTCAGAATATTCTATTTATGTTACAGAATTTTAATAAAATGTAGATCTGTAAAAGTGCCTTTTAATTCATAATAATAATAACGCCCAACGATCACACACATAGATCCTGGACCCTAACTACGATTCCCAGTGTCTAGGGACCCAGGAACTACGAGGACCATGGTCCCACAACATCCAGACTCAGATTATTTACTCATGGTAGATAGAGATCTAACAATTTTAAAACTCATTTCTATAGCCCACAGGCTAGCATAATCATCAATGTTATTTTTTTAATTCAAAGTGGTTTTTGTCGATTGTCGAATGACAAATACAAACTAAAAATAATCTTCAATTACAAACCTAAAATAATCTCAAATTGTACATTCGTAAGATACATTTTATCAGCACTCCACACGCACAATCCCACCGCTGGGTAAAAACAATTCCAAATTATTTATTGCCAGTGTATGTGAGACGTAAGAAAGGTGAAGACGTATTTATGGTCTGCGAATAAATAACGCACGGCAAGAGCGAACGGTGGTGTGGGAAACGGGTTCTGTAGGTAATAATACACCGACAGACAGCCAAAACGTTACATCTTAGAGTAATTTTTGCAATAGTCAGGGGAAAAATGCAGTCAGCCCGTTTATTGTTTGCCATACCAATATCTCATTTTTGTATGAAAAGATTGACTTTGATTTGAAATTTACAAGACTGGACTTAGGTACTGTCTTAACTTGACATTGATGGTTAAATACTAGTATGTCAGAGTACTGGAAAAGTTATAATTGTAACAAAAAAAGGTTTGGACTTTTTTCATAAGTTGTGTATTAGTTTTGCTTTTCCATAGTTCCAACTGTTCACATCTAAAATATTCAACCATTTATTCATGAATAATCAATAAAACAGAAATAGGCGGAGCTATAGATTAATTAAGCATATTAATTAAATTCATTATAATTTGTATGGATGTACAGAACGTATGGCAATTATTATGTCTACTGCAACTGTTATGGGCAACCATGATGCTTAACATTAGGCGAATGCCTAGCTCGTTAAAACATTCATACTCATAAAAAAAAATTAAAAACACCTAATAGAAAATTACCATGATATATGATAACCTCAAAAAAATCGTGGTGGAAACTCGAAGCCAGATTCGTAGGTCATCAAGCGATTGCACAGCACCTGAGCTACAAGCATCCACTCGATGGACCGATGATCTGGGGGGTGTTCAGCACTAACTATGCACAAACTGTCAAATCCATACAAATTTGTGTTTCTATAGGTTGCAATCGAGTTACGTGATCGCCCAGCTGGTCAAAAACGGGAAGAGTAGATGCAGGATACAAGCAGGAGCTCTAAATGGCACTCCGTGGAGAGGCCTAGGTGTTCAGCATTTGACGTCTACAGGTTTTTGATGATGAGCTGTGATTGGTCCACTATCTTTATGCCAACGGTACCCTATTCGCAAAGGTAAAAAATACTCATAAACATGTCACCCGGCCAAATGCGTGACAGTTTGATGCATGCCTACCAAATTAATTCTTTTTTCTCTGTTTTGGATAAATTATATCGGAGACATACGTAAGTGCTGTTGATTTGATAATTGTTCCCATATATTTATTTTGTTTGCGCAGAAATTAGATGGAAAGAAGGAGGTAAAGAGATTGGAGATGTGCCTTGTTAGTGACTTTTTTGTTTGGTTATGGCTCCACACTTGTGTGTATTTAGCCAGTGTCAAGTAATTGATAATATTTCAAGTTAATTAAGTAATATCATATAATGTGTCAAGTCAAGTCACAGTCCAAGTCATTAAGTTAAGTGATAGTCTAGTCTAGTCAAGTCATACTCCTAGTAAAGTGGTGGCAACTTTACCAGAAGCTTCTATGGAGTTTTGGAAACAACACGAAAAGAAACGTTTCACCATCATTATACCACTTTCCCAAACTCATGCCTGTAATTCGGCACTTAACGAATAAAACGTCACCAATTTTATGCACTAACACTGAAAATAACACAAGTTTTGGAAAATAATACAATACGGCGACGCGATCTTGACTTGTTGTATAAAAAACTATACAGTCTGAAGCTTTTAAGCGCCCCACGCTTATATAAATAAACACATATATTAATAAACGAGGTCGCGACGCTTTGCCCGCGGCGTGGCCAATGGGAAAATAATTTAACCACCCACTTCACCCTCTGAAGTGTGGAATTTCGAAAAATCCTTTCTTAGCGGATGCTTACGTCAAAACATCTACCTGCATGCCAAATTTCAGCCCGATCCATCCAGTGGTTTGGGCTGTGCGTTGATAGATCTATGTCAGTCAGTCACTTTAGAGTTATATATATTTAGATACATAAATAAAGCACCCTAAGTTTTTTTTTTTATGAATTAATCGTTGTTAATTTTTATTGCCACATTATTATTAAAACTATTAATTTATTAATACTGCGTATGATGTTTTTATTTGAAATTAGATAATGTACATTTTATCTATAAAATACAATTCAAAATTACGCAAGCATGCAAATTCTATTTCTTTAATTGAACATAAATATTTTATTAAATAATATATTGCTGTGAACTACTGTAGCAGAAAACAGGTGCTGCCATCTAGCGTCGAGTAGCGGTACTATAGAAAATGAAACTGAAGGGATGCAATTATTTTATATTGAATTACCACTAATATTTTAAAAGAAACAAGATTTTGTGACATGCATCAAATGAAATAATTATTTTGTAATTTTTCGTAGCTTAACATAAAACCAAGCTACGAAGCCTACGAAGCGCTACGCGTCGTAGCTATCCGTAACTACTTAGTGAATTATCTCTACTATTTATAATTTAAACAATAAAAAAAGGCAATAAACGGTCACATTCAATCTCTTTTTATGACTATAAAAAAGTTAAACTTTCATGTAACATTATTAAAATTATCTTTTTTTAAATTGTTTATAGGCAAATAATTTGACCACAAGTTACCTGTGATGGAAAGTGACATTGCAGTCTACGATGGTACACGCTTGCCTTAGAACATATGGTATGAAAATTTATATATTTGGTGGGCTCGATCGCTCAGTTGGTAGTAACCTTGCCTTGTAAACTGTGGGTCGTGGGTTCAATTCCCACCCAAGACAAACGTGTGCTGAACATAGGTGATCGTTCTTCGTTTGAGTGTTATATTGTATTCTATGTATGTATATATAAAAAAAGTATATAAGTGTATTGTATCAGGTTCTCATAATACAAGCTTTACTTAGTTTGGGACTAGATGGCGCTGTGAGAAATATCTCCTTTTTTAAATATATTATATATCTCATCTTTTTTATAATGTCTTTAGCTCAGTATTGAATAATTAAAATTTTAAATTAAATATTTAAAATATTAAAAACCTTTGCTCAAAGTCTGGCTTAAAATTTAAGACACACATTCTAAGTACATTTTGCTTTATAGAATTATTATTTATCCTAACTCTTGCATTTTCATTTGACTCATTAAGTAATGAGGGAGGCCGTAAATTTCACTTCCTTAACATTTTAGTGAACACAATTTTCGTTTTAAGCCGCGGTGACAACTTATATTATTATTTATATAGTTAAGTTGGTTATTCATATTTATTTTAGCAGAGGTTTTGGTATAAGAAGGTGTTAAATGATTTTTACCTAACTGGCGCAAAAGGAAAGTGGGTAAATATTTTCTGATTGTATAAACTACACTAATATGTAAGTATGTATGTTTGTTAGTTTCTATGTGACTTATAGCCTAGATGGTTTGACTTTTTTGCTCATATTTGGCACTACAAATTAACATTGCAATTCAATTCAATTACGTTAAGCCATTGATTCCGGGTATTGCTATAAGAAAGCAATCGTTAAGACAATTAAGAAGGTTTTGTGTGGTAAACATACCGAAGCCACGCCTGCCTTGCCTACACAAAAAAGGTGATAGGTAAAGATTTATTGATGATTATATTGTCATCTTACTATATATACTAAAGAGTAGAGAGTGCGTCTACACCTCCATAGACAATACACTCCCTCTATACATGACACATTAAAATGCTAAAGGAAATAAAAACCCAATTTACTGAGCATAGAATCCGCCCAGCGGGGCGGTCCGCCCACATGTCCTATCGGTATTGAATATCGGTTCGAGTCTGCGCAATGACGCGATTGGGATGCGTGGCTTAACGATTGGCAGGAATAAAGCTCATTGGTCACTAAACGCTGCTGAAGGCTTAGCTACAAAGCCTTAAGTGCTGACGCAAAGTGCCCAGTCTATCGGTCTTTTACAAGCTGCACTTTGGAGACTGTGTTGGGATTGCACATCTGAATTCCCCCATGTCCTTTTTACCATTGCATGGAAACACTACATCCGTAAATGGTAGGCATTTTTCCGATCCGCACAAAGTCTTTCGCTTCAATATTTATTGCGTGAACGGCAAAGCAATGGCACAACTTAACAGCGCCTCTGATGTAAAATATAATGTGGGAGTTTTGAAGGCAAAAGTGAACCGGTACTTTCTAGACAAACTCCATAATCCACTACGCCGTTACTTTCCTTCAGGTGATACAGTGGTCAAATGCAAGAATATTAAAAGTAAAAATAACGCTACCAATTACCTCAAGTTTATTAAATCCGTGTATTAATATTACATATGCCAGGAATAAAGTTAAATTTATTTCATCTCGTATTACGATAGTATCTTTAGTATTATCTTTAAACGATTTATAAACTTCACACAATCGCAAATCTAAAATGATTCGCGTGAAAATGCGCACGTCATCCCGAGACATCAGCACGGTCTCGTAATAAGATCGATCGATCGTAAAGTCTAATTTACCTAGCCCTCTAGCAACAATGCACTTCAAACTGAAACATTTTTTTACATTATTAACTTAGCGAACGTTCCATCCCATCAGAGCCAATAAGGCGTGCCATCGATACCCATTACCGACGACCAATATGCCGCCCCGCCCTGGCTGAGAAAAAAACGCGGCGCGCATGTCCAATCGAGCCGATCGGCTTGGACACGTGGCGGGGTCGGGGGATACTTTACGAGTGCATGACCTTTGCTTCACTACTCTTGAATATGTTCATTTGGAAGTATACTAATGCTTTCAAAGTCTTGAATATGTTCATTTGAAAGAAAACTAATACTTCCAAAGTCGTTAATATGTTCATTTGAAAGTATAATATACCTACAAAGTCTTGAATATGTTCATTTGAAAGTAAACTGATACTTCCAAAGTCTTGAATATGTTCATTTGAAAGTAAACTGATACTTCCAAAGTCTTGAATATGTTCATTTGAAAGTAAACTGACACTTCCAAAGTCTTGAATATGTTCATTTGAAAGTAAACTAATAATTCCAAGGTCTTGAATATGTTTGTTGAAAGTATACTAATACTTCCAAAGTCTTGAATATGTTTAATTGAAAGTATACTAAACCAACAAAGTATTGAATATGTTCATTTAAAAGTAAACTGATACTTCCAAAGTTTTGAATATGTTCATTTGAAAGTAAACTGATACTTCCAAAGTCTTGAATATGTTCATTTGAAAGTAAACTGATACTTCCAAAGTCTTGAATATGTTAATTTGAATGTATACTAATACTTGTTCTGAGTCTGGGTGTTGTCGGACCATGGTCCTCGTAGTTCCTGGGTCCCTAGACAAAAGGAATCCTAGTTAGGGTCCAGGATACATACATAGGTATGTGATCGGTGGTCGTCATTATAATAATTATAATAATAAGCTTAAAATTTATGACTTCCGATACTGGTTTGAATAAAAAACAAGCCAGTCACCTAATTGCAAGCCTATTTAAAGGTACAATGGCATTTTAAAAACTAATCACACTGTTATTATAAAGGCAAAAGTTTGTATATGTGTATGTGTGTAAGTTTGTTACTCTTTCACGCTTAAACGGCTGAAAAGATTTGGAAGAAATTTGGTACCAAGATAGCTTATACATTGGATTAACATATAAGCTACATTTTATCTCGAAAAAGTGAAATTTTCCCGTGGGATGAGCAAATAATTAAAATTATTTTCATCCGTGGGTGAAACCGCGGGGCGCAACTAGTACTTTATAAATGTGTGATGTAGCAATAAGACATGGACTGTAACCCTGTGACAGCAATAAATGAATTTAAATCAGAATTTGAAAAACACACTTTTAAAACACATGTTTTGCTAGCACGATTGTAATAGGGTACTTGGCAACCACCAGTTGTCGATTCCCGAGCTGTCTCCGATAAATCGAAGGTTATGTATCCATCGATATATTTTCACGTGAGTAGGCGTGTGTGCCAGGCGTGCCGGCCTCTCTCCCATTGGTTGATTGGAAAGCGATCGATAACCAATAACCGTTCGGGATAGCTTGCCCCGACCCGATGAGGAGACGGGATTGGTTCGTTATTTTTAAAGTTCAGATAGTGTTTTTTAAATTGAGGAAGGAGTTTGTTCTTTTGAAGTAAAATTTCTTTATGCACGTTTGACTTCGGAGTAAGCTGGTGAGGCGAAGAGAGAAAGAGACAGTTACGTTTCGTAATTACTGTAGGGATGGAGATACAAGAGAGATGGAGCTAAAAAAGTTTTACTTCAGTCGTGTGGTCTAAAGCACACTCGTTTTTTTTTAGTTCACCTTATCATCAGTAGGTTTAGACATAAGGACTTTATTCATGCTAACTATGGCGCAGCTTTCAATCATGTTAGCACCATGGTTCAGATCCCGCTCAGTCAATGAGTACGCAAGTACTTTTTTTTTTTTTTTATGTTTTATATTAGTGAATGATATGACGAGCTAGTCGTTCACCTGATGTTAAGCGACACGGCCGCCCATAATCAAACGCACATCAACCTGAGACATCAGCACAGTCTGGTAATAAGGTTACTCGACTGTGAGATCAGAGCATAAAGTCTCAATTGCCCAGTAATTTCACTAGCTACAGTGCTCTTCAAACTGGAACACAGTAGTGTTTGCACACTACTGCTTGGCGGCAGAATACCTGGCAAAGCGGTGGTACCTACCTAGACGAACTTTGCAGAAAGTCCTAACACCTAATGAAATGTTTCATAGTTTCATGAAATAAGACAAGCAAGAGAGGACCTTGCCGATTATAGTCTAATATCTAACTATAGTTGTCTAGTGCGTTGTCTATTTTTAACACTTCCCTGAGTTGAAACTGCGTGCCTATATAAAATTAGCTAGCTTTACATATAAAAAAAAAATTAAAATAACTTGGGTTGTCTGAAAGAAACCGCTTTAAACGATAATTGTGGCACTTAATTTTTAAGTTTGCGCTTGTAAATTGCTCCCAATATGTGGTGTTTCCATAAAGAATTTTATATATCTATCTAAGTATTTGTACATTTCACACAGCGCCATCTACGCAAGCAAAGCTTGTACTATGGGAACCAGATAACTGATACAATACTTATATACTATTTGTTTGTAAATACATATAATATGACATCCAGACACAGAACAAACATCGATGTTCATCACACAAATATTTGTCCTGGGTGGGGATCGAAACCACAACCTGCAGTGTAGAAGGCAGGGTTACTACCAACTGAGCTATCGGGTCAGTCAATGTATAAAAGTAATATCAAAGTAACGATTTTAGTTTGTTTGTATAACATTATAATCTCTGAAGTAATTTGAAAGAAATCTATCTAAATATATATAACTCAAAGGTGACTGAATGATCTGACTGTCATAGTGATCTATCAACGCACAGCCCAAACCTCTGGACGGATCGGGCTAAAATTTGGCATACAGGTAGATGTTATGACGCAGGCATCCGCTAAGAAAGGATTTTTCGAAATTCTACCCTTAAGAGGGTGAAATGGGTGATTGAATTATTTTCCCATAGGCCACGCCGCGGGCGAAGCTGCGGGCAGAAGCTCGTGCATATATATTTCTCGCATTACTTTTCAGCACGGAAAATTGAGAATTACTGCAGGAAAATGGGAAAAATGCAGGTAAAGCCGATGATGGGTGTACTTTTTCATAAATTTAGCGCAATTTAATGTTCATTTGCCCGTTTATTATTATTGTCTCTTAGCAAAGAATTCTCTGGAAAGGGTTAATTAATATGAACCAAGAATTAAATTAAAACATCACGACGAGCTTAACATTGATATGCCTTTTCAGTTACTTCTGTATATATTATCTACTAGCTTCTGCCCGCAGCCTCGCCCGCGTGGCCTATAGGAAAATAATTCAACCACCCATTTCAACCTCTTAGGAGTGGAATTTCGAAAAACCCTTTCTTATTGGATACCTACACTTTACAAAGAACATTCGAATTTCAAGTCTCTAAGATCAGCGATTTAGGCTGTGCGTTGATATATAAGTCAGTCATTCAGTCAGTCAGGACTTTGTATTTTATATATATAGATGTTACTGTCCAATCATAAAGAATATGCTTCGTCACTAACCCTCTGCTGCTGGTACAGGGGCCTTCTGTCACAGAATAAGCCCTCTCTACTGTAATAACCTATTAAACTCTAGCCAAGTGTAGGTTGGAGGACAATACACATTTTCCTTTTTCTTTTTGAACGGTATTGCCGATTTCGTCATGATTTTTCTTACGCCGCTGTATAACTTGAAAAATCATAACTGCAGACAGCCTTCGTGAAGGCAAATAACATGATTTTTCACTTAATATTATTCGTGTATTTTTCGACAGTCTCCGTGGTTTGGTGGCTGAGCAGATCGGCTCATAGCCCGAAGGTGGTTCAATTCCCGCGGCAGGTCAAGTATTTTGGCACATAAAAAAGCGTAAATACATGATTTGTGTCTGGGTGTTGTGGGACCATGGTCCTCGTAGTTCCTGGGTCCCTTGAAATAGCGAATGCTAGTTAGGTGTATTTTTATAGCAAAAAGAACTGCTTAAAACCGTTCATTCATTCATTCATTTACCGTTCAATAACATCATTCATTCACCGTTCATATGAACGGTGAATGAATGAATGAACGAACGGACATCCAGTCTAATCCAACACTCCCACCGATGGATAACACAATGAACAGAGGACAGATCGCGTCTCAGACTCAAAACAAAACAAAAAAGATATCGTCAAAAAAATTGAAAAAAGCGCGCGGGCGTTGTAGGAAATATCTTTTATCTTGTAATTATTTTTATCCTTTAAGGCGAAAGAAAGATAGATAAAACTGGAGCGATGGAGGCGCAACAAACTGCAGTGTCGAAGCTTTATACATAATTATAACAGAACCAAGAGTATCTTTGCGTTTCCATAGTTTTCTTTAGCCAAGGCAAGGAATTCCGTCTTTTTTTTTGACGCCCAACGATCACGTATAGGTCCTGGACCTTAACTAAGATTCCCTATATCTATGGACCCAAGAATTACGAAGACCATGATCCCACAACACCCAGACTCAGAACAAGTATTTGCGTTTTTTTCTGTGTTCAAATTCTAAGTATGCCGAGGGAATCGAACAGACTTCCCGGTTTTGAGTCGATTTGCTGAACCACCACACCATAGAGGCTGTCAAAATTAAAGTCATCTAATCACGCCTCTTCTACGAAAGCGTTCGCCATAGTAGATAGCTCGATGCCACTTAACATCACGGAGACTTGGGTCAAATGCATTGCATTAAAACCTTTGACTATTCAACCTAGTTTAGATAGCCAAAGTATAAAGCGCATTGACGTCACGTTCTTGCATCAATAATTAAAAATACTCGCGGTGCTTTGTATTTAGTGTACAATAATTATGGAGTCAAGAACTACCACAAAAAAGATACATGAAATAAAACTCCATTTACCAAAACAATTAATTTTTAGGTGGTAGGACTTCTCTGCAAATATCGTCTTTAAGTACTACCGCTTTGCCAGTAAAACAGTAGTGCGCAAGCGCTACTGTTTGCATAACCCACCACCACGCATAATGTCAGAAGATCTTACCACCACGCAGAATGTCGAGATGGTTGTCCCGCCATCTATCGGTGGATGTGCGTGAAATGTTTATCGTCGGTTTGTTGTACCTTAGTCGTCTTTTACGACACCTTGGTAAAGAAGCAGGTGCTATTCTACTCAGCCGGACACCTCACGTCTCACGAAACTTCATATTTTAGAGTTCCGAATGATACTGTTCTGTGTCGCTTGACATCAGATGAACGACTAGCCTTCACATTATTCATTAACATAAAAAAGCAGGAATAAGGAGTAGCGTGACCCAATGTTACCTGAACGAAATCATTATCTCCCTTGTAGACCTTAGCTACTGTACTGTGTACGTCATTTTATAGGAGTGAACAAATAAATTAGTTTGTCCGATCCAGCCACGCCATTGTCTGGATATGACTGCAGCGCCATTGTATTGCTTAATTTTTAATAAATATAATGAGCATTGTTTAACGAATCTAATCAGATACGGAGAAGCTTCATAACCTTACTTTTGATTTTAAAAAATCTGTAAAATAAGTCTCTACATAAATATAAGTGTGTTTCATGCTTAAACAGCGATCTGGATAAAATCTGTGTGCTGATAAATTTGCACCATCATGATCAATATAGAAAACTTATTTGGGAAATTAAGAAGTTACTTCAGAAAACTGTTTAATTGTGGGGCGCATTTAGTACGTTTTAGGTACTTGAACTGGTAAATTAAGTTGCCAAAGAAGATATTTTATTCTTGTTCCATAACTTCTTCCCAACTAGGAATTCATCAAAAAGTGTGTCTATAAAGAATTTCATATAAATTTATCTTGGACCAACTAAAGCAAAATTACGAATGCGAAAGAGTAATAATAATAATATAGCTTTAATTCAGACTCAAGATTCATGATAAAATACACACACAAAAATAAAACAATATGATATATAAAAAAATTAAATAAAAAAGCCTTAGGTGGCAGTAGCCAACCATTGTCGCTACGTTGCAGATCGCAGCAGACGATCTCAGGCTCTTTTTTTTTAGATTTGGCTCCACACTTTTGTGTATTTAGCCAGTGTCAAGTAATCGATAATTTATCAAGTTATCGATATTTCACGCAAATATGTGTCAAGTCACAGTCGAAGTCATCAAATCAAGTCATAGTCAAGTCAGTCTAGTCAAAGTCATACTCCTAGTAAAGTGGTGGCAACTTTACTTGAAGCTTCTATGGAGTTTTGGAAACAACACGAAAATAAACGTTTCACCATCATTATACCATTTTCCCACACTCACGCCTGTAATCCAGCACTTAACGAATAAAATGCCACCAATTTTATGCACTGAAAATAACACAAGTTTTGGAAAATAATACGATGCGGTGACGCAATCTTTTTCGCTTTCCCGCCAAAACTCTCAAGCCAGGCTCTTAATAATGGTGTTTTTACACATTTCAATGTAATGCAAAGTTATAGTTTTATTTTTGTACGAATATGCCAACGTTTGACAGCAACTCACATAACATTGAGCAACGATGCAGTCCAAGGCGTAACAAAAAAGAGTGTGTGTTTGTTGGTCTATGGAGCCCAATCATTGTAGCCTTAAAAGCCCTAAATTATAATTGTAAGGAAACAAGAAAACCAGGAGCAAGGTCCATTCCCTAGCTGTTCTATACTGCAATTATTAATAGAAAGATAGAGAAATCTCTCTGTATGTTATTTAGTTGTGTCCTGAGGTTCGTGATGTCATGAATATGGGTTCCGACTGAAAATCAGTTATTAAAGTCTTACAACCTTAATTGCATGCTGAGTCGGGACCTATATCATGACGTCATGCAACATTATATTTTTTTAGTTTCTTTTTTCGTGTGATTTGTTTTATATATTGTAAAAATGTAATATTAAGTGATGTCTTGAATAATTCCTATAACTTCTTTTATCACAATTGAACGCTCCTTATATATAAACTAGCTTCTGCCCGCGGCTTCACCCGCGTAGCCTATAGGAAACGAAGAAGAAAAATATTTTAAAAAATAATTCAACTACCCATTTCACCCTTTTAGGGATGGAATCTTGAAAAACCCTTTCTTAGAGGATACCCACACTTTACAAAGAACACACCTTCCAAATTTCAAGTCTCTAGGACCAGCGGTTTAGGCTGTGCGTTGATATATAAGTCAGTCAGTCAGGACTTTGAACTTTATATGTATAGATTCAATGGTGAGTAATTTGACAACCAATCAAAACTTTCTGTTAACAAAACTAATCATTCAACCTCCACCGAATGAATACGTAAAATATTGAAGTCTATTATTGGATATAACAATAATTAGTTCGCCTCGGCCTTACCCCTTGGGGTCAAGTGGGACGATTGTCCTTTCAGAGGTTGATTAAGATGACCGGTAGGGTTGGACAGAGAAGAGTAAGGTCAGATGGGACACAATTTTTTTCCAAGTTCAAAAAGTTATGAAAGATGTTATAATCTTCTAGGCAAGCGTGTACCATCGTAGACCGCATCATCAGTTCCCATCAGGTGAAATTGCAGTCCAATGCTGACTTATTAAATAACAATAAAGTGATAGTTTATAGATTAATCTTTAGTTTAGTATATTTATTATTTTATTTATTAACGAGCTTCTGCCCGCAGCTTCGCCTGCGGCGTGGACTATGGGAAAATAATTAAACCACCCATTTCACCCTCTTAAGGGTGGAATTTCGAAAAATACTTTCTTAGCGGATGCGTACGTCATAATATCTACCTGCATGCCAAATTTCAGCCCGATCCGTCCAGTGGTTTGGGCTGAGCGTTGATAGATCACTATGTCAGTCAGTCATTCAGTCGGTTACCTTTGAGTTATATATATTTAGAAGAAAGATTAGATTCCTTGTAACTCAGGGACTAGCCAACATGCAATTTGTTCACTCGACGGTAAGTGGCCGCTACTGCTTCTGCAACAGTGAGGTCTTTGCCGGTGCGTTGTCAAAACATAAGAATTAAAAACGTCAATTAAAAAGTTGAAATTACTCCGCCCAAGTTTCGGACATATTCGATGTCCTTCTTCTAGGAGCCAATTACTAACGCAAGCCGCGCGTCTTTCGCGAGCGTCAGCACGTAACTGATTTATTTAGGACTCCATTTTTATTGATACTTAACATTTTTATTTTTTAAAGAATCGTTGAAAGATTTTACATTTCATTTTACAAAGTTTCTGTTTAACACTTCGCTTAACCATTTCGCCCAAAGATTACATTCTCATCGCACTCTGCATATTCTTTGCCCGCACCATAATGACCCGGCAGGGAAGGGTTGTGCCAAGTTAAATGCGGGCCTACCTGCCGTTCCCAGGATCAGTATAGCGCCGTTATTTGCTCTCGTGCTTTTTTAAAGTGTTAATTACGTTGGTGGTCAGCTTTGATCTAAAATGGGGTGTATCGGGATACGGGTAGATTGCAACTTTTCCTTTTACTTTAGATTTTTTGAAAAAATTTCCCACATGATTACAATTTGCTTACCGAAACTATACAGGATATATTTTGACATACACATGAAACTAGAAGACGGTGGTTAGGATCCAGAGTCCCTAAACTAAACTCCTTCGAAGATATACCCGGCAATACAGATAATCTTACCACCTCCCTCCCTATAGGTACTATTAGGTACCATCAAAGTCCAAACAGTGACAATTAATCCCCAGTTCCATTAAACTATGTCCGAAAGTGTAAGGGCACGCGCAGACCAAACTCCCTTTATCCTGTCGATCGTCTCAGGATAAAGGTCGCCGCACACCGCTAGTTTTCGCATTAAATTGTTTCCCGCCCGCTGCTCTGGCCACTTTGCCGAATCGCAATTAAATTGCCCTATGTCCAGCCCATTGGATCGTATGGGATGGATTCAGGCAAAGTATTAAATCTCTAACAATACCAAAAGCTTAAATTTCATAGGACTTTACCCACATAGATTTTGATAAGTGTACCAAATGCAGGGTAACAAGTGTTAATAATCTTTTTTATTCACTTACGATAATTTTTCACTAATAATCCTTAATAATAATAAAATAATAATAATATCTGTGGACATTTCACACAGCGCCATCTACCAAACAAAACAAAGCTTGTACTATGGGAACCAGACAACTGATAAAATACTTATATACGTTTTGTTTGTAAATACATACATAGAATATGATGACGGCAACGTCCAGTTGTAAATTCTATGCACAGCGAGCAGTACCGTAATTTACCCTGTGGTAGCATTTAAATTTATTACAGTGGCAACACCGGTAACTGTCATCGCTACCCCACCTATTTGGCTATAAAAAGGGAGCACTCGGTGTACTACTGTTCATTCTTGCTGCGGACACGGACCGGTTTGCATGCTGTAGGCTTATAGTTTTATAGTTTTCCCGCCATGCCTAACCTCTGAGCCTATAAATACAATATGACACCTAGACGCAAACCAAACATCGACGTTCATCACACAAATGTTTATCCTGGGTGGGAATCGTACCCACGACCGAAGCTCCGAAGGCAGAGTTACTACCGACTGAGCCATCGGGCCAGTCAAGTAGTTAGCTTAGTTTTGTTACAATTCTAATAGTCCTCGATCCGTCCCTGCAATGGCCAGTTCATCAGCCAGGGCCGGATATCGTAAAGATATCAGCGGCTCGCACTAAACCGAAGGGTCAGGTTTACGAGCTGGCCCGGAACTGGTGCGCTTACCTACATATTTGTGTCATGTTGGTCAATAAACACCCGGAAAATAGTTATTTGCTTTTTGGGTATTTTTGGGTGTCTCTTTGGAGTCGTAAATCTTTTAAATCGATATGAACATTTGTTTATTAATCTCCTCGACCATATTTGAGGGAAGAGGACGACCTGACACACGATGCCACCGCAAAAAGTTTTTTAGTGAGCGTGAATGTTTCAGGTGTACTTAGCTAGAGGTGACTTTAGCTTTGCAAACAAAAAAGTCATTAAAAACTTATGAAATTACAGAATAATATAAGAAATGATAAATAACGGCTAAACTCACGTCAATTTTTTTTTTTACTTCAAACTTGTCTAGCATTTGACCACGCTCTCACCTGATGGGAAGTGACGATGTGATCGAAAGTGTAGCATGCTAGCCAAGTAAAAAATTTGAAGTCTAATTAAAAGTCTAAATTATTTCGACCAGGTTTCGGACACATTCGATGTCCTTCTTCTGGGAGCCAGTAACAAACGGCGGCTTTCGCGAACTTAAATAGTTACGGGCTCACGTAATTGACGTGAGTTTAGTCGTTATTTATCTTACAAAGTGTGTTATTGAGGTAAATGAGACAACCACTTAGTTGTACACGTTCTTATTTACTGATAGGCGCAAACCGCGTCGTAGATAGGGTAGGTGCATATACATACATTATTCGCATAGGTAGGTACACATCAGTTATACTCACAATAAACGCCACCGTTACATGGTTAATACCCCACATGTGCGGACAAAGCGATTTGGTTCGACATTTATCATGCGAACAGCCAAAGAGTGGAACGCTTTACCGGCGTCCGTATTTCCCGATAACTACAACCTGGGAGTCTTCAAATCGAGAGTGAACAGGTATCTTCTAGGCAAGCGTGTTACATCCTAGACCGCATCGTTATTTACCATCAGGTGCGATAGTGGTCAAACGCAAGCCTACCAAACAATAAAAAAAAATAGTTTTTAAACTAAAATATAATAATTCTCGCTCTCGCTTAAAATTCCCGCCTTTGAATTTTTGCGACGATATCGGTTCAAAGCTAATTTCACCCGTTAATCAACAGTTCAGCACAAAGAGCTACGAAAGGGGATTGTTTGTTGAATCAAGTCCTGATAAAAAAGACAATCAGTTCTTTTTGGGGCCGCCTTTGTCCTTTTATTTTTTCTTAATTCCGAGTTTGATCCCAATCAGAAGTAAATTATAATGGGGAGTAAACTAGAAGAATGTCCCTTGCTGTATTGTTTGCGTTGATTTTTTTCCTTTGTTGATCATTGGCTGGTAGATTGCTGTGGGATCTGTATGGAGATGTTAAAACCTAAACACTTGGTAGAACCACCTTATTCATAGTTTACAAAGAAAAAGTTCTTTAGTTTCTTTATATACATTACTATAATTACAGAACTAAACTAATTATATGAAATAAATTAAATTAAACTAATTATATTATTTAAAAGAAATCGCAATCTTATCGCACCAACAAGTGTTGCACTAGCCTATAAAGTTGAACCGCATGGAGATTTGTAAATATGTATGTACATAGTGGTGAAACGGAAACCTATCAAGCAATAAAAAAACGATTCACCACTACGGTGACTGAGTCATCACTGCATGTATCGTACTAGAGTATTAAGTTATGAAGTATAAACAAATAAAAACTATAATGTATATGACGGTGGCAACGTCCAGTTGTAAACTCTATGCGCAGTGGACAGTACCGTAATTTACCCTGTGGTAGCATTTAATTTTATTACAGTGACAACACCAGTAGCTGTCATTGCTCCCCCAACCATCTGGCTATAAAAAAAGCGCTCGGTGTACTACGGATCATTCTTGCTCCGGACACGACCCGGTGCGCATGCTGAAGGCCTATAGTTCTATAGTTATATAGGTTGTAACGTACGCACAACCCCGGTAGCCTATATATATAAATTCCGAAGACACATAGTCTACCTACAAGTATACACTCACGTTGTCACACCAAAACCTACCCTTGTCACAGTCTACCCACTCCATAAACGCCGGGTAAATATCAAAAATTTTCCGCACCGCGACTTCGTTTCCTCCCTAGAAGTTAAATTAACTTTTTTTTGGGCTTGTTTATCGGGAGCAATCTTAACCCTTCCCTCCGTAGTATCGGCGTAGGATTGCCAGGATCGCCAAATGAACATCGCGGGAAAATTGAATTTTTATCGAGATCTCGAATTGTAGTTAAATGTAATGATTCGATTTAAAGACAAAGGATTTCTCGGGTGTAACAGCGGAGGCTGGCGCTAAACGGCAGATTCGCGGCTTCGAATTTCCGCGATGGAAATTGGTGAAAAGGAATAATTGGATATTTTTTTTAATTTGCTGTTCTACTTTTTTATCAAACGGAAAAATATTTTCATCTAGAAAAAATACAGATTATTATAAAATCACACTAATATTATAATGGCGAAAGTTTATATGTGTGTGTGTGTGTATATTTGTTACTCCTTCACGCTCAATCGGCTAAATGGATTTGGATGAAATTCGGTACCAAAATAGCTTATACACTGGATTAACATATAGGCTTCATTTTATCCCGGAAAAGTGAAATGTTCCCGTGGGATGAGCAAATAATTAAAATACTTTTTATCCGCGGGTGAAACCGTGGGGCGCAACTAATTAGTACTAGTACTATTTAGACAATAAATGTACGAGTGATTAATTCATAACGCCTTTCTATTATTATATTTTTTATGCTAAGCAATGACGAGCTAGTCATTCACCTGATGTTACAGCCACGGCTGCCCATAACAGTTGCAGTGTCACTCGGAACTCTGAAATACAGTTTCGTGTGACACTGCAGAGCGCACGTCATCCTGAGGCATCGCTTGTGCTTGAGCATCGATACCATACCACCTAAAGCTGAAAAGTGATACACAATTAAATCCATCCGACCATCGATGTCAAAGTCAAAGTCAAAAGATTTATTGCAAATAGGCTAATTTTAGCACTTTTACAAGTCAAAATTATATTAGGTACTTAAAATTAAGTTATTTCACTAAGACTCACGAGATACAGTCGAATAACTCGACCCATGTTCGGTCGGGTTATTCGACTGTATCTCGTGAGTTTTAGCCGTGTAATAGTTGTAATTATGAGTACTACTCACGTCAGTTTCTATAATATTATATTTCACTAAGCATAAAAAATTACTCATAGATCACATAGATTCTGGACCCTAACGGATTGCCTGTATCTAGGGGACCCAGGAGCTACGAGGACCATAGTTCCACAACACCCAGATACGGAACAAGTAGGTATTTGCGCATTTATCCTGTGCTCGGATACTTGTCCTGTCGCGAGACTTGAACCCGCTGCCTTTGGTTTATGAGCCGACCTGCTCAACCACCACACCACAGAGGCTGTCTTTGAAATCGAAAGAAAGAAATAATATTTATTAGTAACAATTTTACTTTCTACTTGTTCTGTTTGTACCAATATAATTACAAGTGAAGCAATTACCAGGAGTTCTCGACTCGCAGCTATTTAGCAGAATACCTGATGACACCCTGTCAGCCGACAATGTTGCCAGTTGCCACTATCACGGGACTCTCCTGAAAACCTTTTAATATCAAATGAACCGAAAATTGGTACGTGTCAAACGGCATTATTAGATGGAAGTGTATGGAGTGATTCGACTCTGACAAGCGTTTTTTGGGTATGACAATTTTAGTGGTATTTTAGTGTGATTATTTCACAAACGCCTTGCAAGCAGGCCTGATATAAAAAACAAGGTTTTTAAGAACAATAGCAAGTTTTTCTTATTTCAAAGATAAAATTTAACATAGTGAAATAAAATGTGTTTAAATTACACATAGCTTTGACACACAGAGCTTTTATGAGGAAACTAAACTAAAGATATAAATAAACGAGCTTCTGCCCGCAGCTTCACCCGTGGCGTGGCCTATGGGAAAATAATTCACCACCCTGGTGAAAGTGGTATTATAAAGTGGTATTTCGAAAAATCCTTCCTTAGCGGGTGCCTATGTCATATAATCTACCTGCATGCCAAATTTCAGCCCGATCCGTCCAGTGGTTTGGGCTGTGCGTTGATAGATCACTATGTCAGTCAGTCATTTTTATGAACAGGCCGTACCTATAAAATCTAACATTTTCAAAAATGACAAAACTGTAGATACCAACAAGCTTAGGTCCATAGTGAAATAAAGATATTCAGATATTCAGTTTATTACGCGTATAGATTATGCGTAGCTTCCTCTAAGTGCGTAGTGTTATATAGGATTATTTACACATTACACACATTAAATGTAAGAGTTGCTATAGTTAGTCAAGTTATTTACAATATTTATCGTCAAAAGAGTAGTATTTAATAGTGTAATTGACTTGTGGACATTTCGTTAATTCGCTTGGTGGCGTTGCTGTCGACTGTCATGGCAGAAACTTGTTCCGTCGCCTCTTTAAAAAGGGCAGAACGTTGCTCAGTATGGTTCAGTTGGTCTTCGGCAGTGGAGTGAATATCACGAAACTATTGCCGATATACTGTGAAACAGGAAACATATCTGGAGGTCAGATAGATAGATAGATAGATAGAGAACTCTTTATTGTTCCACCAATGAAATATAAAAATATCAAGAAAAACTTATAAACTAGTGTTACAATGGGCCGTCTTATCGCTGAAAGCGATCTCTTCCAGACAAACAAGAGGTTGTTTATCAATTGTGCTGCAAATGTCTATGAAGTTCTAATAGTAGCTATGTAGCGGTTTCAACAGCTCCTACTCATATAATCGACGGAATCATTCGCCCAGTGGCGCACGGGGCGCACTAAATAATGATGTTAGTTCCCGCTAATTACGTAATCACATCCCGCGTATGATGAGTTTTGTTTGGCAGAGGCTGCGGGCCTGCAAGATTCATAGTGAGGTCACCTCGAATGTCGCTAGTGGATTGGGAGAAAGATTAGCTTACAAAGACATTATAGCTGCTACACATTTTGAAGTAACTTTACGCACGTTTGACTTGGGGAGTAAGCTGGTGAGTGCGTAAAGAGGCGAATGGAAGTTGAAAGTGGTGGTTCACGTAGATATTAGAGACTCTATTATCATCATAACAAAGTTAAAAAAAAAATGATTATATTATATTATGTCCGGTAAAATAACAGTGTACAATAATATTGTCAAGATGGCGACATTAACATTAAACAAAGTAAAAACAAAGTTATACTGGCTGAGCTAAACTAAAGAAGTTATTATGTTAGTTATTTATGTTATTAAGTTATTACTTCATTCGTGTGGTCAAGTAAACTTGTTTTTTTATTTTATTTTTAGTTTTCTGTTCAAATCCCAAAAACTATAACAACAAAAACTGAATTAGGTTTAGCTTAATTTACGTATAATATTTAAATTATCTTTTTGTAGACAGACTCATAAATGTAACGTTTTTATTTCAAATAATTACATGTACGCAAATGTATTAACAATAACTAAACTAGACCTAAAAAACTACACTATACCTAAGAACTTAAAATAAATAAAAACTAAAAATTTAAAATAACCCGTTGGTGGAGGGGAAAGTTCCTAGAATGCTGGCAGCATTACCACGTTGAATGGCAATGCTTAATTTTTGTGCAAAATAAAAGCCAGCATTCTGGTCACCTGAAGCTTCCACCAAACATTTGGCCAAGTCCCTATATATAAATTATCTTAATTATATTATCGCTTATTTACTTATTTATTAATCAATTTTAATATTTAACGCACTATTGTAAATCAATATAAAGTCTCAAATATTAAAATCAAGCCAAATATTAAATTATATAATAGAAAAATAAAAATATTAAATATAAGTCAAATATTACCCTTGAAGTCCACCAAAAATACGTGGAAATCCATATGGAAAATATAATAATACCTACAATCAAAATAAAAGTTAATAAAACATAAATAATATTCATACAATAAAATACAATTTCGAAGAACCAGATTATTTAAATAAGCGAAATTCAAATTAATCTATAGAGCGATTTAAAATGAAAGCTTTAAGAAATCCCCGAAGCGCTTAATATAAAATAATAGAAAAACTTATAAATATTCAAAGAACAGAGTTAAACCTTTAGCGGACTGACGGATTCGTTTTTACTTATTCCACAGAAAATCTGCTTAAAATCCGTATTAAAAGAATCACTCTGAATTTATTTGGTTAACGGTGCAATTGTTAAGCGTCAGCGATAGCTTTTGTAGTTATAACCTCAAAGAGGTTTACTCAATCGCATCTAAAATTGTCTTTATTCTATGCTACCTAGCAACCGATGTTGTTGATGTCACTTATGTAATTCTTATGTAAATAAATAAAACGAGCTATTATGAAGCAAACACTTGGAGTTTTGGCGGGAAAGCGAAAAAGATTGCGTCACCGCATCGTATTATTTTCCAAAACTTGTGTTATTTTCAGTGTTAGTGCATAAAATTGGTGGCATTTTATTCGATAAGTGCTCGATTACAGGCGTGAGTGTGGGAAAATGGTATAATGATGGTGAAACGTTTCTTTTCGTGTTGTTTCCAAAACTTCAAGTAAAGTTGCCACTACTTTACTAGGAGTATGACTTTGACTAGACTGACTTGACTATGACTTGACTTGAAGACTTTGACTGTGACTTGACACATATTTGCGTGAAATATCATTAACTTGATAAATTATCAATTACTTGACACTGGCTAAATACACAAAAGTGTGGAGCCAAATCTAAAAAAATAAATAAAATAAAAAAAAAAGCAAATGCTCAAAGAGCATATAACCACTACGTTTTTAAACACTGTTTTATAATTTTTAAATGTGGTTTATATTACAGCTTTTAGTTTAGGTATGCTGCTTATGCGATTAAAATCAGCTTAAACCTTTTAAAAAAATATATTATACAAGTTGCGCTCTGCGGTTTCACCCGCGGATAAAAAGTATTTTAGTCATTTACTCATCCCACAGAAAAAAATCACTTTTCCGGTATAAAATGTAGCCTATATGTTAATCTAGTGTATAAGCTATCTTGGTACCGTATTTCATCCAAAACCATTCAGCAGTTTGAGCGTGAAGGAGTAACAAACATACACACATACACACAAACACACATACAAACTTTCGTCTTTATAATACTTATTTATGTTGTAATATTTATGCGTACTTCTTGAGGATGAACATCTATATTGCCCGAACACCGGTCGAGTTATTTGATTACTACTCACGTCAGTTTCTATGATATTTTTCTCTCCTACTCTTATCCTTTGTACCGCCGTTTCAAGTTTCCGCCTTATCTCGCGGCAATGGTCGCGATCCGGAGTGGTTACCCTTTGGATGTTGTCATTGCGAATGATTTTAAATGTAAAAATTATTCAAATGTCGCGGATAAGACCTCAACGGTCGAATAGTGACGCCTTTCAAATCGGAGATCGGCGTTTTTGACTAATCAGCCCTCAAGTTTGGGGAGGATTGAGTTAATTTTGGGGTTTGATGAGGTTTGAGATGATTTTGTTTTATTGACCGAGTTCCTTTAACATTTTGTACAACGTTAAAGGATGGTTCGTATTTTTTAAGCTCATAGACTATAAATAGATACTAAACTATATTCTACGAGTTTTATTAATTATTGTTTATAATATAACATAGAGAAATACCTAATATTCTGTCACACGTAGGTATTTCGAATTGTTCAAATACAAAAATGATCCACAATCCATCACGCATCGGATGAGTTATCGATATTTGCTGTGTACCGCTCTCTTGTAACTATTAAGCTACACTCCCTTTCTTACCCTTGAGTCACGCTCTCTTTCTAGACGTTGAGTTACACTCTCTTTTTACTGTTTAGCCACATTATCTTTCTAACCATTAAGCCACACTCTCTTTCTAGCCGTTGAACCAATCTCGCTTTCTAACCGTTGAGTGACTCTCTTTTTTTAATTTTTAAGCCAAACTTTCCTTCTAACTATTGAGCTACACTCACTCTCTAACCATTGAGTTACAATCTCCTTACCGTTAAGCTATACTATATTTGTAACCATAAGCCATAAACTCTTTCTAATCATTGAACCACACTCTTTCTAAATGTTGAGCCACACTCTTTCTAACTGTTGAGCCACACTCTTTCTAACTATTGAACCACACTCTTTCTAATGTTGAACCACACTCTTTCTAACGGCTCAATCATACTTTCTATTAACCGTTGTGCCACACCTTTTTTTGATACAATAATAATTATACCACTGTAATTAATATTTGTTGTGCGTTGTATTGTTAATGTTCAGAAGAGCTACTGCCAACTGAGCAGTAGGTCAGTCTTAAATAATAATAATAATAAATTCACATTTATATCAAAGTTCACTTTAAACCCTAAAATTAGTTTTGCTGACATTCATCACTCTCACAAAAGTACTCTAACTCTTCTAGAATATTCGTAGTTTCACAAACTCACACAATTAACGGAGAGCGTGCTTATTCGAAACCCCACTGGTTCCACATACCTAACTCCTATTTTTCCAGTCCATTTACTGTAAAGTAAGCACTGAATAAACCATTAGACTACACATCTCTCTTTCACTTGATAATACAATGCTTTAATAGCCATACTTCTCATTGTACATTCAAATTATCATAGCGGAAATCATATTGTCAATTTATTTGGTTCATGGGTTTTCAATTAGATGATACAAGTTTGCAATAAACTAAATAAAGGGGCATACGAGTACATCAGTGGCGGTATAAAATATCCATTTTATGTACCTAATATGCTAATGTTCTTGAGTTTTTTTTTAATGTTAGTAACGAGCTAGTCATTCACCTGGTGTTAAGCGATACGGCCGCCCATTACATAACAGTGTCACTCGGAACTTCAAAATATAAAGTTTCGTGTGATTTTTTTTTTTTTATGTTAAGGAATGACGAGACGAGCTAGCCGTTCGCCTGATATTAAACGACACGGCTGCCCATATCAGCTGCAGTGTCACACGGAACTCTAAAGTATAGAGGTTCGCGTGACACTGCACTGCGCACGTCATCCAGAGACATCAGCCCAATCTACTAATAAGATTACTAAACTGTGAGATCAGATTATAAAGTCTCATTTGCCCAGTAATTTCACTAGCTACAATGCCCTTCAAACCGGAACACAGCAGTGCTTGCGCACTACTGCTTGGCGGCAGAATAACTGACAAAGCGGTGGTACCTACCTAGACGAACTTTGCAGTAAAGTCCTACCACCTAGTGCGTAATTAAACAATTTGAAGCATTATTCCGTCATTTTAAAACTGGTCCCAGCGATTAACACACGCAATTAACCTGTGACTGTAATTTGTATAAGACAAGCCTTTTATTGAACTATTTGACTACGTGAACGCTGTTAATCTGTACCGGCCTTTACAACGTAACCGAGAAGCTGCTACGAACACTAAACCGACCTAACATGTTCTATAATAATAATAATAATAATAACGCTCAACGATCACATACATAGTGAATCCTAGACACAGGGAATCCTAGTTAGGGTCCAGACCTAGACTACGAGAACCATGGTCCTACAACACGCAGACTCAGGACAAGTATTTGCGCTTTTTTCTATGCACAAATACTTGTCCGGGAATCGAACCCACCGCCTCCGGGTTATGAGCCGACCTACTCAACCACCACACCACAGAGGCCGCCACTTACTTTATAGTTACTCCATTGGGTTATTACTCCATGAACGCACACGTTGCACCGCCAGGTGTCATGAGTGCATTAATTACCCGGTTGCCGGATGCCACCCCCACTCAAGCACACTTGTAGCCGCCATTGACATGTTCACGATTGTTACGTTGAAACAATAGTTTATTTACATACTTGTGCAAAATAAGTAAGTAAATAACCGTACGTAAATTTACGTACTTATCTAAATATATAACTCAAAGGTGACTGACTGACTGACTGACGTAGTCATCTATCAACGCACAGCCCAAACCACTGGACGGATCGGGCTGAAATTTGGCATGCAGGTAGATGTTATGACGTAGGCATCCGCTAAGAAAGGATTTTTCGAAATTCCACCCTTAAGAGGGTGAAATGGATGGTTGAATTATTTTCCCATAGGCCTCGCCGTGGGCGAAACTGCGGGCAGAAGCTCGTGTTTGCATAAGTACGTAAATAATTGCATAAGTAGGTAATAATATAATGGAATATTTATAAATATAACAATACAAAATATTCATGAGTTTCGTAAAATATTTAATAACTTAATTTTTGTACTATTTTATTTCATTTTGTGCAATTATCTTAATCTCTCGATTTGAAATATTTATTTTGTATTCAGTATATAATATTATTAAAATCACAAATTAAGTTCACCTAATCTATAACACCACATTCATTGACTGTTAAGCTGAACGAAGTTCGCCGGGTCAGCTAGTTTTTTTATAAAACATGTGATAATTATAAACAAGTAAATATTAAAGAAAGAAAGAAAGAATGAAAGAAAGAAAATTCATTTATTCAGGACATCACTCAACATTCCATTCCTATATACGTGAAAAAAAAAATAGATCGTACAAAATGATTTTCAATCGGAACCCATCATCACATTAATTATATTTAATTTAATTTACATATTACACATACTTATAATTACATATTAAGTTATAAATGGTATATTCAATAGAAACTATAATATACGTTGCTCCAATTCGGGTGCAAAATTTTTGTGATCTATAAACCAAAAAGAGACATAAGTTACACTAATATTATAAAGGAGAAAGTTTGTATGTGTGTTTGTGTGTATGTGTGTATGTTTGTTACTTCTTCACGCTCAAATGGCTGAATGGATTTTGATGAAATTCGGTACCAAGATAGCTTATACGCTGGATTAACATATAGGCTACATTTTATCCCGGAAAAGTGAAATTTTCCCGTGGGATGAGCAAATAATTAAAATACTTATTATCCGCGGATGAAACCGCGGAGCGCAACTAGTTATATGTATAACTAGTTACATATTAATAATATAAAATAATAATAATGATAAAATAGTTACTTATAGATAGATAGATAGATAGATAAACACTTTATTGTACACCGTAAAAAAGAAAACAATTTACAAATGAAAAACTTACATAATAAACTAGTACTAGTACAACAGGCGGTCTTATCGCTTAGAGCGATCTCTTCCAGACAACCTTTGAATCGGAGGAATCTGTAGCTTGGAATTTTGGGCTTTGGTGTACAGGTAAAAACAAAATGAACTAAAACTATTTCAATAAGTTGTCCTACATTGTTCACTAAAATAAGTATATATACAAATAATATCTAAACATACAAACAAATATACACACTATATATAATAATAATAATAATAAATAAATAAATAAATATTTGTGGATATTTTACACAGTGCCATCTAGCCCCAAACTAAGCAAAGCTTGTATTATGGGAACCAGATAACTGATACAATACTTAGATACTTTTTGTTTGTAAATACATACATAGAATACAATATAACACCCAGACACAGAACAAACACCTATGTTCATCACACAAATGTTTGTCCTGGGTGGGAATCGAACCCACAACCCACAGTTCAGAAGGCAGGCTTACTACCAATTGAGCTATCGGGCCAGTCAAGAATATAATATTAATATAAATAATTAAATATGTACATATATATATATATATAATATATATATATATATATATATGTATATATATATATATATATATATATATATATATATATATATATATATATATATATATATACCGATTGATTAACATATTTATATATAGACCACCACCGACCACCACCGACTTACGACAAATAAAAGTTTTTAACTTTATCTTTAAAAATTTGCAGAGACTTAGAGTGCCGAATCGACACCGGCAAATTGTTCCAAAGGCGAACAGATTCTATGGTGAAAGAGGCATCATAAAAAGAAGATGTGTGCAAAGGCATATGTAAAAGAAGGGTTTTGGTCGACCTCAAAGTGCGGGAGTGCTGAGAGTGAGCAAACCCGAATCTTTCTTTAAGATAGCGCGGGGACATAGGGTTGAAAAGTATATTGTACAGCAGTGAGAGAATATGAGTATTCCGGCGAAGGCGTATAGGAAGCCACTTGAGCTTGTGACGAAATTTGGAAACATGGTCATATTTGCGCAGACCAAATATGAACCGGATGCAGAAGTTTTGAAGGCGCTCAAGCTTATTTAGCTGGTCCTCTGTAAGGTCAGGATAGCAGACGTCAGCATAATCTAAGATAGGGAGCAACAGGGATTGTGCGAGCGTAACTTTGGTAGCAGTTGGAAGGAAATTCCGGAGTCGTTTGATAGAGCCTGCAGAAGCAAACACTTTACGACTGACAGCCTGCAATTGGGGTCCCCATGACATAGTTTGATCGATGATCAACCCCAAGTTTCGTACCTCTTTACTGTAAGGTATTATTACACCGTTAAAAATTATTGGAGGTAAATTAGACCAGTCTACCTTAGGTATCATACGGGAACTACCTATCACAATAACCTGAGTTTTAACTGGGTTAACACTCAGGCCGAACGCCTTGCTCCACTCGGATATACATTCTAAATCACGAATGGTGGTTTCAACACATTCATGTAGCCGATGTGGTGGCGCGTGGGAATAAATTTGAAGGTCGTCTGCATAGAGGTGGTATGACGAAGTAAGTTTGTTGGAGATGGAGTTAATAAAAGTAGTGAAAAGCAAAGGAGAGAGTACGCCGCCTTGTGGGACGCCGGCAGATGTGGTGCACCACGAAGAGAACGTATCTTCAAGGCGAACCCTCTGTCGACGTCCAAACAAGTAGTTATGAAACCAATCAATCACGGTAGGAGATATGTTAATAGAGCGTAACAGTTCCAAGAGAATATCAAAATCAACGGTATTAAACGCGTTGCTAAAGTCAAAAAGAGTTAGCACAGTTAACTGACCCTTTTCCATACCAGATCGAATATCATCTGTAATCTTGACCAAGGCAGTAACTGTGCTGTGAGCTGGACGAAAACCAGACTGAAGTGGATTAAGGAGATCATTTCTATTAAGAAATCTGCTTAGCTGGTTGTGAATTAGTCGTTCAAGGACTTTTGATAGAAAGGGGAGAATGGATATTGGCCGGTATTCAGAAAAAGATTTAGGATTCAATTTTTTAGGTAGTGGAATAATTTGTGCATCTTTCCATATTGAAGGAAAGGCACTATGAGTTATGGAAAAATTAAGGATATAAGAAATAAAAGGAAGAATAATATCAAGGATGGGAACTATCATATTGCGGCTAATACCGTCAATACCGACAGCATTAGAGACAATGGATAGTACGCTCTTTTTAACATCACAGTCCGAGAATTGACTAAAACCAAAAGAAGTAAAGTTAGGAGTTGGTGTTCGTGAAAGTAGTCTAAGTGTATCAGATTTATCAGACCTGTCAATACAGGATGATGACGAAAAATGATTATTAAGAGCTTATAATTAAGTTTATAATTACATATTAATTTAAAAATGGTAATTTCAACAGGAACTATAAGAAACGTTGCTCCAATTCGGGTGCCAAACAAAATTATTGTGACCAAAAAGAGACGTAAGTAAGCTATAATTCCGTAAAACAAGTTTCGACTCATCACGTACAAAGCCTGACGTGATAATTGCAATTATAATTAGTGAGTGCGAAACGACGGCGCGGGTCTGTAATGCGTTACACAGTTTTGAAATTTTAATAACTTTATCTAAATTCGTAGGTCGAAGGGCACGTTAGGGAAATCTCTGAGCCTCATTATTGTTGGTATCGTGGCTCAGAGGGCGATGCGTTGACGAAACGCTAATGTGTCCGTTGTACCACCTTCTGGGTCCTAGAGCTGTGAAATTTGGATATGACATTTTTGATTTAACACTTCTTTACGCACGTTTGACTTGAGGAGTAAGCTAGTGAATGCACAACGAGGCGAAAGGAAGTTAATAGTTGTTGGTTCACGTAGATCTCCATTGTTAACATAACAAAGTTAAAAATTACTTTACATTTGTGTTATTATGTTGGTGTGTCCGGTAAAATGACAATTTACATTTGTCAAAATGGCTATATTAACATTAAACAAAACAATAACAAAGTTATACCGGCTTATAGATGGAGCTAAAGATGTTTTTTTTTTCTTCAAACTTGTCTAGCATTTGACCACGCTCTCACCTGATGGGAAGTGACGATGCGATCGAAGGTGTAGCCGTTCTAATTAAGAACGTTGAGTCAAATCGCTTGGTACGAATGGAAGTTTTACTTCAGTCGCGCACACTCATTTATTTGTTTATAGGTACTTATATCGATTTCTGTGATTTTATAGGTCGATTAGATCTTTAACGATGCACCAGCAATCTTACTAGGACCAATGAAAGTTAAATTTAATTTGTTAATTAATAATAATAAGTTGCTAAAGCTAACTAGTAAAATGGCAATGAAAGCAAAACCAAATAAAAAGCTGTTTTAAACTCACGGTTCCCATAAACTAAGATTAAAAATTGTATACAGACATATATTTGAAAACCTGTTTAAATATGTAACATAACAATGGGGCAATGCTGCCAGCACGTTGGGTATAACTACCTACTGGTAGTGGGCTGGAATATTTGGGCTGTCTTATAGGTCATCGTGGCCAGTATATATAGTCCAAATGTTTCATTTTGTAGTAGGTATTGTTTATTAAGTAGTTAGTATATCATTGTAGTATTTAGTTGTAAGAATAAAGGAGCCTTTCCGGTAAAATTTAGCATAGTTAACTGAATAGGTAAAGATTTTTATTATGCACAAACAAAACTCAAAGTCAAAGTCAAAAGCTTTATTGCAAATAGGCTATTTTTAGCACATTTACAAGTCAAAATTATATTATGAACTTAAAATTAAGTTATTGTACTAAGCATATAGAATTACATAGTGCTTATTGTCAAATATTACATAGCAAGCCCATTACAATATATGAGTTTGAAAAAAAAGTTCTCTTTTACACTACTGATGCTGGCAATCCGGCACAATCCAGAACAGAAAACTCCGATACGAAAATAATGCATATTTCATATTTTCTCTGCGACTTATTTCCGCTGACTGCTGACTGCTAGTGTAGATTTTTATGGAGTTTTGGCGGGAAAACAAAAAAGATCGCGTCACCGCATTGTATTATTTTCCAAAACTTGTGTTATTTTCAGTGTTAGTGCATAAAATTGGTGGCATTTTATTCGTTGAGTGCTGAATTATAGGCATGAGTGTGGGAAAGTGGTATAATGATGGTGAAACGTTTATTTTCGTGTTGTTTCCAAAACTCCATAGAAGCTTTTGGTAAAGTTGCCATCACTTTACTAGGAGTATGACTTGACTAGACTATACTATGACTATACTATATATACTAGACTATGACTTAACTCGATGACTTGGACTGTGCCTTGATACATTATATGATATTAATTAACTTGAGATATTATCAATTACTTGACACTGGCAAAATAAACAAAAATGTGGAGCCAAAACCAAACAAAAAAAAAGTAGATTTTTATTATTTTTACTAACAGAAACGTCCATACCGTTTCGTACCTCTCACAAGAATTCACAGCGCCGGAGTTTCGCTTCAGGATAGCCCTTAAGCGACAAGTTTCAGATGGATTTTTGCTGTAACCGAGTTCTCCTAATTACGTTATGTTATTGGCGGTATCTGTGTCACCAAAGTGAGATAATGCGTAGTTGTTTGAAGTGATTTAAATTCATTAGTCGGACGACTCTTGGCACTGGCGTAATGGGTGGATTCCGTAGGGGTTGGAGTGTCACATCCTAGGCTAATTGCGTTTTTGTTTATGAGCTGGTTTCTCTACTTTGCCATTTTGTTAACGGTGGTTTTTTGGTTCTATTTCCTACTTAATTATAGCGCCGCGTCATAGCAAGCTATTTTTGACGAGGCTTCTATAGCACTGTGTTTATAGTAGAAAATCGCAGATTATAATTTAATGTCAAACATGGTCTGCGCAAGAAAATGTGTTAATTTTGCGGGTTTTTTTGTAGATTACGTGAAATATGGATATCAAATAAATATTATTATATTAAATATTGTCATTTATTTAGAACACCAGTTGGACTATCTGATTTGTAAAAATGTGTGGTAATCGTTGAAAGTTTGGAGGACTACCTACGTTCATAAAATATTTTGTTAGGGGTGAATAAAATAATTTTATTTTAGAAAAACCAAAATACTTAGATAATTTTGTACGGTCATTCCTGCTTTCGTTTTATTTTCAATTTGCATAATTTTATTCATATAATCATTTTGACACGGCATTTCACATGCATTACGTAAAAAAGATCCTTTTTGTTGATTTTGGGCTTACACCGTGCTTTAAATATTGCGGGCAAATACTGGAGGCATTATTAGTTTTAAAACACACGTACATTCAGAACAAGCTCCATTGCTAACTGGAAACAAAACTGAACGGCATAACTCACACTTACGGCAGAAAAAATTAAAATTATAAGCAAAGTTCGCCGAAGCTGTGACATTAAAATTATGAATTATTGTCCAAGATAAATAACAGTTTATTTTATTGTAGCAACAACACCTTGCGTCTCAAAAGTGGCAAACTTTCAAACATTAATAGCTAAAGTAACGTCTTCCCGACTTTGTGGGATTAATAAAATGCTGCCACACTTCTTAATTAATAGGACTTTCCAAAGAAAACAATATCATTTTATTAGCATAAACCTTTTAGGGACGCTTACACACTACCTGAGTGGAAATTTATTAAATCATTAATAGATAAATAGACGGATTGATAGAAAATGCTGTATTGCAGAAACAACAAGTGTAGGTGCATAAGCGAACTTAATGCTAGAACGCATTATTTTCCAGTTTACGTAGGTGTAACATGTTTTTTTTTATCAACCTTTTTCTTATTTAATTTTTCTTATTTCATCAATATTCAGATAATATGATGATATTTATATATATATTGCACAAATATTAAGAAATGATTTGTATCACACTATCACATTATATAATATATAATATAGCACACTAATACTATAAAGGCGAAAGTTTGTATGTGTGTATGCGTGTATGTTTGTTACTCCTTCACGCTCAAACGGCTGAATGGATTTGGATGAAATTCGGTACCAAGATAGCTTATACACTGGTTTAACATATAGGTTATATATTATCCCGGAAAAGTGAAATTTTCTCGTGGGATGAGCAAATAATAAAAACACTTTTTATCCGCGAGTAAAACTGCGGGGCGCAACTAGTTATAAATAAACGTTTAAACCAGAAAGCGTTATGTATTCTAAATGTTTGAGAGCTAAAGTATATGAGAACATAAAACAAGTAAGTTGTGAAAACATATCTTCACCGCTTTTGAGGTTACTTTTTAGTAAAATAGTAATCAATTGTAGTGTCTTTGATTTTCATTACTGCTCTGTCAAGGTTCAATTTCAAATAAAAAATAATTTTGAGAGTGCTCAAGTAAAGGACTAGAGTATTGATGTACGACAAGATTTCGAGTCATACTCCAATAAGTACGTGAATTATAAACCTAGATATCAAAACCAACAAGCGATTTAAAACCTAGTCCTAGATCCTAGTCCTAGTCGTAGATCCTAGTTAGGGTCCAGGATCTATGTATGTGATATTTGGGCATTATTATTATTATTTAAAAAGGACTAATCAGTCCTCTCTTTAATAGTGGACTGGAGCATTTGGACTATCTAGGTCGACGCGGCTAGTATATAGTCCAAATGTTTTTTAGTAGGTAGTTTAGCAGTAGTTATGATATCATTGCAGTATTTAGTTGAAAGTATAAAACCAAACTATCATCTGCGTCATATCCATTAAATAATCAAAAACGATTTTTACTTGTAACAATTTAAGGTACATTTTCTAAATCTATATTTCAGTCTTAAAAGTGCTAATACGATCTTCATGAAATGAGCATTCTCCTTTATCTCCCACTTTATATAAACCGATGACAAGTTAAGACCAAGTTCGGGAGTTCAGGCAGTTAAGGCCCTTACAGGACAAACAAACTTTTTTACCAACTGCTGATGCCTCGCAATTGATACATAGAGCACTTAAGAACACTTGGGTGCCTAAAGGAAGTACTTTACATCATATTTATTGCTGACTCTTAATTTTGTTTAGGATTACTTTGGTAATGAAGTGAAACGTTAGCAACGAAAAGTTAGTAACACTGTTGAACGTAAATCTTTAGCTGTAATTTGCGACGTTCTATCGCATATCATGCCTATAGTGGCCCAATAGCTCAGTTGGTAGTGTCCCTGCCTTCTGAACTGCAGGTTGTGGGTTCGATTTCCACCCAGGACAAACATATGTGTGATGAGCATCGATGTTTGTTCTGTGGCTGGGTGTATATTCTATGTATGTATTTACAAACAAAAAGTATCTAAGTATTGTATCAGTTATCTGGTTCCCATAGTACAAGCTTTGCTTATTTTGGGGCTAGATGGCGCTGTGTGAATTGTCCACACATATTTATTTATATTTTTATTTATTTATAGTAGTTATGTACAAAGAAGTCTTTGAAGATGACCGAGCGATTTAAAATTTGGTAGTAGATAAAATCGTATAAGTAAAGTGTTTGACCAACATCTCAACTATATTTGTACTAAAGAGTAGTTAAACCTGTGCTATCAATTCTTCTGTGGTTTTACCTGATGGATCGAAATAATGGGTTTGCTTATAACTACCATTTTTAGTTTGAAAACTATCGTGAGTATGACACATTTTGTAAGATCACAGGCTCCCAGAAGAAAGACATCGAATATGTCCGAAACCTGGTCGGAGTAATTTCGACTTTTAATTGACGTGAGTTTTAGTCGTTATTTATCTATAACTACCATGTTTATTATTTCTGTAATTTATCACACAACCAAATATAAAGATAAAGGGCCTATAGGGCTTATAATAAATAGGTACTGCCTTCTCGGCGGCCAGTTTTAATACAAATAAATAATAATGAATGAATAATAAAAAAATGCTATTGCTTTTCAAACGTGTACTAAAAGAATGTTGGTTAAACTGTATTGTAGTTGTATGAAATCCAAACGAACATTGATCTTGTAACGACACACTCAATCAAAGACCATTGAATATTTATAATGGACGCAGTATAGGTACTATAAATTATTCAAAAAACTTTTTTTGGTGTTAAATCACCCAAAAAAATCTAAAATTTCGTTGTCAACAAGAAAAGTACCGCCTTTACCTTGTCACTGGCGAGATACAAAACCACATCGACGATCTCCTCAGGTTGCGTCATAATCATAATCATAATCAATCATTTATTTGCTAGGATACACACATCAAATACATTTCAGATTAAAGGTAATGTCACAGTCACTGTACCCGGCCCGCAAGCAGGCGTGCTAATATTTATGTAAATTAATTTAAATTCAAATTGATATTATTATTATTATTACATGTCAATTATTTTAATTAAAATTATCACTGTTATAACTTATTACCTACTTAAAATTTAAAGACTCTTGCATGCTGTAAAAACACTTGTCGATCAGCCAACTATACAAACATCTTTTAAATATGTTTCCCTGCAGTATCTTAATATTATCCGGCAACTTATTATACGCTAATATACTCATATTAACTACGTTCTTCTTATAAATGTCTTTATGATAGGGAGGTTGATAAAGTTGATGCATGAACTTAGAGCGCTTCTGTCTAGGCATAATTTCATTTCGCTTAACAAAATATTGTGGGTGGCTTTTTGCAAACATACACAAATCCTTAATATACATACATGGAAGAGGTACAATATTTTTAGCGCAGTCTTCTGCGCCTGACCAATCCAATTTGATGCAGCCACGCCAGATTCCCAATAATATCAGTTTCTACGACCAGGACTCACTATATTCACTCCGACTCCCTTTTCAGCCAGTTTTACCGCAGCTACTCGAAATATGACCCATTCCAGCTTTAGATTTACAGTAAGCTGCAAATCCAAAAAAGACAGTGGTGATGTTCTTGCTACATTTAAGTCTTCATTATACCTAAGGAGCCAGATTTGTGAGCAGTACAGTCGAACGTAGATTAGTATTCATGATTTCATCGTACACTTGAAGAAGATCCTCTTCGTATACTTTTTTGTATCTAATTATACCTGCACTGAAAGAAAGAAAGAAAGAAGAAAGAAAGACAAGACATTTATTCAGGACACCACACAACATTACAATACATTATAAGAGAATACAGTATAATTTAAATAATAAATAAATATGTGTGGACATTCCACACAGCGCCATCTAGCCCCAAACTAAGCAAAGCCTGTAATATGGGAACCAGATAACTGATACAATACTTAGATACTTTTTGTTTGTAAATACATACATAGAATATAATATAACACTCAGACACAGAACAAACATCGATGTTCATCACACAAATGTTTGTCCTGGGCGGGAATCGAACCCACGACCTGCAGTTCAGGAGGCAGGGATACTACCAACTGAGCTATCGGGTCAGTCAAAATTTAGAAACAAAGAACAGATAAATAAACAAATGTAACGTTGTGTGATGTCATGACCAGGTCCCGACTCAGCATGAGATTAAGGTCAACGCGTGACCTTAAAAAACTGATTTTCAGGCGGAACCCATAGTCATGACATCACGAACATCAGAGAATTTAAACAATTTTTATATATTTTTATAAGATTTTTGAAACACAAATAAGAAATGTAATACAAACACATACAATATATAAATCACTAAATAAAAATAATAAAAGAGGCATAACGGCACAAAAACAAATACAATCATTGGCCAAATACGCTAAGGTATATATTACCTTAGCGTATTTATACTAGCATCCACTACCTTATCTGTGACGAAAGTAGTGACAAACACATTGACACTTATACTTAGTCTGTAATTTTAATATGCATTTGGAATAATTGTTTTCCATCTGCCACGTCATATTCAGTATCGTGTAAAAAAAAAAAAACAAAGATCTCACTGCTCACTCACTCTCACAGCTCACTAAGGCATCTAGTTTACCAAAACTGTCGATGGTTTTCTTTACGAATTTGGTGTCATTTCTACCGACGAATGTGACTTCAGCACCTTCTTTTGCAAAAAGTGTAGTGACAGTGGTCTCTTGTCACCTACACCACTTTGTTATTGAAACTCATGTTAAAGTAACATATATATTGGTGTCGATTCTGTGTCGCATTCTCTAAAACTAAAGTAAACTTAAAGTATGGCGGTACTCTTCTGATAAAGGGGAAATGAAAAAGACGGAAATATGTTAATTTAGTTTAGCTTTAGAGTATGCGACACAGAATCGATAGCATTGTATCTACATAGTATTATTTATAATATTACTTAAATCGCACGCACGCACGCACACTCCAACACACACACACACACACACACTTTCACACACACACACTTACACACACACACACACACACACACACACACGCACAATTTGCCTGATTCTTAGATATTGTTTATTTTTATGATGTTCTGTAAAACTAATTAGTATGACATAGCTTAGATAAAATTAATAATGGGAGAAGCCACTGACTCCTGAAACAGTTTCCACTAGTTCGGGAGTCTATGGATTCATTATAACTTTGTAACCAAATGTGTCAATAAATAAATTTGTATTTGTATTTATAAAGTGGATACGAAGTGGTTCAATTCCGTTTGTTACTTGCTATCGATAGTCTAATTTTATACAATAGTTTTATCACATGAATGTAATTAATCAGATAAGATTTTGAAGTGTCATTTATATTTTAATTACAGGTTTTGTTATCTGTGCAAGTCATACTGGCATATCTAATGAGTAATCTATACGAATTCTGCGTGATCATATACGTATAATCAAGATTGCACTGTTGAATTAGTTTTTCGACTATTCGACGTTTAACGGACAAATTATTTACTACCGGCTGGAATGAAAGGTGTAAAATAGTCATTTTTTCTCTTAAAATTTTTCAACCGAAACTAAGTATTTTGGTTTTTCAAGTACTTCTATACTTACGTGGCAGTGAGATGGCCCTATTTCATGAGAATGGATAATTTCTCGAGTAGATGAATTCTTGAGTGGAGACAATTATAGGACGCCATATGTAGCGACGACTTGCAGAAAGCGGTTGGCTTTGTTGAAAACAAGTTGAATATAATAAGTACTAGTAGCGTATGAGCTCAGTGGCATGTTATTAAAGAGGTTATGTCCACTGATAAGGACAGATCGATAATTTATGACAATGATTAACTATAAATAAAAAATCTATCCTAATTACTATTTAGACTATTTTATGTATGACAACTTTTTAGTCAAATAAACACCTCTCGAGATAATCATTGTTTTGTTTCCTATACCAAAGTTTAGCCCAAAAATGCAAATAAAATCAGAGTTGATCGTAGCCAACACCCTGATACAAGTATGGTTTTGCATTTACATAAAATAACACTTAGAATTCCCTCTTACCCCGTCTTAAACTTTATTAGAAGATATCTCCGCGATAACTCCGCAAAATATAAATAAAATGACAATAGAATAATTACCTACAAACATTGGGGTAGTATCTTTGTTTTAACCCTTTTTACCTCTCGTGTTTCCAACAACCCACACAAGTAAATTTTAACCTTCCGAATTGTAACACAGTGTTTTGTTTTTTGACGCAGTGTCATCTATGCTTCCACAAAGAAAAGGCAGAGTACGATTCCATACGTAATGATTGTTAAATTGAACTTTGATGACTAAGCGTTAAGGTTTATAATTATAAACGTTAGAAGCTACCTATGCAAGTTGGATAGGGTTTCTGTGTCGCAATAAACTCTCGTTATGTTAATAAAGATACGGTGTAAGATTCTAAGGCAAGTGATAATCGATATTTTGTCTTGGGATTGTATACAGGCTGTGGTCAGATTACGGCGGGGTGAATAGTAAAGCATTTTGTAGGGAAGAAAACAGAAACATCATATTGAATCATGACTTTCATAGGAACGTTTCTCGTGCGATGCGGAAACATTTATAAAGATACTACTAGTTGACCCGCCCTGGCTTCGCACGGGTGAATTAGTAAAACGCGATCGAACGGGATAAAAAATATCCTATGTCCGTCTCCTGGTTCTAAGCTACCTCCCCACCAATTTTCCGCCGAATCGGTTCAGCCGTTCTTGAATTATAAATAGTGTAAATAAATAATAAATAAATAAATATGTGTGGACATTTCACACAGCGCCATCTAGCCCCAAACTAAGCAAAGCTTGTATTATGGGAACCAGGTAACTGATACAATACTTAGATAGTTTTTTTTTTGTAAATTCATATTTAGAATACATTATAACACCCAGACACAGAACAAACATTAATGTTCATCACACAAATGTTTGTCCTGAGTGGGAATCGAACCCACGACCTGCAGTTCAGAAGGCAGGGATACTACCTACTGAGCTATTGGGCCAGTCTTAAGAGTCTTAAGAGGGTGAAATGGGTGGTTGAATTATTTTCCCATAGGCCACGCCGCGGGCGAAGCTGCGGGCAGAAGCTCGTCTTATTATAAACGTAAAAAACGATCGAGACTACATACTCGACATTTTTATATCAACATGATTTGCACAGATAAAAAAGAGTTAGGTGTATAATAATAATAACGTTTATAGTTTTAGAGTGAGTGAGTGAGTGTGTGGGGGGCGTGTGTATGTGTGTATATGTGAGTGCGCGCTCGTGTGCGTGTACCGTTAAATACACAATTTGATGGACTACGCTCAAATTTAATGTTTTGTTCTTATCGTCAAAAAATACAATGAGACTTCACTAATTGTCACACTCAGGAATTGATGACTGCGAAATTACCTTTATAGCATTTTTATAAATAAATAATAAATTTATTACAAGCATGAGTGTGGGAAAGTGGTATAATGATGGTGAAACGTTTTTTTCGTGTTGTTTCCAAAACTCCATAGAAGCTTCTGGTAAAGTTGCCACCACTTTACTAGGAGTATGACTTGACTTGATGACTTCGACTGTGACCTGACACATTATTTACGTGAAATATCATTAACTTGCTAAATTATCAATTACTTGACACTGGCTAAATACACAAAAGTGTGGAGCCAAAACACTAAAAAAAAACTAAACAGTATTTAGTACAATCTTACATCTACCAGTCTACTTAAAGACGCGACTTGACCCAACAGTTGCAACGGTCACAAATAAATATTTGCTTGCAACTGGTCATTCCGCCGCTTTTCATAGAGTCCGACAAATGTTGACCGACTCTGGGAATACTGCAATAATGCTATGTTTAGAATGTGACTAATGGACAACTGGAATGGAAGATACAAAGCGATTGACTGGTCGAAATACCACCCATTCGTACCAAGCAATTTGACTTAACGTTCTTAATTAGAACGGCTAAGGAATGGAATGCCCTACCAGCGTCTGTGTTTCCGGCGAAATATGACCCGGGCGTGTTCAAGAGAAGAGTGAATAGGTATTTACTTGGCTAGCATGCTACACCTTAGATCGCATCGTCACTTCCCATCAGGTGAGAGCGTGGTCAAATGCTAGACAAGTTTGAAGTAAAAAAAAAGATTATTTAAATAAATGTACATACAAGATTTGCTTAGTTTGGGATTAGACGGCGCTGTGTGAAATGTCCACAAATATTGAACTCACTATGAGAACCAGATAACTGATACAATATTTATAATACTTTTTGTTTTTGTATATGTATTGTATTTGAATACAATATGACACCCAGACACAAATCAAGCATCGATGTTCTGGGTGGGATAAACATTTGTGTGATGATCGAACCTACAACCTAAGTTTAGAAGGCAGGGTTACTACCAACTGAGCTATCGAGCCAGTAATGTCAGAATATATAATACGTTTATAACTATTCAAGTAACTCGGCCGTTCAAACGCCCCTCTCGCATCCGGGCCTGGTAATGATGTCCTATTGACTGCAACCCGTCCGAGAATTGAAAGAAACGTCTTCCGGTCAGTGTAAACAGGGCCTAATAGCCACCATTCACCAGCGATTGCAGTTTCCAAATCGCTGAATACTTGAAAGGCCTCATTTAGATACTTATACATCATCCATATCCATACTTATCTCTACTTTCATAGTTGTCTATTGGTCGTGTGGTTTTTACGCCAAGCAGATTGCAGGTTTGAATGAAATTTTGGTCGTAGATTGCACATTATATACACATAGATATATTGTTTTCTAAGGGCATACAAGTTCTCAACACATCGTGATAATGTTCCGGATCATTTGTAAGACAACTGCGACACGGCGTCTTACCTTTATTTATTTATTTATTATTTTAAGAAAACTTACAGCTAGAAAAGACACATATAGAACTATAAATAAAATAATAATAGAAATAATAATAATAGAAATAATAATAGAAATAAGTAAACATATAAAGAAGGCCAATTAAAAGTTTCCATAGATACGTAAAAAAAAAACAAATACACATAGAAAGACGGATGTACACAAAGAAAAAATATGACTTCTACACAATAACCACTTTGCTCTCTAATTATTAAAAAATGCATTAGCCATCAGCTTCTTCAGCTGATTAGCGGAAGTATTGAAAAGATCTATATTATGTCTTACAGCTAAGTCGTTGAAACACTTGCTAGCTCTTTATAGATATGAATGCTGCCAAGCTTTAGACAAGCCAGGACTGAGTGACAGAACCGTAACTGGCTCAATATTTTTAAATCTATACATATAAAATTCACAGTCTTGACTGACTGAATGACTGTTTTATATTTCAACGCACAGCATACACCGCTGGTCCTAGAGATTTAAAATTTGGAGGGTGTGTTTTTTGTAAAGTGTAGGTATCCACTAAGAAAGAGTTTTTCGTAATTCCACTTCTAAGAGGGTGAAATAAGTGGTTGAATTATCTATGAAAAAAATTCTTCGTTTCCTATAGGCCACGCGGGCGAAGCTAGTCAAAGTATGGGGCTACGCATAGACTCTAGGATTTAGCGAAAATATTTTAGGGCTACGACTTTTGGCTTAGATGTTCTATAATTTTCAAGAATTGCCCAAATCAACCTCTGTGGTGTGGGTCAGCATCAGGTCGGCTGAAGGCAGTGGGTTCGATTTCCGCGCCAGGACAAGTATTTGTACACAGAAAAATAATCGCAAATACTTGTTCTGAGCCTGAGTGTTATGGGACCATGGTCCCTGGGTCCCTAGACACAGGTAATCCTAGTTAGGGTCCAGGATCTATGTATGTGATCGTTGGGCGTTATTATTATTATAATCTTACCAAGAAGTACACAATCAAAAAGTTTTCTCCGTCAAGGCTATGGTCTACCATCTATTTATTAAATCCCGTATTTATGTTTCGCCGTACACAGGCTCGTCATTCCGCGGTGTAATATAGGAGCTAAGCTTTGTTTACCGACCTATTGACTCTAACTTACCAGCGCATATTGAGCAACTTGGTGCCTCTGGAAAACTAAGGCTAAAACTGACGGTGGAAGCTTAGATCTACCATAATTGAAGGGTTGAGAATAAAAAGGGTTTAACTGTGAAATTGATAGTTTCGATAAAATTGACTTTAAAATTCAACGGCGTCGTTTTAATGTAGAGTGCTTATAAGGTAAACGAAAAGGTTTATGTAAGTTTCAGTTAGTTGCTTGAAAATGTTTTAATTCTATTTTAAAATACTAAATATAGTACTAATTCATACAATTACTGTAAAAATATAATATAATAAAATAAATATAATTATGTTTTTATGCTAAGCGAACTGTATTCCTGTGACAGATAAACTGTTTTTAGACTCAAAATCTCGAGATTGAAGCCTCATTTCGGTATTGTGAGAATGTATTATATTATTGATTTCGATTTCACGCTGAATCCAACTATGCCCATAAGTCATTTTGTGAAAAAAATCAGTTAAACCCTTTTTGTTCTCACCCCTTCAATTAATATCTACTTATACATATTTCTTTCGATCAGTACATACCGAAAATTGAAACTAGGAATTTTAAAAGTAGCGGTAGCCTAGTAGACCGGGATCACAGATGGACTCAAAGGAGCCTGTCAATTATCCCGTTCGTATGAATAAAATAGGGTATTTTAATTAAATTGTAAATTGTGTGTATATCCGGAGCATTCACGCTCACTAAAAAGCTTCTTCTTGCGGCGGCGCCGTGTGTCGGGTCGTCCTCTTCCCTCAAATATGGTCGAGGAGGGCGATGGCTGGAACATGCGTCAAAAAGCACGTACCCAGGTATATGTGGTAATGTAACTAGAAAAAAAAATTAATGGTTAAGTCCTTTTAGGTTAATTTTACATGCACAAGATGTACAAGATTTTAAGTAAGTTAATGAAATGTACAAAAAGGATTTTTTTAAATGTTTATGTATGATGTGACAAGCTAGTCGTCCACCTGATGCTAAACGACACGGCTCTTTATAACAGAACAGTGTCACTTTTTTTAGTTAATTTACATGTCGGTCCTATCGTATTCTCAACAAGCTTACAGAATAGGAGGTCACCTGAAGTGACTCACAGATCTGAACAACTCCTTTGCTGCGTCTGAAGTTGGACAGCCAAAATGTTATTAAATACAACAGTGTCACTTGGAATTCCAAATATATTTTTATTTTGAAACATACAACATAATATTATTTAATAAACACAAAACAATAAAAAGGGAACTTAATCAAACAAACCATTACCAGTAGGCAACGTGCCCAACATGCTGGCAGCATTGCCACGTTGAATGGCAATGCTCAATCTTTAGCCGAAGTAGAGGCCAGCATTTTGGTCACGTGTGGCTTCCACCAGACGTTTCGAAAGGTCTTTAAAAATTTGGTGAGCACTCGGTCCCCAAGGCCCCAGTGTCTCAACTGCAAATTCCAAATTATATAAAAACACAAATTATAATTATAAGTTTCGCGTGACCACTGCCCTGCGCATATCATCCTGAGACATCAGCACAGTCTGGTAAAAGATTACTTGACTGTAGGATCAAATAATAAAGTCTCATTTACCCAGTAATTTCACTAGCTGCAGCGCCCTTCAAACCAGAACACAGTAGTGCTTGCACGCTACTGCTTGGTGGCAGAATAACTGGCAAAGCGGTGGTACTTACCTAGACGAACTTTGCAGATAAGCCTTACCTGCTAGTAGTAGGTGTATTTCTTTTGTAAATAATGTTTTATTATAAGTTTCTCTTTCCTCTTTTAAGATGTTTTTTTGAATAAATTGTAGCAAAAAATATCATAGAAAGCTAAAAATATTACCTCATAATATATATTACCGTCTTGTACGTGTAATAACTTAACACTTCAACCCTACTCGGCATTCCCACACATCTTGTGCCCATATTTGCTGATGATCCCAAAGTGGTAAGGTTTCAGATTGATTAGTGCAAATCAAATAATAACCTTTGAGGTGGCCTTATGGCCCTTCAGGCGAGTACCTGTACCTTTGAGTTGAGTAGGGTGCCCAACGTTTAGCTATTATAGTAGATAAAGCTGTTTTACTGAAGTACCTAATAGATAGATAAACTTTTTTTTATTGTTTGATAGGCTTGTGTTTGACCACTATCGCACCTGATAGTAAGTAACGAAGCGGTCTAGGATATAGCACGCTTGCCTAGAAGGTACCTGTTCTCTCGATTTGAAGACTCGAGATTCATGATACCAAGACCTTTATTGATACCAAGGTAACAAATACAAAAACAGAAAATACTTAGTAATTATCTTTTTTTTTAGTCAATGAGTGATATGACAAGCAATTAGTTCACCTGATGTTAAGCGACACGGCTGCCTATATCAGATGGAGTGTCACTCGAAACTCCAAAGTATGGAAATTGGCGTGAGTAGTATTCATAACTACAACTACATAGTACTCGACTAACACTCACGAGATACAGTCGAATAACTCGACCGGTATTGCCCGAATAATAATAACAATAACGCCCAACAATTACATACATAGATCCTGGACCCTAACTAAGATTCCCTGTGTTTAAGGACCCAGGAACTACAAGGACCATGGGCCCAAATAAAAAAAAACTAGTTCTATTTACACGTTTCTACATTTCTATGGAACCATGTTCTAACTTTCTACGGCCACTCAATTACAACGCGATGTAAAATTGAAAGAACATAAAGTTAATTATTGATTTAAAAAAATAATATTTTTAACTGACTTTATTATAATTTAGTTTCAACTATTTCTTTAAATAAAATAGACTAAGGCAAAATAGTCATTATACAATGATGAAAATGACAAATTATGACTGAATATCTGGTCGACCAGAGAAATCTACGCCCGGTTGCCAAACCCGGTCTCGGGACTAAATAAGTTACTTTCATCCCTATTTCCTTCGTTCTATCCGAATAATTGTCGCTTAACATCAGGCGAACGGTTAGCTCGTCACGTTATTCCTTAACATAAAAAATGGTTATTGTAACACTTCAATAAAACTTGAAATTTTCAGTTCCCAAGAATCGGCATCGTTGTCACCTCTCCTCAAGATTCGTCCAAAGGTGGCGCTATTTGCCCAGCAAGTTACTGACCTGTATTGACACACCCGATTCGCCCCATCGCAACTTGCGCAGTTATTAGCGCGCAAACACACGCTAATTGATGTTTGCGCAGGTTCCTCTGTTGGACTTAGTTATTGTAGCATCAGGAATCAGAAGTTCACGTGGACTGAGAGAGAAGGATGGTTTAGACATCGTTTATAATATATCTGTCTCAATCGTCATCACTTAAACACATTCCCGCTTCTGAGACCTGGGCCTTCTTTTTCGGCCTGCCTGCCTTCTTTCCTTCCTTCTTCTGCCTTCTGTACTTATTAGGTCCATGAGAGAAGTATTGGCTACACCTATGCATATTAATATAAAATAAAAAACAAGTGTGCTTTAGACCACACTACCGAAGTAAAACTTCTTTAGCTCCATCTATCGACCGGTATAACTAGGTCTTTGCTTTATGCAATGTTAATGTCGCCATCTTGACAACATAAGATATAATACATATTTTAACTTTGTTATATTGACAATGGGGATCTACGTGAACCAACTTCAACTTCCTTTCGCCTCGCATTCATCAGCATACTCTCCAAGTCAAGCATGCGTAAAGAAATTTAACTTCAAAAAACCAGTGATCTTTAGACGATACGACTGAAGTAAAACAGCTCCATCTCTCTTGCCCCTACAGTAATATAGGGAAAGTAAATATTTCTTCACGTAGAGAGGGAGATAAAGAGTATGTCTCCTTCTCAACTTCTGTTCGCCTCACCAGCTTACCCCAAGTCAAGCGTGCGCAAAGAAGTTTTACTTCAAAATGTTTCCGCGGAAAAACAAGATGGATGCAGGTAAAACCTCAAAGCACTTCTATTATGCAACATACATTATACATTTTGAACTAATATTCATCGTAGTTTGTATATACATAGTTACGCCAACCATCGTTAACCTAATTCCACGATTTAATAAATCAAGCAAGCGAAGCAATCACATCTAATAACTAATCCGCGCCCAAACGTAGGACGTATTTTATTAATTACATACTGCTATCACGAAATATTACCTTTATGTCTCATATTTGCATATCGTGTTAGTCTATACGAAGCGGGCGCGGCCGCATGCGATGGACAGGACACATTTTATAAGAGGTAAGAGATTTAGGTCCATATTACAGAACGATGCTCAGTCATCGATCGGTGTTCTTGCAGAGATTTCGTTCATAAAGTGATCAATTAGTGAATGAAATCTATGCTTGAGCAGCGATCGATGACTGAGCATCGTTCTGTAATACAGACCTTAGAAATGCTAAACTTTAATATAGAAACTAACTTACTTTACTAGGTGGTAAGACTTTTCTGCAAAGTTCGTCTAGGTTCCGCCGCTTTGCACGTTATCCTGCCGCCAAGCAGTAGTGTGCAAGCACTACTGAGTTCCGGTTTGAAGGGCACTGTAGCTAGTGAAATTACTGGGCAATTGAGACTATGATCTCATCTCATAGTCGAGTAATATTAACCAGACTGTGTTTATGTCTCAGGAGGCTGTGCGCAGTGCAGTGTCACGCGAAATTTTATATTTTGTAGTTTCAAGTGACACTGTTCTGTTATCTGTATCTCACTCTCATTTATGTATATGAATTAACACGCTTGTCTAGAAGATACCTGTGCACTCTTGTAGTCCCATGCTTGTTTTATCCATTCCCTCGATTATCTTATGCCTTTTACCACAGACAAATTTGATATGAATTCGGGCGTATCCATCGAATGAGCGCGACTGTCCTTGCTTGCGTTACTTTTAATGATTTTGATAAACTCCGCCTGCCGATTTATGTGCTGACGTCAATTTATTATAATAATGACTCTGAAATTATAAAGGATGATAAATGTATTCGACCAATTTCATTCGTATTGTAAACAAAACCAGACCACGTCTTTAACTTATGTTAATTCTTCATTCTTCAATATATGGGGTTGGAACTTGATCGATATTGCAAATTCAATACCCTTATATTAAAGCTAAAGCTAAAAGTTATTTAAAGCAGTACAAAATGCCTTTAAAGAATTTGTTGAATTCCGTCCTTTAAAATTTGATTTTGTTCAAGAAGAGCATAAACTGCCACAGTGGCAAAGATGCGTCGATAACTTTGATTAAAAGAAATAGAAATCATCTACTATATAAAAATAAGTCGGGTTTCCTTCCTGACGCTATAACTCCAGAACGCACGAACTGATTTCCACGGTTTTGCATTCGTAGGAAAGGTCTCGGGCTCCGTGAGGTTTATAGCAAAGAAAATTCAGGAATAATTCAGGACAAACCAACATTTTAAGTAGATGGCGCCGGTGCGTGATACATTGTTTTTCGTATTATAAAATGTTTAATAAATAAACGTCCATCCGAGCGAAGCCGGCATGGGCCGCTAGTACTTTATAAAGTAGGGTAAAACTTATAACTTATTTTAATTCACTTATTTATTTAAAAACGGCAATTTCACAGGTAAGGACCAAAGACCAAGAACTGTTTGTTGTCGCCATTTGTTTTAGATATATTTATGTAGTTAGTTTGTATTTTTCATTTATTTAAATAGACATGATTCATATATTAAGATAAATATTGACTAATAAATTATAGTAGGAAGTGTAGGGGGCGCTGGCATAATACCATCGACCAACTGATAAACCGTATCCACCACTAATCATCGTGGTAGGGATAAACATGGCGGTCGGGTCTATGCCGGCGGCCTGCAGTCACTAGGATTTTGCCAGCGAAAGGAATAAGACGTGTAAAATTATAATAATAACTATCGAAGAATATTACTAAATTTATCTGCTGTGTGTAGATGAATAATAATAATAATAATAATAATATGTGTGGAAATTTCACACAACGCCATCTAGCCCCAAACTAAGCAAAGCTTGTACTATGGGAACCAGATAACTGATACAATACTTAGATACTTTTTGTTTGTAAATACATACATAGAATACAATATAAACACCCAGACACAGAACAAACACCTATGTTCATCACACAAATGTTTGCCCTGGGTGGGAATCGAACCCACAACCCACAGTTCAGAAGGCAGGGTTACTACCAACTAAGCTATCAGGCCGGCCAGATATTTGGAACCTACTTAGTTGAGTTTACATGTTCGCTGTTCTTACTCAACTATCTAACTCACACGATCGTCCAACCACGCATCTGTGATTGTAGCCAAACAGAAAAAGCAATACTCATATTTATTTTGAAAAACATTAAAGTCTAAAATGAAAGCTTACATATTATAAGTACAATAACTATTAGTAGGTAACAACAGTTATATCTTCATTTGAACTTATTTCAACAAGTATTGTAATAAAATCATCTATCAACTAATCAAGTCCTATCAAGTAATAAGAAAAATAATCACAACAAAAAATAACACATTGAAAAAACCGTTATCTTTTAATAAATAACGTTATCGGTTTAACGAGCGCTGTTAAATAGCATATTAGCGTAATATTAAAGAGCCAAATGGCTAATATTAATAACTTATAGCTCGCATGTGTGGCTGTAATTAGCCGTCGAAGTCACCGTGTGGTGCATGTCGGATTTAGCAGGAGTTTTGGGTTCGTTTTAATTAATACAACTTTATAACAGACCATATAAATTGCATTCTTAGTGTCTTCTATCAGGTAGTTGAACGACATACGAACCAATCGGGTCAATAACAAATTTTAAGCAATGAACTTCCATGCATCACTGCGTCGTCACTTACCACCTGGTGAGATAGTGGTCAAATGCTGATTAAAAAAATACAATTGAGTTCTTGGAAATCTACATAATTTAACGAAACGGCATGTCTATCAGTCAAAGTGAACATTAAATAACTGAAATAATACAAATGTTGGCCACATTTGTATTATTTCAGTTAAATAAAGAAAATTTAGAAAGAGGGGCTTAATTTGGTTCCTTTTATATGTTCTATATCAAATATTTATATCTCTTTATAATTAATTATTTGGCTTTTACATTTTACAATCTGTTTTGTTTAATTAGTTAAACTATCATAGAATTCATTTCAAAGTATGAATCACACTTAAAATATATGTACCTACGTAAATTGTATATTTAGTTCCTTAAAAACATTCCCTGATATCGGCAAAGAAAAATGTGCACTAAATATAATATTAACTTTGTAGATAAATTATGTTACTTTCCAAATAGCAGATAGCCGTTTTTTTATTTATAATATAGCAAGCCTATCAAACAAAAAAATATATATATTATTCGTGAGCGCTTATTTTTACTAGTTGTAAGTACTTAATTACGTTTTTAATTTAGCTGCTATTGTGGAAATACTTTTCGGTGATTCAGTTCTAATATAAACACTTGATTATTTATAAATATCAATAGTATGACAAAAATCTCTACGACAGCGTTTCGCACGTCGTCAATGTGGTCTACAATTAAACACGCTTAGTCTCTCAGCGTTTTATTAGAGAACACGTTTATATTTGTGTGTAGGCCGTTAGCGTTCTGAGCATTATCAAAATTGCTAACAATGACTTTACAACCCGTTACAACAAAACTCAAAAGTAAAAACAATGAAAACTAACGACACCAAAGTTCTTAGTCATTCATTCGTTCTAAAAATCACTGTGGAAATTATATGTATTAACCCACAGCGTCCGATTTGTTAATCGTAGAATTTTTTTCATAACAAAACATGAACTTAATAATTGGAATCATTAAATTTAAAAAAATACGTGAAAATATTCCGAAACTCGTTTATAATTTTTTTTTCCATTATAATTTTATGGGATAAAACTCTTTACACATGATTAAAATAATTAAAATAAAGTACCTTTAATTAATTAATAAAAGCGTAGCGAATTATTCTCTACTTTCTCAGACATTTTTTAATTGAGTGCATTCATTACTGGACACTGCTATTTTGATGCTTTTCAGTCATCTACAGTTGAGCTCTTTGTCTTTTCTTATCTTTAACTACTTTTTTCAATGTCGCCAGCATTTTGGGCACGTTGCCTACTGGTAGCGGCTTCTTAGATTAAGTTAATAAGCTAATGCATAGTTTTTAATTTTTATTTAATCTACGTCAGAAAATAATAATATATTCTTTTTTATTTATGAGTTCCTTGGAAATCGGGTTTCTTTAGCTTCACCCAATTTTAGTAAGCTTAGGTAAAAGCATGAAATATCCATCCCAAATGTTTCCAGTTTTGATGTTATAAGCTCTACCAAACTACCAGGCGGAGATGGTTCAACTTGCATTTGTGATTATGCTGCCGAAAGATTTGGCTTGGTTTTACGAATGATCGCTTGCCTGACGTCGCCATTCTCAGGAACCTACGTGCTGTGAAAATAGCAGATGTATATGAATATCAAATGAGAGAGCTTGAAAAATAAAAGTACCCTTTTTTTATGTTAAGGAATGACGTGACGAGCTAGCCGTTCGCCTGATGTTAAACGACACGGCTGCCCATATCAGCTGCAGTGTCACTCGGAACTCTAAAGTATAGAGTTTCGCGTGACACTGCACTGCGCACGTCAACCTGAGACATCAGCACAATCTAGTAATAAGATTACTAAACTGTGAGATCAAATCATAAAGTCTCATTTGCCCAGTAATTTCACTAGCTACAGTGCCCTTCAAACCGGAACACAACAGTGCTTGCGCACTACTGCTTGGCGGTAGAATAACTGGCAAAGAGGTGGTACCTACCTAGATGAACTTTGCAGTAAAGTCCTACCACCTAGTATACATAGACATATGACACTAAATTCAATATGGCCGCCGCTCCAATATGGCGGATTACATTTTCTTATCAACTATACATAATATGAAAGTGTTTGGAGAGTAGAAAAGGATAAAGATCTTGTAAAACAGCTTGTATATAAAAATGTTTTTTAAAATAAAAACTTGTTTCTTCCTGTTTGAACTCAATCATAGTATGATGCTTGGAAGTAAAACATCCATACCATACCATACCAGTAGGGATACGCGACCGCTACTAGCGACTCAGTTAATTTCTGGATATTTGACGTAGTATGTACCAAAAATCGCCACAATTACATCATCCACGAGAAAATGAAGCCTATTCTCATTAAGGTATGTTCTATTCTACATTCTGAACTGGAATCTGAACGGCATGCTACAATGAATAGAACACAGTCAGTATAACAAAAGTTTGTACTAATTCAGGGCGTGTATCAAACCAAAATAATTCATAGTAATCATAAACCCGATGGCTATCAACACGTCATGGGGTTTTTAATTAACTAATAGATTTAAATGTGGGCGTTATTTTATTTGGTATCATCGGACTTCGTTTTGGACGGATAGCGTGACCGTAGTAACTGAACGTTATGACAGATTGGATCTTTGTCCTGTTTGTAAATTACCTCTATCCACTGATTCTAAATAATAATAAATATAATAAAATAGTATACTTTTGTATAATTAATAACGTAACGTGAAGAGGCGAAACACGTGTCGAGGGTTATCTGTATTGGTGTTTATTTGTAATAATAATAATTAATTGTATAATATTTATATAATTGAAATTTCAGTTTTATTTATTATAATATTAATAGTAATAATTAATTTCATATCGATAAAAAAAAATAATTAATATAAATTTCATAATAATAACAATATTTTTTAAATTTGTTATTGTAATTTCAGGATTGTTAGGGGAGGGTTATCTGTATTGGTGTTTATTTGTAATAATAATAATTAATTGTACAATATTTATATAATATTATATTTTAAATTTCAGTTTTATTTATTATAATAATAGTAATAATTAATTTTATATCAATAAAAATAATAATAATTTTTAAATTTGTTTTTTTTTTATTTTTTTTTTTATTGAATGATGTGACGAGCTAGTCGTTCACCTGATGTTAAGCGACACGGCCGCCCATAACAGAACAGTGTCACTCGGAACTCCAACATGTAAAGTTTCGCGTGACTGCTGCACTGCGCACATCATCCTGAGACATCAGCACAGTCTGGTAATAAGATTACTCGACTGTGAGATCAGATCATAAAGTCTCAATTGCCCAGTAATTTCACTAGCTACAGTGCAAATAATTTCATGATTTTTAGGGTTTTTTCAGGTTTTTTCATTAATTTACCTACAATAATCCTTTAACCCAATATAGATAATCTAAGTACTTGAATTCAGCGGAATTACACTAGATATTATTATTTCATTTTGTATCTAATTAATAACGCCCAACGATGACTTTGGTAGTTAGTACATAGATTCAGGATCCTAATTAAGATCACATGTGCGACTTACAGACTATGAGGATCATGAACCCATTACGGCGAGACACAAAATGAGACTTGCTATTTTTTCCTATCTGGAGTGGGAATCAAATCTGCACCCTCCGGATTATGAGCCGACACGCTCAACCACCACACCACTGAAGCTAATGCTTCGGGCTAATGTTTGTATGCTTAAAGAGTCACCATTTGACAGGTGGACAAGCATTAGACGTTCAGTTCCAAAGATTATGACAACTAGCTCAATGGCACCCATGCAAGTCAGTTAAGCCATAGCTAAGAAAAAAGCTATCTACAAGACTACGGTCAAATGCAAGAGTGGACCTTCTGGAATGTCGCGACCGTTAGCTGGTACACCTGTGCTTCTGCCGTATAGCGAATCCGTTCTTTTGAATAGACTGAAGACTGAAGTTTTTTTTATGTTAAGGAATGACGTGACGAGCTAGCCGTTCGCCTGATGTTTAACGACACGGCTGCCCATACCAGCTGCAGTGTCACTCGGAACTCTAAAGTATAGAGGTTCGCGTGACACTGCACTGCGCACGTCATCCAGAGACATCAGCACAATCTAGTAATAAGATTATTAAACTGTGAGATCAGATCATAAAGTCTCATTTGCCCAGTAATTTCACGTAAAGTCCTACCACCTAGTAAGTGTTATAAATCTGCCCAATCCAGAATCTGTCCAACACCGAACAATCGGTTGCTAGGTACGTCGTCCTAACAGGTGAGGTTGGTGTCTAATTTGTCTAGTATCACTAAAAGCGGTGCCGAAAATGGTTTCTGTATCGGAAGGGCTAGATTTTCCGACGACTCCGGCACGCCCGATATAATGGCGCGTATCGCGGTAGAATCCTCCAGGTCGTCGAAGAGGTAGGAGGTCATGGGACCAGTATCCAAGGCTATAGCACAAATAATATAATAATAATAACGCCCAATGATCACAAACATGTGTCTAGGGACCCAGGAACTACGAAGACCATGGTTCCACAATACACAGACACAGAAAAAGTACTTGTGCTTTTTTTCTGTGCACAAATTCTTGTCCTACCGCGGGAATCGAACTCACCGCGTCTGGATTATGAGCCGACCTGCTCAACAACCATACCACAGAGAACTGCTTTTTTTTCAAACTCATATATTGTAATGGGCTTGCTATATTATTTGACAATAAGCACTTTGTAATTTTATATGCTTAGTGAAATAACTTAATTTTAAGTACCTTATATAATTTTGACTTGTAAAAGTGCTAAAATTAGCCTATTTGCAATAAATCTTTTGACTTTGACTTTGACTTTGACACAGAGGCTGTCATAATACTATAGTACAACTAGGTACCTATAGTAAATTTGAGGACGGCTTCTTGTTTGTGTGACTACTATAATGTTTTCTGTGGTTTTACTCACGTTTCGATCTGTAATAAGAATCATTTGGTGTAAGAGGGTATGTGTAAGTGAAAGTGTGTTTGTGTGCGTAAATGCAGCTAAAAATTTATATACGTACATTCTTAATCATACGTGCATTAAATTTTTAAGCTGTATTTATCAACGTCGACTCATATGACTGGAAAAATCACTTGACATCAATCTACGAGGATGAATTTTTTATGTAAGAACATTACCAAAATTCTATAAAAAGTAACAAAGTACCTATTATAAGCCCTATTGGAAGGACATAGAAGCTAACGAGCTGGTATAAATAAACGTGCAAGCTGCTCTTACGGATTTCGTGTGTCTTTGAGACATTATAAATTAATAAAATTGCTTTTATTTCGGTGTTTTTTTCTTTCTATTTTTCAATATTCAGACTGAAGTTGATAAAATTAAGATTCTTGGTGAAGTGAAAGAATTTCCAAAAGTAAACGATATCAATGGATACGTGTTCTTTTGAGAATAAAAAGGACAATTATAATTCCCAAATAAGCACCTATGACTTCATGGTATAATTTTAGTGATGCGGTGTATACTTTGGTAAAAAATTAGTAGTTAAGCATCCTACTAATATTATAAATGTGAAAATTTGTAAGTATGTATGTATGGATGAATGTTTGTTACTCTTTAGCGCAATAACCACTCAATGAATTTGAATGAAATTTGGAACATAGATAGTTTATAACTTGGATTGACATATAGAATACTTTTTATCCCGATAGTATGTTCTCGTGGGACAATTATACAATAAGACAAGGGTGCGGACTTTTAACGCAAAAACTACTGAACGGATTTGGATGAAATTGGGAACACAGATAGTTAATATTAACATCAAAATTAATTACCTAAATTTAAGTCAATATTTAAACATTTTTGGCTTTCCATAACATAATGATAAAAAGAAATGTTTGGAATATACCTAGCTTAGACATGGGCTTCTTTTTATCCGCGAATGAAACTGCTGGGCTTGTTAATTATAAAGAGGTATTAAGCTGCTCAAGCAGGCGCCATCCAGTGCAAGTATTGTGTACATACATTTATATGAACGCGGCAATCCAAAATTTGAAGCTACACGCTATTACTCAATCACTCAGGGCAAAGAGTATATTTAATTGATTCCAAGTCCCTATAGGTATAGTCACACTGCGTCCTCACATCATGTTTTCATACTACCCTCAAAATTTGCACAAAAATCCAACACAGAGTGATTTAGGTTGGCTGATCTTCAGCCACTCGTCTCGTCGAAGCTCGTTCATTTTTGATGAGAAATCTTTTGATATTGCCCCCGCTTCCACCCTTATGAAGTCGATAATATAACGGGCATACAGTACTAAAGAATGGCACACCGGTTTAGCTCTCAGCACTTTACAAAAATTTTGGTAAGCCATACAATAGGTTAGGTACGTCCTACAAAGATATTGTAGTTCCTGAAAATTTAACCAGTGCGGGTTCGAATCCCGTGAGTTCTAAAATTTAAAAATCTTTGAGTATTATTGAAAATATATATGTTACCCATTTCTCTTACACTATCTAAATATATATAACTCAAAGGTGACTAACTGATTGACTGACTAACATAGTGATCTATCAACGCACAGCCCAAACCACTGGACGGATCGGGCTGAAATTTTACATGCAGGTAGATGTTATGACGTAGGCATCCGCTATGAAAGGATTTTCCAAAATTCCTCCCTTGAGAGGGTGAAATGGGTGGTTGAATTATTTTCTCATAGGCCACGCCGCGGGCGAAGCTGCGGGCAGAAGCTCGTACATTATAAAATTAGTCTCAACGCTTAAAATTCGTAGTTTCTCGTAAATGTCGTAAAGAGATACTCTGTGCTGCGACCGAGGAACAACCTAATAAAAATCTAGTACCGAAATCTAGAAATTACTGTGACCACAGTAATTTTGAAATTCGGGTACTTAGCTTGCATACACAGTTTCTAAGAGGAAAAAAAAGTCCCCAAAGCCATAGATAACCAAAGCCAATATGCTGTGGTGAGTGCAAAATTTTCTTTCCACCAATGAATACTACGCTATTCACTTGACAAGAAAGCAAGAATAAAGCAAGTAATATAAAACTGGGAAAGACAAGTCTACGTAACGCCCTTAGGTAGCTTGCCAAACTTCAACCAATATGTGAGATATAAACCCCAACTCAGGAAGCGGTTTTGTATTGAATATTTTTGAATATGCCAGCACTCAGCCTGTTTCGAATTTATCCAAATTTGGACGTTGCAATACAAACAAAAATCGTTTTTAATACATCGATATTGTGCTTATAATCATTTGTCAGATTTGGCTGGGATTTTGCGAGAGTGTTAAGGCTTTGGGTTCACTTAACGTTTCTTGATTGGTCAGACCTCAGTGAAAATGATGCTCCTATTGACCGAACAAACAAGCTCCACTTGCATACAAATGTTTATATTTCTCATCTTTAAAATACGAAGATTTCAATTATGTTACGGCTGATATTGACCACAAACCGCTAAATTAGTTAACTATTTGTAAGTACTACATTTATTGTTGGTACCTTCATGGGTACTCAACGTAGGTATTATCCTAAAATCGGAACAAACTATTATTTAAAAAAAACGACCTGCATAGCTAATTTGTTTTCAACCAACTTAAAAAAAAGAAGAGGTTCTCAATTCCACTGTTTTTTTATGTGTAATTTTTTTTAATTTTCTACTCACTTCTTAATTTTAATTTTCACTTTCTTAATTTCTTATTTCATAAAGACCTTCTCCTGACAATAATGAACATAAAAAATATGGCAAAAATGTTCATCCGTTCACGCGTGTTGCGATGACCAAGGGAAATAGAGATTCATTTTTAAATTTATAGATTTTTATTCTTTAAAATAGCATTCAATTTCCTATCGGTACAAACACAAGTTAATTGCAAATCCAATTGGCAATGCATGGCGATGGACGTGCGTTACTTTTAGGTTTTTCGCATCATGCTAGGAGGTTAATCTAGAAAATCCGAGGGGAGGTTGTCTAGCCACTCTGCTATAATGCTGACGTCATGGAACTACGAAAGTGAAGGATTGAGGTCAGCAGAAATCATAGAGCGTTCAACTCCAAAACCTTTATTTACAGTTACGTAATTTTTTTATGCTAGGGAATGTTGTGACGAGCTTCTTTCTGTAATACGGACCTAACAGACTGATACTTTTTTTCTTCTCTTTTGACTCACGGGCGCGTCCAATCACGCGCCATGAAGTGTTGCCAACCAGGAACAGACAATTTGTCCAACTTCTTTAAAAATAATAGGAACACAATAATCAATTAACGACAATCCTTTACCGCATCCCCCGATTTCTACATCCATAGTTTATCTACGTGGTTTTGTTTTTACAAGTCTCGCGCGTCAAGTTATATGGTTTCCTTTCTTTTGCCTTTCTGTCAGATCTTCGCATTCCGGGTGCAATTTTTAGCTGGCGCTAATGGTCACAGGAGATTCAACGTGGTCATACTGAAGTGGATTTGATTGTTCTGTCTTATTTTAGCCTTTTCATGTTCATGTTCTTACTAAGTGGTAGGACTTTACTGCAAAGTTCGTCTAGGTAGGTACCACCGCTTTGCCAGTTATTCTGCCGCCAAGCAGTAGTGCGCAAGCACTGCTGTGTTCCGGTTTGAAGGGCACTGTAGCTAGTGAAATTACTGGGCAAATGAGACTTTATGATCTGATCTCACAGTTTAGTAATCTTATTACTAGATTGTGCTGATGTCTCTGGATGACGTGCGCAGTGCAGTGTCACGCGAATCTCTATACTTTAGAGTTCCGAGTGACACTGCAGCTGGTATGGGCAGCCGTGTCGTTTAACATTAGGCGAACGGCTAGCTCGTCACGTCATTCTTTAACATAAAAAAAAAAAAAAAAATGTTCATTGCTTTGAAAATGAACATTTGTGTGATGAACATCGATGTTTGTTCTGTGTCAGGGTGTTATACTGTATTCTATGTATGTATTTACAAACATTATAAAATATATATAGGTATTGTATCAGTTACCTGGTTCCCATAGTACAAGCTTTGCTTAGTTTGGGGCTAGATGGCGCTGTATGAAATGTCCACACGTACTCATTATTATTTATTTATTATTGTATCTAAAAATTATGACTACTATATTATTTATCAAGAAATAAACAATATGTGCATTTTATTAGATTACCCCAGGAAATCACCCCTTAAAACAAAATAAACAATACAGCAACAATCATTCAACGAATATACCGAACGACAATAACATCAGACACATTTACGAACAGACATATTTGCATATTTTAAAATATTTACACATATTCCTAGAACGCCTTAACATACAAACTTATTGTTACATCCAAATAATACCTATTCTCATCCTTATATATTTTGATTTAAGGTTGAAAGTGAAAGAGGTCAGTAAAGTTAGTTCAAATCCCAATACCATACGTCCCCCAAACAGTATCATGCGTTGCAAATGTAAAAACGCGTCTCTAATTCAGGAATCGCGCGAAATCTAACCTTAAATTTTGACAGTTAAGATTGAGGTTACAATTCTTGGTGGTATCACTATTTGTATCTATATTTAAAATTCAAAGAAACAATATCGGGTGTGCATATTGTATCCTGCTCTAGCATCAGGATACTTTATGAGCGCAGTGGGAAATACGACAGTTTTTCCATTTTTCGAAAATAAAGAAAAAGAGCGCGCTGAATTTATTATGCGTCGGTGGCCGCCATTTTTTAATCACGCATGAGTGTTTCCAGAGCAGGTAAATTATTTCCCGGTTCTTATAATGCAGTAAGCACATAATTTTATATATAAAAATATGTAAGTGGTCTTCAATCGATTGTTATCAGCCCGACACGTTCCTAATGTTGGGACTCGGTCCTTCCCTTACATGGAGAGACTGTAGGCTATAACCAACCAGCTGGCCAGGTGTGGGTTAATTGTTGACACATGACATATCAGATCATACCTGTTCACTCTTAAAAATCCCAGGTTGTATTTAACTGAAAACAAGAACGCTGACAAGAACGGCTAATGAATGGAACAGCTTACAAGAAGTAAGCTGTTCCATTCATTAGCCGTTCGCACTATAAAGTTAGTAGCGAAACGCTTCGTGCGGATTGAAGGAATTCTAACCAGTATTCATTACCAGTATTTAGTATTATTAAGCTATTCCTTCCTACCTAATCGTACATGTATATATGTACATATATTTTGTTGTTTAATACCTATCTATACTACTGACGATGAATACTTACTTACCAAGTGCCTTTATTCTTTCAACTAAATACTACAATATAACAACTACTACTGAACACTACCTACAAAAAAAAACATTTGGACTATTAATATACTAGCCACAATGACCTATAGATAGTCCAAATGCTCCTCTACCAGTAGGTAGCGTACCCAACATGCTGGCAGCATTGCCCCGTTGAATTGCAATACTGATTCGTTAATAAATACTTACATAAATATGTAAGTAACTACTTAGGCAATTAGGTACTTACTTATGTATATCATGCGCAGAAATTTTAGATTGTCAGTGAATGAAAAACGCTCGGCTAAGCGCCATTCCTTTATGGGCGAAATACCACCCAATAGTAACAAACGATTTTGATGATTCCACGTTCATAATTAGATGCACTGCTAGCGTGTGTTTCCGGGGAAATATGACCCGTGCGTGTTCAAGAGAAGAGTGAATAGGTATTTATTTGGCTAGCATGCTACACCTTCGGTCGCATCATCATTTCCCGTCAGGTGAGAGCGTGGTCAAATGCTTAGATAAGTTGGTTGTAAAAAATAGAATAAAAAGCATAGCATCCTTCTCATATAACCACTTTGTCGAAAAATAATAAAGGTGTTCCATTCAAAAATGGAACCCCTCAAGGGTGTAATTGTATGACTTGAACACTTGTCCGATTTTTTTACACTGAAATCAATTCAATAACAGGCTGTTTTCGCCAGAGGGAGAGACCCTTAAGGATGACCCTTCAAATAATAATTAGTTTCAATACGCTTTGGAAAAGGAACGTGATTTGTATCAACTTTTGAACAAATTTTGTGGCTTTTCGATCAACGTTCTTTTTAAAAGCTTTATTTTTTAGATGATGTTTCCATGATTTCCTAACTGAACCTTACATGGATTTGTAACCCGTCACTCAAACAAAATCACGGGTATAAATCTAGTATGTTACACAAAACGCATTTTCAACAGTCTTCAAAAGAGGAAGAGGGTTCGGTTGTATGTTTGTTAGATTAAATTTTAATTAATTTATTTTTTATTGGTTTGACTGACCCGATAGCTCAGTTGGTATTAACCCTGCCTTCTGAACTGTGGGTTGTGGGTTCGATTCCCACCCAGAACAAACATTTATGTGATGAATATAGGTGTTTGTTCTGTGTCTGGGTGTTATATTACATTTATGTATTTACAAACAAAAACTATTTAATTTAAGTATTGTATCAGTCATCTGGTTCCCATAATACAAGCTTTGCTTAGTTTGGGGCTAGATGGTGTTGTGTGAGATTTCCACACATATTATTATTATTATTACTTAATAATGATTCCTTAATATAATTTACAAGTATAACTGAGTAGTACTGTCAAACTGATAAAATTACGTTCATACGTCAACCGTCGGCACATCCCAGCGTATTTCTCTCACTTTGGTGTAGGAATATATATAATAGAATATAATATAAAGTTGCCACCACTTTACTAGGAGTGTGACTTTGACTAGACTATGACTTGACTATCTATGACGTGACTTGATGACTTCGACTGTGACTTGACACATATTTGCGTGAAATATCATTAACTTGATAAATTATCAATTACTTGACACTGGCTAAATACACAAAAGTGTGGAGCCAAAACATAAAAAAAACCGCCAATTTTTTTTTTAACAGTTGGCGGTAAAGCGGATTTCTTTGCTATTTGGTTAATAAAAATTAATTAAAATGAGTCCCGATGATTCTGAAAGTGAAAATGAAATGGACATTGACTGCACTCCACCCGATTTAAGATCGGAAGCTAAATTAGCGATGGAAAACCTACTTCCAGCGAAATCAAAAGAAAATTAAATTATTATGTAAAAGTCTCTTTTTTATTTCCTTGCATTTTTTTTTAAGAAAAGCACTATATATGCCTCGGCCGAAATGGCAATTGCCTATTTCGCAGCCTTTGCAATAATGTACTATTATTGATTTAGACCGAAGTTTAAACCAATAAAGAAGTAGTAAAAGAGAGAAAATATAAATTATAATTGATAGAATCAGGCGTGACTTCGTGGAATTTCATCTTAAATACAAAATGCAACATAGATGATTTTAGCGGAATAGCTAGATATTCTTATTTCATTTTGTATTTAAAAGATAAATGGACAGAAAACTGTGTTGGCACAGTTTTCTGTCCATTTATCTCTTCGCACTCTCATCGCGTTTGAATCCGAATGCAACTTGATAGTGTAATTCAAATCAATTCATGTCATGGACTATACCTACTTTATGAATATTATTATACGGATAGTTTTATCTTTGTCGTGTCATACTCATCGGTAGTACTTGAGGCCATGACGGAAAATATAAGCACGTATTTTTAATTGTAATCAAATTTGGGATTCCGTAACAAAACGGTAAAAATAATATTAATTATTATCACACTTCCCACTAATATTATAAAGGCGAAAGTTTGTATGTGTGTATATGTCTATGTTGTCACTCCTTCACGCTCAAGCGGCTAAATGGATTTGGATGAAATTCGGCACCAAGATAGCTTATACACTGGATTCACATATAGGCTACATTTTATCCCAGAAAAGTTAAATTTTCCCGTGGGATGACCAAATGATTAAAATACTACAACTAGTTAATAATAATAATAACGCCCAACGATCACATACATAGATCCTGGACCCTAAATGGGATTTCCTGTATCTAGGGACCTAGAAACTACAAGGACCATTGTCCCACAGCACCCAGACTCAGGACAAGTTGTTGCGCTTTTTTTCTGTGTAATAATACTTTTATTATCGCGGGAATCGAACCCGCCACCTCTGGGTTATGAACCAACCTGCTCAGCCACCACACCACAGAGGCTTGGAACTAATTCATAGTCATATTTCCTTCTCCGTTTGATCTTATTGGTCCGATATCATTCACATGTCTGATCACTCCTTGGCTGTAAGAAGTTAAGTGGCTCCAATGAGTAAAGTGGCTGCGGTAGGTCTTTCGGAGTACTATCGTACAATGTATGCTATCATGAAATATACCTAAATAGAGGTTTCTGAATTCATTCATTTCTTTGCTTTACTAAACTAGCTTTCGGTATTGAGTATAAAACCCGGCTACAGAACAAATTTTCCTAGATTTCTTCATGAGATATTTCTCTATACATTTTATTCGATGTCAAATAGACCGTCTGCTTTTGAGCCGCTGTGTTAACAAAACAGTTGATTACAAAAACAAACGAATCATTCATGTCATTGTGTATCATAATGATTATTAGTATGCCGTATCCATGTCATTGTTTTTCAATAAAATAAACCCGCAACTTTATCTGTTTGATTTCGATAAAGATAAATTTAATTGTAGAGTATATAAACATTGTAAGTTTTTCTTTTGTATCAATAGTACCTTGGTTACTACAAATAATACAGCGCAATGAGTTTCAACGATAAAGTGGTGATCGTTACTGGAGGCAGTTCCGGCATTGGTGCTGTCACCGCAATATTCTTCGCTAAAGAAGGAGCTCGGGTCACCATCGTTGGTAGAAACCAGACTAAGCTCAAAAACGTCACTGAAAAAATCACTAAAGTTGGCAAGGCACCCCTCGTCATCACAGCTGACGTTGGCAATGAAGAGGAAGTAAAGAGCATTATCAAGAAAACAATCGATAAATTCGGAAAACTAGATGTTCTGGTTAATAACGCGGGAATTTTGAGAAATAAAACGATTTTTGATAAAGATTTGCTGAAGGCTTTTGACGAAGTTATGAACGTGAACCTGCGCTCTGTCGTCCAACTTACCAACCTGGCTGTCCCATACCTCGTCAAGACGAAGGGAAATGTAGTGAATATTTCCAGCATTGCAGGAACATCATCAATGGGGGACTTTGGTGAAGGGTACGCATCTTATTGAACTTCTAAAGCTGGTATGGACCATTTCTCCCGCGTCGTAGCATTGGAGCTAGCTGAAAAGGGAGTGAGAGTGAATGTGGTTAGCCCCGGGCCAGTGGAAACTGATATTCATGAGAATGCTGGTGTAGTTGACGCTGACTGGGAAGGTCTAGCTCAGAAGACAGCGCTGAAAGTGCTAACGCAGCCCGAAGAGATCGCCGATATGATTCTTTACTTGGCAAGCGACAAGGCAAGAAGCATCACTGGAGCTAATTTCCTAATTGACGGTGGCGTTCGTCTGAAAAATTAATTTTATTTAAATTTAATCGTTAAATAATTAAAGGCTCTTGTAATACCTACAATAATATATAAGTACAGCGAATAATTTTTTTTTATTGGATCGTGTGCGAGTTAGAGCCTTAGCACGAGTGCAGTTAAAGGCCATTTTATATCTTAAACTGCACTCTCTTTCTTTCAACTGCCAAAAAGAGAAGAGCGAAATAGAATAAACTTTTCACTGATTTATTATCATGGCGATTCAATTACGCCGATTATTGTTGTTGGAAAGGCTTTTGAGTGGTAACAACGAATCAGAAGAATCTGGCAACCTAGCTAGGCAATCCCTATTAGGAGAACCGATGATCTGGGGAAAACCGCAGAGAGCCATTGGATGCAAAAGGAAAGCGGCCGTTAAAGGTTACACTCATTGGGCGAGACTTGTCTTCAGCAGTGGAGCATTAAAGCTGATGATAGTGATGGTGAATTACACCTGCGTGAGTGAGTAACATTGCACAAGACTACGGCCAACTCAATAATTTATTCCTAACTAGCGGCCCGCTCCGGCTTCGCACGGGTATAAAATATATAGCCTATGTCATTCACTGAAAAAAACGATTAAAATCGATCCAGTAGTTTTGACTTATTCATTACTGCCCGTGGCCCGCACGCGTTAAATTTAGAGTAAAACAATTCTTAAAAATGCTATTGTGGGATATCCATAAGAGATAGACATATACCATAGCGGAGTTTTCTGTAGACCTTTTCAATGTGTACAATACTTAATACATTATTTTGATAAATCTCGTAGGGTTCAGCCAGCGTTTGCAATGTAAGCGGAAAAAAAAAATTATTTACGACATCATATTAGAAACCTCAAAAGTAACAGTTTTCACTCAAAAATTACTCCACTATTTAATTAATGTTATTATACATATGGGTGGATTTCCCAACAGCAAAATTTACGCGGCATGGATGAAATCGGTACTGCAGAGCGTTAGTTTAGAGTTCTAGTATTTCTTTCTAGATAGAAGAAGTAGTTACCTATACGAGACAATAAATATTTCTTGATTAGGATTGCAATTAAGGAGAAAAAAAATTAGTTAAACCCCCAAATTTTTCATTTCAGTGGCTGTCCGCACTACATTTTTGTGTGTAATTTCCCTCGTACAACAAAAACTATTGGTTATTTCGGTTTATGGCTACTTTTATTTAAATTCTGAATAGTGATAGTATGACCACAAAGTAATTTTATAATAATATCTACCCAGTTTAATAACTGGTAAGTAAAAATGCATGTGTCCAAGAAACTCGTTTAATTTCGGTGGCTTAATGTTTATCAAGAATATTTTTCCATAGAGCAATTCTAGCTCCCCCATTTTGCGCTTAGAAATTACGTAACAGTGCCACCTAGTGTTCCAAAGTCAGAGGACGTGTGCAGCTTGCCTGCGTGTTCCCGAAAAACACGTAAGTTTTTCATATCGTTGTCATGGGACAAATTAATTTTCATATCTGTGTATAGGTATGACTTGTTTTCCAATAAACTAGTATATTTAATTAAGTGTACACGAGTGCGCTAATTGTAGTACGTTTATTGGGGTAGTATTCATTAAATCCTATACCAAATAGTTTTCTTGTAATGCTCATATTTGTCCTTGTTTTTAACTTCGGTGTTTTCATTTCGGTTGATTCGGTGGCCTAAACTGTCAACCGAAATGATAAAAAAGTCAGCGAAATGATTAAAAATCTCATTTTGGTGCGGTTTTATCATTTCAGTGTATAATTGTTTCATTTATGTGGATTGTTTTATCATTTCGGTTTGTTATTATTTCATTTCGGTGAAAAACATCTTTGAATACGTTTTCTAATGTGTTCCCAAGGCCTGTAATTTTATGCAATATATTCTAATTGTAACAGAATACAACGAGATATGTTTAAATATAATTTGTTTTATTTATTTAAAGTGCCAGGTGAATTCAAAGTTGAAACGTGATCTATCTTTTATCATTGATAAAAGATAGATCACGTCGCAATACCATACGTCCCCCAAACAGTATCATGCGTTGCAAATGTAAAAACGCGTCTCTAATTCAGGAATCGCGCGAAATCTAACCTTAAATTTTGACATTTAAGATTGAGGTTACAATTCTTGGTGGTATCACTATTTGTATCTATGTTTAAAATTCAAAGAAACAATATCGGGTGTGCATATTGTATAATATGCAAAATTAAAAATCCCAGGTTGTATTTAACTGGAAACAAGAACAAGGGTAAGCTGTTCCATTCATTAGCCGTTCGCACTATAAAGTTAGTAGCGAAACGCTTCGTGCGGATTGAAGGAATTCTAACCAGTATTAATAACCAGTATTTAGTACTATTAAGCTATTCCTTCCTAATCGTAATATATATACACACCGGCACAATTAGCGGAACAGAAAAAAAAAGTGAGACTATGAGATAATAACGCATATATTTGACGAAAATGTAATTAGACACAAAATAACAAATTGATTAACATTGAAGTAAACAACACGATTGCTAGTTCCAGACTGCCTTTATTTATATCTCATGCCTACCCTACACATACAAATAATCATAACACCAGTACATCTCTCCCTTAATAATAATATTTCAAATAACATAAAGAAACATGCATGCAAGTATTTTTATGTATGAATAATTATACAATTTAATATTTTTCCTTCCGGAATAAAGAAAAACAAAAGTATGAATATAGTTATAGTAAAAATTGTTTTAAGGTAAGTATTGCAATTACTAAGATAATTAATCCAACTGGTAACTTAAACATATAAAAATTATGTGATTATTAATTAAAATTTAAAACATGCTGTATTAAACTAGGAATATTTAATTGGTAGGTAGGTATTATCATTACACAGGTAAGTACTCTGTACAACAAGGATGTACTAACTCAATGCTTGACACAACTACTGGACGGCAATAGTTATGAAAACATCTAAATAAGTACAATAATAATTATAAAAGGTTGAAACTAGAAATTGTTGATACTTAAGTTATTATCAATTACAGTGAAAAACAAATATAATTTATTGCCTAACAAAACTATCAATACAATAGTTATGTAGACCACAATAATATACAAAGAATAAATATATATTATCTATGTTATTCATGTAATAACATTATAACAAGATTGTGATATTTTTATCAATTGAATTTATACATTTTATTTTATGTTATATTAATTTAGATTTAGTGATCAATGTATGAATAATAATAATTTATATCAATAAGAGTAACTTAGGGAAACAAGCTTCATTTATATTTTATTTTATTAATCTAGTAATGTATTTGTTTTAACTTTTGTCTAGCTTTTCTTGCAGCAACCCTTTTAGATTGTTGGTGTGAGATATTCGGTGATTCATCCGGTGAGTAATCAGCCTGGTCCACGTCATCGTCAGTGTCTACACATGAACCATAGAATTCTAATGGCTCATCGGATAAGTCTCCAGCACTGCAATCTTCTTCACGCATCGTCTGGTCCAACGACGTCGCGGGAAGTGAGGGATCTGGAAGTTTAATGAGATGCCTCCTATTCCTACGCAAGATCCTACCCGAGTCGTCGGTGACGAAGTAGGAGCGCGGTTCTGGTGCGCGCGAGGTGACGCGCGCATGCCGGCGCTGCGCGCCGTCTGCCGTCACGACCTCGTCGCCGGGCTGCAGCTGCGGGAGCGCTCGAGCACGGCTGTCGTACTGACGACGGCTTCTCTCTCGATTACGCAAGATGTTTTGAAGGTCACTCGTGTTGTCCCTGTCCGGTTTTAATTTCTCGGGGTGCGAGGGCAAGCGTGTGTTTAGCCTTCGACCCATGAGTAGTTCAGCCGGACTCGCTAAGCCATCTCTCGAGGCCGACCTATAATTCAGAAGAGCTAGGTAGAAATCTTCATTAGAGTTTATGCATTTTTTCATCAATTCTTTCACAGTACGCACTGCTCGCTCGCTTTGCCCATTTGACTGAGGATAGTTAGGAGATGAAGTAGTGTGTTTAAAACCCCAGGCCTGCGCGAAGCTTCTAAATTCTTTGGATGCGTACCCTGGGCCGTTGTCTGTGACCAGCTCCTCGGGGATCCCGTGCCTGGCGAACTGATCTTTCATCGCTAAAACCACCTGCTTTGATGTGATATCTTTGAGCGGACATACTTCTACATAGTTCGTAAGATAATCAACAATTATTAAATAATATATTTTGGAGTATTCAAAAATATCAGATCCCAGCTTCGTCCAGGGTAAATTGGGAATCGCGTGAGGCTCCATGGGTTCACGCATGGGGCGTGCTGCATGCTCTGCACACACGCGGCACCGGCGCACCGCGAGCTCGACGTCGCGCGCCATGCCCGCCCAGAACATGACGTCACGCGCCCGCCGCTTGCACCTGTCGATGCCGAGGTGTCCCTCATGCACACGCGATACCATTTCACTGCGCAGCTCTCGAGGAATAAATACCAAGTTGTTACAAAATATTACTCCATCAATATATTCGAAGCATTCCTTGTAGCTCCAGTACTGTCGCACGCACTCTTCTGTTAGATGCTTATTTATAGGCCAGCCGTGTAAAATATAATTTTTTAAAATCTTTGACTCACTGTCATTACTTGTGTGTTCCCTTATGGACTTTAACCGCTCATCACTGACCCTGACATTCTGCAATAGGAAACATGTCTGATCTTCTATCTCTTCGGACACTTTGGTGTGAAAATGAAAAAAGTGATTCCGTGTCGGGTAGTTGCACGAATAGTCACGAAAAAATATCGGCGTAAATAAAATTTAAATTCATTGTATAAACAACAATAAATAGTGCAAAAGTAATATAATTCGTTAGTTAAGGTGGTAACTCGCGTCATTGAGTGTTATCGTCGGAATCTGTAAGTGGATTTAGTGCTTATTCTGTACTAGAATCTAGAACATATTCGATCATATGCGAGTACCCTCTGATATAAATCTTCGATTCTGCCATCTAGCGACATTTGAACTGCGTGGTTCTATGGTAGCTTGTCGACAAGTAGATTACAACTGGGATCGCCATCTCTGGGCGCTGGCCTGAACCAATTAGATTACCAATATTTGTTTGCCGCTGTTGCTTAAGTTATTCAACCGTATAATGGCGAAGTGTGGAGCTTGCGGCCGGTTCCTCTCGCAAGTAGAGGGCGCTAAATGTAGTAAATGTCCTACTAGATATCATGAAGCATGCGTTAAAATACCAAGCGGTGCAACAGTAAAAACTGATTGGCTATGTCCTGAGTGCAAGTCCAAGGTGCCTCGTAGTAACAATGCCAGTACTCCTGTAAAAGCTTTGAGTGAAGATTACATTTATTCGAGCCAAAAGGTAAGACGTGCTGAGCCAGTGGTAGAGTCTGCGGCAAATCTCATAGTAGAGCAGGTGACCGAACAATCGGTACATGTTGAGCCAACAGCAGAGATCATGGATACTAGTTACGTAATGGACGATACGGCACACAATATTACTGAAGAATTTAAATCTCAGGAGTTAGCATTGGAACTCAGATTATTTCGAAATGAAATGCAGGCTATGCGAGCTGATGTGCGGGATTTCCGGAATGAGCTTCGCGGTGAGATCCAGGCAATCAAGACCGAAGTGCTAGATGTCAAGCGAGAGGTCGTATCCATCGCAAGCTCTTCAAGAGTGTGCCATGAGAGAGTTGACGTCCTCGATACTAAGGTTCAGGAAATTGAGTTAAAGTTGAAACAAATATCTAACACTGCAGAACTTGAGATCATGATAGCTAAACTGCAAGCTGAGATAGATGACAGGGATCAACGTGCACTACAGAATGATATTGAGTTAACGGGTATCCCGGAACAAGAAGGAGAGTCTACCATGCATATAATCACTGCAGTGGCCAAAAAACTTGGTATGTCACTTGAGGATCGCGACGTCGTGAGTGCTAGACGAGTGGGTTTGCGACGAGAGAACGGCAGCGTGGAAACTGCGCATCCTCGCCCCATTGCGGTGAGCCTGTTGCGACGTGCTCTACGTGATGATCTAATAAAAAGTTCTCGTGTGCGACGCGGGGTTACCACGGAACAACTTGGCCTTCTGCCGCATGATCCTGTACGTTTTTACATTAATGAGCGGCTTACGAAAGCGAACCGTGTGCTGATGGGCAAGACTCGCGAGTATACAAGGCGTTACCAGTGGGCCTACCTATGGTCTAAAGAAGGACGTATATTTGTGAGACAGGACAAGAACTCTCCATCACATATTATTAGAAATGAACAAGATCTAACACGAATTTTTTCCAGCAATCCACCTAATTTTCCGAAATAATGATGAGGCGTCATTTAATGAAGACATTGCCGCATTTTGGATAGCGTCATACTATATTCTAGAACAAAAACATAGCGATAAGACTACGAACACATATAAAAAATACTTTTATTTAAATGTAAAATTGGAAAATACTAATTTCTTTCTAGGTTATTTAATTCATAGTTATATAATTATAAGTACTTGTTTATTAATGCTCAACTGTTGTAGTGTATTAGCTAATATAACTTTGGGTATACTAGTTTGCTGCCACATGCATTTTAATTGCATATTATTCAATGCGTATTTAAATAATTATTGGATGCAACACCGTAAAAAAGCACTTCATTTTATTTATATCCTTAGCATAGGCCTCAGGATTAAATCAATTCCGTACTATTACATAATGTTAGCTAACAATTACTGCCCACTTGCTGCAACTGATTGCCTGATTATACCAGTAAGCACCCTCATTACTCATTGTTTTGTAAAATATTTTATTGACCCAACTAACTTCTCTTGTTATCAATGATGCATAAAACGAAACTTTTTAAGGTCAGCTTATACAATGCTGGTTCTCTTGGCACAGGGCACGAAGACTTACAAATTGCAATGTTAAAAACTCAATCAGATATAGTAGCAATCAATGAGACTTGGCTTAGACAGGGAGAAGGCGCGCGGGCGCCAGTAATACCAGGTTATCGGTTACGACACACACCTCGGCCGGTAGATGTTAGACATGGACGGGGAGGTGGCGTAGGCTTTTATGTCAAACGTGGACTTAGGCTGCGTAATCTCGCACACCCTATGGCATCGATTGAACAGATGTGGGTTTCAACTACAGTCAATGGTCAAAGTTTAGCTGTTGGAACTGCGTATCGTCCTCCATGGCTCAATGTTGATGTTTTTATAGATTCTATTACCGAATCTGTCATGTCTTTTTCCAAATATGATCAGATTATGCTATTGGGGGACTTCAATATAAACATGTTGGAAAAACATAGCAATATGACACGAAAGCTACTGCAGTTTTTGGAATATGCTAAACTGTCACAAGTGGTCAATCAGCCTACCCATTTCACTCAGGACACAAGTACCTTGATAGATGTTATATGTACGGACGCACCAGTTCAATCAGTATCTATCATTAATATTACTGGCTCGTTAGGACATGCGATGATCAACGTTACGCTTAATTTAAAAAAGAATAAGATTCGTCCGAAGACAATTCTGTACAGGCCAATCAAATACATCAATATTGACTCATTCAAATATGATTTGGAAGCAATCAATTGGTCGGGTTTCCATAATATACTCTCTGTAAATGAAATGGTTGAAAAATTTAATTTGGAAATTCTAAATTTGTTTAATAAACATGCACCAGTCAAAACAGCAATTATAAAAGAAAGACATCTTCCTTGGATAACTGATAATATAAAACTTATAAACAAGTTAAGAAATGAAGCATTTTGTAAATACCGCTTGAACAAAACTGACAGCAGTAAAGAATACTACAAAAACTTAAAATCTCTACCCAATGTTAGTCTCTTTAACGAAAAAAAAGCATATTTTGATTATAACATCAACTCAAAATCACAGGATTCAAAAGCTCTTTGGAAAAATTTGAAGAACAACATTTTACCCGCCAAAAGAAATGATGAAGCTCTACCCTACCACTTAAGTAATCCTAATGCAATTAATCAACATTTTCTCGACGTTCCTGGTTCTAATAGTACTTCAATTTCTGAATTAACATATTTTGAGTTTAATAAATTTGGTAACAGCACATTTTTTCTGAAACCAGTAACGGAGTTCGAAATTGCCAAACATATCTTTAGCATCAAAACGAATGCGCAAGGTTCTGATGGCATTTCATTGGATATGATGATTCTGGTTCTGCCTCAAACTCTAGATGTAATAACTGCTATTATAAATAAATCAATCCTCACTTCCACGTTTCCTAATCTATGGAAAAAAGCTTTGGTTACACCGATTCCTAAAGTTACAAACCCAGCGACTTTTAAAGACCTACGACCGATCAGTATTCTGCCATGCCTATCCAAAATATTAGAAAAGGTGGTGCATAGTCAACTCTCCAAATACTTGGAAGATCAAGAAATTTTGCCATCAGTACAGTCAGGATTTAGACGAAAGAGGGGTACAGTTACAGCATTATTGGATGTGACAGATAACATTTTAAGTAGACAAGATGAGGGCATGGGCTCTATTCTAACACTCCTTGATTTTTCTCGAGCTTTTGATTGTTTAAATATACCGCTATTATTGTCAAAACTCTCTTATTACGGTTTAAGTGTAGAATCTATAGCTTGGTTCGATAGCTACTTATCATTCAGATCTCAGGTAGTGCAAGTGATGAAGGACGATGGTTCTCACGTCGAATCTGTTTCATTATCTGTTAATCGCGGTGTCCCTCAAGGATCAATATTAGGCCCTCTGCTATTTATAATTTATACAGCAGATATTGTGACACAAATTAAAAACTGCCAATTTCACTTATACGCAGATGATGTTCAAATTTATAAATCCTTTCTGCCAAATGAATGTGTTGACGCTGTCAATAAAATAAATGATGATCTAGCTCGGATTGTTCATTGGACTGAAAGAAATACGTTGGTGTTGAATGCTTCAAAATCAAAATATATGGTACTAGGATCAAAAAAACAAATTTCCAAAATTACGTCAAGTAAACCAGACTTATGTATATTGCGGGAGAGAATAGAGTACGTTGCTGAAGCTAGAAATCTTGGAATTTTCATGGATAGCCATCTCCGCTATGAGTCTCATGTATTAAATTTAGTGAAAAGTTGTCTTTTTAGGTTAAAACTATTGTATAAAATTAGAAATTTACTAAGTGAACAGGTTCGAATAACATTGTGCGAAAGCCTTGTTTTGTCAAAGCTCAACTATGGCGATATACTGTTCGGTCCCCGATTACTATCTACCACCAAAAGGTTAATACAGCGTGTACAAAATGCATGTTGCCGATTTTGTTTTAACATACCACCTCGAACGCATGTAACACCGTTTTTGAATAAGGCTGGTTTGTTAAATATGGCTGCACGAAGAGAACTGCACCTGGCAACTGTGGTTTATGATTTAATAAAATTTAAACATCCTGACTATTTGTACAAAAAGCTTATTTGGTCATCCAGTCGAAATCCGTACAAAACCAGAGCCTCTACCTACCTTTTAATAGTAAAAAAGTATAAAACAACCGCATTTAGAGGAAGTTTCCGTTATCAAGCGACTAAATGTTGGAACAATCTTCCACCTCCTTTACGAAAACCTATGGCAAAATCTACTTTTAGACTCAAATTTAAATCCATTCTACTCTCCCAACAAAAGTTGCTCTCTTAGCGGACACTTCCCCGGAATTAATATTAATATTAATCTTATATGCATGTTAAATGGTTTCTGATTTGCTAATTGCTAATAGCACTATACACTGCTATATTTGTATATTTTATCTATTTATTAATTCCAGAATATTTCACTAGAAGTAAGGTAGACTTAATTATTTGTAATATATAAGTATGTAACTATTTGTAAATGTATAACTACTTGTAAAATTCTGCACCTACTCGCCACGGAAAGGGCCACAGCTGAAAATCAGCGCGCTGCATCAGTGGCGCATTATGCTGAGCTGTGACCTTTTTATAGCCATAAGTACACCTACCCTTAGCATAATTTATAACCCACTTTGTTAAACCTTAGAGTATGTACTGTATATTCTCTAAGGTTAAAACTGCACCTGTGTTGGCTATGAATAAACATTTTCTATTCTATTCTATTCTATTCTAAAATGCTCCGGGAGTGGCGCTCTCGACAATGTATCTGCAACGTACATATATTTACCAGGTTTATATGCTACCTTAAAATCATAACGTTGAACACGGAGCATCATGCGCTGCAATCTAGCCGGAACTGAGTCTAGTGACTTTTTGAAAAGCGCTTCTAGTGGCTTGTGGTCCGTTTCTACGGTAACGTCATTTTTACCAAATACGTATTGGTGAAATCTCTCCAAAGCAAACACAATGGCAAGCATTTCTTTTTCGATCTGAGCGTATCGCTGCTGCGTGTCGGTGAGCGTGAGCGACGCGAACTCCACCGGCCGGCCGCCCTGCAGCAGCACGGCGCCGAGCGCGCGCGCGCTGGCGTCCACCGACAGCAGAGCGGGCTCGCGAGGCTCAAACAACGCCAGAACCGGCGCGCTGCACAGCGCACTCTTCAGAGAGCTCACCACGCGCTCCTCGCACTCATCCCAGCACCACTGGCTGTCCTTCTTAAGCAGGTTGCGCAATGGACTCACTTTATCAGAATAATTAGGTATAAATTTACTTACATAGTTCATCATGCCGAGAAATCGCTCGAGAGCTGGCCGGTCACTAGGGCTGGGCATCTCCATGATGGCTCTCAGCTTTGCTCGATCTATCTTCATGCCCTCAGCACTGAAGGTGTGTCCTAGATAGGTGACCTCTGTCACGCAGAATTCGCACTTGTCGCGGTTAAACTTTATGCCAACGGATCGCGCCCTATCAAGGAGACTAGTTAAACGTCTGTCGTGTTCCTCCTTTGTTGATGCCCATACGATGACGTCATCAACAAAGGAATCGACTCCATCTAGGTCTTCGAGCAGCTGCCGAACCTTTGCATGGAAAATTTCTGATGCTGAAGTTATACCATATGGTAGACGCAGATATTGATATCGGCCAAATGGTGTTCCGAATGTGCACAGGTCTGCGCTCTCGTCATCCAGCTGCAACATCCAAAATCCTGATTTTGCATCCAGCTTGCTGAAATACCGCGCACCCTGTAACTTAGTTGCTATTTCAGTAAGCGTCGGTAAAGGGAAGTGCTGTCGCCTAATTACTTTATTTAGTGGACGTGGATCCAAACACACCCAGCAAACTAGCATCTTTCTTCGCGACTATGACAATGCCGTTGACCCAAGATGTTGGGTGTGTCACCCTTCTAATGACCCCCAACTCCTCCATACGGGCCAACTCTTTTTGCAACTGGTCTCTCACTCCAACAGGTATTTTTCTAACAGGGCATATGCAAGGGCTAGCATTACTTTCTAACGGTATTTTATAGTTTCCCGGTAACTTGCCTAACCCTTTAAACAAATCAACATATTTATCTAAATTAATTGTGTAAATTCTTTGTATTAATCCTAATGTCTCTAAAGCATGCTTTCCTAAAATACTCTGACAGGCTTCACTAGATATAACAAATTTCAACTGATGTTGACGTTGTTTATGTTCGACATTAATCGTAGTTGTACCCACAATAGGTAGGTAATTACCACAGAACGATCGAGCGCGAATGTTTTCATTATCAAGCTGAGACAAAGAAAACCCTAGTTTTACATAATTATCTTGTGACATAACATTTACATCGGACCCAGTGTCTAACTTGTATTCGTGTGTAGATGTTGTCTCGGGTAAAAACAATTTTTCATGCCATTTATCGTCAGTCTTTGAAATAGAATCAACACACTCAATTGTTGATATATAGTACAACTCACCGTCATCTTCACTTACTTCATATACCTTGTTGTATTTTCTTACCGGACAAAAAACCTTAAAGTGACCCTTCTCACCACATGCAAAACATTTCACTCTTTTAGCCGCACACCGGTCCCCTCCATCACAACGAGAACTACCACAGGCACCGCACACGCTAGTGCGCCCTGTCTGTGAAATCATGCCACCAGCGCTGCCGCCTCCGCGGCTGGCCCCGCTCATCCAGCTCGCGCCCGCGCGCATATTCCGTTCGCTGCCGCCGCTGTAACCACCGCCGCCACGGGCCCTACCCGGCCCGGCGTATGATTTAGCTCCACGCTGAATCGTTTTGGACTTCCATAACACATCCACGGATGCGGGTTTTATCTCACTTTTAACCTCCTCGATCTGACGGTTTTCGTGCAAAGAAATCTCATTAGCTTGACATATCTTTACTGCTTTTTCAAGCGTTAAGTCATCCGCCCTTAGCAATCGGTCTCGCACGCCACTGTCGGCGACTCCACAGACGATCCTGTCCCGAATTAAGCTGTCTTCCAGTTGTTCAAACGCGCACTGTTGACTAAGGAGTTTCAAAGCTGTGACGTACTCGTCTATATTTTCACCGACCTCTTGAATTCGAGTAAAAAATTTAAAACGCACCATTATAATATTAGTTTTTGTTCCAAAGTAACCATTGAAAGCTTCGATTAACAATTTTATGTCTTCGCGATCGGTCTCGTTCTTAAACTTCAATGTTGAATAAATATCATATCCTTCGGGACCGATCAGATTTATCAATAGACTGGCTTGTACGTCACTGTTTTCTTTGTATACTCCCGATGCTTTAATAAAAACCTCAAATTGCCTTAGCCACCTCCGCCACGCGTCGGCGCGACTCGCCGGTCCTCCCTCCAAGGTTAACTGCGCTGGAGGCCTAGCGTGCTCCATTATTTTACGATTTGTTACTATTTTTTAACTTTATTTACACACTTCACTAAGATTTTTGTGCAAATCCACTGCAATTTAACTATTAATTTTGATTTACCGCTGTCACCATGAAGTAAACAACACGATTGCTAGTTCCAGACTGCCTTTATTTATATCTCATGCCTACCCTACACATACAAATAATCATAACACCAGTACAAACATCTTTTAACAACGACTTTGAAAAGTCTTTGTTTTTTTTTATTGAAAAATAAAGAAATTTGAAATAAGTGAAATTTTAGATGATTATGAATCATCACAAAAAATAAAAAAAGTAAGCATTAAATGATTTAACAATAAAATTAAAGCAAAATTAATAACGAGTGTTTTCCCCTCTTGCTCTAATTACGGTTTCCATTCGTCTGGGCATGTTACAGATTATGTTATCGATGATTTCTTGAGGCAACCGCTCCCACTCTTCAAGTAATGCGTTTCCAAGTTCATTCAGATTGTTGGGGGGTGGCATTCTGGATTTAACCCTTCTTTTTAGCAAGTCCCAGACATGCTCTATCGGATTCATATCGGGGGAATTTGCTGGCCACTGCATCACCGGTATACCTACGTGGCTCAGATATGCCTGTACCAATTGTGCACTATGAGCACGAGCATTATCTTGCATTAGAATAAAGTCATCACCAATAAACGGGGCAAATGGTACAACATGTTCTTCTAAAATGTCTCTGATGTATCGATCTGCTATCGTGGTCCCTCCTGTGACTATCACTAACTCCGTGCGAGCTCCCAAACATATCCCTCCCCAAACCATAATCGAGCCGCCACCATAAGCCACAGTGTGTTCAAAATTAGACTGTATGTGGCGTTCTCCTTTGCGTCTCCATATTCGCTGTCTCCCATCGATCTGTTTTAAAAGAACTCTGCACTCATCAGTATAGAGAACCTGCTGTCATTCGTTCAAATCCCAATGACGATGTTCTACTGCTTTTTTTGTGTTCCGCTAATTGTGCCGGTGTGTATATATATATAAATTAATACTTACTTATACTACTGACGATGAATTCTTACTTACCAAGTGGCTGTGCCTTTATTCTTTCAACTAAATACTACAATGATATAACAACTACTACTAAGCACTACCTACTACAAAACACTACAGCATTTGGACTGTATACTAGCCGCAATGACCAAAGTCCAAATGCTCCAGCCCACTACTAGTAGGTAGCGTACCCAACATTCTGGTACCATTGCCGAGTTGAATTGCAATACTGATTCGTTAATAAATACATAAATATGTAAGTAACTACTTAGGTAATTAAGTACTTACTTAAGTATATCATGCGCAGAAATTATAGATTGTCAGTGAATGAAAATCGCTCGGCTAAGCGCCATTCCTTTATGGGCGAAATACCACCCAATAGTAACAAACGATTTTGATGATTCCACGTTCATAATTAGATGCACTGCTAGCGTTTGTTTTTGGGGAAATATGACCCGTGCGTGTTCAAGAGAAGAGTGAATAGGTATTTATTTGGCTAGCATGCTACACCTTCGGTCGCATCATCATTTCCCGTCAGGTGAGAGCGTGGTCAAATGCTTAGATAAGTTGGTTGTAAAAAATAGAATAAAAAGCATAGCATCCTTCTCATATAACCACTTTATCGAAAAATAATAAAGGTGTTCCATTCAAAAATGGAACCCCTGAAGGGTGTAATTGTATGACTTGAACACTTGTCCGATTTTTTTACACTGAAATCAATACAATAACCCGTCACTCAAAATCACGGGTGTAAATCTAGTATGTTACACAAAATGCATTTTCAACAGTCTTCAAAAGAGGAAGAGGGTTCGGTTGTATGTTTGTTAGATTAAGTTTTAATTTATTTATTTTTTATTGGTTTGACTGACCCGATAGCTCAGTTGGTAGTAGCCCTGTCTTCTGAACTGTGGGTTGTGGGTTCGATTCCCACCCAGAACAAACATTTATGTGATGAACATATGTGTTTGTTCTGTGCCTGGGTGTTATATTATATGTATGTATTTACAAACAAAAACTATTTAATTTAAGAATTGTATCAGTTATCTGGTTCCCATAATACAAGCTTTGCTTAGTTTGGGGCTAGATGGTGTTGTGTGAGATTTCCACACATATTATTATTATTACTTAATAATGATTTCTTAATATAATTTACAAGTAAGTATAACTGAGTAGTACTATCAAACTGATAAAATTACGTTCATACGTCAGCCGTCGGCACATCCCAGCGTATTTCTCTCACTTTTCTGTAGGAATATATATAATAGAATATAATATAAAGTTGCCACCACTTTACTAGGAGTGTGACTTTGACTAGACTATGACTTGACTATCTATGACGTGACTTGATGACTTCGACTGTGACTTGACACATATTTGCGTGAAATATCATTAACTTGATAAATTATCAATTACTTGACACTGGCTAAATACACAAAAGTGTGGAGCCAAAACATAAAAAAACCGCCAATTTTTTTTTTTTAACAGTTGGCGGTAAAGCGGATTTCTTTGTTATTTGGTTAATAAAAATTAATTAAAATGAGTCCCGATGATTCTGAAAGTGAAAATGAAATGGACATTGACTGCACTCCACCCGATTTAAGATCGGAAGCTAAATTAGCGATGGAAAACCTACTTCCAGCGAAATCAAAAGAAAATTAATTTATTATGTAAAAGTCTCTTTTTTATTTCCTTGCATTTTTTTTTAAGAAAAGCACTATATATGCCTCGGCCGAAATGGCAATTGCCTATTTCGCTGCCTTTGCAATAATGTACTATTACTGATTTAGACCGAAGTTTAAACCAATAAAGAAGTAGTAAAAGAGAGAAAATATAAATTATAATTGATAGAATCAGGCGTGACTTCGTGGAATTTCATCTTAAATACAAAATGCAACATAGATGATTTTAGCGGAATAGCTAGATATTCTTATTTCATTTTGTATTTAAAAGATAAATGGACAGAAAACTGTGTTGGCACAGTTTTCTGTCCATTTATCTCTTCGCACTCTCATCGCGTTTGAATCCGAATGCAACTTGATAGTGTAATTCAAATCAATTCATGTCATGGACAATACCTACTTTATGAATATTATTATACGGATAGTTTTATCTTTGTCGTGTCATACTCATCGGTAGTACTTGAGGCCGTGACGGAAAATATAAGCACGTATTTGTAATTGTAATCAAATTTGGGATTCCGTAACAAAACGGTAAAAATAATATTAATTATTATCACACTTCCCACTAATATTATAAAGGCGAAAGTTTGTATGTGTGTATATGTCTATGTTGTCACTCCTTCACGCTCAAGCGGCTAAATGGATTTGGATGAAATTCGGCACCAAGATAGCTTATACACTGGATTCACATATAGGCTACATTTTATCCCAGAAAAGTTAAATTTTCCCGTGGGATGACCAAATGATTAAAATACTACAACTAGTTAATAATAATAATAACGCCCAACGATCACATACATAGATCCTGGACCCTAAATGGGATTTCCTGTATCTAGGGACCTAGAAACTACGAGGACCATTGTCCCACAGCACCCAGACTCAGGATAAGTTGTTGCGCTTTTTTTCTGTGTAATAATACTTTTATTATCGCGGGAATCGAACCCGCCACCTCTGGGTTATGAACCAACCTGCTCAGCCACCACACCACAGAGGCTTGCAACTAATTCATAGTCATATTTCCTTCTCCGTTTGATCTTATTGGTCCGATATCATTCACATGTCTGATCACTCCTTGGCTGTAAGAAGTTAAGTGGCTCCAATGAGTAAAGTGGCTGCGGTAGGTCTTTCGGAGTACTATCGTACAATGTATGCTATCATGAAATATACCTAAATAGAAGTTTTTGAATTCATTCATTTCTTTGCTTCACTAAACTAGCTTTCGGTATTGAGTATAAAACCCGGCCACAGAACAAATTTTCCTAGATTTCTTCATGACATATTTCCCTATACATTTTATTCGATGTCAAATAGACCGTCCGCTTTTGAGCCGCTGTGTTAACTAAACAGTTGATTACAAATCAAACGAATCATTCATGTCATTGTGTATCATAATGATTATTAGTATGCCGTATCCATGTCATTGTGTTTCAATAAAATAAATCCGCAACTTTATCTGTTTGATTTCGATAATGATAAATTTAATTGTAGAGTATATAAACAATGTAAGTTTTTCTTTTGTATCAATAGTACCTTGGTTACTACAAATAATACAGCGCAATGAGTTTCAACGATAAAGTGGTGATCGTTACTGGAGGCAGTTCCGGCATTGGTGCTGTCACCGCAATATTCTTCGCTAAAGAAGGAGCTCAGGTCACCATCGTTGGTAGAAACCAGACTAAGCTCAAAAACGTCACTGAAAAAATCACTAAAGTTGGCAAGGCACCCCTTGTCATCACAGCTGACGTTGGCAATGAAGAGGAAGTAAAGAGTATTATCAAGAAAACAATCGATAAATTCGGAAAACTAGATGTTCTGGTTAATAACGCGGGAATTTTGAGAAATAAAACGATTTTTGATAAAGATTTGCTGAAGGCTTTTGACGAAGTTATGAACGTGAACCTGCGCTCTGTCGTCCAACTTACCAACCTGGCTGTCCCATACCTCGTCAAGACGAAGGGAAATGTAGTGAATATTTCCAGCATTGCAGGAACATCATCAATGGGGGACTTTGGTGAAGGGTACGCATCTTATTGAACTTCTAAAGCTGGTATGGACCATTTCTCCCGCGTCGTAGCATTGGAGCTAGCTGAAAAGGGAGTGAGAGTGAATGTGGTTAGCCCCGGGCCAGTGGAAACTGATATTCATGAGAATGCTGGTGTAGTTGACGCTGACTGGGAAGGTCTAGCTCAGAAGACAGCGCTGAAAGTGCTAACGCAGCCCGAAGAGATCGCCGATATGATTCTTTACTTGGCAAGCGACAAGGCAAGAAGCATCACTGGAGCTAATTTCCTAATTGACGGTGGCGTTCGTCTGAAAAATTAATTTTATTTAAATTTAATCGTTAAATAATTAAAGGCTCTTGTAATACCTACAATAATATATAAGTACAGCGAATAATTTTTTTTTATTGGATCGTGTGCGAGTTAGAGCCTTAGCACGAGTGCAGTTAAAGGCCATTTTATATCTTAAACTGCACTCTCTTTCTTTCAACTGCCAAAAAGAGAAGAGCGAAATAGAATAAACTTTTCACTGATTTATTATCATGGCGATTCAATTACGCCGATTATTGTTGTTGGAAAGGCTTTTGAGTGGTAACAACGAATCAGAAGAATCTGGCAACCTAGCTAGGCAATCCCTATTAGGAGAACCGATGATCTGGGGAAAACCGCAGAGAGCCATTGGATGCAAAAGGAAAGCGGCCGTTAAAGGTTACACTCATTGGGCGAGACTTGTCTTCAGCAGTGGAGCATTAAAGCTGATGATAGTGATGGTGAATTACACCTGCGTGAGTGAGTAACATTGCACAAGACTACGGCCAACTCAATAATTTATTCCTAACTAGCGGCCCGCTCCGGCTTCGCACGGGTATAAAATATATAGCCTATGTCATTCACTGAAAAAAACGATTAAAATCGATCCAGTAGTTTTGACTTATTCATTACTGCCCGTGGCCCGCACGCGTTAAATTTAGAGTAAAACAATTCTTAAAAATGCTATTGTGGGATATCCATAAGAGATAGACATATACCATAGCGGAGTTTTCTGTAGACCTTTTCAATGTGTACAATACTTAATACATTATTTTGATAAATCTCGTAGGGTTCAGCCAGCGTTTGCAATGTAAGCGGAAAAAAAAAATTATTTACGACATCATATTAGAAACCTCAAAAGTAACAGTTTTCACTCAAAAATTACTCCACTATTTAATTAATGTTATTATACATATGGGTGGATTTCCCAACAGCAAAATTTACGCGGCATGGATGAAATCGGTACTGCAGAGCGTTAGTTTAGAGTTCTAGTATTTCTTTCTAGATAGAAGAAGTAGTTACCTATACGAGACAATAAATATTTCTTGATTAGGATTGCAATTAAGGAGAAAAAAAATTAGTTAAACCCCCAAATTTTTCATTTCAGTGGCTGTCCGCACTACATTTTTGTGTGTAATTTCCCTCGTACAACAAAAACTATTGGTTATTTCGGTTTATGGCTACTTTTATTTAAATTCTGAATAGTGATAGTATGACCACAAAGTAATTTTATAATAATATCTACCCAGTTTAATAACTGGTAAGTAAAAATGCATGTGTCCAAGAAACTCGTAAGTGCCAGGTGAATTCAAAGTTGAAACGTGATCTATCTTTTATCATTGATAAAAGATAGATCACGTCGCAATACCATACGTCCCCCAAACAGTATCATGCGTTGCAAATGTAAAAACGCGTCTCTAATTCAGGAATCGCGCGAAATCTAACCTTAAATTTTGACATTTAAGATTGAGGTTATAATTCTTGGTGGTATCACTATTTGTATCTATGTTTAAAATTCAAAGAAACAATATCGGGTGTGCATATTGTATAATATGCAAAATTAAAAATCCCAGGTTGTATTTAACTGGAAACAAGAACAAGGGTAAGCTGTTCCATTCATTAGCCGTTCGCACTATAAAGTTAGTAGCGAAACGCTTCGTGCGGATTGAAGGAATTCTAACCAGTATTAATAACCAGTATTTAGTACTATTAAGCTATTCCTTCCTAATCGTAATATATATACACACCGGCACAATTAGCGGAACAGAAAAAAAAAGTGAGACTATGAGATAATAACGCATATATTTGACGAAAATGTAATTAGACACAAAATAACAAATTGATTAACATCTTTTAACAACGACTTTGAAAAGTCTTCGTTTTTTTTTTATTGAAAAATAAAGAAATTTGAAATAAGTGAAATTTTAGATGATTATGAACCATCACAAAAAATAAAAAAAGTAAGCATTAAATGATTTAACAATAAAATTAAAGCAAAATTAATAACGAGTGTTTCCCCCTCTTGCTCTAATTACGGTTTCCATTCGTCTGGGCATGCTACAGATTATGTTATCGATGATTTCTTGAGGCAACCGCTCCCACTCTTCAAGTAATGCGTTTCCAAGTTCATTCAGATTGTTGGGGGGTGGCATTCTGGATTTAACCCTTCTTTTTAGCAAGTCCCAGACATGCTCTATCGGATTCATATCGGGGGAATTTGCTGGCCACTGCATCACCGGTATACCTACGTGGCTCAGATATGCCTGTACCAATTGTGCACTATGAGCACGAGCATTATCTTGCATTAGAATAAAGTCATCACCAATAAACGGGGCAAATGGTACAACATGTTCTTCTAAAATGTCTCTGATGTATCGATCTGCTATCATGGTCCCTCCTGTGACTATCACTAACTCCGTGCGAGCTCCCAAACATATCCCTCCCCAAACCATAATCGAGCCGCCACCATAAGCCACAGTGTGTTCAAAATTAGACTGTATGTGGCGTTCTCCTTTGCGTCTCCATATTCGCTGTCTCCCATCGATCTGTTTTAAAAGAACTCTGCACTCATCAGTATAGAGAACCTGCTGCCATTCGTTCAAATCCCAATGACGATGTTCTACTGCTTTTTTTGTGTTCCGCTAATTGTGCCGGTGTGTATATATATATAAATTAATACTTACTTATACTACTGACGATGAATTCTTACTTACCAAGTGGCTGTGCCTTTATTCTTTCAACTAAATACTACAATGATATAACAACTACTACTAAGCACTACCTACTACAAAACACTACAGCATTTGGACTGTATACTAGCCGCAATGACCAAAGTCCAAATGCTCCAGCCCACTACTAGTAGGTAGCGTACCCAACATTCTGGTACCATTGCCGAGTTGAATTGCAATACTGATTCGTTAGTAAATACATAAATATGTAAGTAACTACTTAGGTAATTAAGTGCTTACTTAAGTATATCATGCGCAGAAATTTTAGATTGTCAGTGAATGAAAAACGCTCGGCTAAGCGCCATTCCTTTATGGGCGAAATACCACCCAATAGTAACAAACGATTTTGATGATTCCACGTTCATAATTAGATGCACTGCTAGCGTTTGTTTTCGGGGAAATATGACCCGTGCGTGTTCAAGAGAAGAGTGAATAGGTATTTATTTGGCTAGCATGCTACACCTTCGGTCGCATCATCATTTCCCGTCAGGTGAGAGCGTGGTCAAATGCTTAGATAAGTTGGTTGTAAAAAATAAAATAAAAAGCATAGCATCCTTCTCATATAACCACTTTATCGAAAAATAATAAAGGTGTTCCATTCAAAAATGGAACCCCTCAAGGGTGTAATTGTATGACTTGAACACTTGTCCGATTTTTTTACACTGAAATCAATTCAATAACCCGTCACTCAAAATCAAGGGTGTAAATCTAGTATGTTACACAAAATGCATTTTCAACAGTCTTCAAAAGAGGAAGAGGGTTCGGTTGTATGTTTGTTAGATTAAGTTTTAATTAATTAATTTATTATTGATTTGACTGGCCCGATAGCTCAGTTGGTAGTAACCCTACCGTCTGTGTGATGAACATAGGTGTTTGTTCTGTGTCTGGGTGTTATATTGTATTATATGTATGTATCAGTTAAATGGTTCCCATAATACAAGCTTTGCTTAGTTTGGGGCTAGATGGCGTTGTGTGAGATTTCCACACATATTATTATTATTACTTAATAATGGTTCCTTGATATAATTTACAAGTAAGTATAACTGACAGAGCTGTACTATCAAACTGATAAAATTACGTTCATACGTCACCCGTCGGCGCATCCCAGCGTATTTCTCTCACTTTGCTGTAGGAAACAAAGCGACGCGTCTGTTAGGTTGATTTTTATTCATTTGCCCGCATTTTGTACTATACGGATAGTACATAAGATTTTCACGGTTTGCATGTTTATTCTGGCGGTCACTTGGATAATTCTACGTATTCATTTTGCTTATTTAGTGACAATCTAAAGGTACTCGAGTGGTGACCTCGATCAGGAAGACGCAGCACACACCAGCTCCTCACGAGGTGGACCGCTCACGGAGCTTTCATTGCAATGCAAAAAAAGAAATATTATTTCTTATTTAAATATTTCCATAGTAAACATGCACTTACTGCGTATTGAAACTGTCAAATCCATACAAATTCGATAATTCATAACTATAAATTTGGGAGAAATTTTTATGAGTTCAATTCATAACTCTAAATTGAACTCATAAAAATTCTTCCACATTCGGAATATAAATAAACCGAGTATGACGAATCTGGATTACGACAAATGAGGGGTATAGAATCAAAAGCAGCTAGTTGCATTTTTTTTAAATCTGATCTATAAATGCAAAAATATAGGTCTGTCAAGTGTGTATGATCTCAACTTATAATTTTGCATCGAAACCAGCTTAAAATAATACAAAAACCAGATTGCTGACAAAAATCTGCATTGGGGTCAAAGTCAGCTTAAAAACGGCATGCAAACATCAAAGACAGCTTAAATTTTAAATTGAAGGTTGTGCTCGTAGCTGCATTTGATTCTATACCCCTCAAATCAGGAGTACGTCAAATTCGGAACACGAAACAAACGATTTTAAAAAGTTTAGTTGGGGCCCTATTTAAATTTTTGCCCCAGGGCCTTTGGTTACCTTTTGGTTACCTATATACACACACTATAGAAGAACTGGCGTACTGATCCTCGTTCAGTACACGGTACCCCGGCCATCCGGGAGACATATTGGAGCCTTCGTCGTTGGAAATTGCATTCTCTGCCCCCTAATAATTCGTGTGTAAGGTTTTAGTTTATTTTGTGGTTAATACATTGAAGACTAGTCTAGTAGGCTATGACGAAAGGACTAGTCCAGTAGGCCATGACTGAGGAATTCGAAATTTTTTTTCTCCACAATCGCCTACATAAACGACAATTTTTTTTGTGGTTAATACACTACTAGTCTAGTAGGCTATGACGAAAGGACTAGTCCAGTAGGCTATGACGACTGACGAATGCGGAAATTTATTTCTTCAGAAACGCCCACATTATTATGCCAATTTAATTTGTGTTTAATACATTGACGACTAGTCCAGTAGGCTATGACGAAAGGACTAGTCCAGTAGGCCATGACGACTGACGAATGCGGATATTTATTTCTTCAGAAACGCCTACATAATTATGACAATTTATTTTGTGTTTAATACATTGACGACTAGTCCAGTAGGCTATGATGAAAGGACTAGTCCAGTAGGCCATGACGACTAAGGAATTCGGAAATTTCTTTCTTCACAAACGCCTACATAAATGACAATTTATTTTGTGTTTAATACATTGACGACTAGTCCAGTAGGCTATGACGAAAGGACTAGTCCAGTAGGCCATGACGACTGACGAATGCGGAAATTTATTTCTTCAAAAACGCCTACATTAATGTGCCATCAGTTAACTTGCAATCAGCATTCGAATCGAAACAAAGGTACGACGCCATCTGGTCCATAATTGTAACGCTGGTTGCGTTACAATTATGGACGTATGAAACGAACGAGTCGTTGTTTCCAGAATTCCTACTCAACTGGGCCCCAGTACCTACTGCTACCTCCACATTGCTAGCAGTGCTAGTGGACTGGAGCATTTGTTATCCGTCAGCGTCTCTGATATACAGTCCAAAAAATGCTTTTTTTAATATTATGATCGTACTTTTCATATTATAAAATATGTTTTCGTTCGACACTTCAAATTCCCGTGAGTATGATTCATTTTAAATTAATATATTTCCGACTGTTAATCAAGAATAGTGTGTCGAATTCTCGACCAGGTTTCGAGCATATCCGACACAAAAATTGCTCTATAAGTTGGTGCTTATATATAAATGAAAATAATTTTATAATATATTTTTGTTTTATTGCCTATATTATGATTACGTAATTGGTGGTAAAATAAAATAAAAATATTTCATTGTTCACCACCGTCTGCTTCCATTATAGTCAAATACATCCAAAGGTTGCCTGGAAGAGATCGCTTTTAGTGATAAGGCCGCCCATTGTATTACCAACTATAAGTTATTATGTAAAATTAATTTAAGCATGTGGTATGCACTAAAGAGTTTGTATTGTATTGTATAATTTAAGTTTAAGCATATATCCGAAGCTCTTCCTCAGGAGGTGAGTTTACGCCGCGTTGATGCCTACTTTTTAAATTATTTTCATTTATATAGGTAATTAGCAACTTATATAGCACTAAATATTTGTGAGAATGGCTGAGTTGTAGCAACAGCAATTGAAATAATAAAGATAACTGAATGGTCAAACGCAAGCCTAACAAACAATAAAAAATATAGTAGTTTACAGTGTAGGTACATGTAGGTACATCGTATTTCAGGAACATCTCTTTCAGATGTTTTCCTGAATTTCAATTTCATTAGAAAAAGAAGAAGAAGTACTGACCGATTCTCACATTTATTTACGCTTAGACTGGATTCGAAATGAGAAAAGTTGAACGAAATCTACTGCTGACGAGTCAATATTAACTAGAAAACTGCAATTTTATATTTTTCATCCCTGTATCTTTCTAGCTTTACCATTTTAAGCTTTATAGGATACGTAATAGAGATTCGTATATCGTATGTCGCGGTTTTATTTGTAAAATGGTTGAGCTTTCAGCTTTCCGATGAAGTTTTTCTAATAAGGTCCGTCTCTGTGTACGCAATGATTCTATTCTGCCAGTCACGTTTCTTATTACTAAGTGTATAATTTAGGTATTTTTAAAGATTCGCAAGAAGTAATAATAATAACGCCCAACGATCACATACTCAGATCTTGGAGCCTAACAAGGCTTCCCTGTACCCAGGAACTACGAGGACCATGGTACCATCCATAAATCCGTGTTATTATTATTGCAAACAACACCAAGAGCATCTCTTATTCTCACACAGCCTCTGCGTCAGTTGAGCAGGTCGGCTCATAACCTGGAAGCGGCGGGTTCGATTCCCGTGACAGGATAAGTATTTGTGCATAGAAAAAAAAGAGGATATACTTTTTTCTGTGTCCGGGTGTTGTGGGGCCATGGTCCTCGGTAGTTCCTGGGTCCCTAGACACAGGGAATCCTAGTTAGAGTCCAGGATCCTAAGTATGTGATCGTTGGGCATTATTATTATTATTCTTCACACATCAATATACGTCTGAACGTACATCGTAACAAACGAGAGATGAGACTGGTCGTTTTTCTTGCTCAACCATCTGACTCACGTCCCTTTTTTATTTTCCCGGTGACTCTGTAAAGGTCGGTAGAGACCAACAGCATTAGCACATAAAAAAATGCCTGTTTCATCACACACCAGTCAGTGTTGCCAATTAGAAAAAACAATTCACCCAACTTAATTTCGATGAATAGGAATCAAACACTACTTACTAATACTTACAGCATATAGTAACATTTATTTTCCATGCTCATTGATCTATCTCTGCCCATCCAAAGGTTGTCTGGAAGAGATCGCTTTTTAGCGACATGACCACCCATTTTAACCTACTGATAAGCTTTCTGCTATTTCGAATAAAGAACACGCGAAGTATCATATTTACGTAGACTGAAAAACCAAAATCACTTCCCTTCGCATACTTTGAATTTGGAACGAAGAGCGCACCGGCAATGTTGTATGAAACAGTGTGCTGTTTGAATTTAGAACTCTTTCATCTATCGTAGGTACACATTGCGTTCTCGTGGCTGTATAGCCACAGATGCGTTTACCTTTCGGCACAAACTCTAAAAGTGTAAAACCGCCAATTCAGTTTTGGCGGGAAAGCGAAAAAGATTGCGTCACCGCATTGTATTATTTTCCAAAACTTGTGTTATTTTCAGTGTTAGTGCATAAAATTGGTGGCATTTTATTCTTTAAGTGCTGGATTACAGGCGTGAGTGTGGGAAAATGGTATAATGATGGTGAAACGTTTCTTTTCGTGTTGTTTCCAAAACTCCATAGAAGCTTCAAGTAAAGTTGCCACCACTTTACTAGGAGTGTGACTTTGACTAGACTATGACTTGACTATCTATGACGTGACTTGATGACTTCGACTGTGACTTGACACGTATTTGCGTGAAATATCATTAACTTGATAAATTATCAATTACTTGACACTGGCTAAATACACAAAAGTGTGGAGCCAAAACATAAAAAAAACCGCCAATTTTTTTTTTTAACAGTTGGCGGTAAAGCGGATTTCTTTGTTATTTGGTTGATAAAAATTAATTAAAATGAGTCCCGATGATTCTGAAAGTGAAAATGAAATGGACATTGACTGCACTCCACCCGATTTAAGATCGGAAGCTAAATTAGCGATGGAAAACCTATTTCCAGCGAAATCAAAAGAAAATTAAATTTATTATGTAAAAGTCTCTTTTTTATTTCCTTGCATTTTTTTTAAAGAAATGCACTATATATGCCTCGGCCGAAATGGCAATTGCCTATTTCGCTGCCTTTGCAATAATGTACTATTATTGATTTAGACCGAAGTTTAAACCAATAAAGAAGTAGTAAAAGAGAGAAAATATAAATTATAATTGATAGAATCAGGCGTGACTTCGTGGAATTTCATCTTAAATACAAAATGCAACATAGATGATTTTAGCGGAATAGCTAGATATTCTTATTTCATTTTGTATTTAAAAGATAAATGGACAGAAAACTGTGTTGGCACAGTTTTCTGTCCATTTATCTCTTCGCAATCTCATCGCGTTTGAATCCTAATGCAACTTGATAGTGTAATTCAAATCAATTCATGTCATGGACTATACCTACTTTATGAATATTATTATACGGATAGTTTTATCTTTGTCGTGTCATACTCATCGGTAGTACTTGAGGCCATGACGGAAAATATAAGCACGTATTTTTAATTGTAATCAAATTTGGGATTCCGTAACAAAACGGTAAAAATAATATTAATTATTATCACACTTCCCACTAATATTATAAAGGCGAAAGTTTGTATGTGTGTATATGTCTATGTTGTCACTCCTTCACGCTCAAGCGGCTAAATGGATTTGGATGAAATTCGGCACCAAGATAGCTTATACATTGGATTCACATATAGGCTACATTTTATCCCAGACAAGTTAAATTTTCCCGTGGGATGACCAAATGATTAAAACACTACAACTAGTTAATAATAATAATAATAATAACGCCCAACGATCACATACATAGATCCTGGACCCTAAATGGGATTTCCTGTATCTAGGGACCTAGAAACTACGAGGACCATTGTCCCACAGCACCCAGACTCAGGACAAGTTGTTGCGCTTTTTTTCTGTGTAATAATACTTTTATTATCGCGGGAATCGAACCCGCCACCTCTGGGTTATGAACCAACCTGCTCAGCCACCACACCACAGAGGCTTGGAACTAATTCATAGTCATATTTCCTTCTCCGTTTGATCTTATTGGTCCGATATCATTCACATGTCTGATCACTCCTTGGCTGTAAGAAGTTAAGTGGCTCCAATGAGTAAAGTGGCTGCGGTAGGTCTTTCGGAGTACTATCGTACAATGTATGCTATCATGAAATATACCTAAATAGAAGTTTTTGAATTCATTCATTTCTTTGCTTCACTAAACTAGCTTTCGGTATTGAGTATAAAACCCGGCCACAGAACAAATTTTCCTAGATTTCTTCATGAGATATTTCCCTATACATTTTATTCGATGTCAAATAGACCGTTCGCTTTTGAGCCGCTGTGTTAACTAAACAGTTGATTACAAATCAAACGAATCATTCATGTCATTGTGTATCATAATGATTATTAGTATGCCGTATCCATGTCATTGTTTTTCAATAAAATAAACCCGCAACTTTATCTGTTTGATTTCGATAAAGATAAATTTAATTGTAGAGTATATAAACATTGTAAGTTTTTCTTTTGTATCAATAGTACCTTGGTTACTACAAATAATACAGCGCAATGAGTTTCAACGATAAAGTGGTGATCGTTACTGGAGGCAGTTCCGGCATTGGTGCTGTCACCGCAATATTCTTCGCTAAAGAAGGAGCTCAGGTCACCATCGTTGGTAGAAACCAGACTAAGCTCAAAAACGTCACTGAAAAAATCACTAAAGTTGGCAAGGCACCCCTTGTCATCACAGCTGACGTTGGCAATGAAGAGGAAGTAAAGAGTATTATCAAGAAAACAATCGATAAATTCGGAAAACTAGATGTTCTGGTTAATAACGCGGGAATTTTGAGAAATAAAACGATTTTTGATAAAGATTTGCTGAAGGCTTTTGACGAAGTTATGAACGTGAACCTGCGCTCTGTCGTCCAACTTACCAACCTGGCTGTCCCATACCTCGTCAAGACGAAGGGAAATGTAGTGAATATTTCCAGCATTGCAGGAACATCATCAATGGGGGGCTTTGGTGAAGGGTACGCATCTTATTGCACTTCTAAAGCTGGTATGGACCATTTCTCCCGCGTCGTAGCATTGGAGCTAGCTGAAAAGGGAGTGAGAGTGAATGTGGTTAGCCCCGGGCCAGTGGAAACTGATATTCATGAGAATGCTGGTGTAGTTGACGCTGACTGGGAAGGTCTAGCTCAGAAGACAGCGCTGAAAGTGCTAACGCAGCCCGAAGAGATCGCCGATATGATTCTTTACTTGGCAAGCAACAAGGCAAGAAGCATCACTGGAGCTAATTTCCTAATTGACGGTGGCGTTCGTCTGAAAAATTAATTTTATTTAAATTTAATCGTTAAATAATTAAAGGCTCTTGTAATACCTACAATAATATATAAATACAGCGAATAATTTTTTTTATTGGATCGTGTGCGAGTTAGAGCCTTAGCACGAGTGCAGTTAAAGGCCATTTTATATCTTAAACTGCACTCTCTTTCTTTCAACTGCCAAAAAGAGAAGAGCGAAATAGAATAAACTTTTCCCTGATTTATTATCATGGCGATTCAATTACGCCGATTATTGTTGTTGGAAAGGCTTTTGAGTGGTAACAACGAATCAGAAGAATCTGGCAACCTAGCTAGGCAACCCCTATTAGGAGAACCGATGATCTGGGGAAAACCGCAGAGAGCCATTGGATGCAAAAGGAAAGCGGCCGTTAAAGGTTACACTCATTGGGCGAGACTTGTGTTCAGCAGTGGAGCATTAAAGCTGATGATAGTGATGGTGAATTACACCTGCGTGAGTGAGTAACATTGCACAAGACTACGGCCAACTCAATAATTTATTCCTAACTAGCGGCCCGCTCCGGCTTCGCACGGGTATAAAATATATAGCCTATGTCATTCACTGAAAAAAATGATTAAAATCGATCCAGTAGTTTTGACTTATTCATTACTGCCCGTGGCCCGCACGCGTTAAATTTAGAGTAAAACAATTCTTAAAAATGCTATTGTGGGACATCCATAAGAGATAGACATATACCATAGCGGAGTTTTCTGTAGACCTTTTCCATGTGTATTTCACCCTCTTAAGGGTGGAATTTTGAAAAATCTTTTCTTGCCGGATGCTTTCGTCATAACATCTACCTGCATGCCAAATTTCAGCCCGATCCGTCTAGTGGTTTGGGCTGTGCGTTGATAGATCACTATGTCAGTCAGTCAGTCACCTTTGAGATATATATGTTTAGATTTGACGATACTCGATACCAAGCTAGTAATGTACATGCGAATGAAAACGCACCAGGCGAACTGGCGTACTGATCCCCGTTCAGTACTATATTGGAGCCTTCGTCGTTGGAAATTGCGTTCTCTGCCCCCTAATAATTCGTGTGTATGGTTTTAGTTTATTTTGTGGTTAATACATTGACGACTAGTCCAGTAGGCTATGACGAAAGGATTAGTCCAGTAGGCCATGACGACTGACGAATGCGGAAATTTATTTCTTCAGAAACGCCTACATAATTATGCCAATTTATTTTGTGTTTAATACATTGACGACTAGTCCAGTAGGCTATGATGAAAGGACTAGTGCAGTAGGCCATGACGACTAAGGAATTCGGAAATTTCTTTCTCCACAAACGCCTACATAAATGACAATTTATTTTGTGTTTAATACATTGACGACTAGTCCAGTAGGCTATGACGAAAGGACTAGTCCAGTAGGCCATGACGACTGACGAATGCGGAAATTTATTTATAAACGCCTACATAAATGTGCCATCAGTTAACTTGCAATCTGGTACGAGGAACCAGCGTTACAATTATGGACGTATGAAACGAAGGAGTCGTTGTTTCCAGAATTCCTACTCACCTGGGCCCCAGTACCTACTGCTACCTCCACATTGCTAGCAGTGCTAGTGGACTGGAGCATTTGAATGTCGACGTCAGCTTCTCTGATATCCAGTCCAAAAAATGTTTTTTTTTTTATTATTATGATCGTACTATTCTATTATAAAATATGTTTTCGTTCGACACCTCAAATTCCCATGAGTGTGATTCATTTTAAATTAATATATTTAAGACTGTTTATTGTGTCGAATCCTCGACCAGGTTTCGATCATATCCTACACAAAGATTGCTCTATAAGTTGGTGCTTATATATAAATGAAAATAATTTAAGTTTAAGCATATGTTATCCGAAGCTCTTCCTAAGAAGGTAAGTTTACACCGCGTTGATGCCTACTTTTTAAATTATTTTCATTTATTTAGGTAAATCTTTGTGAGAATGGCTGAGTTGTAGCAACAACAATTGAAATAATAAAGATAACTAAATGGTCAAACGCAAGCCTTACAAACAATAAAAAATATAGTAGTTTACAGTGTAGGTACATGTAGGTACATCGTATTTCAGGAACATCTCTTTCAGATGTTTTCCTGAATTTCAATTTCATTAGAAAAAGAAGAAGAAGTACTGACCGATTCTCACATTTATTTACGCTTAGACTGGATTCGAAATGAGAAAAGTTGAACGAAATCTACTGCTGACGAGTCAATATTAACTAGAAAACTGCAATTTTATATTTTTCATCCCTGTATCTTTCTAGCTTTACCATTTTAAGCTTTATAGGATACGTAATAGAGATTCGTATATCGTATGTCGCGGTTTTATTTGTAAAATGGTTGAGCTTTCAGCTTTCCGATGAAGTTTTTCTAATAAGGTCCGTCTCTGTGTACGCAATGATTCTATTCTGCCAGTCACGTTTCTTATTACTAAGTGTATAATTTAGGTATTTTTAAAGATTCGCAAGAAGTAATAATAATAACGCCCAACGATCACATACTCAGATCTTGGAGCCTAACAAGGCTTCCCTGTACCTTGGTACCATAACACCCAGACACAAAACAAGTATTTGCGCTTTTTTCTGTACTATACTAATTGAAGGGTTGAGAATAAAAAGGGTTTAACTGACAAATTGATAGTTTCGAGAAAATTGATTTTAAACTTCAACGGCTCCATTTTGATGTAGAGTGCTTATAAGGTAATAGAAAAGGTTTATGTAAGTTTCCGATGCTTGAAAATGTTTCAATTCTATTTTAAAATACTAAATATAGTACTAATTCATACAATTACTGTAAAAATATAGTATAATAAAATAAATATGATAATGTTTCTATGCTAAGCGAACTGTATTCCTGTGACAGATAAACGATTTTTAGACTCACAATCTCAAGATTTGAGCCTCATTTCGGTATATTGAGAATGTATTATTGTAGATAATTTCACGCTGAATCCAACGATACCCATAATTCATTTTGTGAAAAAAATCAGTTAAACCCTTTTTATTCTCACCCCTGCAATTGTGTACTAGTCCTACTATAATATTATAAGCCCGAGAGTTTGTATATATGGATGTTTGTTACTCTATTACACTCAAAGGGTTAGACGGCTTTGTATGAAATTTCTAATATAGATAGCTTATATACTGGATTAACACATGGGGTATTTTTTTATCCGCAGGTTCCCTCTGTCAAATCTTGAATGGTGAATGCTCTGAAGAGCTGTTTAACCTAATACTAGCGTCGTGGTTTTATAACACGCAGCTCGTCGCCGTGAGAAAGCTCATCCACACCTCGTAGACCTGTGTAAATCTCGCACAGTTCGTTTCTCGAGATCATTTCTGCCACATACCTGCAAGCTTCATATGCCCAGTAATTTAAATAAGTAAAAAAAAATTACTGGGCATATGATGCTAAGTGCTAGTGAGCTACAGTGCCCTTCAAACCGGAACACAGCAATGCTTGCGCACTACTGCTTGGCGGCAGAATAACTGGCAACGCGGTGGTACCTATCTAGACGAACTTTGCAGAAAAGTCCTACCATCTAGTAAACCAGATGAAATAAAATCTTATTTTATTCAGTCACGATCCCGTCACAAAATTCACAAGAAATCAAGAAGAACATAACTCTAACCTTTCACCGTGATCTATTAAAGCATAACTCTTCTTCGGTCCATTTAACCGTCGGTTAATGAATTCCTCGCGAGATAACCCTAAGATAAACGAGCCATAATCAACTTTAGGTCCGCATTGTGCTATCATAAGTAAAGGTCGGCCCAGATTAAATTTATGCTCCTAAAATAATTAATTCCCTTTAACTTCATTAAGACGCCCGCATAGGTGTAATTACAATGAACTGAGGAATCTTAATTGTCAAATTGAAATTGCGACACACGGGCGGATAGTTAGGAGAATATGATCGGCGGATTTTCACAGTCTTTGGTTTTGAATACCTAATCTTAACTGGTCACCTATTTGACTGGCCCGATAGCTCAGTTAGTAGTAGCCCTGGCTTCTGAACTGTATATTGTGGGTTCGATTCTCACCCAGGACAAACATTTGTGTGATTAACATCGATGACAGTTCTGTGTCTTGGTGTTATATTTTCTATGTGTGTATTTACAAACAACAAGTGTCTAGGTATTGTATCAGTTATCTGGTTCCCATAGTGCAAGCTTAGTTCAAGGCTAGATGGATTCAAGCCCTGTGACGCTGTAAAGCTCGGTAGAGACTAACAGCATTAACCCGTTCAAAAAAGGGGGCTAGATGGTTTTGGCCTTTTTTTCTGTGTGAAATGTCTACACATATTTATTAATTAATGTACATGTTTGTCTTTTACAGTTGTTTGGATACGGGCAGCCATCATTGCCAGCTTCAAAGCTACATCACTGACATCACTAAGCTCGCCACACAACCCATCCGTATGTCACCTGCCAAAAGACCACCGGCTCATTCAAGACGGAATAATGGTATGAATACATGGTTTACATCGGACAAGGCGTGTCGGTGGAACAATAATACAATACCATACCTTATTGTTAACAACCGGGCTTGGTTCAGACAATGGCACGTGACGTTTTAACGAAAGGAAGTAAGCCATTAAGGATAACGCTTGCTTAACGCAGATTACATTATTAGTTAGGTCCTGTGTTGTGCAATCCATGTTATTATTATTGCAAACAACACCAAGAGCATCTCTTATTCTCACACAGCCTCTGCGTCAGTTGAGCAGGTCGGCTCATAACCTGGAAGCGGCGGGTTCGATTCCCGTGACAGGATAAGTAGTGCACAGAAAAAAAGAGGATATACTTTTTTCTGTGTCCGGGTGTTGTGGGGCCATGGTCCTCGGTAGTTCCTGGGTCCCTAGACACAGGGAATCCTAGTTAGAGTCCAGGATCCTAAGTATGTGATCGTTGGGCATTATTATTATTATTCTTCACACATCAATATACGTCTGAACGTACATCGTAACAAACGAGAGATGAGACTGGTCGTTTTTCTTGCTCAACCATCTGACTCACGTCCCTTTTTTATTTTCCCGGTGACTCTGTAAAGGTCGGTAGAGACCAACAGCATTAGCACATAAAAAATGCCTGTTTCATCACACACCAGTCAGTGTTGCCAATTAGAAAAAACAATTCACCCAACTTAATTTCGATGAATAGGAATCAAACACTACTTACTAATACTTACAGCATATAGTAACATTTTTTTCCATGCTCATTGATCTATCTCTGCCCATCCAAAGGTTGTCTGGAAGAGATCGCTTTTTAGCGACATGACCACCCATTTTAACCTACTGATAAGCTTTCTGCTATTTCGAATAAAGAACACGCGAAGTATCATATTTACGTAGACTGAAAAACCAAAATCACTTCCCTTCGCATACTTTGAATTTGGAACGAAGAGCGCACCGGCAATGTTGTATGAAACAGTGTGCTGTTTGAATTTAGAACTCTTTCATCTATCGTAGGAACACATTGCGTTCTCGTGGCTGTATAGCCACAGATGCGTTTACCTTTCGGCACAAACTGTAAAAGTGTAAAACCGCCAATTCAGTTTTGGCGGGAAAGCGAAAAAGATTGCGTCACCGCATTGTATTATTTTCCAAAACTTGTGTTATTTTCAGTGTTAGTGCATAAAATTGGTGGCATTTTATTCTTTAAGTGCTGGATTACAGGCGTGAGTGTGGGAAAATGGTATAATGATGGTGAAACGTTTCTTTTCGTGTTGTTTCCAAAACTCCATAGAAGCTTCAAGTAAAGTTGCCACCACTTTACTAGGAGTGTGACTGTAGACGACGCGCCTCTTTGGCATAATATTTGTTTTTTAATTTATGTGAAGAAAAAATTGTGACGGAGAATTGTCAAGATTAAATGGTTTTACCGAATATGTCTACATAATTATAAAATTTTAGATTCCCTGAGCCATATCCCGACGTCGCTTATATTGTTAGTCCTTCGAAAGCCGGATTTTATAAAAACCAGACTTCGTACACGCCATAAGCCGGAACTTTGAGGCCAGGGAAAATGTTCAATACTCCCCCACAAGGAATAAAAACGCGAAGCGTTACTAGACGGGAGGCTGAACAATCTAAAGTATGCGAGGTTCCATCAGAGCGGCTGGGTAAAGAGGCTGCCAGGTCTGAGAAGGTCAGTAGTAGATCTAATCAGTCAAGCGTAGCGGCACGGATAAAGCGACTCGAGTTGGAAGCTGCCGAAGCAAAAGCCCGACTCGAGAATGAAGCCGCCCAACGCGAGATAGAGGCCGTACGACGCGAAGCAAAAGCCCGACTCGAGAATGAAGCCGCACGACGCGAAGCAAAACTCATAGACATGAGGCTGGCTGCTGAAGTAGCCGCACTTGAAGAGGAGCAGTCTCACAGGAGTCACAGAACTCACTCGGTAGCTACCACGAGCACACATGAGAAGGTAGAAGATTGGATAGAGCGCAGTAACCTGAATGGTGAGGGCCCGCACATGCACTATGACGGCAGTAAACTACCGGTAGAAGCAACACGAGCGGCGTCAACTGACATTCAACAGCTGGTCTATACACTGAAAGATGCCTTCAACTCCGTGGCAGCCGATGTAAGAAACAAAACTCTCTTATCAAGAATAAGTTCATGCAAAGATTTGCCAATTTTTGACGGTGACTGCTTGGAGTGGCTTCAATTCAAGCAGTCTTACATAGAGTCGACAGAAACCTGTAACTTTACAGATGTAGAGAATTTATGGCGACTTCGTAAATGTCTGCGCGGCGAAGCTAAAGAAACTGTTACGTCACTTCTAATGGGAAACACGACGCCCGCTACTATCATAGATGCGCTACAACTAAGGTATGGACGCCCCGAAGCGATAATTTTAAAGTTGGTTCAGCAGTTGAAAAAGACGACCCCACTGCCTTTTGCTTATCAAGCTAACATAGTTCCTTTCGCGATTAAGATCATGAACTACGTAGCTGCAGTAAAAGCAATACAACAAGAAGACTATTTACGAAGCCCAGAACTTCTAACAGTTGTTATTTCGAAGTGTCCGAGCACCCTCATAAGTAAGTGGACTGACTACTTTTTCACTTGCTCCGATAAAAAGAGGTCGAAACTCGAAATACTCGCGGAGTTTTTACATATCGAAGCTTCAAAGACTGCGGTGGCTGGAGTGAGCCACATTATGACTCATACTGAACAGGTTATAAGAAAGAGGCCGGATGACTACCGATCGCCATACAACCTGCATCCTGTAAATGAAATTTTAAACACAATGCCGTCAACTTCAAAAATGACCGACGATTCTGACAAATGTAAGTTTTGCAAAAAACATAAACACAGTCTAGCATTTTGCCCGCAGTTCAAACGAGCGCTACGTCGCGATCGCTGGCATTATGTTCGTATACACAAGCTCTGTTTCAAATGCCTTGAGAGTCGACACAGCAAAGACACGTGTCCTGCAAAGGAGTGTGACGTCGATGGCTGCAACCGAAATCATCACCGCTTACTACACTGGCCGTTAAAAAAGGATGACAATGAGAAGAAAGCTGATGACGATGAACTTCCATCTGACATAGTTGCTCACGCAATAGTAAAGACCAGTTCACGACTACTACTAAAGGTTGTACCGGTAACCGTACATGGACCGAAAGCAGATGTCAAGACTTATGCCCTGTTAGATGATGGTGCCGCCTTAAGTCTTATATCAGCAGATATCGCCGAGGAAGCTGGGCTGAGAGGTACCATAGACACACTGAACGCGAAGAGCGCATGGACTTCCAGCAAAATTACGTGTGAGGTAGAAAACATCAGCTGCATTATATCCAACAGCCAAGGAGATCGGTATACCTTGTACGCTCGAAAGATGAAAGAGCTGGACTTAGCTACGCAAACCATATCACATTCAGATATAGTAAAATACCAACACCTTCGAGACAATGATCAGCTACTGACTTACACCGGTAACGTAAAACCAAAGATTCTTATCGGACACGATCATTATCACCTGTTGGCGCCACAAAACTGTATTTCTGGTCTCGTCAATGAACCATACGCTACTAAAACGTCACTGGGCTGGTGCGTGCATGGTTTCGTGGGCGTAGTGAACGGACAAATTAATAACAACTGCCACCTAATCTCTTCTGAACTGACGACACTACCTGCTGAGAACGAAGACTCTATGCTGCATGTAAGTACCAACAAAGATAATGACATCTTACTGCATGAAGAAGTTAAACGATCGTTTGCCTTTGACGCGATTGGTGTAACAAAAATACCACGACAAAATGCCGATGACCAGAGAGCAATATCGATCTTAGACAATTCTGCAAAACTCATTGGTGGTCGTTGGGAAGTTGGTCTCCCATGGAAGTCAGACGCGAAATTACCAGATTCTTACATGAATGCGTATAAACGGTTGCGAACTGTAGAGAAAAAGATGCTTATGAATAAGGAGTTTGCTTCACGCTATAAGGAACGAGTTAATCACCTTTTAGTTAATGACTACGCCCGGGAACTTACTGATGTCAGTTCTGATAAACCACGTGTTTGGTATCTGCCGCACTTCTGTGTCGATAACCCAAATAAGAAAAAACTCAGACTAGTGTTTGACGCCGCTGCTGTATCCGGAGGGCACTGTTTGAATGATTATTTGCTACAAGGAGCCGACCTTCTTCAATCGCTTCTAGGCATAATGATGAGATTTAGAGAAGAGCCTGTCGGAATTATCGGCGACATAAAAGACATGTTTTTAAGAGTGAAAATTGTTGAACAAGATCAACATGCATTAAGATTCCTTTGGCGTGAAAATCAAAATGTTCCCATTAAAAAATACGCAATGACTTCACTTATTTTTGGAGCGAACTGTTCTCCTTTTGTTGCGCAATACATTAAAAACAAAAACGCACTGCGGTTCAAATCTGAAATGCCGGACGCAGTTAACGCAATTCTAAAAAGCCATTATATGGATGACTATGTCGATAGTCAACGAGAAAACGACGCTAAAAAGTTAATTAAAGACATAACTTACATCTATGCACAAGGAGGCTTTGAAATCAGAGGTTTTCTAAGTAACAACCAGAATGTACTACAAGGAATATCTGAACAGGCTCTGAACGATAAAGCTGTTGACATATTTAAAGAAAGCTTGTCGGAACGCACTCTGGGGTTGCTATGGTATCCTGCAAGCGATACATTTGGCTTTGATTTGTCATTTAAGCGAATATCTAAGGATCTACTGGAACTAAAACAAAAACCGACTAAGCGAGAGTTGCTACGAATTGTCATGTCAATTTTTGATGTATACGGTTTTCTGGCGCCATTTACGATTAAAGGCAAGATAATTCTACAATCAATATGGAAAACCAACACTCACTGGGATGACAGAATTCCAGATAACTCATTTGAGTCATTCAAGGACTGGATGTCACAACTAATGCGACTTCGTGATCTACGCATACCGAGATGGTACTTACGTTCGGCAGAAACTAGATTTGAATTAACGACTGTAGAAGACAAAGCGTACGAGCTTCACATTTTTTGCGACGCATCCCCAACTGCTTATGCCGCAGTTGCTTATTGGCGCGTTATAATGAAGCATTCGCACACAGATATGTTCTCGCCTATTCTTACCTCTTTTATAGCGAGCAAATGTAGAGTCACACCTCTCAAACCTGTATCGATACCGCGCCTAGAGTTACAGGCTGCTCTTCTTGGTTGCCGACTAGCTGAAACAATCCAAACTGCACACAGATTGAGTGTGTTGAAAAGATATTTTTGGACAGATTCGACGACAGTTTTACATTGGATCCGCAACGACACTAGAAGCTACAAAACATTCGTTGCGAATCGGCTAGGGGAGATTGACAGTTTGACAGAAATAAAAGAGTGGCATTACGTACCGACGTCGATGAACCCAGCAGATAAAGCCACAAAAATAAACAGCTACGAGCTCAGCTACGACTGCGGATGGTTTACAGGACCTGAGTTTTTACTAAAAGCCAACGAACACTGGCCCTTGGATCCTACTAGTGAACAAAAAATTAATAAAGATATTTTAGAAATTTTTACGGTATACAATATTGAAAAAATAGAGCTACCTGTTCCAGATCCTAAACGCTTTTCATCGTGGCTGCGACTACTGCGAAGCACGGCAGCTGTTTTATTGTTCACAAAGAAGTGTCAAAAGATCGCGGATTTCAAGGCAATCAATTGTCAGTTACTTGAATGCGCTGAACGCTTACTAATGAAACACGCTCAGAATGAAACATTTCAGAATGAAATTTCTCGCCTAAGTCAAAGAAACCAGATAGAGCGAAACAGTCGACTGAGAACACTGACGCCATTTATAGGTGAAGATGGATTATTACATGTCGATGGACGCATTGGTGCAGCTGAGAATGTTGACACACAGATGAAAAATCCAATCATTTTGGATGGACACTGTTACATAGCACGCTTGATTGTAAAGCATTACCACGAACGAGCTGCGCATGCTGGTAATGAGATGGTGATAAATGAACTCAGACAGAAGTACTGGATAGTTAATTTGAGACCCACCGTCCGGAGAGTAGCTTCTCAATGTTTGATGTGCAGAAAGAGAAAGACTACACCGATACCTACGAGACTAGGAGACTTACCGCTAGCCAGGTTAGCCCATCATGAAAGACCTTTTTCTCATTGTGGAATAGATTTATTCGGGCCTATAGATGTCGCTGTTGGAAGACAAAGAGTAAAACGATATGGAGTTTTATTTACCTGCATGACTGTTCGTGCTGTACATATCGAAGTCGTGTCGTCGCTCACAACAGACTCCTTAATTATGTCATTAAGAAGAATGGCAGCGCGACGGGGATGGCCACGACGTTTTTATTCCGACAACGGGACGAATCTAAGAGGTGCGGAGACCGAGCTGAAAAAAGCCTACCAAGCGATACTACAGACTGGGGCCGTTCAATCTGAAGTCGTGAATAGAGGAGTAGATTGGTACTTTATTCCACCAGCAAGTCCTCATATGGGCGGAGCTTGGGAAAGGCTAATAAGAAGCGTAAAGACAGCTCTCCGAGTAATTCTAAAAGAAAGAAGTCCAAGGGAAGAAGTTCTCACGACGCTGTTGACGGAAATAGAAAACATGGTCAACAGTCGACCACTAACTCATGTTTCGATTGACCCGACGAGCAAAGAAGCCTTAACACCTAACCATTTTCTTTTAGGTTCTTCCTCAGGTATGCCTACACCAGGGAATTTCTGTGATGCCGATCTTTGTTCTCGAAAGCAGTGGCGGATCGCACAGAGACTGAGTGAAATGTATTGGCAACGCTGGCTGAAGGAAGTTCTGCCTATGATGTTGCCCCGACAGAGATGGAATCGGGATGAGAGGACGCTGCATGAAGGAGACCTCGTTGTTATCGTTGACAACACTCTACCCAGGAACACATGGCCGATGGGAGTCGTGGAGAAGACATATCCCGGCGGCGACGGGCGAGTTCGCGTGGTCGACGTGAAAACCAGTCGAGGAACCTTTCGGCGGCCGGTGACACGCGTCGCACCGCTACCGATGGACCCTGATGGAGAGTGCTGAAGCACTGAGGGGGAGGATGTAGACGACGCGCCTCTTTGGCATAATATTTGTTTTTTAATTTATGTGAAGAAAAAATTGTGACGGAGAATTGTCAAGATTAAATGGTTTTACCGAATATGTCTACATAATTATAAAATTTTAGATTCCCTGAGCCATATCCCGACGTCGCTTATAGTGACTTTGACTAGACTATGACTTGACTATCTATGACGTGACTTGATGACTTCGACTGTGACTTGACACATATTTGCGTGAAATATCATTAACTTGATAAATTATCAATTACTTGACACTGGCTAAATACACAAAAGTGTGGAGCCAAAACATAAAAAAAACCGCCAATTTTTTTTTTTTTAACAGTTGGCGGTAAAGCGGATTTCTTTGTTATTTGGTTAATAAAAATTAATTAAAATGAGTCCCGATGATTCTGAAAGTGAAAATGAAATGGACATTGACTGCACTCCACCCGATTTAAGATCGGAAGCTAAATTAGCGATGGAAAACCTACTTCCAGCGAAATCAAAAGAAAATTAAATTTATTATGTAAAAGTCTCTTTTTTATTTCCTTGCATTTTTTTTAAAGAAATGCACTATATATGCCTCGGCCGAAATGGCAATTGCCTATTTCGCTGCCTTTGCAATAATGTACTATTATTGATTTAGACCGAAGTTTAAACCAATAAAGAAGTAGTAAAAGAGAGAAAATATAAATTATAACTGATCCAATCAGGCGTGACTTCGTGGAATTTCATCTTAAATACAAAATGCAACATAGATGATTTTAGCGGAATAGCTAGATATTCTTATTTCATTTTGTATTTAAAAGATAAATGGACAGAAAACTGTGTTGGCACAGTTTTCTGTCCATTTATCTCTTCGCAATCTCATCGCGTTTGAATCCTAATGCAACTTGATAGTGTAATTCAAATCAATTCATGTCATGGACTATACCTACTTTATGAATATTATTATACGGATAGTTTTATCTTTGTCGTGTCATACTCATCGGTAGTACTTGAGGCGATGACGGAAAATATAAGCACGTATTTGTAATTGTAATCAAATTTGGGATTCCGTAACAAAACGGTAAAAATAATATTAATTATTATCACACTTCCCACTAATATTATAAAGGCGAAAGTTTGTATGTGTGTATATGTCTATGTTGTCACTCCTTCACGCTCAAGCGGCTAAATGGATTTGGATGAAATTCGGCACCAAGATAGCTTATACACTGGATTCACATATAGGCTACATTTTATCCCAGAAAAGTTAAATTTTCCCGTGGGATGACCAAATGATTAAAATACTACAACTAGTTAATAATAATAATAACGCCCAACGATCACATACATAGATCCTGGACCCTAAATGGGATTTCCTGTATCTAGGGACCTAGAAACTACAAGGACCATTGTCCCACAGCACCCAGACTCAGGACAAGTTGTTGCGCTTTTTTTCTGTGTAATAATACTTTTATTATCGCGGGAATCGAACCCGCCACCTCTGGGTTATGAACCAACCTGCTCAGCCACCACACCACAGAGGCTTGCAACTAATTCATAGTCATATTTCCTTCTCCGTTTGATCTTATTGGTCCGATATCATTCACATGTCTGATCACTCCTTGGCTGTAAGAAGTTAAGTGGCTCCAATGAGTAAAGTGGCTGCGGTAGGTCTTTCGGAGTACTATCGTACAATGTATGCTATCATGAAATATACCTAAATAGAAGTTTTTGAATTCATTCATTTCTTTGCTTCACTAAACTAGCTTTCGGTATTGAGTATAAAACCCGGCCACAGAACAAATTTTCCTAGATTTCTTCATGAGATATTTCCCTATACATTTTATTCGATGTCAAATAGACCGTCCGCTTTTGAGCCGCTGTGTTAACAAAACAGTTGATTACAAATCAAACGAATCATTCGTGTCATTGTGTATCATAATGATTATTAGTATGCCGTATCCATGTCATTGTTTTTCAATAAAATAAACCCGCAACTTTATCTGTTTGATTTCGATAAAGATAAATTTAATTGTAGAGTATATAAACATTGTAAGTTTTTCTTTTGTATCAATAGTACCTTGGTTACTACAAATAATACAGCGCAATGAGTTTCAACGATAAAGTGGTGATCGTTACTGGAGGCAGTTCCGGCATTGGTGCTGTCACCGCAATATTCTTCGCTAAAGAAGGAGCTCAGGTCACCATCGTTGGTAGAAACCAGACTAAGCTCAAAAACGTCACTGAAAAAATCACTAAAGTTGGCAAGGCACCCCTTGTCATCACAGCTGACGTTGGCAATGAAGAGGAAGTAAAGAGCATTATCAAGAAAACAATCGATAAATTCGGAAAACTACATGTTCTGGTTAATAACGCGGGAATTTTAAGAAATAAAACGATTTTTGATAAAGATTTGCTGAAGGCTTTTGACGAAGTTATGAACGTGAACCTGCGCTCTGTCGTCCAACTTACCAACCTGGCTGTCCCATACCTCGTCAAGACGAAGGGAAATGTAGTGAATATTTCCAGCATTGCAGGAACATCATCAATGGGGGGCTTTGGTGAAGGGTACGCATCTTATTGCACTTCTAAAGCTGGTATGGACCATTTCTCCCGCGTCGTAGCATTGGAGCTAGCTGAAAAGGGAGTGAGAGTGAATGTGGTTAGCCCCGGGCCAGTGGAAACTGATATTCATGAGAATGCTGGTGTAGTTGACGCTGACTGGGAAGGTCTAGCTCAGAAGACAGCGCTGAAAGTGCTAACGCAGCCCGAAGAGATCGCCGATATGATTCTTTACTTGGCAAGCGACAAGGCAAGAAGCATCACTGGAGCTAATTTCCTAATTGACGGTGGCGTTCGTCTGAAAAATTAATTTTAATTAAATTTAATCGTTAAATAATTAAAGGCTCTTGTAATACCTACAATAATATATAAGTACAGCGAATAATTTTTTTTTATTGGATCGTGTGCGAGTTAGAGCCTTAGCACGAGTGCAGTTAAAGGCCATTTTATATCTTAAACTGCACTCTCTTTCTTTCAACTGCCAAAAAGAGAAGAGCGAAATAGAATAAACTTTTCACTGATTTATTATCATGGCGATTCAATTACGCCGATTATTGTTGTTGGAAAGGCTTTTGAGTGGTAACAACGAATCAGAAGAATCTGGCAACCTAGCTAGGCAACCCCTATTAGGAGAACCGATGATCTGGGGAAAACCGCAGAGAGCCATTGGATGCAAAAGGAAAGCGGCCGTTAAAGGTTACACTCATTGGGCGAGACTTGTGTTCAGCAGTGGAGCATTAAAGCTGATGATAGTGATGGTGAATTACACCTGCGTGAGTGAGTAACATTGCACAAGACTACGGCCAACTCAATAATTTATTCCTAACTAGAGGCCCGCTCCGGCTTCGCACGGGTATAAAATATATAGCCTATGTCATTCACTGAAAAAAATGATTAAAATCGATCCAGTAGTTTTGACTTATTCATTACTGCCCGTGGCCCGCACGCGTTAAATTTAGAGTAAAACAATTCTTAAAAATGCTATTGTGGGACATCCATAAGAGATAGACATATACCATAGCGGAGTTTTCTGTAGACCTTTTCCATGTGTATTTCACCCTCTTAAGGGTGGAATTTTGAAAAATCTTTTCTTGCCGGATGCTTTCGTCATAACATCTACCTGCATGCCAAATTTCAGCCCGATCCGTCTAGTGGTTTGGGCTGTGCGTTGATAGATCACTATGTCAGTCAGTCAGTCAGTCAGTCACCTTTGAGATATATATGTTTAGATTTGACGATACTCGATACCAAGCTAGTAATGTACATGCGAATGAAAACGCACTAGGCGAACTGGCGTACTGATCCCCGTTCAGTACTATATTGGAGCCTTCGTCGTTGGAAATTGCGTTCTCTGCCCCCTAATAATTCGTGTGTATGGTTTTAGTTTATTTTGTGGATAATACATTGACGACTAGTCCAGTAGGCTATGACGAAAGGATTAGTCCAGTAGGCCATGACGACTGACGAATGCGGAAATTTATTTCTTCAGAAACGCCTACATAATTATGCCAATTTATTTTGTGTTTAATACATTGACGACTAGTCCAGTAGGCTATGATGAAAGGACTAGTGCAGTAGGCCATGACGACTAAGGAATTCGGAAATTTCTTTCTCCACAAACGCCTACATAAATGACAATTTATTTTGTGTTTAATACATTGACGACTAGTCCAGTAGGCTATGACGAAAGGACTAGTCCAGTAGGCCATGACGACTGACGATTATTTATAAACGCCTACATAAATGTGCCATCAGTTAACTTGCAATCTGGTACGACGAACCAGCGTTACAATTATGGACGTATGAAACGAAGGAGTCGTTGTTTCCAGAATTCCTACTCACCTGGGCCCCAGTACCTACTGCTACCTCCACATTGCTAGCAGTGCTAGTGGACTGGAGCATTTGAATGTCGACGTCAGCTTCTCTGATATCCAGTCCAAAAAATGTTTTTTTTTTATTATTATGATCGTACTATTCTATTATAAAATATGTTTTCGTTCGACACCTCAAATTCCCATGAGTGTGATTCATTTTAAATTAATATATTTAAGACTGTTTATTGTGTCGAATCCTCGACCAGGTTTCGATCATATCCTACACAAAGATTGCTCTATAAGTTGGTGCTTATATATAAATGAAAATAATTTAAGTTTAAGCATATGTTATCCGAAGCTCTTCCTAAGAAGGTAAGTTTACACCGCGTTGATGCCTACTTTTTAAATTATTTTCATTTATTTAGGTAAATCTTTGTGAGAATGGCTGAGTTGTAGCAACAACAATTGAAATAATAAAGATAACTAAATGGTCAAACGCAAGCCTTACAAACAATAAAAAATATAGTAGTTTACAGTGTAGGTACATGTAGGTACATCGTATTTCAGGAACATCTCTTTCAGATGTTTTCCTGAATTTCAATTTCATTAGAAAAAGAAGAAGAAGTACTGACCGATTCTCACATTTATTTACGCTTAGACTGGATTCGAAATGAGAAAAGATGAACGAAATCTACTGCTGACGAGTCAATATTAACTAGAAAACTGCAATATTATATTTTTCATCCCTGTATCTTTCTAGCTTTACCATTTTAAGCTTTATAGGATACGTAATAGAGATTCGTATATCGTATGTCGCGGTTTTATTTGTAAAATGGTTGAGCTTTCAGCTTTCCGATGAAGTTTTTCTAATAAGGTCCGTCTCTGTGTACGCAATGATTCTATTCTGCCAGTCACGTTTCTTATTACGAAGTGTATAATTTAGGTATTTTTAAAGATTCGCAAGAAGTAATAATAATAACGCCCAACGATCACATACTCAGATCTTGGAGCCTAACAAGGCTTCCCTGTACCTTGGTACCATAACACCCAGACACAAAACAAGTATTTGCGCTTTTTTCTGTACTATACTAATTGAAGGGTTGAGAATAAAAAGGGTTTAACTGACAAATTGATAGTTTCGAGAAAATTGATTTTAAACTTCAACGGCTCCATTTTGATGTAGAGTGCTTATAAGGTAATAGAAAAGGTTTATGTAAGTTTCCGATGCTTGAAAATGTTTCAATTCTATTTTAAAATACTAAATATAGTACTAATTCATACAATTACTGTAAAAATATAGTATAATAAAATAAATATGATAATGTTTCTATGCTAAGCGAACTGTATTCCTGTGACAGATAAACGATTTTTAGACTCACAATCTCAAGATTTGAGCCTCATTTCGGTATATTGAGAATGTATTATTGTAGATAATTTCACGCTGAATCCAACGATACCCATAATTCATTTTGTGAAAAAAATCAGTTAAACCCTTTTTATTCTCACCCCTGCAATTGTGTACTAGTCCTACTATAATATTATAAGCCCGAGAGTTTGTATATATGGATGTTTGTTACTCTATTACACTCAAAGGGTTAGACGGCTTTGTATGAAATTTCTAATATAGATAGCTTATATACTGGATTAACACATGGGGTATTTTTTTATCCGCAGGTTCCCTCTGTAAAATCTTGAATGGTGAATGCTCTGAAGAGCTGTTTAACCTAATACTAGCGTCGTGGTTTTATAACACGCAGCTCGTCGCCGTGAGAAAGCTCATCCACACCTCGTAGACCTGTGTAAATCTCGCACAGTTCGTTTCTCGAGATCATTTCTGCCACATACCTGCAAGCTTCATATGCCCAGTAATTTAAATAAGTAAAAAAAAATTACTGGGCATATGATGCTAAGTGCTAGTGAGCTACAGTGCCCTTCAAACCGGAACACAGCAATGCTTGCGCACTACTGCTTGGCGGCAGAATAACTGGCAACGCGGTGGTACCTATCTAGACGAACTTTGCAGAAAAGTCCTACCATCTAGTAAACCAGATGAAATAAAATCTTATTTTATTCAGTCACGATCCCGTCACAAAATTCACAAGAAATCGAGAAGAACATAACTCTAACCTTTCACCGTGATCTATTAAAGCATAACTCTTCTTCGGTCCATTTAACCGTCGGTTAATGAATTCCTCGCGAGATAACCCTAAGATAAACGAGCCATAATCAACTTTAGGTCCGCATTGTGCTATCATAAGTAAAGGTCGGCCCAGATTAAATTTATGCTCCTAAAATAATTAATTCCCTTTAACTTCATTAAGACGCCCGCATAGGTGTAATTACAATGAACTGAGGAATCTTAATTGTCAAATTGAAATTGCGACACACGGGCGGATAGTTAGGAGAATATGATCGGCGGATTTTCACAGTCTTTGGTTTTGAATACCTAATCTTAACTGGTCACCTATTTGACTGGCCCGATAGCTCAGTTAGTAGTAGCCCTGGCTTCTGAACTGTATATTGTGGGTTCGATTCTCACCCAGGACAAACATTTGTGTGATTAACATCGATGACAGTTCTGTGTCTTGGTGTTATATTTTCTATGTGTGTATTTACAAACAACAAGTGTCTAGGTATTGTATCAGTTATCTGGTTCCCATAGTGCAAGCTTAGTTCAAGGCTAGATGGATTCAAGCCCTGTGACGCTGTAAAGCTCGGTAGAGACTAACAGCATTAACCCGTTCAAAAAAGGGGCTAGATGGTTTTGGCCTTTTTTTCTGTGTGAAATGTCTACACATATTTATTTATTAATGTACATGTTTGTCTTTTACAGTTGTTTGGACACGGGCACCCATCATTGCCAGCTTCAAAGCTACATCACTGACATCACTAAGCTCGCCACACAACCCATCCGTATGTCACCTGCCAAAAGACCACCGGCTCATTCAAGACGGAATAATGGTATGAATACATGGTTTACATCGGACAAGGCGTGTCGGTGGAACAATAATACAATACCATACCTTATTGTTAACTACCGGGCTTGGTTCAGACAATGGCACGTGACGTTTTAACGAAAGGAAGTAAGCCATTAAGGATAACGCTTGCTTAACGCAGATTACATTATTAGTTAGGTCCTGTGTTGTGCAATCCATGTTATTATTATTGCAAACAACACCAAGAGCATCTCTTATTCTCACACAGCCTCTGCGTCAGTTGAGCAGGTCGGCTCATAACCTGGAAGCGGCGGGTTCGATTCCCGTGACAGGATAAGTAGTGCACAGAAAAAAAGAGGATATACTTTTTTCTGTGTCCGGGTGTTGTGGGGCCATGGTCCTCGGTAGTTCCTGGGTCCCTAGACACAGGGAATCCTAGTTAGAGTCCAGGATCCTAAGTATGTGATCGTTGGGCATTATTATTATTATTCTTCACACATCAATATACGTCTGAACGTACATCGTAACAAACGAGAGATGAGACTGGTCGTTTTTATTGCTCAACCATCTGACTCACGTCCCTTTTTGATTTTCCCGGTGACACTGTAAAGGTCGGTAGAGACCAACAGCATTAGCACATAAAAAATGCCTGTTTCATCACACACCAGTCAGTGTTGCCAATTAGAAAAAACAATTCACCCAACTTAATTTCGATGAATAGGAATCAAACACTACTTACTAATACTTACAGCATATAGTAACATTTATTTTCCATGCTCATTGATCTATCTCTGCCCATCCAAAGGTTGTCTGGAAGAGATCGCTTTTTAGCGACATGACCACCCATTTTAACCTACTGATAAGCTTTCTGCTATTTCGAATAAAGAACACGCGAAGTATCATATTTACGTAGACTGAAAAACCAAAATCACTTCCCTTCGCATACTTTGAATTTGGAACGAAGAGCGCACCGGCAATGTTGTATGAAACAGTGTGCTGTTTGAATTTAGAACTCTTTCATCTATCGTAGGTACACATTGCGTTCTCGTGGCTGTATAGCCACAGATGCGTTTACCTTTCGGCACAAACTCTAAAAGTGTAAAACCGCCAATTCAGTTTTGGCGGGAAAGCGAAAAAGATTGCGTCACCGCATTGTATTATTTTCCAAAACTTGTGTTATTTTCAGTGTTAGTGCATAAAATTGGTGGCATTTTATTCTTTAAGTGCTGGATTACAGGCGTGAGTGTGGGAAAATGGTATAATGATGGTGAAACGTTTCTTTTCGTGTTGTTTCCAAAACTCCATAGAAGCTTCAAGTAAAGTTGCCACCACTTTACTAGGAGTGTGACTTTGACTAGACTATGACTTGACTATCTATGACGTGACTTGATGACTTCGACTGTGACTTGACACATATTTGCGTGAAATATCATTAACTTGATAAATTATCAATTACTTGACACTTGATTTTTTTTTTAAACAATTGGCGGTAAAGCGGATTTCTTTGTTAATAAATGTTAAATGTTAATAAATATTTGGTTAATAAAAATTAATTAAAATGAGTCCCGTTGATTCTGAAAGTGAAAATGAAATGGACATTGACTGCACTCCACCCGATTTAAGATCGGAAGCTAAATTAGCGATGGAAAACCTACTTCCACCGAAATCAAAAGAAAATTAATATATTATGTAAAAGTCTCTTTTTTATTTCCTTGCATTTTTTTTTAAGAAATGCACTATATATGCCTCGGCCGAAATGGCAATTGCCTATTTCGCTGCCTTTGCTATTGCAAAGGCAGCGAAATCAATAATAGTACATTATTGTACTATTATTGATTTAGACCGAAGTTTAAACCAATAAAGAAGTAGTAAAAGAGAGAAAATATAAATTATAACTGATCCAATCAGGCGTGACTTCGTGGAATTTCATCTTAAATACAAAATGCAACATAGATGATTTTAGCGGAATAGCTAGATATTCTTATTTCATTTTGTATTTAAAAGATAAATGGACAGAAAACTGTGTTGGCACAGTTTTCTGTCCATTTGTCTCTTCGCACTCTCATCGCGTTTGAATCCGAATGCAACTTGATATTGTAATTCAAATCAATTCATGTCATGGACTATACCTACTTTATGAATATTATTATACGGATAGTTTTATTTTTGTCGTGTCATACTCATCGGTAGTACTTGAGGCGATGACGGAAAATATAAGCACGTATTTGTAATTGTAATCAAATTTGGGATTCCGTAACAAAACGGTAAAAATAATATTAATTATTATCACACTTCCCACTAATATTATAAAGGCGAAAGTTTGTATGTGTGTATATGTCTATGTTGTCACTCCTTCGCGCTCAAGCGGCTAAATGGATTTGGATGAAATTCGGCACCAAGATAGCTTATACACTGGATTCACATATAGGCTACATTTTATCCCAGAAAAGTTAAATTTTCCCGTGGGATGACCAAATGATTAAAATACTACAACTAGTTAATAATAATAACGCCCAACGATCACATACATAGATCCTGGACCCTAAATGGGATTTCCTGTATCTAGGGACCTAGAAACTACGAGGACCATTGTCCCATAGCACCCAGACTCAGGACAAGTTGTTGCGCTTTTTTTCTGTGTAATAATACTTTTATTATCGCGGGAATCGAACCCGCCACCTCTGGGTTATGAACCAACCTGCTCAGCCACCACACCACAGAGGCTTGGAACTAATTCATAGTCATATTTCCTTCTCCGTTTGATCTTATTGGTCCGATATCATTAACATGTCTGATCACTCCTTGGCTGTAAGAAGTTAAGTGGCTCCAATGAGTAAAGTGGCTGCGGTAGGTCTTTCGGAGTACTATCGTACAATGTATGCTATCATGAAATATACCTAAATAGAAGTTTTTGAATTCATTCATTTCTTTGCTTCACTAAACTAGCTTTCCGTATTGAGTATAAAACCCGGCCACAGAACAAATTTTCCTAGATTTCTTCATGAGATATTTCCCTATACATTTTATTCGATGTCAAATAGACCGTCCGCTTTTGAGCCGCTGTGTTAACAAAACAGTTGATTACAAATCAAACGAATCATTCATGTCATTGTGTATCATAATGATTATTAGTATGCCGTATCCATGTCATTGTGTTTCAATAAAACAAACCCGGAACTTTATCTGTTTGATTTCGATAAAGATAAATTTAATTGTAGAGTATATAAACATTGTAGATTTTTCTTTTGTATCAATAGTACCTTGGTTACTACAAATAATACAGCGCAATGAGTTTCAACGATAAAGTGGTGATCGTTACTGGAGGCAGTTCCGGCATTGGTGCTGTCACCGCAATATTCTTCGCTAAAGAAGGAGCTCAGGTCACCATCGTTGGTAGAAACCAGACTAAGCTCAAAAACGTCACTGAAAAAATCACTAAAGTTGGCAAGGCACCCCTTGTCATCACAGCTGACGTTGGCAATGAAGAGGAAGTAAAGAGCATTATCAAGAAAACAATCGATAAATTCGGAAAACTAGATGTTCTGGTTAATAACGCGGGAATTTTGAGAAATAAAACGATTTTTGATAAAGATTTGCTGAAGGCTTTTGACGAAGTTATGAACGTGAACCTGCGCTCTGTCGTCCAACTTACCAACCTGGCTGTCCCATACCTCGTCAAGACGAAGGGAAATGTAGTGAACATTTCCAGCATTGCAGGAACATCATCAATGGGGGGCTTTGGTGAAGGGTACGCATCTTATTGCACTTCTAAAGCTGGTATGGACCATTTCTCCCGCGTCGTAGCATTGGAGCTAGCTGAAAAGGGAGTGAGAGTGAATGTGGTTAGCCCCGGGCCAGTGGAAACTGATATTCATGAGAATGCTGGTGTAGTTGACGCTGACTGGGAAGGTCTAGCTCAGAAGACAGCGCTGAAAGTGCTAACGCAGCCCGAAGAGATCGCCGATATGATTCTTTACTTGGCAAGCGACAAGGCAAGAAGCATCACTGGAGCTAATTTCCTAATTGACGGTGGCGTTCGTCTGAAAAATTAATTTTATTTAAATTTAATCGTTAAATAATTAAAGGCTCTTGTAATACCTACAATAATATATAAGTACATCGAATAATTTTTTTTTATTGGATCGTGTGCGAGTTAGAACCTTAGCTCGAGTGCAGTTAAAGGCCATTTTATATCTTAAACTGCACTCTCTTTCTTTCAACTGCCAAAAAGAGAAGAGCGAAATAGAATAAACTTTTCCCTGATTTTTTAACATGGCGATTCAATTACGCCGATTATTGTTGTTGGAAAGGCTTTTGAGTGGTAACAACGAATCAGAAGAATCTGGCAACCTAGCTAGGCAACCCCTATTAGGAGAACCGATGATCTGGGGAAAACCGCAGAGAGCCATTTGATGCAAAAGGAAAGCGGCCGTTAAAGGTTACACTCATTGGGCGAGACTTGTGTTCAGCAGTGGAGCATTAAAACTGATGATAGTGATGGTGAATTACACCTGCGTGAGTGAGTAACATTGCACAAGACTAAGGCCAACTCAATAATTTATTCCTAACTAGCGGTCCGCTCCGGCTTCGCACGGGTATAAAGTATATAGCCTATGTCATTCACTGAAAAAATGATTAAAATCGATCCAGTAGTATTGACTTATTCATTACTGCCCGTGGCCCGCACGCGTTAAATTTAGAGTAAAACAATTCTTAAAAATGCTATTGTGGGATATCCATAATCTCGTAGGGTTCAGCCTGCGTTTGCAATGTAAGCGGAAAAAAAAAAATTATTTACGACATCACATTAGAAACCTCAAAAATAACAGTTTTCATTTAAAAAATTACTCCACTATTTAATGGATGTTATTATACATATAAACCTTCCTCTTCAATCTCTCTATCTACTAAAAAAACCGCATCAAAATCCGTTGCGTAGTTTTAAAGATTTAAGCATACATAGGGACAAAGAAAGCGACTTTGTTTTATACTATGTAGTAATAATTAATTTGTCGGAATGGCAAAAAGGTGTTATAGATTCAGTATGGGTCTTGGCTTCGCTATGTTATAGGGACTAATGGCACAGTTATCGAACGTTGTACCGCTATCGAGCGTTTATGAATAACAAACCTTACGGACTTTTACTATTACAAGCTTATAAAGCCTTGATAACTTTTTACGAATAAGACCGTTAAATTTTGGTGATACTTTAAAAAAATATTTTTCATTTCTAGTGACATTTTCATGTTCTTTACGAATGCTTATATTATTGTACTCAATATTTATATGTACTCGTATGTATGCTGTAACGCTTTTTTTTTCGACGGGAAAAATTCTTTCGTACACTTGACTACTACTTATTAAATACCACTATCACTATTATAATACATAATAATAATAATATGTGTGGACATCTCACACAACGCCATCTAGCCCCAAACTAAGCAAAGCTTGTGCTATGGGAACCAGATAACTGATACAATACTTAGATAATTTTTTGTTTGTAAATACATACATAGAATACAATATGACACCCAGACACAGAACAAACACCTATGTTCATCACACTAAATGTTTGTCCTGAGTGGGAATCGAACCCACGACCCACAGTTCAGAAGGCAGGGCTACTACCAACTGAGCTATCGGGCCAGTCAAATTATAATAAATACGACAAGAAAGTAACAATAACTCCTACCTAAGTTAGTTATCTTTTCTTTTTATATTAGTACTAGTTGCGCAACGTGGTTTCACCCGCGTATATAAAGTATTTTAATTATTTGGTCATCCCACGAAAAAAATTCTTTTTTCCAGAATAAAATGTAGCCTATATGTTATAATCCAGTGTATAAGCTATCTTGATACCGAATTTCATCCAAATCCATTCAGCCGTTTGAGCGTGAAGGAGTAACAAACATACACACATACACGTACAAATTTTCGCCTTTATAGTATTAGTGTGAAAAGATGCTAGTACGTATATTTAAAAATTATTGACTCTACTATTAACCACAGGTGACTTAATGAAATGGCTTTAAGCGATAAGATCACTGATTGTGATAATTAGTTATAAGATTTTTACCTATTAATGATTGTGCCAGTAAATTGTGTTTTTATTAAATAGTTTATCTACTTATCTACTTATTCTGGTAAGGTTATTTAATTTTGTAATTTCTGTAATAAACAACGGCACTGTTTTAGAAATTTATTTTATGTAGTCACAAGCTTAGACAAACACATAAAATAAGCATTCAAAGTGGACCGTTTAAACTTGTAAAAATTAGACCCAACGCACACAATTTACTGTAAAATATTAAATAAAAAGATGGAAATAAGTATTGGTGCATTGATTTATAACATTTCACTTCCTTTAATTACATCTATCAATCCAAGAAGCAAAAAAAAATGATAAAAATGGTCCAGCTCTCATCAAAGAGCAATGTGGGCCACACCGCGTGGGTTCGGTTATCAGCAAAATAACATAAGAAACGTGTTGTCTACTTCACAAGAGTTCCACAATCTATTACATAGTTCGATCCGGTAATACTTTCCGCCTTGTCACTGGCAACAAATGCGATGAGCTCACCAATCTCTTCGGCCTTCGATATCTTATTTAAAGCAGTTAAGGACTTTAGGTAATCCCAGCTGATATCTGCTCCGGCAGTCTCGAAGATAGGAGTTTCAACTGGACCTGGGCTCACAGTGTTTACGCGCACTCCACTGCTAGCCAGCTCCATCGCAATGACTCGTGAGAAATGATTTAACCCAGCTTTTGATGTGCAATACGCTGAGTAACCTGGCTGCTGCATAGATCCAGCAACGCTGGATACGTTCACTATATTACCTTTCGTCTTCACTAGATATGGTGCAGCTAAATGGCATAACACGAACACTGCTCGCAGATTAGTATTGATCACCTCATCAAAGGTTTCTACAGTATTTTTTTCCAGAATTGAGGACAATTTCAAAATACCAGCATTATTAATAAGTACATCCAATTTTCCGAATTTGTCAATAGTTTTTTGGATGATAGTAGCTGCTTCATTGTCTTTGCTTACGTCGGCTTTGATTGCAAATGCTTTTTTTCCAACTTGTCCACATTTTTCCATGACGCTGTGTAGATTTTTTTCGTTTCTGCCTGTGACGACGACATTGGCGCCTTCTCTTGCGAAAATTATTGCAGTGGCCGCTCCTATACCGGAGCTGGCTCCAGTTACGATCACCACTTTGTTGGTTAAGCTCATATTCTCAATAACTAAACCTATGATGTAACATGCTCTGGCTTATATATATACTGGCTGTATCATTCAAGTGCTTAATCAGCTTCAATGACATGTGCTTACCTAATTATATGTCCAGTCGTCTATTACAATGAGGAAGTCGACGTTTACGTGACCTGTAATTTAAGTGCTGTTTATAATTCCGCTAACAATAAATAGAAGTATAATGGTATCATCTTAATTGATTCACTATTTTTATAAGCTAGCATATCGATTAGCTGAGTCCTTGGAGCTAATAAAACTCAACAAAGCAAGTAGGTACGGCTGTCCTAATATAATATAAATTAATAATATTTTATAGAACCTTGTCGTATAAGAAGCTATGCAACACATACAGCGTGATTCTTCTGCGGTCAGGGAATAGACCGAAACTTTGTTGCCTCTAAAGTTGGTTGGATGGCTGTGCAAGAACATTTTTTTAAACAATCATCAAAAAACGTATTACTTTACATCTGCTTGGCCTAATTTCGAAGTAGTACAATTGCGTGTGCATTGCACCTAATTTAAGTGGATTACATTCAGGGTTTGGGTCCCGGGACGTCTCGTTTCTCGAAGTCCCGAAACTTTTCAAAATTTTAGTTGTCTCGTGTCCCGGGACTTTTGGGTCGAAACAAGATTATCTAAATTGTTATGTAATCATTTTTGTTTTCAAAAATTGAAGGAGCCCAGCGCCATCTTTTGCCACCTGTTAGTTTAATGAATAATTTACTTGGTCTACTACGTAATTACTGAGCAGTTGAGTACTAAACAGAGGATGGACTTATTGGGCAAAGAGTAAATTCATTCCTTAAAGTATATTGTAAGTAAGCATATAAAATGCCTAAGAATTATACTGATATCATGAAAAAATCTTGATTTTAAATTTTTTTTTAATTTTTTTTCACCAGAAATTAACTCAATAAAAATTCTTCAAAATTGGCTTACCACTTAATAAAAAAAATATAAAAAATATCATATTAAAAGTCTCGAAGTCCCGGAAATTCCCGAGACTTGATGATTTATGAGATTGATGATTGTGGGCTGTCTCGTGTCTCGAGACTTTGAAACTTTCGGGAGTTCCATTTAAAATTGAAGACATTTGATCTAAAACCTTACCATATGTACTTACTATGTAATAATTATTATTCTTCAGTCCAAGTACTTCTATTTCAAAACTGTGACAAAGTTGTCTTACCTGATACAGATTCCAACACAGAGAACCTTTTCCAAATAAGTTTAATTCACAATCAGGTGGGCAGACCAGAACCAATAGAGGTTGCCTATAAATCCAGCGGGCGTCCGAAGCACTTCAGCTGTCTTAACCGCTGTGTACTGTACGTAGTGTCGGGATAACGAATTTTGGATGAGGCTTATTGATTAATTTTAAACCTTTACTTATGAATAAATTATATAGCTACATAAAATAAAAGGTGCATGTAATTGTGCATTGTGCGACTGCTGCGGTCGTTGACCTTTGCGGTTATTAACCTCTTTGGATGGTAGTGGAATGCAACTTTCAACAGTGTAGGCTTCTTCAATTAGTTCTGGTGATACTCGAACACAGGGCACATTACTCAATAGTTTCACTAGCTATCTCCTTCAAACCGGAACACAGAGTAGTACTTGCACACTACTGCTTGGCATCAGAATATATGCCAAAGCATCCGTATCTACTTAGATGAACTCTTGCACAAAAGTTCTACTACCTAGTCCTTTGAGGTTATGACCTGGTTAAAAAGTCCTACCACTTAACACAGACACCTATATAGTTTCTACCAGATATAATTAAAGGATTATAAGATACCTATATAGTTTATGCACCTTGTAAAAAATCCTTTCTGCAATACGTAGAAAAGTCTACCTCTAATAGAAATAACTTCTATCCATCCAGGCCAATTGTGTTACCACGTCGATTTACCAACTTCAATTACAAAAAATCGAATCCCACACACCATATCCAGCTTAGCATGATCCCTGGAGAGCAACCATATGTTAGCCAAGAAAGGGTTGAGCAAGTGCTACCTGGCACCTGCCCCTACCGTACCGGGTGGGGTTGGGGGTGGATTTACACCCCTCATTTGTTTGCGATGACCCCGAGCACTATCTTGCGAGCGCGTCTTCGCTTCGCAGCTTAGGCTTGGCTTACAATATTGTGTTTTTGTTCAGATATATAAGCTTGGTATACATATTTCTGAAATACCTACTTACAAACTCACTTACTGTTTGATTTGTTTCGAGTTGTTAATATTTCGGCGCTACAGCCTACAGCATGCACCACGATCATGACCAAACTAAGATCTCGTGGATAGACCATACTGTCGGTGGGTGTACGAAGGTTAATTTTAGCGTCATCAAGTAGTGCTCATTCAGCGAAGCTCAAGCACTAGCCAATCGGTAAAGTTATACAGCGTTCTTTACGTCGTTTAGTCATCGCTGATTGGATGGGGACCGCTACAAAGCGCTACCATGTTTCATTTAAATCTCGTATCTCATATAAAATTTGCCATGTTTTTTAAGTGAAATTTTCTTTAGGCATGTTTAGCACTTTTTGGATGAACAAAAATAGAACTAGCGTCATCGTCACCGCACGCTTTTAACGAGCTATATGTATACTGTGTACTTTTTGAGTGAATCAAAAGTCAAACTTGCGTCATCGTTACCGCACGCTTCCCATGAGTTTTTACTTCTATCGGCAGTCCCAAAGACTGCCTCGCATGTTTTTATTTATTTATTTGGAGGGCTTTGTCACTTATCGTCCACATTGCACTTATTATTTTTAATCTTATTTATTCTTATCTAAGCAACAACATAAACGTTATCAAATTATGATACCTATACCTATATAGCACCAATATTCGTAGGTACGTCTAAGCGCTGCGTTCCGAAAACAATCCGAAAGACCACGCACGATGCACGTCTGTTATAGCACCACAGTCATCACACTCACATTTTTTCTCAGGAGTCCAGGTTACAACCTTAAGGTTACTAATTTACATAGTTGCGTTGAATAAGAGAACTTGATCATCTTCATATCCCGCATAGTGTGCATATATCCTAACTCTTCCCTTCCCGTGACGTGCTACGTTCAGCATTGTATGGCCGTTTTAATATTAAGCCCGTTGGCTTTATTTACGTACGTTATTAGCGCAGGATGGTCGGTGTTGCTTCACTTACCCGCTTTTTGTTAAGATTGGAGGTAAGTTCTAAATGATATTATGCCAAAAAAGTTTTGCTTGGTTGTAGATATGAAAGATTTTGTTATTTTTACTTTTTGATAAAGATAGGACCGAAACTGTTGAACCAAAAAACGAATAATCGCAGATGCAATTTTGATATAATAGGTAATGGATTTTAAAGAGTAAAACCACGTTAAATATTTCTAAAGATACGATTTTCTAAGATCTTCGCACCCCAGTAGGTAGGTCACCATAGCTCGGTTGGGAGAGCGTCTAATCCAGTGAAGGTTCAACACCCGGGGGTAGAAATTTTTAAAGAAATATATAACATCAACTTTAAGTTTGTTGGGTAATTACTCTGCTGCACGGATTCTTATATAATATTGACTGGAAATTATAGGATTGGAAATTGAGATGACCACAACAGCATTGGTGAGTCAATAGCGCAAAAGCTTCGCCGGGTTGGCCATCTGCACGGTATAGGAGTTTTTGAACAGGCTAATGTCTCAAGGCGGGATAGTGACTCCATTGAACGTCTACTGGTACAGGGCAACGTTGAGGACACCAGACCGCGTAGAAGGTCACCAATGGCCTCACCAGATCAAATCTGTGGAGTGCGTTCCCTTGCATGAGTGTACCATAATGACCACTGGTAAGGAGAGATGGCGAGATGTCGTGAGGCGAGCTACATCAGCCCACTACTCTTCGTGACAAACCGCTCCGTCACGAAAAAAGTGAAGTGTGACACGATAGAGAAGAGAATGCTGTTGGTCTCAATACCAACCTTTACAGCGTCACTGGGCGGACAACGGAATAGGAAAGGATCGGCACATAAAGATTACTTATCTCGGAGTCTCTAATGACGGCCTGGTCAGGTGGGCGGCCTAGATACTACTATAACGACGTCATGCAGAAAGATTTGCGTGGACTGGTGTCATTGACTGGCGAGAGACAGCGCGAGACCGGAGCCAGTAGCATTTTCTGATGTTGCAGGTAAGGATCCACATTGAATCACTGCGCCTGTGGAGTAAGAAAGGTACACAATTATTAGGAAGAATTAAGTACCGGAATTCTCGAAACAAAAGTAGAAATCACTTGTCCTTGTTTTATTAAAATTGTAATTAATATGAATTCTGTTTGCCTTGAAGTAGTATAACATAATATTAGCTTATTAATATTTTTGGTAAATGTCTCAGTATATACCGTATTACAGCCCAATTTAATGTACCACGTCGGTGTTCGGTCCATAAAGCACTCGCTATCTCGGGCGCCGCCTCCAGCCTCCAGGACTGTAAACCATAAACAGGACTCGCGTATTTCCAGCTAATACCCTACGTGTATTTTACAGAAATCATATTTTCTTTGAGCTAGTTTCGCTTCAGCTACTATGGCTCAGTGTAGGACTTTCAAACTTGCGTTTAGGTTCAAATTCCGCTTGGTCCTGCACTAATGACTTTACAAGTTACAACGGTAAAGGAAAATTTTATTTTATTTTATTTTCTTAGGAAAACTAACAGCTAAATATTACTACAATTAGGTGACTAAATTCATTTTATAAAATGCACAGTCGACAGACACGAGATGAACAAAAACATATTAAAAAATATACAGGGAGTAACAAAAACCCTGTTAAATAAATGAAGTATGTGTACAGATCATTACAAGTAGTCATATAAAAATGTCTAACAATACCTAATGTTAGGTTTTCTTTAGATCTATTTTATTTATTTCTAAATTATATCCTATAAATTTATATCCATTTATTATTTTGCCGTTTAAATTATTTAAATAGTTTTGTATTTCATTTCCGTTACAATATAACTGGCTTGTATAAAATGGCTATATTGGCTATGAAACTGACTACCGGATGCGAACAACACTGACGTTAGCCAAGAATGGCGGGACATCGGGGAAGGTGAGGTAACGACAGGAGAAGGGAGGGTGTCGGTAGCCAGTTGGTCCGAGGCCACAGTCAGTGTCGTTCGGGTATCTGGAGCCAGCGTCTAATATTGGTGATTCGTGGTGTTACATATCAAGTGCCAAGCGTTACACCTAAGGATTCCATGTAATAAACGTTATTGTGAACCGGACACTTGGAGTATTATTACACTAAGTTATACGTATCTGAAGTTACACGCAGTATCTAAATACAAAAAAATAATACCATTTCCCAAAAATGTTTGTGCCACAAGCCGTGCCTATTTTTAAATAGCTAAGTAACTAAGGTAAAAGTAAACGCGGAACCGACAAACGGGGGCCGCCTTTGTCGGCTCTTTTGTAGGATGCCGCTCCTGCACCTGTGTGCCTACTGGGAAATGGGGTGCGCGGGCGGCGCGGCATCACTCGGCATAGGCGCGGCGCGGCCCGCGGCTTACACTCAGTCGCACGTGCTCTCTCATGCAATTTAGTCGTTTCCAGTTTGACCGTCGCGAATTTAGTGTCGAGTGTGATGTCGTATTCTAACGACGAATACTACAATATGTTAATGTGCCTTGGTAGAAGTCACAATAATTATGCGGCAGCACGTAGAGAATACGAGCATAATTTTTCTATTCCGCGTGGAATTGAGTTACCGTCATTAATGGCATTCCAGCGATTGCACTTACGTGTTTACAACACCGGTAGTGTAACGGGCCGTGATCAGCAAAGATTTGATGCTGGAAGACCACGAGTATTACATGACGCTGAAGAACAGGTGCTCGATATGTTTGTGCAAGACCCAACACGTAGCACACGCAGCATGGCAAGAGAAATTGGAATTAATTAATTAATTAAATTAATCACATGCGTGTATGGAGGACATTGAAGGAAGACGGTCAGCATCCGTTTCATTATCAACGAGTGCAATCATTGTTGCCCAGTGATTATGAGCCCAGAGTGGCATTTTGTCAGTGGCTTCTCGACCGAGTGACAGATGACGCAGAGTTTTTGAGTCGTATTTTATTTACCGACGAATGCTCGTTCGTCAGAATTGGCGTTTTTAACTGCCATAATGAGCACGTATGGGCTGTGGAAAATCCCCTGGCAATAAGAGAGAGCCATTTTCAGCATCGTTGGCGAATAAACGTTTGGGCTGGCATACTCGGTGATAGGATTATTGGGCCTCATTTCTTGAACAATACCATGAATGGAGCTAATTATCTGCAGTTTTTACGCAACGAACTTAGTGACGAACTCGACGACCTAAACTTGTCTCTTATGAGAACGATGTGGTTCCAGCACGACGGCGCTCCACCGCATTTCGCTCGCAATGTTAGGGATTACCTCACTCAAGAATATGGAGAAAGATGGATCGGACGAGGCTCCACTACACCGTGGCCAGCGCGTTCGCCAGATCTCACGCCTCTTGATTTTTATCTCTGGGGTCACGTGAAAGAGTCGGTCTTTAAAAAGACCTGCGACAACGAAGGCGAAATGCGCTCACGCATAGTTGCTGCATTTGAAAGCATAAACTCGGACGCGTTGATACTGCAACGTGTACGCGGAAGTATTGTGACACGTTGTCAAAAATGTATCGAAGTCCAAGGTCGGCACATTGAACAACATCTTCGGGGCCGCCAAATCAGCATTTTGATTGATTGACTGAACATGAAAATCGCCTACCGGCAGATGTGTTTTTGAAAGCTCTTTTAAGAGCTAAAAATTACGTACCTATCTTGTTTCTTGACAATACAAAATCACACGTGAATTCGATTGTTTAGAGTGTGGCAGAAAGGCGCGCAGCACTTGTGTGCCTACCACTATTGGTCAAAGAGATCTTTTACGTCATTAAGTTACGGTCTCGCAATCCTACAACGTTGTGGTATGTGGTATAGGGCACATAATCGTATGAAAAACGCATAAAAAGTAATCTGTGGAATAGCTTCTAGTTCCGTCGCAGTAGGTATGCGAGTTGAATAGACTTAGCGTACCATGGCGGGCGGTGCGGGGTGCGGGCAACAGGCAGCAGGCTGCGTCGGTGGTGCAAGTACCTATGTTGTCAATATCTGAGGTCGTAAACATTTTTAGTAACGGCATAAAAGGTTTTAATAAAAAGCACACGTAAGTTTTGTATGTCTCGTATTGAAATAGAACTAGTATTACTACAACCTTGAGTTGACACTGGATACGCAGCTCGCGGATATAACAGGGTTTTTGTTACTCCCTGTATATATATATATTTTTAAACGAGACTGATTTTAAGAGTTAAAAAAATATTATTTGTAATGTATATTTATAATGTAAGGTAAAGAACTATGAATTTTGAAGAATCCAAATATTTGGGAACATTGGGTCAACATTCACCAACGCACACTTGGCCAGTTTGCTGGATTATAACTTATGTGAGAAAAGACCTCTCCCAGTTGCAACAAGTATTCAGTTGATGACGATGGCGAGCTTCGCTTACAGTGACTGTGGTGTGGTAGCTCGTACCACATTGAAATTTTCATACAACGGTTCAAATTCCTCACGCTCCTGCATTCATGGTTTTCAAGTATTTTGCGGAAACTGCACTCTATTTACAAGAGTGAAGAAAAATATGACGAAAAATGCAAGAATCACAAAATTCAAGGGCATGTTTGTGTTATCCAACCAATCGACTTAACCAGGATTATGCAAGCCAGCTCTCTCCTTGTCAGAGAAGGCATCATCAGCCTTTTTGGGTCCACTGCTGAACATGGCCTCTGTCGTTAGAGGGGTTAATAGTACAGACTGAGCTGAATGCTACACTTTTCCAGAGAAAATATATCCCAGCAATAGGACCAATGATGCTTATCTATTTATCAACACTTGACTGGCCCGATAGGCTTAATTGGTAGACTGCCTTGTTAACTGGAGGGTGTGGGTTCAATACCGACCCAGGACTAACATTTGTGTGATGAACATATTCTATTTGTATTCTATTTGTATTCTATTCTATTGTATTTATTGTATGTATTGTGTTATTGTGTATGTGCAGTGTGTTATTGTATGTATTCTATTGTATTTACAAATAAAAAGTATCCAATTATTGTATCAATTATCCGGCTACTATTGTATAAGCTTTGCTTAGTTTGGGGCTAGATGGCGCTGTGTGAAATGTCAACCAAAATTTATTTAAGGTATATACCTTTTTTTAATTCTAATTCTGTCATCAATTTGAGCATAGTTTCCATTTCTTGGCAACAGCCAAATATAATCTACAGCAAACAGACGATAGATCAATCACCGTAATAATGACACGAACGTCCGGACAAAGGACAATTTTTTACTCGAGCGGTCCCACAGTCCCAGGACGGACGGAAAAGTAATAGATACCAGAAGAAACAATTCTACCGGTAATTGGGGTAAACTCTCTGAGGAGTAGGGACACCTTTTGGATGTAAGGCGATATCATGCAATAAATAATAGAAGGTATTATATGATAGTGTGGATTCGTAGTAATCACACAATTACAATAACCAACTAAAATGGGAAAATTTACATGGTGCACCCATGTAAATTGTAATAATAACACCTTAGCACCCCGCATAAGAAATACCTTCCATACCTCCCCCTGTCCTTATACTTCTTCTTTCCTTTCCTTGCCTTCCTTGCCTATACACAGTATTGTAGTGGTAGCTAATTTTAATAAATAATATCTATAAGTCACTGCTTGATCAGCGTGCCACTTACCATTACCAAAAAAGCCTGCTCATCACGCCATTAGCAAAAGATAATCTTGAACTCCATCGCTTCACTAAAACAAACAGAAGACTATAACAGATCGGTACAAGATGTTCAGGAATAAATATTGTTTGGTGTATCATAAATAAGGGCTGAGACAGACGGAGGGACACGCGTCACCTTTTGATACATTTCCGCTGTCGTTATTAATGACAAGTCATCGGCGGTGTCCCGACGGGCTCCACGCGCTAGGGTTGGCCACGAATTATAGCATGACCAAGTACAAAGACATAACCACGCTTTATTTAACTCTGTAAATAGACATTTCACTACACCTACACGTACGTGAAAGCCAACACAAGCAACTAAATTTATTAATAAATTAATTTAACAATTTTTAATCAATAATAATATAACACACACCGATCACATACATAGATAGTGGACCCTAACTAGGATTAGAATAGTAAGTATTAGTTATTTAATATTCTAATATCTGGTAAACTTTGATATTAGTCGGGGATATACTATGTGGAAGCATTTTATTTATAACGTAGTTAACCTATACTAGTAGTTAATTCTGAAAACTAAACTAGATGGCGCCACTGGAAAAGATGACTTTCTTCATCATGTTTAGGTTTAGGTCATAAAGACCTACACCTACCTTGTAAAAGTTGGTAGGATTTAACACGATGTTCTAATCTAACATAAGCCTAAAATGGTACATTTTTCGAGCCAAGCGTACTTTAGCTTTCGTGCAGAGATTGTAACAATACCCAAACACACAACTTACTATGTAGTCTCAACTCATTCTACGTGGTTTTCAGCATTGACCTAAAAAATCAGAAGTGGTAGCCCTAAGAAATTCGTACGTCGCGACCCGAGCAGCATAATAATAGATCGGGCCGCGGGGGGGTATCGCCACCCCTTAATATCATGTGAGAGGCGCTGGTAAATTTATCAATAGAATTATATCGCGAGGACGATTCAGCCCGTGAGTACGCGGCCTTATATTTTATTCAGCGTGCGATGTTTTGACATTGATCTCTGCTGTGTGGAAATACTAAGATAAAAATGACCTAAATGTTCTGTGAGCTCTGAAATGTATTATGCAATTTTTAGGCTATTAGGTAAATTAAGTAATACATAGGCACCTAAAATACCCACGTGCTATATCATAATCATAAAAAACAACTTTTGTTCTAGGTCTATAAAGTTTTCAAAACACAACAGAGGCGAGTTTTCGTCAAACGCAAACCTGTACGTACTAACTTTTTTATGTTAATGAATGATGTGACGAGTTAGTCGTTCACCTGATGTTAAGCGTTACGGCCGCTCATAACTAACAGTGACTTTCGGAATCTAAATGTAAAGTTTCGCGCGACACTGCACTGCGCACCTAAGATATCGGCAGTCTGGTAATAATATACTTAACTGTAAGATCTGATCTCACAGTCAAGTACGTATATTATTCTCTCTTAAGTCGCAATTGCCTAGTAATTTCACATTATTGAATGAATTATTTACGTCACAAGGTTGAATTATTTTCCCATAGGCCACGCCGCGGGCGATGCTGCGGGCAGTAGCTCGTTATATATATAAGTCAAGTCAAGTCACAGTCCAAGTCATCAAGTTAAGTCATAGTCTAGTCTAGACAAGTCATACTCCTAGTAAAATGGTGGCAACTTTACCAGAAGCTTCTATGTAGTTTTGGAAACAACACGAAAAGAAACGTTTCACCATCATTATACCACTTTCCCACACTCATGCCTGTAATCCAGCGCTAAACGAATAAAATGCCAACAATTTTATACACTAACACTAAAAATAACACAAGTTTTGGAAAATAATACAATGCGGTGACGCGATCTTTTTCGTTTTCCCGCCTAAACTCCCTTTTACCTTTATGTTTGTAATTCGTAAATAATCCTTTATTGGTAACACAAGCGAGGTGATTATGGCAATCATGTCCCCTGGGGAAGGCCAATGTTCAGCAGTGGACGTCTCCCCGCAGATGAAGTGATGCGTAAAAGTTAAGGTACCTAATTGTATGTAAGCCTAAACAGAATTGTAGCACTGAGGCTAAGACGAAAACTGACTGTACCCGCAACGATTCAAGCAATATTTCACTTTGATTCGAAATGGTATCACGTAATTTCATCTCCCCGAGCTCTACCAGTGCTTTCTTATAAATAAACCAGCGTATAGGCAACGATAAATTTCGTTTTCCAGCTTACGTACGTGTATCTCAGTGGATAATTTAATATTTTGTTTGTTTTAAAGGCTTTGCAATTGCTGTTGGCGTTGAATTAGTGAGTTGTTAGTCGGATTGCGAATTCGGTGATTTGTTGCTGTGATAAAAGGATTTATGTAAAGTCTACTTAAGTATTTAATAATTCTCTAAAATTATTTTGTTTTAATCAACCCTTCTTTCGATAAAAATGACTGACTCGATCCACAGCTCTGTTGGCTATTTAGTAGCTTTGCCTTCTGCGCTTTAGCCGTGAGTTCGATTCCCTTCATCCAGGCAGAAGAACCAGATTAAAGCTGTGTAATTATAAATGCTGAGTTGTCCGACTACCCTACCTCAGGTACAAGACCTATTGGTACACTATAAAATGTCTAATAAATAGAGGTGTCAGTGTTACCAATTAACTATGTGGTATTACTTATCTAAAAGTTGCATCATTTGCCGTCTCCGTCTCCGCAATAAGTACGTTCTATCTAATTGAAAAAGACAGGGTAAAGCGGACAATATTACTAACTGTACATCTAGGATGTTTGGGTTAAAACCTTCCGCCATCACTGTTCCACTATCGGACAACCAAAAAAAGAAAACCGTTATATGGTTAATATTCCACAGTGCGAACAAAACTACTTGCCTCAACGTTTATCATGCGAAAAGTCAAGGAGCGGAACGTTTTACCAGCGTCCGTATTTCTCGATAAATTTGTAGTTTTTAGTCCATCGTCGTTATCCTTGGAGTCTTCAAATCGAGAGTGAACAGGTATCTTTTAGACAAGCGTGCTACATGTTAGATCGCATCGTCACTTACCATCAGGTGGTCAAACGTAAATCTATCGAACAATAAAAAAGTTATTTATTTAGTTATCGATGCGCCTACGCAGTTCAATACAAATACCTGTGCAAACTACCCTATTTCTTATTATAAATATTTTGTGCCTCATAAGCACATGTAGAGAGATAATGAGACTGCATCACAGAATACTTACAATTAAGTAGCTATTATATTGTGATCGTACATTCATAATGCAATAAATAATTATTATGTAGGTACACGAGTGAGCACTTAACACTGGCTAAATAATATGTAAATGCGAAGGCAATCATAAAAAAGTAAACTGTCAATGCCATCTAACTGTTATGATCAAACTGTCAGTCAGCCAACGCCAGTTCAGTCAACAAATCTGAAAATACGTGTGTTTATCCAAACAAAACAACTTTGTTATTTTAAAACAACGATGGATTCCCGTTTGTACGAAGTAAAACTTGCAGGTCACAGAATTTTTAAGGACCTAAAGGACAGTTTGAGTGAAAAGGCTAGTGGAAAATTGCATAATTTGTTAGATCTCAAAGACGATGTTTTGTATGTTTGGAACTCGTTAGAAAACAGTTTGATGAGCTTGAACCTGAAGCGTTTGGAAGAAATTGGTGACGAGACTCCGTATCAGGTAATGTGAAAGGACATTATAATGTTTCATTTAGTTTTGGCGGTAACCGGCATATGAGCTAGTAGCAAAAACTTTGAGGTTATGTTGTCATGTTTGTTTTTATGGTAGTCATTATCATACTGACTGCAAGCATATTATAAACAGACAAATATAATTAATATCATCATTATTGATAAAAGATTTAATATTTTCCATTCTATGTGGTACCATACATGATAAAGGGAGTACTTATGTGCCATTTTATAAATAGAGGTCTACCTGTCTTATAACCAAGCCTTATATATTACCCTAATACATCTCTTGTATCTTAAACACTTCTGTGTACGTCAACTGAGTTGCCCCACATTATCAGACTGTAACTAAGCAGGGACGATACATGGCCATGATATGCCATGCACATAGTCTCTGTGGAAATGTGACAAATTTTTTAAAATGCAAATTAAAAGTATTCCAGCTTCTCCCACATAATAAGTCTAAATGCATTTTCCAATTTAAAATTAATGCAAAACTATTTTGTAATAATATAATTTTAATGGTTATAACTTATGCTTGAGCAAATATTTTTTTTATTATTTCATACTCCAAAAATGATTCAATAATTTCATATTTAAAAAAAAAACACTCATTATACATCATTGTATTACTTATATTGAAATCAAATATAAGTGGGTTGCAAATCATTTTTTTTTAATTGCCTCATTATTTTATTTTTAAGGTAAGTTGCAAAATTTTTGCTAAAACTAAACATGGTACAACAAGAACAGTATTGCGCTGGTAATTAGTAAGTAAGAAATAGTATAAAGAAGATAATAAAACTCCTGAAAACACCACATTACATCAGTAATCAGAAACTTACTACGAGTATCATAATGGTGGTACATAATACAAAATATATAAATGTAGCAAAAAAGAAAAAAGGTAGTAATGTTCGATTCTTACCTCATTACTACTAATCCTACCACCTACTAGCAATACCAGTAATTTGGTTTATTTATTTACACACATAACAAAGAGCAATCATAGCAAAACATAAAAATGGATTTGGTGGGAGCCGTTAGAACCTGTAAAAAGTGGGTACTTTTTACTGCAGTAGAATTACATTGTATATAAGAGAAATGAAATAATATGTGCAGTGCTACTTCCAATTACAAATAGAACAAAAAAGGTAAGTCACCGTAACACACTGTGCCCTATACTTCTGAAATAAGCCTTCTTCACATGTTTGATTTACTTTCTATATAACACACATATTATTTTAAAGTAAAATTAGTAAATGTGTACATTGAATATATTTTTAATTTCTTTTGTTTTTTGATTAATTAGTTAAGTCTTTTTCTAATGTTTTGTCCATCTGTCCATCTCTTTGAGCATGCACACTGAAACTACTGAATGGAAATCAATGAAACTTTTTATAAAGTAATAAGGAAGTAGTTTAGATGTCTTTACAGTGCAGAGTTAATACATACAGCAATGTGTCCATACTCTACAATAAAACATTGTGTGTAGATAAAACGACTACTTATTCTGTCAAAAGGAAGAGTAAATGGAGAGAGAAAAAGATATGGGAAAAGAATAAAGAGAGGCAGCTGAACCTTTTCACATATCTTTTTTTCCGCTCATTGTACTCTTCTTCTGGTTAGGAAGTAGAAATAACCCATGCAATGCCAAAGTGAGTTGGCTAGTTTATCAATAAAAAAATAGATTTAAGCCTTAACTTAAGTTCACCCAACAGACTGTATGCTTTATTATGCTTTAATTCACTTCATAATGCACTCATCTGTACATGTAATAAATCACTTACAATAAATCAGAAGATTTTAACTTCAATAATGGTGTATGTTATGGTGACCTGGTAGCCACACTAAAGCATGGTGCCACCTTCAGCCATATTGTCACTTAACATTAAATGAAATGTGGTCAAATGGTAATTCACACTAATATTATAAAGGCGAAAGTTTGTATGTGTGTACATGTGTATGTTTGTTACTCCTTCACGCTCAAACGGCTGAATGGATTTGGATGAAATTCGGTAACAAGGTAGCTTATACACTGGATTAACAATAGCCTACATTTTATCTCGGAAAAGTGAAATGTGACAATGAATGTGTGAAAATGAAAATACTTTTTATCCGCGGGGCGCAACTAGTGATTTAATAATGATGGAAATTAATTTGTCTCCAATCAGATAGATAATGCATGATTTAGCATTTATTATAACTTTTTTGGACTGCTTTTAGTGGTTTGTCACAAGTTACTGGAGGAATTCATTGGTACAAAATATGAGGTGAGAAATTACCAGAGAACTTTACTTACCATTAAAAAATTTCGCCACTCTATCAAGCATCCGATATGGTCTAGTGGCTAGGATACCTGGCTCTCACCCAGGAGGCTCGGGTTCGATTCCCGGTATCGGAATATCTTTTTGCAGTATAATTTTTTGTACTTTCAAAATACACGTTCCTGCGGTAGCCAAAAAGTCGATATAATGAACATCATTTTCAGACAGGGATTAATTATAAAATGTAAAAACATGAAATACAGTAACACAAACGACAACGTGCTACTTGTATTAATGTAATAATAGACATAGACGAATTCGTTTCACTTGTTCATTAGTTAGTTTTATTAAAGTTACACACATTTTAATTTTGAATTGGTTATACATTAATTACCGAATACTAGCTGCGCTCCGCGGTTTCACCCGCGTGGTGAAAATTTTCCAATTTTCCGCTCTAATTTGTTTTTTTCTTTCATAAGAACCTTCTCCTGACTATAATAAACACAACACAAATGAATTAGCGAAAAAGTTCCATCCGTTCACGCGTGAAGCGATGACCAAGGGAAATAGAGATTATTTTTTATATATAAAGAAGATATAGATTTCGATGTGTGATCGTAGTCCACACGTGTGATCTATACGAACATCGGCATCGCCTAAACGCGTGGAATTAATGAACACTTTTGTAACAGTGATCACAAGATATTTTAGGCATGAGTTCTAGGCATTTTATTCATTAAGTATGACATTTATTCATTTTACTTTTAGATATTTCACGAATAACTTTTTATAATCAAGCTTTTTTATAATTTTGTAAGATAAATAACGGCTAAACTCACTTTAACTCACTTTCACTTATTTTTAATAATGTATAAACTGTTTATGACCATAAAGAAAGCAAAAAGATAAAATACCTAGTAGTAGTTTGCATTTATTTTGTATATATCGACTTAATTCGGGATTTTGAATGATAATAATGATGGTGCTCAATGGGGGGAGGCCTATGTTCAGTGGACGTCTTCAGGCTGTTGATGAAATTATATCCAAATCCAGATCTAAACGAATAAAATGCCACCAATTTTATACACTAATACTAAAAATAACACTATTTTTGGAAAATAATACAATGCGGTGACGCGACCTTTTTCGTTTTCCCGCCTAAACTCCCTTTTACCTTTATGTTTGTAATTCGTAAATAATCCTTTATTGGTAACACAAGCGAGGTGATTATGGAAATCATGTCCCCTGGGGAAGGCCAATGTTCAGCAGTGGACATCTTCCCGCTGATGAAGTGATGCGTAAAAGTTAAAAATTATAATAAAGTAGGTAACCATCATTTATTATTCTGTTATGTATTATACTAATCGAATAAATCGATTGTTTTTTGAATCAAACACCCACCTAACAGAAGAGAGTAACGCTACCTTGTGTTACTCTCTTCTGTTACTTCAAAGCGCATTCATTACTGTAAGTCTCACTTACCTCAAAATATGTAGTGAATTATCGTTGGCCACAACCGTGTAAAGGGGTGTGCACTGTGTATCTGTAGGGTGGGGGTGGTAAAGACAGGAGCCACCACCGTCTTAGCACAGCGTTCCACTCTCGAGACTTTCCACACTGGATCCTGATTCGCTGTTAACTCGCTTTGAAAAATAAACATTTTTTATTACTCTCATTCACCTAGGCGCTATCTTAGCCGGAAGGCGCTCGAGTTAGCTCTTCAGAAATCTACATTTTGTAAAAGTTTTCAGATAAAATTGAATATGAAATTCTAATTTTAACTTACGTTCGTAAACACTATATTATCTTGGTATGTTCTATATAAAAATATTAAGAGTAGTGATGACGATGGTGTTAACTTCCTCCACGCCCGATTTGACGATGGTGATCAGTCACTTGCATATGCTCAAACACCTGGTAAATCCATATTTCGCTTTACGTACGTACGGGAAGCGTGATAAAAAACTTACATCACGTTATTTTTGTGGTTAAACATTTCTAACGAGAACTTATTTTTTCTTATTTTAGCTTATTTTTTCATAGGGTTGCTATGAAATAATAAACATAAAAAATAAGGTTTTTCTAAATTCAATGGCCTTAATCCCGGGTACAAATTGGTTATCGAAAAATCCACGATAGTAAGCTGTTTTAGTTTTTACCAAAATCGACTGCGAAATTCATTTTTTTCTATTCACCATATTTTCGGATGTGGCCGGCCATCCATGCCCAGTTGATTCACCCTTGTATTGGCGTGCCCTCAAGTGAAGGAACAACCAACTTACAATGATTCTTCAGAAAAGTAATTAAGTAGGTACTATAAGCCTTCCACCGGCCTATCGGCAGCTTCCACTAAACTCCCAAGACAACTAATAACTTATGACGTAAGCAATGTGCAGTTAATACTGGCCGGGAAGACGCCGCGGAAGGCCAAAGGGGACGAGATATATTGTCTCGCAGGGACTTGTTTATCTTCTCGGTCCGTTATTAAGACCATTGTGCTCTGTATATGTCGATGATGTTTCGATGGTAAGTGAATGCTTGCGGTATCATAACTATTCACCCGTTATAATGGGTAATGGAGATTTAGGAGGGTTTCGAGAACTTGTATGGTTTATTAGTTTTCACGGTGTTTAGCTACATATCTATACATCTATGTAATAATATATAGTCTATACATAAATGTACTAACGTATTGTAACTAATTTTCAAAATTTTGATATTTTGGTTGATATATTACGTGGGACTCTGTTTCCTCAGATATATATTGGATGAAGCAAACCACAGAGCTTTCTATAACAAATTGAAACTGGATATATTTAGTTTGATACCACAGTAGCCACACATACACATGTCCAAGTTTGGTCTGTTCAGTCGCAATTATAATAAAATAAATATTATCATAGAGTTAGTTTTGTTAAACAATAATTGACGGTAACTGGTGACTCTAGAGTTAAATATAATATTCTCGCAATATAACATATTCTAATTATACTTCGGGATCTCAACCGAAGACGATGTAATATTACTATTGCAGCATACGTGAGTTGGTGCTATCTTCGTCACACTTTTAGAGTAAAGGCTAGTAAAAAAAAAAAACTATGTAATGCCCCGTCTCGCTTGCGCGCCGACAGCGACACCACCGGTGCGCGGTCTGGCGCGCGCGCCTGTAACTTGTCATTACGTGTTTTTGTGTTGTCGGAATCACACTGCGCTATTTGATTTTTTCGTGATTTAATAAAATTTTACTGTAATAAACACGGGTAAAAGGAAAATTTCGCGACTTGAGGACAATTATTATCAAAAAATGAAGAAACTTGAACGTGAGCTCGGGAAATACAGACACCAATTGTTCCAGATGAAGTGACGAGTCGTCTAATGATGAGGATTCTAGTGATCGTGGAGGTATGAATTTAAATATTTTAAACCTTATTTTGGTGTAATCACATCAGAACGTCAGGTTCATAAATCGATTTGGTAAAAATGCTTGGTTCATTGCTGCCTATGTGCTCACGTAAATAGGAATTCAGATACTGATATTTTACAAACAAATCATGTTGAGGCATCATAATATTCTCGACTTATATCGTGTTGAGACATCATATTCCTCACGTAAATTGTGTTGAAATATCATATTTCTCCACGCCCCTGAATCGTGTTGAGCATATTTCTCAACGTAAATCGTGTTTAGGCATAATAGTCCCCAAGTAAATCGTGTTGAGGCATAACATTATCCACGTAAATTATATTGAAGCATAACATTCTCCACGTAAATCGTGTTGAGGCATAACAGTGTACACGTAAATCGTGTTTAGGTATAACATTCTACGCGTAAATCGTGTTGAGGCATAACAGTGTACACGTAAATCGTGTTTAGGTATAACATTCTACGCGTAAATCGTGTTAAAGTATAACATTCTCCACGTAGATCGTGTTGAGGCATAGCATTATCAACGTATATCGTGTTGAAGCATAACATTCTCCACGTAAATCGTGTTGAGGCATAAAAATCTCCACGTATATCGTGTTGAGGCATAACATTATCCACGTAAATCGTGTTGAGGCATAACATTCTCCACGTATATCCTATTGAGGCATAACATTCTCCACGTAAATCGTGTTGAGGCATAAAATTCTCCACGTATATCGTATTGAGGCATAACATTCTCCACGTATATCTTGTTGAGCCATAATATTCTACACGTAAATCGTGTTGAGGCATAACATTATCCACGTAAATCATGTTGAGGCATACAATTCTCCACGTATATCGTATTGAGGCATAACATTCTCCACGTATATCGTGTTGAGGCATAATATTCTACACGTAAATCGTGTTGAGGCATAAAATTTCCACGTAAATCGTGTTGAGGCATAACATTATCCACGTAAATCGTGTTGAGGCATAAAATTCTCCACGTATATCGTGTTGAGGCATAAAATTCTCCACGTAAATCGTGTTGAGGCATAACATTATCCACGTAAATCGTGTTGAGCCATAATATTCTCCACATAAATCGTGTTGAAGCATAACATTATCCACGTAAATCGTGTTGAGACATAAAATTCTCCACGTTTATCGTGTTGTAGCATAATATTCTCCACGTAAATCGTGTTGAGGCATAACATTATCCACGTAAATCCTGTTGAGGCATAACATTATCCACGTAAATCGTGTTGAGGCATAACATTATCCACGTAAATCGTGTTGAGCCATAATATTCTCCACGTAAATCGTGTTGAAGCATAACATTCTCCACGTAAATCGTGTTGAGGCGTAACATTCTCCTCGTAAATCGTGTTGAGGCATCATATTCTCCAAGTAAATTGTGTTGATACTGCTACCTACCCTCAAAAATTTACTGTTTACGATTATGTTCACAATTTATAACTAATGTATTTAACTTGGGCTAATATTATATTACTACCCACATACACAAATGTGACTCAACAATAAAATATTTCTATTTTATATTTCTCATAAATAACATTTTTAATACTTCATCTTACGTAAATCGTAATAAGTCACTACATTCTTCACGTAAATCGTGTTAAGACTTTAAATAATCTGGAAATATCGATCGTATTACTTTAGTTATACCTATTTGCCAAAACCAAAACCTGTTAAAACCTAACATCTCTAACAGCACCAGGGTCATCAACAACGAAAAAGATTGACGATTGGTGTTTGACCTAGAAATTTTAATGATGCTTAGCGACAACCCTACAACTTAGAATTAATGGTGATAATTTGCACAAAAATATTACTGCTGGACTTATGCTCATACATTTTACTTAATGAGTTAAATAAAGAAAGCGAATTGGACCTACAAAAACAATATTTACCGGCAAAAACTGTGCTAATATGAAGACATTGGTACCTCAATTTAAATATTAAAGTGGCTTCATTGGTCATCATAAACGTCTTAAAATATCCATATAGCCAATATCCATATAGCTCGTTAGCTGCATTGGGCCAAGTCTTAATATTCTGGAAAAATTTAGCCGAGCATCTGAAGTCTTCGAATGCAGTTCGAGATCAGGCATAGAGATGAGGTGCACCGCATTCAACTTGCCTACAATCACACAAAACCACAGGGGAGCTTTAAACGTGAGGGGAAAGCCGTGAGTACCAGCCGCCATGCTGCGTCAGAAACCCTTCGGAGGCAAGCACCAGTATCGTGAGATCGCCGTCACGGCTCCAAATTTTGTCAGAACAATTCTGTGTGCCAGACGATCAGGAGGCAGTAACACCTATATTACAGGTACCTATTGCAGACAGACAATAATACCACAGACGATCATATATTGCTATCTTGGGTTACGAGGACATACCGTTGGCATACCGTTTAAAAACGGAACCTGTACAACCAATACTTCCTCAATATTTTTTTTGTAAACTGCCATCTTAAAATAATAATGATAAATAATAGTGGTAGAAAAAGGTTGCAATTCGAATGGAGCTCCCAGCTATAGCAGTTTAAAGTATTGCCATTTGGCCTTTGCACTGTCCCCTTCATTTTTACTAAGATATGGAAACCTGTGCTTAAATACTTGCGCTCTTATGGTTTTATATCAATTAATTACTTGGATGAATTTATATGTATAGCAGAAACTGATAACGAATGTGCTGACAAAAATTCCTATCCACATTAGTTTTTCATCCAATATTTTAAGAAAAGTAATTTCACGCTATTTACTAAAGGTAAATTCTTGGAATTTGTTATTAACACCATAGATATGACTATTTATTAACCTCTGGAGGAAAAGCAACGCATTGCATTATAAATATATATAATAAATGACATGATAAGACATTACAATTTAAAAGAAATATGGATGGGCACATACAAAATTAATGAATACATACAAAATAAGTGTTTTTTTTTTAGCATTGGGTAACCTTTGGTAAAATTATGACCCAACTTGAATCATCATCCCTAAAGCAAATTTTGAATGGGATAATATAATTGATTAATAAATAAATAATAAATAACGTATACGTAACTGGATAAAAGCAGAACTTAAGATGCTTATTAACACTTTAGATCTACAAGCAGCGTTTTACGAGTTAAAGATATTTGCCTCTACGCTTCAAGATTGCAAGATTGTAACAAGAATCGATAATATTACAGCAATTTGCTACATTTATCGAACAGGGGGCGTGCAACACTATATTTGAATGAAATAACTAGGAATATTTGGTCATGGTGTGAGCTTAAAAATATACATATATTTGCATCATATGTCAAATGATCAAAAAATATAGCTGAACACGAGTCCCGAAAAATTTACTTAATATAGAATGGGACCATACAAGGAATGAATCGGAAGGCATAATAGTGGTACCTTGTTGGCGTTCAAAACCTTGGTAATCACTGTGGACCAAATTAACAATATTAGAAAACTTATTCTTTGGGCCTCACAAATATTTATTGTATTCGCCCTTTAAAATATGTTATCTGCTACGCGCAGATCTTATTCTGGGAACCGCCAGATTATCAGGCCATCGGTAGATAAGTCAGCTTTGGATCAGTATAATTCATCCATAAAATCGTGGTGGACGTTTTGAGAAGATAATAATTATAATGTATTCAAGACAACTAGCATCCAAGTATGTTTTTTCCTTACGTTAAAATTTGAAAACGGCGCTAGCTACTGGAATACTAGCTACTATGGAACTCCATAAACACGCATAGGTTCGTTCTCTCAAAAATACACGGAAACAAAACTAAGTTAGACGATTGTGTTAACGGATGCATAAATGGTGTATATAGGTAAAAACCCCCCAATCCTAAATATGCCAATACCTGGGATACCAATAAGCCGTTAACTCATGCATTTAATATATATCCATATATATTTATACGTCTTGATGACTTGTCTCGATAATGTACCACTTTGTTGGCAATTGCTTCCGCACAAAGAATGCAAACATAATTTAATAAAACTAAAAATCATCTGCGTAAAAACCGATAAGATTGTAATTAAAGTACCAGATACAATTAAACATCCAGACCTGGAACCTTCTAACCCATTATCAAGTTACCTTTCCTTCAGAAAAACATTTCGATATGCTCAGCAACAGCAATAAAAGCATAATATTGAGAAAAGATTTAGGCAGATTTATGTAACTATCAGCTGGGCGATCACTTTTTTTACTGCCCTACGAAGAAATCACAAAAAAGTAGGTTCGTAAACTCATGGGCTTAAAAAAGTATTCAAAGATATAGATATGGTATAGATAGATATATCGGTGTATGGAGTTCAAAGCAGTCGCTATGCAATATACATCAGTGGCTCGCTGCCTGGAAGTGATTCGGAAGGCTGCAGGGTGGAGTGATAGTTCAGATATATATTTAGTATATTACAATTGAGAGATTACCAATACCGATAGTAACGAATTTCGTTAAGTTGTATGTAACCAGATCTGTTTTATGAAGTTATTTTGTTAAAACCGGGATCAGGTGCATTTATTATATTGACTAAACATTTAGTTCAAATAGAGATAAATGTTACTTGATTACCATAAATACTATTATCTATATATTGATTTAACGGTTCATATTATTGATACTCTTAAGCCTTACGATACATCAAAATAAATGGAAGATTAAATTATATACTACTTTTTCTAAATAATTAAATTATACACTTCCCTTTTTTCTTTCTACCATGCACTCTAAACATCTGCAATAGTAATATTACATCGTCTTCGGTTGAGATCCCGAAGTATAATTATGAATCAAACGAACTTACCTTGTGATGTTTGATTCCAATTATGCGAGGGATCTCAACCGAAGACGATGTGACTCCCACCCACCCAAAAATATACCCTTCATTGCGGTAGAACAGATAAAGTGATAAGTGTAGATATACCTATTTGGCTCTAAAATTAATGACAAGTTACAGGCGCGCGCGCCAGACCGCGCACCGGTGGTGTCGCTGTCGGCGCGCAAGCGAGACGGGGCATTACATAGTTTTTTTTTTTTACTAGCCTTTACTCTAAAAGTGTGACGAAGATAGCACCAACTCACGTATGCTGCAATAGTAATATTACATCGTCTTCGGTTGAGATCCCTCGCATAATTGGAATCAAACATCACAAGGTAAGTTCGTTTGATTCATAATTTTAAATTGATATGATTTTATTATATAAGATTAAATTGATGATTTTATGCCAAATCGAAACAAGACCATCTGTAGTATTTTTGCGAGATATTACAAAAATATCTGTAATCTCGTATCTGTATTTATTGAAAATGTCTTTTCTATGTAATAGAGACATACAATTTAGGAAGCCCTATCACGATCCTATCCCTCCTGCCAGTAAATCACTAGCAGACTATCGGGACATAATTAATTAAAATCTTCGTATGGAAGCCCTCTCACCTGTCCCTGGGCGCAACTCCGATAGACAAAGAAGGACTGGTAGTTACTACACCGAACAGTGTATTAACTCTATAGTATCAAGGAGTTCACTGTGCGTATTGACATGGTACAATGCGGGTTTTAATTTGGGCTTACTGCACTTTCGTCCAATCCAAAGGAATTCGTTTCAACATTCATTAGTGAATATAGATATAACCCTTTACCGCATCATAATTCATGGATCTTTTATAGTTCTTTCGACGGATTTTTAATCAGTCTATAGCTTCGTCTTTGCCATCAGTCCAATAACATTTTCAATGCATAACAAAGACTTTCTCTCTTCTGCAACCTAGATTGTTAATTTAATATCGTAGCTTTGTGAGTTGACTTGGTAATATAAACTATCTATTGCACGCCGATTACAAAATAACAGTAAATATATTATTGTTCGTCCCCAAGGTTTAAGTTATCTCCATACTGAATTCCATCAAAAACTTTCCAGCCGTTCAGTTGGGACAAACAAGTTGCTTTAAAATTAGTATTATTAGTTTGGAAACAGATAATCACAGGATTTTTCTTGGTGCATTTAAATTTCTTCGATGCCAGTGTGGTGATTATGTCATAATGATAAGCGTCCAAAGTGGCGCTTTCTGGTTCCTTAGTTCAGCAGTGAACGTCTTCCGGCTGATGATTTGACGTGATGATGAATAATCGATAGAGGTGGCGTAATGTCAGATTTATTAGTCTTAACCTTACCTTTAACGTAAGTCTACTTTTGGTAATATCGTGATCTTCAATACTGTCTTATATTATTCTGTACCGTTACGCTTCGGGCCACTAAATCCTTTTGAGGGTATCCTAATCCGGACAAGGACTATCGATACAAGAAGCCTTTATGTTAATAGTTAATAGATTTTGTTGGTTACGGACCATGTTTGGTTAAGGTGTTCCGGATTTAAGCCGAAGGCGCCGAGGGAACATTTACTTGAAGATAGCTAACACGTCTTATGACTCAATAATTTCAAATATCCGACTATGCATCAAAATACCGTATATACGGTCTAAGAGAATACTTTGTATATAATTTACCCTTTCGACCTTATATTCATAAGATGAAAAAGCATAAAAAGTTAAGTAATTACATCATTATTACCTAATATATATATATATATAATTGTATATATATATATATATATATATATATATATATATATATATATATATATATATATATATACAATTATACATTTCATAGGATTTCATGGGAGACAAACAACACCTCTTCTCATTCTTATTTCTCGTAATCTATAATGAATGATTATAAAACCATGTAGCTAAAAACCTAAAGTACACTGCTTAAATTTTAATAGAGCTGTTTACGCTTTCGCAATCTACAAAGCAGAATGAAGATTGAACCCAAACTAGTTGCGCGTACAACAAGACTTTTTAATCACCACAGATAAACCTCCCAAGTTCCACCAACAACCCAGCCAATCTGCTACACACACAATAAATATTCCCACAATCGGAACAAATGGACAGGCAGCAAATTAAACCGAGCCTCGGTACGGTATTTCGATTCACATACATTAGGCACATCGATCTAACACGTCTAAACAAAGGCCTCGGCGAAATGCTGGCGAACACGCGATCGTCTTAACTTCACCCCCTAAAATCTAAAGGATCTTCGTTGCTGTGCTGTACTAAAACATACCATATCCCTTTGGAGTTGAGCTCAGAGTTATGCGCGGACATTAACAAGGGACCTGTAAACGACGGAGCATGTTATACTGACGTGTAACACGAGTTGAATTGTTTTGAACACTGTTTAGTCAAAGGATACAAATACTTCGTGTGATGGATTATGAAATAAATGGAATACTACCATAGAATTGGTTTATATTAGAAAGTAAATTATGTCTGCCCAAAAAAAAATGTTTACTTAAAAGTCAAAAGGTTGATGTACAATTTAATTGTTAAAATTGATAATGACATAGCCCCATAATGTCAATAAAATGTTCATCGTTGAACGCGGCTATATTATCACTTAACACGTGAAATGCGGTCCAATGCTCCCCTGCCTGACGAAAACTTTTTAGTGCCGCTACAACAAAATGTATAAAAGATGAATTAGGGGTTACTTTTAAACATCATTACTTCTCTTTTTGTCTCATTTTCAATATGTGTACCTATAGGTAATCTTATTTACGATTACCAAACGGTGTGAGGCACGACCCTCCTTAATGCGGAGCGGCCAAAAACAAAACAATCCGATGCTCACCTCTCGGCGTCCGGTTCCGTACAGTAAATTTACATTCCCCGCCATCCATCCCAGAAGTCCATCCGGGTTGGTAATAAAACGATCTTAAGACACGGAGGAAAATGTCTCAGAGGTGAGGGGCCGAGGAGTGAGCGATAGCGACACGTATGATGTCCATGTTGTCTAACATTATTGTTTGTAATAATCCAATATCGGATTAACATACTTCGACCACACTTTCACTGCATACCAGAGAATATTAAAAAACGTCAACCTACCAACCAATACCTGTAGGTATAAGATATCAAAGATAATGTGAATGCTGCTAATAATGTAGTTTGAGTGAACATTGAAAATGCTTCACATATCAACCGTGTGAGAACTTAGAAGTCGATCGGAGGGTTCTAAGATAGAATTTTGACTGAGCAGTAAACTTGAACTCTATGAACTGCCTTCTAATTTGAGGCACAAAAAAGTGATTTTGGAGTAAATAAGAATCATTAAATATAAGTATTTCAAGAACAAAAAGGCTCCTTTCCTTGTTGTAGAACGCTTTTCTAAAATCGCTAATCCCTCATGAAACACGGCCATTCCCCAATTGCCACACAAGCCTCCCACGGCTTGAGATACAGCCCCGGGACACCACTCTTCGCCCGTGTGTTTACAGGCTGATGCTATCTGGTAATTGTGACAATATTTGTTCTAGCCATTTATGTATGGAAGGTGATTTTCGCAAATTGTGGTTCAGGTGAGCCCCGTGTAAAATTGGCTATTGGGCTACTGATTAGATCGAAGTTTGTTTGGGACGCGGACGGTTAGAAGATATAATGAAACTTTAGAACAGTTAATTTCATGCTAGAGCTAATATTAACAATACAAAGCATACAAAAATCCCTACTTCTACTAGCTTCGACGAATTGTTTATTTTGCACAATCCAACACGTGAAGAAACAGATGTTAATGAAATACGTTTACTAATTTGCAATAAACACGTAATAAAAAGGTCTCTGTGGTAACTCACTTGATGGAAAGTAATGTTAAAAATAGACGAGTTTATGCAATCTGCAATAAAGTCAAGTAAGAAAACTTCTAAACACAGTTTTCGGAAGGATAACAGTAAATCCAGCGACCATCCTGTAACAACAAATTGTTGCAGATTTAGTAGCGCCTTAGCTCCGAAGGGCCGAGGTGAAAAGTACACCTAAGTTCAGATTAACAATCGGTCCGGGCGAAAGGGCTACTCCGCCGGCCAAAGGGCAAATCCTGTGCAATAAATTCCACTAGAAAGACCATATCGTACTCCTACTTATATGTGAGGAAACTCCGTGTAATTTCAAAGAAACATTACATTATTTGGGACAGTTCGCCACGGGCTCAAGGGAATTCAGAGCCTTAGTTTTTACAATAGGTCTTTTTATCAGCAATTGTATTCCTAATGATGAAGTGAAGAACTGCCATAATATCTCTACCTCTAAAGTTGGAAAAATAGCCCAGTTAAATTACGATAAAACCAATGTTTAGCACCATAAAGACATTCAAGGACAAATAAAGATTAGCCCTGATGGTCCAATGGACTAAAGCGCAACCTTAGCCATTATTTCTATACGCCTTAAGAGACCCAAGATTCCCAATCCAACCTAAGCACCTATTTAAGCTATTCCCATCATAATACTGACATTATACAACCCGAAGGTTAAGGAGTCCGGCCGTAACACTTAATCACTTCCTCTGGTCACGGTTCCGGGGCTCGTACTGTTCAGTTCGGACTATAAATCGGCCAATGAGATGTAGTGATTTAATCGGAAACCTCGGGGGGCCCAGGAAGCCCATTAAATCGTATGGTCAAGGGATAATTAATTCGGCGGTAAAGTCCAGTGAGATTAATGGCGGTTGAGGAATCGAGAGCTCTTTTCAATGAAGTTGGTAACATGTTTATTGTTTTGTTTTGGCGATACGATTAATTGGGTAGAATTAAGCATGGCTTTGTTTCGATAAGACAAGAAATAGCATCTTATTCAAATGTTTATATATGAGTAGGTAATATTTTTAACAATTTGTAAGAAGGAAACTCGCTACGCAGACAGTGCGGCTGTTAGATAACCTGAATAATAAAATGCTGGTCTTAATAAAGCAGACACCAAGTCGACAGCTCTTGTTAAATCTAAGGACCACTATCTAGTATCTACACAGCCGTAGTACCTCACTAGCGGAGCTTAAATAAAACACAATTTTTTTACACCGCACAGCGCCACCCTCGCACTTACACGAACAAAATCCAAAATGGCGTAAATGTAAAAACGCACATCGTCTGTGGCACTTGAAAAAAAAAGTTGCAGTATGGACTGGCAGCTGTAACACTGATGCTCAATCTCTCAACTAACACATTATAATATACATATACGTTTTTGATTTTGTCTCGTTTGTTACTCCGCGCTAACGCATAAAACGCTATGGGAAGAATCTACGAACCCGACGCCTGATTCATTCGAAAAATAATTGACTTTTTCGAAATAAGAGTAGATTATTGTTTTGTTTTTTTTTTGCAACCACATCTAAACGTGTAAACCATCAATGCATGGATGTACTACGGCTGTGATATTTTTACTAGGAGTTTTGACAAATATGTCGTCGTCAGCAGCCCAATACGTTCCCACTACTGGGACACGGAAATTCTGTCTGCTGTGAAGAGAGTCCAAAATTCTCCACGCGGCCAAGTGCGGGTTGGTGAAACACACGTTCTCGAATTTAGTGATTCTTGTATATTCCGGTTTCCTCGCCAACATTTGCTATCAATGAAAGTTGATGTAAATAGTCATAGATAGGAAGAAGATGTAAGTAATCATAGTTTGAAAAGTAATTTTTGCAGGGCCTTCTGGGATTTGATCTTCGCTGCGTCGTTTTGAAAGTAGTTTGACAGTCTCTGTGGTGTGGTGGTTGAGTAGGCCGTCCCATAACCCAGAAGCGGCAGGTTAGATTCCCGCGACAGGACAGTATTTGTGCACAGGGAAAAAATGCGGCAAATACTTGTTCTAAGTCTGGTTGTTTTGGGACCTCTTAGTTCCTGGGTCTCTAAATACAGGGAATCCTAGAGGATCCAGGATCTATGTATGTGATCGTTGACTCGCTGAAATCACGTACAAAATTACATTAGTGTGCGTAAGTCGAATCACTCCGCATATACCTTTACTGTTCGCCACGTACTTGTAGTGCTCGAAGCGCCGTTCTTTTCCCGCCTCGGAGTGTCGTTGCCTGCATTAAATCTTAATAAAACCCTTCATGCATCGCGAGCCTGTGCCTTTGATTTTTCACTCGGCAAACCGCGTCTGGTTGCTATCAAAGTAATTCATAACTCTTTTCAATGGGCGCCGATATAATGTTCACAAAGAACACCTTAATTGATCCCCCTCGGTTCTGCCGTTCTGAGATGTGAATGTCAGATGAGTGTTGTGGTTTCATTTGGCGGTTGATCTTCAGTTATTTATTGATTTTGTATCAAGTTTGTTATTGTATATAGAAGTTGTCTCTTATCCATAACTCTGTATGCTCCTGTATCTGTATTCTCCAATAACGCTCTGCCCTGCCAAAGACTTTCATGCTACTTACTGAATTGACAATATATCTTATAATAGTGAAAGAAAACACGATAAAACTGTGTGTTAAGTTGAATTGACCATGACCCTAGGATCTATCTTCATTCTTGACTTGTTGTGTTTCGTGTTGTGCGCAGTGGTTGATAACCACTTGTTTGATTGTGGCTTAATAGTTCGAGTTAAATGGAAGGAGTTAACTCGTAGTATATAACTGGTAGTATACTGGTGGTAGTATATAATAGAAAATTATATTAAATGGAGGTACTTGGAAATTATTTTGAGAAACCGTGATCATTATTTAAAATATAGATGAGAGTGTTTTCTTTTCGATAATCGAGGTAGCGATTGAGGGCGACGAACAATAGAGGACCTTTTTTGATACCGCCGCCTAGCCTGTAGCGTTGTCTTGGAAAATATTTTGAGATCTTTCTCAAAATAATTTCCAAGTACCTCCATTCAATATAATTTTCTATTATATACTCAGCGCAGTCACTTTTGCTATCAAAATAATAATTAAATAACAACTCCCAAAGATCACTGGTGAAGCGACTTAACTGTTAATTACATATAATTATTATTATTTCTACAATTTTAACTACTTTCTACAATTTTTTCTACTTATTATGGAAAACACTTTATCTATGCTTGCATTGGGAGTAGGCGCCCTCTATCGGGGATATCACCCTTGCTTCATTGGAAGCTCCAAAGATGGCGTTAGCAGTAACGATTCCATGAAGTAGAACAGGCCTATGATTGGCTATTCGAAAGAACAGGCCTATGATTGGCCATTTGAAGGGGCAGGCCTACATGGCATTCTCGTTTTTGATTCCCGTGTAAGCAATTGCGCTGTTCCAAGTAATTAATAGTTTTGGTGGTCAAAAATTCATCTACCGGGAGAAGGTGATCTGCTGTAATTCACATCTGCGAGTACCTGGTGAGATGCTGGATGGTTCAATAGTGTTTTTTTCTTTTTCCCTGTACGCAAGTACACACGGTGTGGCTATTTACACGCCGTACCATTTTGTTGGTCCTTCGAGCCGGATAGGTATAATTATTAACCTACCAGTGAATTTTTAAGGATTTTATACGTAATTTGCTCGTTAAATTCCGTTATACCAGCACTACCCTCGGTAGATAAAAAATATATATTTTGCATTTAGTTCATGTTTTTACGTAAACTTTTGGTAAAACATTGTTCTTATTAATAAACCGTAGATATTGCATAAGTTATTTGTAAAATCTTATGTTTAATTGCTAGATAAAACTAAATTATATTTTTTGCTCCTACCGCCATAACTAAAAAATTGGTGATCTCGGCTACGTTGTTCCCGCCATATTTCTAGTATTGTTAAATATCCGTTAAAATTTAAATTCTTGCAAATAATTATAATTTTTAAGTTATTGCAATTCATTAATTAACATGGCGGAACCAAGTCAAGAAGCTAACTTAGTTCTGTTGGAACACAAAAGAGAATCATTATTCAAACGAATTTATCGTTTGTATAATATAGCAAAAAACATAACTTCCTTTGAGTCAAGTTCAAGGTCGAATGAGAGCTTCATGACCGAGTCAGAAAATGTTGATGATATTCGTGGAAGGTTTGAGTCTATTGTAGATCAGATTAACGTATTAAAAATTTCATTGAAACCTGGTTCGATACCTGATTATGCTTGTTTAGATTCATTCGAAGACTTGTATAATCGCGTGAAACGCACAAGAAACAAAATAAATAATGATTCAACTAAGTTGCCATCACGATCTATTAATAGCGAATCGAAAACTGCGATCGTTAAGATTAAATTGCCGCCTCTTGTGATTCCCAGTTTTGATGGAAAAATTGAAAATTGGCCTGTTTTCTACGAGTCTTTTAAGGCTAACGTACACAAGAACGATCAGCTGTCTGATTCACAGCGTATGCAGTACTTAGTAGGTAATCTTACGCACAATGCGTTGAAGGTTCTCGCAGGGGTCGTTCCGACTGGTGATACATATCCTATCATTTGGAATAGTCTAGTGAAAAAATACCAGGATAAGCGTGCGTTAGGTACATACTACCTGAACAACATACTGGACTTGAAGAGTTGTTCTCATAATGCAAATAGTCTGGAGACGTTCGTGGAAAGATACTCTGCGTCGATCTCAGCTCTAAAGCAGTTAGATATACCTGACTTAACTGACTTTATTATTTTGCACTGTGCTATTCGAAAGATAGATTTCCAAACTGCTCAAGCCTTTGAAATGTCTGTTCGAAGTACAGAGATACCTACCTCGAAGGATTTAATAAACTTTGTTCAAGATCAAGTTAAAGTCTTAGAACGCTCGAACTCGTCATATTCGAACTCGCGGAACACTACGAAACCGGCCGCCGCTGCCACTACGCCTCGCGAGTCGCGGGCTACGCCGCCGATCGGAGCCAGCGCTACGCGTGCTACGTGTGCTACACCGGCGTCTACGCCACTGTTATCGCGTTGCGCCTATTGTAATGATGGCCGGCACTTGTTACTATACTGCGAGAAATTTAAAAATTTGCCTAGTTCGAAGGCACGATTTGATTTTATAAAAGCTAAGCGTGGATGTGTTAACTGCCTTGATCTATCGCATAGTTACTCGGGTTGTACATCGACGTCTGTTTGTGAATTATGTGGAAAGCGTCATAGCACTCTTTTGCATTTTGGGAATAAAGGTATAAAGACGCAAACACATACCGCTAAAATAATTAACTGTGACGTACAATCGATGATGCTATCGCCGCCGTCGCCGTCCCGCGCGTCTGCCGTACCCCCCGCGCTGCAGTCGATCGTGCATGCACCTACTTCGCCGCTTCAAGCTTCTGCCGTTGGGAATACGGGTGATATTACCGTACGTACTGAGGTTCATAGTGTTCCGAATATATTCCCGCCGCCGCCGCCGGCGCCGCATGACTCCGCAGTGCTATTTGCTGCCAAAGCTAAGCCTAGCGCCACGGTGTTATTGTCGACCGCACAAGTATATGCGCAGTCGAAAGGTGGTACCGGTCTGAAGAAAGTAGTTAGGTGTCTTATCGATAATGGTTCGCAAAATAACTTAATTACGACTGATTGTTGTCGGACGCTGAATTTGTCAATAGTGCCATTGAGTAATTCATTTGTCAGGGGTGTTGGCTCGACGTCACGGCCTATAATCGGTTACGTATATTTTGAAATTCAGTCCCGAGTATATCCGGACCAAAAATATACTATATTTGCTTTAGTGGTAGAATGCATTACGGACCAGTTGCCGGCGCATTATATAGAATGGAATGGAGACCTGCAACATCTTCAAGGGTTACCGCTTGCCGATTTAAGTTGGAATATTCCCGGTGAAATAGATGTTCTACTAGGCGCGCAGCTCTTCCCATATATATATTCGGGCAAGAGGGTTGATTCTGGTTCGCGCGCACCACCCGCTTTGTCGACTAGTTTTGGTTACGTTCTTATGGGTGACTACCCACGTAATGACGTCATACCTACTGCTCCTTTCACAGCGTTGGCATTAAACGACTTGGTACAAAGATTCTGGGAACTTGAAGAGTTACCTCAAACGCGCTTTTTATCTCCGGATGAGACGGAGTGCGAGAATCTTTTTGCATCATCAGTGACGCGTGACGAAGTGGGTCGTTATGTTGTGTCTTTGCCGTTCTGTAAAGACCCGAATGAACTAGGCAACTCTCACGCCGCCGCCCACCGTCGATTTATGGCGTTAGAAAGAAAGCTTCGTCTCTCTCCGGCCTTAAGAGAGAACTACAACAAAGTGATTCAGGAGTACTTAGATAATGGTTACCTCAGTCAAGTGGACGAATCCGCGATCACCGATACCGGCTATTACATACCACATCACGCAGTGGTCCGACCGGACAAGCCCTTACCACGCATTGTGCTGGATGCAAGCGCTAGGACACATACGGGATTGTCATTAAATGATGTACTTCACGTCGGTCCTAATTTGCAAACAGACCTGTTCTTGCTTCTACTACAATTCAGGTTATTCCCCGTAGCAATGAATGCCGACATTAAACATATGTATTTATGCATAGGTGTGACTGTTGACCAGCATAAATACCTGCGTATTCTTTTTAGATTTAAAGAGAACGATTCAGTGCGCACATTCCAATTCAACCGACTTCCTTACGGTCTTAAGTCAAGTCCATATTTAGCTATGCGCACTGTGCGACAGCTAGCTACGGATATGAGCCCACACTACCCAGATGCTTCCAATATAGCAGAATCCTGCCTTTACATGGATGACCTGGTTTACTCGGCTCCGGACGTACTTACCGCTAAAAGGTTATCGCAGGATCTTATAAAAATGTTCAAAGCAGGCCAGTTCGACTTAGTGAAATGGACGAGCAACTCGCAGGAGTTTATGAACAGTCTTCCTGACTCACATCGAAAATTACTCGATTTTGACGCGGGAAACAATTGTTCCAAGGTCTTAGGTCTATCGTGGGAACCTGCTGATGACAATTTCTTTTTTACAAGCGCCCCAATTACCGAAAAATGTACTAAGAGAAACATACTCTCTGTAGTAGCTCGCCTCTTTGACGTTCTGGGATTGGTCGCTCCAGTGATCCTCTATGCCAAATTGCTCATAAAAGAGTTGTGGTTGAGTGAATGTGGCTGGGACGACCCCCCTTCTGAGAACATAGTGAAACGTTTTGCTGCGCTTGTGCAAGAATTCCCCTTGCTAGATACGTTGCGCGTTCCTCGTCACGTAGGTGTTGAGATGGGTGGCGTTGTACGTCTGGTGGCCTTTTGTGATGCCAGTATGAACGGATATGGAAGTGTAGTATATGTACATTGTACTGGCCCTTCGGGTATAAAGGTCAGACTACTTTGCGCCAAGTCCAAGGTATCGCCGACTAAGATCGTGACTCTGGCCCGCCTTGAGCTATGCGCTGCCGTACTCATGGCTAAGTTAGTGAGAACTGTCCGAGATTCTTACGAGGCTCGCATTCCGATTGAGGAAATATACGCATTCTCAGACTCAACAATTGCGTTATCATGGATCCACTCTTCACCACATCGTTGGTCTGTCTTTGTGAGTAACCGTTGTAACGGCTTGTTTTTCATTCTTATGATAATTTAATTGAGATTGGTTCGATTCATTTTTCTTAACCAGTGGCTGGCTAAATAATGCTCCGGCACAAGTCAGTCTCAAAAACTCAACAACAACCATAACTTTCCGACACGAAATGTCAATGTCACGTTTGGTTGTCACATCAACGACGTCAAAATTAAAGTTGACATATGACGTTATCGTTGGGTGACCCTAACCAAAGAGAAATGTGCAAATTTTGATAATAATTGTTTATTTTGTATCCTAATTTCAAGTTAAAACCATAACAAGCGAATCGTCTTCTTTAGGAAACGATAATAGAAAAGACTGGAATAAACAACCTTCGTAGTGAGAGCTCGTGTGGAAAAGTGCAGTCCCTGGTTCACTAGTTTGAGTCTCGCTTTTGGTGATACGCGAAGTAGCAACTTTTGTGGTCAGGGATGCAGGCAACCACTTTTCGAGAGAATTCTGCATTGGCTGGGAGGGGGATCTCGTGACGAAAATCCGCCCAGTCAGAACGACGGTTACGACTTTAAAAGTCGGAGGCCGCTCCCTTTGTTTGTTTGATTTCGGCGAGGGCGTAGCTGCTGACCGTTGGGCCTGTCCCCAAACGGCCAATTCAACCTCTTCTTTTGCTGCAGGTGAGTTTTCCATGAGATTTTATAACAATTGAGGGCCGGGTTCCATCCCCGTGCCGTGTTCAGAATCCGGTAGCTTCACCCGATTCCATCTTTCCGCAGACAGCTGCGCCCTGCGTCTGAGTTGTTGGGTCGTAGCAAGTCGCTGCCTCCATTTGGCCGCTGCTGCGTCACCCTCGTGGTAGGAGTGAGCTGACCTCCACCACGCTCAGCGTGAGCCTGTAGCTCACGCTCTCTATTGAAAGAAAAACCCCTCTACAGGGTAAGTTTCCCCATCTTTAAATATAAATGTGCATCAAGTCGTAGACTTCATGGTAAAAGTGCCAATAAAACTAATTCTTTCCTGTTCTTCAACAGGGTTTTTTTTTTATATCTTAAAATCAAATTTAACGCTCCCCCTTCGGGAGGTCGCCAACGGTCTGCGCTGAGAGACTAGGCTCCAGGAGGCGACGGCCTAGCGCCACGGGTCTACCCCCAGCCGTCCGCCTTGTCCTGGGCCCAGATCAGCCCCCCTGTGCCGTTGGGTTGCTTTCGGAGGTCACCAGCGGTCTGCGCTGAGAGACCAGGCTCCAGGAAGCGCCAGCCTCGTACTACGGGTCTACACCAACCGTCTGCACTGTCCTGGGCCCGGCTCAGCCCCCCTGTGCCGTTGGGTCCCTTCCGGTACCACGGTCAGCCAGCATTTTGCTAGCTGATCGTTTTTATTTAACTTTTGTATTGTCTACTACCAACTAACTTAGCTATCTGGTTGCAAAGCAGGTATGTGCTACTAGCTCGAGCCACACACCCTGTTAAGTCTCTTAATAGCCCGGCTAGCACTGCATTGTAATTCAACGGCGCCCAAAACCTACCTTGTAAATATACTACATATAGAATATACTATACTTACTACTTGTCATCATTTTAAATACTTACTACTTACCTAATACTTGACAAACTGTCTTAACAATAAAGACATTTAATGAACCAGGTGCAGTGTTTCCCTTACAGTTCCCAATAGGAACCCTAATAGGGAAACTAGTTCCCATCTCATCTTTGTAAAAGCATTACAGTGGCGCCTCAACTGGTTAGTTCATCCTAGCTTTGCAACCTAAATCTTAGATAGGTAGGTTAGCTCTTTATACTAACCATTGTAACAAGAAAAACAAAATTAAAAGAAATTTGTGTTGTGTTTTCTTCAACCTTTAGTTTTAAGTTTGTATAATAGGAAATTTAGCTATTTTAGGAGTGTACTACAGCAACAATTTTACAAGTTTTACTATAGTTAATCTTTTGATATTGTATTTTGAGTACTTACTTGGGAAATTCTATTAAAATAAAATTATTGTCATACAAGTTATAACAACAAAGTAACTATTACATTAGAATATTAGTTTTCCATTACTAGACTGTATTGTTTATCAGCTGTAATCCAGTAATTACAGCCCAAGTGGTATTTAGGTTCATACTTGGTATAAATTATTGATAAAGAAAAACATTATGAATTAAGAAATAATCTTGTAATTTCACAAAGTGCTACATCATATTTACCCTAAATCATTAGAAGTATTCAATTGTAAACTGCATTGCAACCATATAGGAAATCAGAAAGATTATTATACATACTATAAGGCAAATTTACTTCATTAAAATATTATACAATTTATAACTTAATTGACAATACATAAATTATTCTTAAAACAAAATGTCTGACACAGAGAAGTCAGATATTCCTATTACAAATATATTGGACCCTGTTCCACAAGTACAGGTCCCTAGTCTTCATGAGTCACAAGCATTGGATCCTAATGAATATGTGACTAGGCGTTGTAAGAAAGTACATTCTAAATATGAGGAGCCTTTGTCAGACTCTTCAACTGATAGTGACCCCTCAGCACCTAGGAAATGTCGCCATAAGGTCACCTATGTACCTCCTGCGAACATAAACTCCCTTAATCATAAATACAATGGCACTACATGTATTGTTACCTATTTGGAACGACTTGATGAACTAATCTTGTCCCGTTCACTATCTTATAAGAAAGTTTTTCATTCAGCGGCAGAATTGTTTACAGACTCTGCTCTAGTATGGTATAGGGGTGTCCGTAGCTCCATATCCTCATGGGAAGAGCTTAAACAGGAGCTCTTAGATGAATTTTTGCCTCCTGATTTTGATTATAGGTTGCTTGAGGAATTGAAGGCTCGAACTCAAGGTATTGATGAATCCTTTTCAGCGTACTTTTCGGTCATGTTGAACTTCTTTAATAGACTGCGAGAACCTTTGAGCGAGAGTGAGAAGCTGCGAATACTTAGGCGGAACATTCGCCCTGCTTTTTCGGATAGGTTGGCACTCTTTCCTATTACGACGTTACAGGATTTCAAGAACAAGTGCAAAGCGTTGGAAAGGCAGCAAATTAGCGCCCAGTACTTTGTAGAGCCGCCTAAAGTAACGAAGCAAACTCTAGCAATGGACCTGGCATACAAGGGTCAGCCTCAAACTCGTCAGGTAGCGGCGACCGCGGTAGTTCCACAACCAGCATCTTCTTCTTTGTTCTGTCCAAGATGTAGGGTAAAAGGACATAACTTGAAAACTTGCAAGGAACCTAAATATCCAGTTTGTTTTCGCTGCGGCCTTAGGGGTTATGTTACAGGAAAATGCCCAAACTGTGCTAAAAATCAGGGTCAGGACGTAAAACCCCACATCTGCCAATGTCAGTGCCAGAAAAACCCCTCTGAGGCTGGTACCTCATCTACTAGTTCTAAGCAAAAAAACTAGTAACGTTGGATTGTGGCTCAGCCAGCTCACCCAATTTTGACCCCAAAGATTGGCAGGACTGGTTAAAAACAGTAAAACACTTTTTTAACTCACACAAAGTAGCTACAATCCGTGATGAAAAAATTGATAATCGACCATTTCTCACGGTCGACGTTTACGGGCAACCGTGCTACGGGCTACTGGACTCTGGTTCCAGTATATCGATTATAGGGGACAGCTCACATGAACAATTCTTGAATCTGGGGGCCACCCTCATTCCTTGCGTGGACTCCTGCAGGATTCAGTCAGTAAATGGGGTTACCTCATCAATTATCGGTTCTCTTCTATTGCCGGTGGTTTTTCGAGATACAGTTAAGATTATAAAGTTTCACGTTATTCCAGACGTGAAAACTTCTTTTATCTTTGGTTGGGACTTCTGGCGGGCATTTGGTTTGGCTCCTTCTGATCTCGACAGACTGCCCTGGAAATTCCCTAGGGATATACGCACGGTGGCCGAGATAAATTATATTCATCCCATGGACACCCTAACTTGGGAACAGCGCCGCCAAGCGGAGGAGATCATCGAGGCGTATGGTGAAATAGCATTTGAGAAGGTAGGCTTGGGAAAGACAAACTTAATAACACACACTATCGACACGGGAGATGCGAAACCCATCAAACAGCGGTATTACCCGATGTCTCCAGAGAAACTTAAAGAGTTACATCGGGAGTTGGACAAAATGCTTGAGTTGGACGTAGTAGAACCCAGTCGAAGCGAGTGGAATAACCCAACGCTAATGACGCCAAAAGCCACGGGAGAACTACGGTTCTGTTTGGACAGTAGGAAGCTGAACGAAGTCTCCAAACATGACGCCTACCCCCTTCCATATATTACTCAGATCCTAGACAGCCTCAGGAATTCCAAATACCTGTCTTCAATCGATTTGAGCTCCGCATTTTGGCAAATTGAATTACACCCCGCCTCCCGCGAAAAGACTGCTTTCACGGTCCCAGGCCGGGGGTTATTTCACTTTAAGCGCATGTGTTTTGGTTTGACTGGTGCCCCAGCCACCCAACAAAGATTGATGGACATACTATTTGGCCCGGACGGCTTCGAAAACCGGGTTTTTGTCTATTTAGATGACATAGTTGTATGTCACGAGACCTTTGAGGGCCACCTAAACCTCCTAAAAAGGGTATTGGAACGTTTGAAGCAAGCAGGTTTGACAATAAAAGCTTCAAAGTGCCAATTTTTTAGGCGCGAACTCAAATATCTTGGATATGTTGTGGATGAGAAGGGCTTGCACACCGACCCCGCTAAAGTGCAGTCTATACTCGAGTTCCCTACCCCTACGACTCGAAAGCACGTCAAGATGTTTTTAGGAACTGCCTCCTACTACAGGCGTTTTATTAAGAACTTCAGCCTAATAGCAGCCCCTTTAAACAAATTGACAAGCACGGGGAAGAAGGCCCCTCCGTTCGCGTGGTCTCAGGAAGCGGAAGATTCCTTCCAGAAACTAAAACAGGCCCTAGTTTCTGCTCCCATCCTCGCTTGCCCAGATTTTTCCAAACCCTTCTCTGTGCATTGCGACGCTTCGGCATACGGCATTGCCGGGATGTTAGCACAGGATATTGATGGTACCGAACATCCAATTGCTTTCGCAAGCAAATCGCTCTCGAAGTGTGAAATGAACTATTCGGCAACAGAGCGGGAAGCCCTGGCTGTTGTGTTTGCGGTAGAACATTTTAGGCCCTACTTGGAAGGAAGCAAACCTTTTAAAATTGTGACCGACCATGCTAGCCTAAAATGGTTCCTTAATTTAACAAACCCAACCGGCAGATTAGCTCGCTGGGGTTGCAGACTATCTCCCTACAACTTCGAGATCGAACATCGAGCAGGCAAGGATAATGTGGTACCGGATGCCTTATCTCGGTTCGTAACGCCGGTTGCAGCTATTGCAACCACGTCCTCTTTCACCCCTACTGGTGATTCTTGGTACGACAGCGTCTATACTAAGTGCCTGCAAAAACCCTTGTCTTGTAGGAATTTTATGGTAAAAGACGGAAGATTGTTTCGTTACACAAGGTCAGCCAATAATCTAGTGCGCGATTTCCAATGGAAAGAAGTAATACCACAGTCTAAGCGGAAAGCAATTATTGAAGACCACCACAGCTTACCCACTTCTGCACATTTGGGAATACAGAAGACCTTCAAAAAGATCTCATTGGCGTATTACTGGCCCGGATTATTTAAGGACGTGGCTGATTTTGTGCGAAAATGCGAAACATGTTTATCCCATAAAATCCCGAATCAGACTACACCAGGCTTAATGGGTAGTCCTAAGCAATGTTGTAGGCCAAACCAGACATTGAGTATAGACCTGGTAGGGCCCTTTCCGGTTTCTAGAAACCGCTACACACACTTGTTCGTAGTTATGTGCTGCTTCACAAAATATGTGATGCTGTTCCCCTTGCGTCGAGCTACCGCAGCCAACATCGTCAAGCACTTAGAGAATGACGTTTTTATGAAACATGGGATTCCACAAACAGTGATTTCTGATAATGGAACTCAGTTCACTGGAAATGAAATACAAGCCCTGTTTCATAAATACAACGTTCCTCAGGTGCATTTGGGCCCTAGATATTGCCCGCAAGTGAACCCAGTAGAACGGCAAAACCGTACCATTGTCACTGCGATATCCTCGCTTATAAAGGAGGATCATCGCGAATGGGACCTGCATTTGCCCCACATTGAGTTCGCCATCAACACATCTGTCAGCGAGGCTACGGGATATTCTCCATTCTTATTAATGCACGGGCGTGAGGCCGTACCAAATGGAGATCTCTACGACTCGGCTCCCTTAGACCTCTCAGACCTTTCTTTTCCACGGAGAGAGGATTACGCACGCCGACTGGGTGCGCTTTCCGGAATTTTTCGCAAAGTCAGAGAGGAGTTGGTGAAGGCACACGCCAAGAACGCGCATTATTATAATCTCCGGAGAAGATACATGGAACTCAAAGTGGGTCAAACGGTATGGAAAAGAACTTTCCCGCTGAGTGACAAAGGGAAATTTTTCTCGGCAAAGCTGGCCCCTAAATATACCAAATGTACGATTAAAACCAAGAAGTCTCCTTTGGTATATGAGCTGGTTGACGAGAACGGTAGAGATGCGGGCATTTGGCATGTAAAGGACCTTAAAACCTCTAACTAATGGAATCCCAATTTTAATTTTTTTTATTTCACTCATTCTCGTTTACCTATAAACGGTTTGATAGCCAAACCCCCGGACGCGGCTTTGGGCCGCCTTTGTGTAGTCCTGGGAGATGGATTTTACTTTGGTTTGTTTTTCTGTGTGATAAGGTTAATAGTTGGATATTAGGTATGATAGCACCCCCGGACAGCAGTCGGCTGCTCTTGTGTAGGATCCTGGGAGTTGGTTTTTTCTCGGTTTGATGATTACTGTTAGGATGGATATAAAAGGTAGAATGGTTTAGTCCTTGTAAATATTAAATTCTAGTTAAGGATGGACTGGCCATGGGTGGTTACCATAGTTTTTAGTTTTCTTTTCTTTTTATTTTGTCTTCTGTAACCTGGCTTGGTGTAATAGGAAATAATATAATAATTCTTTAGAAATAGTCAATTTAATTCATATCTAAAATATATATTGTATACAAATATCTATGTATGTTTATAACATCACCAGACTAAGGTCATTAGAATAATCCACAGGAGCGGTTGTGTGAACTCCTTTATCAACAAGCCTAGAACACAAACTTAAGCCTATAGGAGCGGTTAGTGAACTCCTTTATCAACAAGCCTAGAACACTAAACTTTTGATGGTTTTGTTACCATAGCTAAGCGGAGAACAGGACTCTATACTTCTACTTCCGTAGCTAAGCGGACTAGTAGGAAACTACACTTATAGGAGCGGTTAGTGAACTCCTTTATCAATAAGCCTAGAACACTAAACTTTTGATGGTTTTGTTACCGTAGCTAAGCGAATAACAGGACTAATTATACTTCTACTTCCGTAGCTAAGCGGACTAGTAGGAAACTATACTTATAGGAGCGGTTCTGTGAACTCCTTTATCAATAAGCCTAGAACACAAACTTAAGCCTACAGGAGCGGTGAGTGAACTCCTCTATCAAGAAGCCTATCACACCAATAAAAAGGGGTTACTGATAGCATTATTTTTCACGGTTAGTTGTACTTTGGCAAACAATCCAGTCAACTCCAGTGATTCCCTCGCAGAACAATAGCTTGCTTATAACGGGTGCTTAATTATGGCAAATTGTACTCTCGGTTGATGTCCAGTCAATTTCATAATTACCCCGGGGTAAATGCAGTACACTCAAGTTCTAATATTACAGTACATACAAAAACTATTATTTTATATAGGGGTTTTTGCGGGGTTATACATCAAAACTAATTTCGTTCAATTTATTATTAGAATGTATTATATCTTTTACTTATTCGCTAATTTATGCATCTAGCCCAAGCCAGTGGTACAATTTTTTATATTCTTAGGTGTATAGATATCAATTAATTCAATATTTACCTTCGCATGCAGGTGTAGGAATATGTAGATCTAAGTTATATTTTAATTTTGATGATAGTGTCTAGTGTTAAATGCTCTTTTCTTTAAACCTAATTAAAATATTCTGGTGGAATCATTAATGACATTTTCCATGTCATTGGTGTGTCATTTGTCTTTTGTTTGTAACTAAGGTTACCGGCTGGGGACAGCCGTTTCGAATTCACTACGTGAATTCTACCCGGGTTGGACGGGTACTGTAACGGCTTGTTTTTCATTCTTATGATAATTTAATTGAGATTGGTTCGATTCATTTTTCTTAACCAGTGGCTGGCTAAATAATGCTCCGGCACAAGTCAGTCTCAAAAACTCAACAACAACCATAACTTTCCGACACGAAATGTCAATGTCACGTTTGGTTGTCACATCAACGACGTCAAAATTAAAGTTGACATATGACGTTATCGTTGGGTGACCCTAACCAAAGAGAAATGTGCAAATTTTGATAATAATTGTTTATTTTGTATCCTAATTTCAAGTTAAAACCATAACAAGCGAATCGTCTTCTTTAGGAAACGATAATAGAAAAGACTGGAATAAACAACCTTCGTAGTGAGAGCTCGTGTGGAAAAGTGCAGTCCCTGGTTCACTAGTTTGAGTCTCGCTTTTGGTGATACGCGAAGTAGCAACTTTTGTGGTCAGGGATGCAGGCAACCACTTTTCGAGAGAATTCTGCATTGGCTGGGAGGGGGATCTCGTGACGAAAATCCGCCCAGTCAGAACGACGGTTACGACTTTAAAAGTCGGAGGCCGCTCCCTTTGTTTGTTTGATTTCGGCGAGGGCGTAGCTGCTGACCGTTGGGCCTGTCCCCAAACGGCCAATTCAACCTCTTCTTTTGCTGCAGGTGAGTTTTCCATGAGATTTTATAACAATTGAGGGCCGGGTTCCATCCCCGTGCCGTGTTCAGAATCCGGTAGCTTCACCCGGTTCCATCTTTCCGCAGACAGCTGCGCCCTGCGTCTGAGTTGTTGGGTCGTAGCAAGTCGCTGCCTCCATTTGGCCGCTGCTGCGTCACCCTCGTGGTAGGAGTGAGCTGACCTCCACCACGCTCAGCGTGAGCCTGTAGCTCACGCTCTCTATTGAAAGAAAAACCCCTCTACAGGGTAAGTTTCCCCATCTTTAAATATAAATGTGCATCAAGTCGTAGACTTCATGGTAAAAGTGCCAATAAAACTAATTCTTTCCTGTTCTTCAACAGGGTTTTTTTTTTATATCTTAAAATCAAATTTAACGCTCCCCCTTCGGGAGGTCGCCAACGGTCTGCGCTGAGAGACTAGGCTCCAGGAGGCGACGGCCTAGCGCCACGGGTCTACCCCCAGCCGTCCGCCTTGTCCTGGGCCCAGATCAGCCCCCCTGTGCCGTTGGGTTGCTTTCGGAGGTCACCAGCGGTCTGCGCTGAGAGACCAGGCTCCAGGAAGCGCCAGCCTCGTACTACGGGTCTACACCAACCGTCTGCACTGTCCTGGGCCCGGCTCAGCCCCCCTGTGCCGTTGGGTCCCTTCCGGTACCACGGTCAGCCAGCATTTTGCTAGCTGATCGTTTTTATTTAACTTTTGTATTGTCTACTACCAACTAACTTAGCTATCTGGTTGCAAAGCAGGTATGTGCTACTAGCTCGAGCCACACACCCTGTTAAGTCTCTTAATAGCCCGGCTAGCACTGCATTGTAATTCAACGGCGCCCAAAACCTACCTTGTAAATATACTACATATAGAATATACTATACTTACTACTTGTCATCATTTTAAATACTTACTACTTACCTAATACTTGACAAACTGTCTTAACAATAAAGACATTTAATGAACCAGGTGCAGTGTTTCCCTTACAGTTCCCAATAGGAACCCTAATAGGGAAACTAGTTCCCATCTCATCTTTGTAAAAGCATTACACCGTGTTGCGCAATGCCAGGAAAGTCTACCCGCACAGCATTTCTATCATGTAGAAACTGGGATGAACTCTAGTGACTGTTTGTCTCGAGGCATGCTGCCATCTCAATTGGTTTCCCATGACTTGTGGTGGAATGGGCCGTCTTGGCTCGGTAGATGTCCGAGTGACTGGCCGATTAAACCTTTTTCTCCCACGGACTGTGACAAACTTCCTGAGCATAAGGCAAATGTGTTTACTACAACTTCTCAGATGGATCTACCATTATTGTGCGAGTTGGCTCAGCGCACCTCATCATGGGATAAACTATTGCGCATTGTTCGATACATACTTAAATTTGTTCGTCCGAAAGTTCGTGATGATGTCGAACTGAATGCAGTTCCGGGTTTGCTAGCTGCGGAACGAGCTATGGTCCGCGCTGTGCAATCGGTGCATTTCAGGCAAGACATCGAGCTAATCCGATGTAACAAACTGCCATCCAAGAAACTTCTAAGTCTAGGGGTCTTCCTGGACGAAGAAGGTATACTGCGGGTTGGCGGAAGGCTTTGCCGATCAAACCTTCCATTCGATGCCAAGCATCCCGCCCTTTTGCCCAAACATGATCATGTCGTGGACTTAATTATCCATCACTATCACGTGATGAATTGCCACACTGGATCTGGGCTACTCATTTCCATCTTACGTCAGCGGTTTTGGATATTGGATGCCAGGACTGTCATCCGATCCAAGGTGCGCAAATGTAATACTTGCTTTAAACTGAACCCAACTCACCCCACGCCAAGAATGGCAGACTTACCCGCGTTTCGTATTTTGGAAGCGAAAGCTTTCGCCCACACCGGGGTGGACTATGCTGGTCCCCTTCGCGTAACTCTCGCTCGGCGCAGAGGCCAACATTCCCAAAAGGCTTATATTTGCCTGTTCGTGTGTTTAGTCACAAAGGCTGTACACGTGGAGTTGGTCTCTGACTTGACGTCTGATGGCTTTTTAGCAGCGTTCAAACGCTTTATTTCGCGGCGTGGCCCTGTATCCTGTCTCTACTCTGACAATGCGACCAACTTTGTGGGGGCTAAGGCTCAATTGGACGAACTGTATAGCTTCTTATTAAGCTCCAGTTACAAATCGTCTTTCGAAAAGGAGTTAGAAGCATGCCGCATAGCGTGGAAAATGATTCCCCCAAGGGCTCCTCACTTTGGCTCAATGTGGGAGTCGAATATTAAGAGCCTCAAAACGCATCTGTTTCGCGTAATTGGCAGCCAACTGCTGACATATGAGGAGTTGCAGACTGTGTTGGTGCAAATAGAGTGCATTCTAAACTCTCGGCCTCTCAACGTGGTATCCTCTGATCCACATCCCGAGGTACTAACGCCAGCACACTTTCTAATGTCGACTCCATTACGATATCTACCGGCTGCGGATTTATCCGAAGCTAACCGCATCAATCTGATGCAACGCAAAAAATTGCTAGACGGTATGGTTCAGTCTTTCTGGAAAAAATGGCATCTGGAGTATTTGCATACGCTGCAAATCAGGCAGAAATGGGCTACCCCAGACAAACCGGTTGAGGTCGGAACTGTCGTGCTCGTAGGACAGGATGATTCTCCCCCTTTAAGTTGGCCGTTAGGAGTTATAACCGCAGTGTACCCAGGTGCAGACAATGTAGTCAGAGTCGCGATGGTTAAAACTCAATTCGGTAGCTATAAAAGGCCGGTAGTCAAACTATACCCGATACCAACTCAATAAATTAAATTTAAACCCCTACGAACTTGAACATAAACTATAAATTAATTTCTGTACATAATGTTTAGTATTTTTATAATTATTATTATTATCGCTTATCACTATGAATCATCAACCGCCTTCGGTCCGGTCCTGCGGTGTTCGTTCTGAATTACTAAGACCCAGTAAAATAAAATAGCTCTTATAGCTCCTTTGAAAAGTCTCCCGACCTTTCAAGGCGGGGTGCATGGTGAAGCGACTTAACTGTTAATTACATATAATTATTATTATTTCTACAATTTTAACTACTTTCTACAATTTTTTCTACTTATTATGGAAAACACTTTATCTATGCTTGCATTGGGAGTAGGCGCCCTCTATCGGGGATATCACCCTTGCTTCATTGGAAGCTCCAAAGATGGCGTTAGCAGTAACGATTCCATGAAGTAGAACAGGCCTATGATTGGCTATTCGAAAGAACAGGCCTATGATTGGCCATTTGAAGGGGCAGGCCTACATGGCATTCTCGTTTTGATTCCCGTGTAATCAATTGCGCTGTTCCAAGTAATTAATAGTTTTGGTGGTCAAAAATTCAACCTTTGTGCCTGAGAACAGTCTAGTTTGTGTGATACCCAACCATTTAGCGACTGCATACGGAGTTACTCCAGAATAAACAGGATCTACACGATTTCTTCGAATTACAAAGTCGCCGGCCGGCGGCCCAAAAAACTTGGGCCTGAGGATCTACTGGAAGTACCGGGAGACGGTGATCTGCTGTAATTCACATCTGCGAGTACCTGGTGAGATGCTGGATGGTTGAACTGGTGAGTGGGCAAATCTCTCTTAATGCACTGTGTTGATATACGTGTTTTTCCATAATAGGGAATTCAATAGTTTTTTTCTTTTTCCCTGTACGCAAGTACACACGGTGTGGCTATTTACACGCCATACCAATCACATACATAGTTCCTGGATCCTAACTGAGATTCCCTGTATCTAGGGCCCCAGAAACTACGAGGATCATGGTCCCACAATACCCAGACAAAGAACAAGCAACAAGCGCTTTTTTTCTGTGCCTAAATACTTGTTCTGCTCGGGAATCGAACCCGCCGCATCCGGGGTATGAGCTGACCTGCTCAAACACACACCACATCACAGGCTGGAGAAAAGTGTAGAAATTGTTGTATTAAGTTTTAATGAATACTCTATGGTTTATACTTTTCATAGTTGATGTTTTCAAATAACGTGAAATGGACATTGTCTTGTCAAGTAAACTAGAAAATTAATATACGGAAGCATACGAACAATATAGAAACTGACGTGAGTAGTATTTATAACTACAATTAGTACACGGCTAACACTCACGAGATACAGTCGAATAACTCGACCGGTATTCGGGCAATATATACCCATCCTCAAGGAGTACGCGCGGCGGCTATAGTAATAAACAATTTTAGTTCAAAATAACACAAACAATTCCTATTCCATTATTTTTCCTAATACATTATAAATGCATCGCCTTTCATTGCTTTGCGAGAAAGCCTTTCACGTCACCCGCAGTACTCGAATGAAGCATATCCATACGCAAGTCTTTGAATACAGTGGACAATATGCCTTCAATTTACTAATACAAATAGCTCCCATCCTCTGGACCCCGACAACGCTACAGGCTAGGCGGCGGTATCAAAAAGGTCCTCTATTGTTCGTCGCCCTCAATCGCTACCTCGATTATCGGAAAGAAAACACTCTCATCTATATTTTAAATAATGATCACGGTACGGAACGTTGCAGTTGTGAACAGTATCAGGGATTTTGAATTGAAATAATAAAGGTTTATTTTTGATGAATCCAGAAGTGATAGGACAAAGCTCTGTAGAGAATTTAGTCCTAAAGCTTTTCACAGCCTCGAGGCATGCGATAATAGCTAATGGTAGAGCGTCTCGGTGATTTTGAAGACGCAGGTTCAATTCCCGCTGATTTTTATTGTTTGTGAGACTAATATTTTTGTAGATATATCTTGTGTGGTTTACACTTTAAAATGCATTCCATAATAGTGACAGGATAAGTCCCCATCTTGGAACTCAACATGAGCAATGCTGTATTCTGATTGGTTCACACGATACTTGTGATTGAACGATACACGATTGAATAAATTAAGTGTAACTTTAAAAAAAAAACTGTAATATAAAATAGTGTGCCACGACCACACGACTGAAGTAAAACTTCTACATGAAACGTAACTCTCTCTTTCTATCTTCACTAGCTCATATCTTCCTCTAAACTTCCGTTCGCTTCGCCCTATAAATGTCCGTAACGCTCTCGCCACGCATTCAGCTTACTCCCCAAGTCAAGCGTGCGTAAAGAAGTTTTACTTCAAATCTATCGCTAATATCCAGCCAAGTCTCAGCTTAGAGTCGGCAAAACCCTATTACTGGTTTAAAAAAGATACTTTGGTGTCGATTCTGTGTCGCATTTTCTAAAACTAAAGTAAAGTTAAAGTATGGCGATGCTCTTCTGATAAAGGGGAAATGAAGACGGAAATATGTTAATTTCGTTTAATTTATAGTATGCGACACAGAATCGACACCATTGTGATTCTTTTAAAGTCCACAGTTTCCGTACTGCTTAACCGTTACCTTGTACTTTGTAGTACAAGCGACCCTTGCTGGGGTCGAACAGGCGAACAATTGACCTGTGATGGATTGTGCGGGATACAGCCAATAAATACTTCGGGAGGTTGTCACCTTTGTACAATGTTGATGGGGTCCCTGAAAGGGCCGTGATCTACTTGTAACAACTTGAGGTCTTGGGCAATAACTTCCCTGATTTGTAGATGGTTTTGATAACAGATGAGATTGTAATATCAGCATTGTTTTGGTGCTTTCAACCTGACTTCAGAAATGAGGAGGTTCTTTATTCGGTTGTATGTTTTTTAACCGTTTGTCGCCTCGAAACTACGTCATCGGCTAGCGTTAGTAACTGACTCCCAGAAGAATGACATCGAATATGTCTGAAACCTGGTCGGAGTAATTTCGACTTTTAACTGACGTGAGTTTAGCCGTTATTGATCTTACAAAATGTGTCATATTCACGAGTTTTCAAACAAAAATGTATAAACTGGTTTGTTTTTTTATTTATTTGAAAGAACATTCATTCAGATTGGTCCCGTGGAAATTGTATTGTAGGGTTCAGTAGTTTGATTTTTAAATCAAAATAACTGGAAAATATATTTATTTTATTATATTTTAATCCAAATATTTCTCAGTATGAAATTAGCGTGATTTTATCGCGTTAACTCAATTTAAAAAGATAATTATTAGCAATTACTTCTAATGTTGATTACAATACCAAAGTAAAAAAATGCAAGCTAACAAAGTCCATTTTATGTTTTAAAAAACATTAACTGTCGTTACAATCCGCACCAATTAAACATTTGAGTCGTATTCGCAGTGTTCTTGAGTCGCAGCCAGCCATCATTATAACTAGCACACAGCAATAAATGATCACACGTACACCAGGCTTGCGAGACAAAAAACGCGAGCGTGGTAATGAACCCCCTCCCATACATCATTAACTGGTAGTGTAGGAGTGTCTCGCAAACAATTCCGCTCCAGTTTCGCGAAAGGCACCGGTTGATAGTAGGCAGGCAGTAGTGGATTCGTTACAGCGGGACCTCGAGTGGAAGCCATTGTGAGTCGAGAACGTCTGCGCTGTTGTGTCCGAGATGTGGTTAATTGCCCCCTGCTGCTGTGGGGAGACGTCGCGAATTGAAGACAACCTGACCTTGTTTAAAATGTTTTATTTTCGTAGTTTTGCATTCCCGAAACGGGAGTATTTTGGACGGGAATAGAATCATGATTCGTGGAACGATAAGTTTCGCTTTTCTATTTTTTGATACGTACATATTTGCACAATTTGCCTAATGTTGACATTGGTCCGTGTAACAGCACAAGAACTTAAAACTGCTTTAAAAGAGAGGCATTATAAACTAGTTACGACGTTCATTAACAACAAAGCTTGTACTTAATATCACATATTCGTCTTAATATATAGAATATATATATATATTATATTATATATATTATATATATATATTATATTATATTATATTATATTATATTATATTATATTATATTATATTATATTATATTATATTATATTATATTATATTATATTATATTATATTATATTATATTATATTATATTATATTATATTATATTATATTATATTATATTATATTATATTATATTATATTATATATATAGAAAATAGCCTTTAAGCATTCCTTAAATGGCTGTTTAACTATCTATCAGCCCATTCTGAACAGTAATTTATAGCTACGCCAAACGACACTGCCCTTTCAATCCTCCCTAATAAACAGGATCCGATTCCTCCACTTTATATGTATTTAATGGGCTCCCAAATTTGCGTATTGTCTCCAAAGATGCTTCATGTCGTCCCTTGAACAGGTAATTCCCTTATTTATCGCCACTAAAGCAGTGGGAACAAAGAGTCTGAATAGTTTGGGGGTTAGAGGTGTCCCTTAATGTTATGATAGTTTGAAAGTTATGGCTGACATTGGTTTTGGGGGAGTTAAATAGTTGAAGACTTGAGGACTCTATGAACACGCTCAAAGACAGTTTCGTGTAGATTTTTTCATATGATCCTGATTTGAATTATCAAGTTTTACTTTGGTTAGATAATGCCAATCATATGTTTGGGCAGTCATAAAGTTGCAACTCTTACAACCCTTTTACGCTGTTAATTATACTAGGTGGTAGGACTGTTCTGCAAAATTTGTGTAGGTAGGTACCACCGCTTTTCCAATTATTCTGCCGCCAAGCAGTAGTTCTACTGTGTTCCGGTTTGAAATTAGTGGGCATATGAGAATGACCTAATCTCACAGTATATTAATCTTATTACTAGACTGTGTTGATATTTCAGGATGACGTGCGCAGTGCAGTGTCACACGAAACTCTATACTTTTAGAGTTCCGAGAGACACTGCAACTGATATAAGCAGCCGTATTGCTTAATATCAGACAAGCGACTAGCTCGTCATGTCATTACGTAACATTAAAAAAATTGCAATATCAGATAGAAACATAACCATTATTATCACATCTGCCCATCCATCAATTAGTATCCTTTGGGGTGCTTCTTCAAATTACGTTCCTGCTGCTGTGGGGCACAGTCCATCTCTAACAGGAGGAGAGTAGGTCATCATTATCCACCACTTTGGCTTAGCTGGATAGTGGACAACCATTCGAATTTCATTATTCGTGAACATACCGTATTCTGATTGACACCGTTGCGACCTTGCGATTCAAGTTCATCTAGTCAAAAACATGGAGCAGAGAGTAACACTTGAACTACAGTAGATATTTTTTTTTATCTTGCACTAGCTAACCCGGTGAACTTCTTTCCGCCTAACAATCAATGAATGAGTTTAGGATTTTTTTCATATTGATTACTTTGCCCTCGATTTTCACCGCCTTAGAGGTACAATTTCGAAAAATCCTTCCTTATCAGATGACTACGTCATACAAAGATCAGCGGTTTAAACTGTGCGTTGATCCGTTCTTTCACCATGGTTTCACCTTTGACAGTTATTAGTTGGACCGAGCAGAATTGGAACAATGGTGCTTAGCATTTCAATTCGATACCTTTAAGCCATGGTCTTGCTATATACTTAACTCAATAATATATTCATAGTTTGAACCTATTGCTTCATCAGCTTCCACCAACACTTACGCTACCTATTGTGAAGCTAAAAACATGAGTGTGCTTTAGACCACACGTCTGAACCCCTGTTTAATGTTATTGTCGCCATCTTGACAATTGTACATTTGTTATTTTACCGGACATACCAACATAATAATAAAAAATTTCAACTTTGTTATGTTGACAATGGAGTATGTAAACTAACTTATCTTCTCAACTTAACTTGTTTATCCGTTCTTTAAACATTAATAAAAATATATTTTTCGAATTGTGCACTGGTTCTACCCTCTCTGGGTCTAGGCTGAAAATAAGTGTCTCTAATGACCAGATATGCTGAGCCGACGCCCATTTGATTCTTGTTTGTTTCTATTCATTATGTACATATGTGTATTAAATTAACCTGTTTTTGTACTTTAATTTTAGGCAAGTATTGAATAAATATCAAATATCTTTCTATTTCTATAACTTCGACTTCCGTTCGCCTCGCATTCACCAGTTTACTCCCCAAGTCAAGCGTGCGTAAAAACGTTTTACTTCAAAGACAATGATGAACAATGACGCCTATAATTAAATTCCCTCATCGCTTGATACCCGATCGGGTTTCGAAATGAAATTGAATTGGGAAACACACCTGCGGGCTGTGAACCTCGAGTGCCCACCATCTTGAAGTCAACAATGGGCTTCCGACGGTTCTTTGGTGCACCGTTATTAAAATCTCATGAAACAATCGAGTCGAAAGCGCACTTCCGTAGGCTGTGTACAGACTACGGAATTCGCTAAGTAATATCGTCGGAAACTAGGAATGTATTAAAAATAAATTGTTAATAAAATGACGTAGTTTTTTTTTTGTTTGGCTTTGGCTCCAGACTTTGTATTCAGCCAGTGTCAAGTAATTGATAATATCTCAAGTAATTGATAATATCTCAAGTTAATTAATATTATATAATGTGTCAAGTCACAGTTGGACTGTTCCAAGTCATCAAGTTAAGTCATAGTCTAGTCTAGACAAGTCATACTTCTAGTAAAGTGGTGGCAACTTTACCAGAAGCTTCTATGGAGTTATGGAAACAACACAAAAATAAACGTTTCACCATCATTATACCACTTTCCCACACTCATGAACCTGCACCACCAATTTTATGCACTAACACTGAAAATAACACGAGTTTTGGAAAATAATACAATGCGGCGAAGCGATCTTTTTCGTTTTCCCGCCAAAACCTCAATGACTTAGTCAAGGTATATAATTTAAAGAAGTGAATTAAGAATCTCCTCCTTTTTTTAAATTCTATTGAGAATGTATTAATCTCAACTAATGTGACTGTTATTGCTGTTGATCATGTTGCCATACTAATGGGTTTGTTTGTGGCTGATAAAGCTGTATGAAACACGTATGACTGTTGTCTGGAATATCTTCCGATCGATGCGGATAAGGTTTTATTCACAGCGTGTTACTATAAATACATAAACAACGCTTAGACAGGCGTAAAACTGTGATTAACAAATACAAAGTAGCAGCTTAACACTAGTTTAAGGCTTGTTTAAATATTTTGTGGTTAAATGTATAACTATTTTGCGGGAGCTCACGCAAATTGATGAAATTGATGTTCCCAATATATATACTGTCCATAAATTTAAGAAAATAGGAAAAATAAGTTCCTCCTGTATATAATAAATAATAATAATAACACAATAACATAACTAACAATATGTAAGTAGTATTTTAAAAAAGAGCGCGGACCCAGATGTCTGTGGTAAAGCAGAATAAAAATTTTTTTTTAACTATCAGTACCCAAATGTGAACGTCCACCAATGCACGTATTATGAAACGAGACGTCGATGGTAACGGAGACCGAACGGATCATTAAAGGATAATTATCCCTGCTCTCCAGAGCTGAAGGGCGCGCCACTCGGAAATTTGATTCTTTCTCTATAACAAATCTCGGGAATTTACAATACTTATATGTAGTTTAATTCTTTTGTTGTTAATTACGCACAATTATTATTAAATACTAGTACCCGCACGGGAGAGTTAGTAAAACGCCGTTGAACGAGATAAAAAGTATCCTATGTCCGTCTCCTGACTATAAGCTACCTTCCCACCAATATTCAGCCAAATCGGTTCAGCCGTTTGTTAACCGTGACACAGTGGCGCCGCCACGCTCTTTCCAGATACCATAATAAGTTTCATTAAAATCGGTCCGGTACTTTTTGCGTAGCATATATGTTGACCGGGATAATAAACGTTTACAATAATAAATTTCATCAAAATCGGTCCGGTACTTTTTGCGTAGCATATATGTTGACCGGGATAATAAACGTTTACAATAATAAATTTCATCAAAATCGGTCCGGTACTTTTTGCGTAGCATATATGTTGACCGGGATAATAAACGTTTACAATAATAAATTTCATCAAAATCGGTCCGGTACTTTTTGCGTAGCATAAATGTTGACCGGGATAATAAACGTTTACAATAATAAATTTCATCAAAATCGGTCCGGTACTTTTTGCGTAGCATATATGTTGACCGGGATAATAAACGTTTACAATAATAAATTTCATCAAAATCGGTCCGGTACTTTTTGCGTAGCATATATGTTGACCGGGATAATAAACGTTTACAATAATAAATTTCATCAAAATCGGTCCGGTACTTTTTGCGTAGCATATATGTTGACCGGGATAATAAACGTTTACAATAATAAATTTCATCAAAATCGGTCCGGTACTTTTTGCGTAGCATATATGTTGACCGGGATAATAAACGTTTACAATAATAAATTTCATCAAAATCGGTCCGGTACTTTTTGCGTAGCATATATGTTGACCGGGATAATAAACGTTTACAATAATAAATTTCATCAAAATCGGTCCGGTAGTTTTTGCGTGATGGAACTCCACACACACACAACAGTTTGGAACACTTCTGTGTTCCTTTGTAACTACAAAGGAACACAGAAGTGTTCCAAAATGTTTCTAGATGGCGCTGTTTGGTTTTGTCAATGATAATGCATAGTTTCTATGGAATTTGAGGTAGTTTGTATGAAGTTCTGAATCGTGGTTACGATATTTTCTGTATGCTCAGCGCTATATGAAAAAAATCTAGATGCAATCCATAAAGAATTCGTTCCGAAGCGCGTACGATCTCAGATTTATTATATGTATAGGTTGTCCAAAAAAATTATACGTTATTAATTAAGTTTCTTTTCATAATATATTATACATTAAATGCTATAATTTAGCTCGGCGACGCTTATAAAATGCACAAAATATGTCCACGGTCAAATAGAGTGGGATCACAAAAGGCGAAGGTCCGAATCCGAAGCTATGAATCATTAATGAAACATACGTCCACCTATTGTTGCACTATTTAACAACTACCCCTGTCTGGGATCTCGCTGCGAATTAAACCTTGCGATTCTATGGAAAATATACCGGCCAACTCTTTGTGGCCAGTGCGGTGTGCTTAGAACAAATAAAACTATTGTGCTCTACGACGAATATTAATTAATGCGAATTTTATATTAATCTCGGTTGAGGTGCCTCGGGAGTTTGGTCGTCTTTTGTTTTGAGTATGTTATTCACGCGCGATCGAGTTGAACGGTGAAAGGTACGGTTGTATACACTTACTAGACTTTACAAACAATGGTCCGCTGAGAATATTTTTGTGGAAAACAAAAAAAATGGTGATGAGAGGTTTTTACGTGATACTAATTGCATACAATTTGGTTCTAAATGTTAGCATTAAAATAATAAACCAATCGAAAAAAAGAAGCCATGAGTAACTCTCAAATTATATTACATAACCGAACGAAGAAGTCAATTTTAAAAGCATCCATTGTGAGAAGTTGGCACGATTAACAATGTCGAAAAAGTAGATAGATAGATGAAATCTTTATGTGTACAACCAAAAAATATCTTCTTCTATACATACAAAATTCGAAGTCCTGACTGACTACCTGACTTATATATCAACGCACAGCCTAAACCGCTATTCCTAGACTTGAAATTTGGAAGGTGTGTTCTTTCTATTTTCTAGGTATTCACTATGAAAGGGTTTTTCTAAATTCCACCCCTAAGAGGGTGAAATGGGTGGTTGAATTATGTATGAAAAATAATCTTCGTTTCATATAGGCCACGCGTGCAAAGCCACGGGCAGAAGCTAGTTTTATATGAAGTGTAACAATGGGTGACCCTATCGCTAAAAGCGATCACTCGATCTCTTCAAAAAAGGTCAGATACATATTTGGTGACTAATGCCAATAACATCAAAAACCACTTAAACTTCCGCAGGACAATAAGAAACGAAAACACAATTGTATCTAGAAACATACAACCGCTGAAACCGCCATTATATCAGTAGATTAAAGGCCACTTTACTCAATATTCCGTGAAATATTGCCTCATAAATAGCGGGCAGCTGCGAAGACGTGATCAAGTCAGGGGCCGCGCCGTGTAATCCCTTTAAAAATTGCCATACAGAAAACAAACCGACAATGGCGGACGGTTATACATCAGCTGGCTTAAAAAGGCCGGGAAAAAAAGGAATTCGTCCGAAAGTCGTAAACGGGTAGATGACGTCCGAAGACGGATTCCGGCCGGTCTTCTACGACAGATACGAATGGAATCGGCAGTAATAGAGACGGGCGCGGTCCGGCTAAATGACCGGCATCCGCCGCCAGACGCGGATCCACTGTAATAAAGCAGGATTGATGAAAAAGCGCTAAGCCGAGCCGATATACTGCTGCTGCGGCAGGCATGAACGACAAGCGTTTGAAGAAATAGTTTTCATTCGGTCAATATCTCAATATAACGTATTAGCCTTACCTTTTAACCTATTCATTAGGACTTCCTCTGAAATTAGCTATTTACCCAGTTGATCGGCGGAGCCAATAACACAATTGAAGGGGTGAGATCAAAAAGGGTTTAACTGATTTTTTTCACAAAATGACTTATGTGTATCGTTGGATTCAGCGTGAAATTATCTACAGTAATATATTCTCAAAATACCGAAATGAGGCTTAAATCTTGAGATTGTCAGTCTGAAAACGGTTTATCTGACACAGGAACACAGTTCGCTTAGCATAAAAACATTATTATAACATATTTATTATATTATTTTATATTTTTAGAGTAATTGTACAAATTAGCACTATATTTTGTATTTTAAATTAGCATTAATACATTTTCAAGCAACTGAAACTTACATAAACCTTTTCTATTACTTAATACGCACTGTACATTAAAATGAGGCCATTGAAGTTTAAAGTCAATTTTCTCGAAACTATCAATTTGACAGCTAAACCCTTGAATTGAATTCTTGAAAATGTGCTGAATTCCAAAAAATGGCCTTTTACCTGAATTAAACAACTCTACTCTTATTAATTAAAGTTGATAACCGTATGAATTTACATATATAACAAAATTCATACCAACCTTACGTCTTCCAGCACTTTATCGGTAATCACTTTTGATTTATTTTTATTTTATTATTATATTTATATTTGTGGACATTTTACACAGCGCCATCTAGCCCCAAACTAAGCAAAGCTTGTATTATGGGAACCAGATAACTGATACAATACTTAGATACTTTTTGTTTGTAAATACATACATAGAATACAATATAACACCCAGACACAGTACAGACACCTATGTTCATCACACAAATATTTGTCCTGGGTGGGAATCGAACCCACAACCCACAGTTAAAAAGGCAGGCTTACTACCAACTGAGCTATCGGGCCAGTCATTGTTGACTAATAATTATTTTCTTGTGCTATTCCTACTGTTAATTTACACTTTTTTCGCTTGTACCAAACCCTAGGAAGTCTCCACGACGGCTCTAATACAAAGCTATTGCTATTACAAAGATCGCGACGGCCCGCCCATCGAACACCGCGGGATTCCCCGCCGCTCACTTTACCGGGATTTCGGATATGACGTAAAGCACTCACTTACCGTCCTCGGGATTCACTCTGACCGACTTTTTCTCATATTTATTAGCCCAAGATATATATTAGAGGATGAAAACCCGGGATTACTCGTATTCCCGGAATGCAATATGGACGGGGATAAGACAGGGATCTTATTGGACGCTGTTAATTTCGTTAAGGTTATTGATGAATATTGTTATTAAAGTAAGGCCAAGGTTTTGTTCGGGTGTGCTGTGAAGGCTTTATTAAACTACGTTGCATTTAATAAGAGCCACCGCTGAAGACTTACTTAAGCCGTTCGTGTCCCGTTTTGTATTTATGACGTCATACATTGACTTACTTCTCATCAAGTTGCATAAAACCCTAAACTTTCTTTGGATGTCAATTGACTTACTATTGACATATTATCTCGTTACGTATTGCTACTGGTTACCTATTCCATGTTCCTTACAGCTATTTAGTTTTATGATGTAACTTGGACACTAATAAAAAGGCTTCCATTTACTTAAAACTTGTAAAATAACGTTCACAAATTTAACAGAAGAAGGCCATTAAAAGGCTCAACAGGTTTTAGGCTTAGTTCGTTAAATAGTCCGCATTCAAAGACCTCAACAAAATGTGAACAGAACAAACACGTCGCCCGTATAATTTATTAAACATCACAAAAAGCGGGATACCCGCAATATTTACTGTTGACCCTAAATTACCGTTTCTTAACCTTTGTCGAGCAAACGGTGCCTAAGGGGACACCTGCCAGTTGTTTCGGGTACAGTGGGGGTCACGGCAACATATATTAATAACGCGTTAATTTATCAACAAGCACTGTTTATCCAGAGATTAACAGAGAATAGTTTTAGTTGTACAACAAAGGGCCGAAAGGGTTCAAAGCGAAATTTCTTGTCGACATATTTACCTAAGGTGGTAGGTGATAGTAATTTTACGCGCGAGAGGTCCGAGTGTTGGGGCAAACAATGCTCGGGACATGCCTAAAATTTCTCCCACAAGAGATTACATACAACTGTTTGTGAATGTCAAAATCTGAAGTTCGTTTGATGCTTGTGATTGTTAATGAAAACTAAAACGAAGTTAGCAATCAAACTACATTAGAGTGTGAATATAGTGTTTGTTAATTTAACTTAAGTGAAACGATGCGTGGGTCGGTTAGTCGGTGAGCTGATTTAATTTATTTGAAATTAAAACCGTATAAGCTTAGTAAATGGTTCTTGAAAGAACTTGTATTATTTTCAACTGATTTTATAAAAGGAGGAGGTTGTCAATTCAGTTGTGTATTCTTATTACCAAACATTTCTTGTAAAGCTATTTGGGATATTCTTTTTTTATTGCATATTGGCACTTTTTTAAATTATGTAAGATAATATCATCTGACATAATTTTAGTACCGTTATTGTGTAATGTCTATTTTATATCATTTGCGTTGGTCAAACACGTTTATTCATACACCACACTGCACCTATTGTAACATTGGTAATTAGGTATCACTTTCCAGGTGAAGTAAAAATGCCTCCATTACAGAGATTTTTTCAGAAATACATTTCCCAGTAAATTTTCAGAAATCTACAACGACACCACTTCGCGCTGGCAGTCTCTTCATTACGGAATATTCGAGAATTTATTTACGAAGTGCCCTAGTTAGTGTTCGCTTCAAGTCTGCGAAAAAATGGGCGATAACAAAAAAGCTATCGCGATGCCCGTCCGGGACAAAGCCCCGGTTCACTAACATAATTAAAAACCTCCCGATTTTATCCTCCTCCCACCCACTGTCCATTCTAGTACTTTCATTAAAGAGAGAAACTGCTTTTGTTTGGAAGTTGTACGTGCTGAATCACTAGTTCATGAGATATTGGATACACCCCAACCCATGATAATTTTGTATATTTCTCATCTAATCGAAGTAAGTGACATAAATCAGACAGATGAATTTTGACTTGCTGTGATCGAAATGATTAAAGTCGTGTAATTTGTCTTTTTCCACAATCTTCTGAAAGTTGATACGGCGCTCATAGTCCAAAGCAACGTTTTCGTCTTTATCTTTCTTTGTAATGAAAAATGCAAAAAACGACTATCTAAAGAATTTTTTTAAAGCGTATTCAACTTCTGGGATAAATATATACAGAAACGTATATTTTGAAAATTCCAAATATGTCATGAAATGTCCGTACAATTTGGCGACACGTTAGCAAATTAATAACAAAGACAGCCAGTATCGGGGACGTTCGGGGGACCAGGCGATGATTAACGATGTATCTGAAACTAAAGGACCACGCCCGCACACATTCGCTGTCTTAGTGTCATTATGGATGCAGTTGCTAAACTAATATCGGCCAATAACATTTACTTTTTGAAGTGAAACTTCTTACGCACGCTTGAATTGGGGAGTAAGCTGGGGAATGCGAGGCGATCGGAAGTTGAAGCTGGTTCACGAAGATTTCCATTGTCAACATAACAAAGTTAAAAAGTGTATTATTATGTTGGTATGTCCGGTGAAATGAAAATAAACAATTGTCAAGATGGAAACATGAAACAAAGCAAAATATAGTTATACCGGCCGATAGAAGTTTTACTTCAGTCGTGTGGTCTAAAGCACACTCGTTTTTTTTTTAAATTTTTATTACTGAATAGTCCTACATTTGACCGCGGTCTCACCTGATTAAAGTGACGATGTGGTCTAAGATGGTACATGCTTGCCTTTACCTATTTACTGGCGACTTGAAGAGCTCCAGATTGTACTTATCGGAAAACACGGTATCGGTAAAGTATTCCATTCCTTCACTGCTTTCTTAATGTTTTCTTAATTTTCACTGGATTCTTAATGTCGATTCGACCCACTATGAACGAATCGAAAGAATATCAACCATAAATGGATGGCGTGTAGCTGTACTCGTCTTGTTGTCCGATGGTGAATAGAAAATGGTGGTATTAGATTGTGTCCATGTAAAGTAAGGTATAAAGATTGGTCACTGTCATTCAGTCTACCGGAATCAAGTACTATTACTCAAAAACTTGGCCACGTCACCGATACTGGACAATAAACTAGTAACGTACGTGACGTCAGAGATGTTAATGAGAGTCATGCAAGAATCGGACAAGTAAGTCTTATTTTGGGCCTCATTTTCTACTCTTACAATTTTTAAGAATCTAAGTTAAGTGTACAACTAATGTTTATCAATTAAATGTGAACTGTTTACGATGATATTCATTTTAATCATCATCATCATTTACAGACTAATTTTAAAATGTTCAAATTAGTCCCAATTTGGGCTCCAAATTTGGTTATATGGTTCATTGTACTTAACGTTTTGTTTCCATGAGGAAAATACCTAATGCGATGATCCTTGTATAATCACTCCAGAAAGCTCATCTAGCTACCGCATTACACGTAACAAACAAGGGGACAGCGGAGTCTATAATCATTTATCTCGAGTTTAATAAAAGGAATATTATTTACGACGACGGCCGAACGGGCGACGGCGCTAATGTCGCATGATTTAATCCCATTACATTGGGAACGGTGCCAGAGCAAGGGAACCAGGGATAATGTTGAATAGGTGGAAACGTGAGACGGTACTGGATTCTTGGAATAAAGCTATTTAAAAAGGTACTTCATTTGTGTAAAATGATTGAAATTAGTATCATCACGGAAGACTTACCCGTCTCTACTAAAGTTTGACACCTCCAATTTCGTACTTATTCCTCTATGACACACCCAAATACATTACGTAGCTATGTCATAGAGGGGTAAGTGCGAACTTAGGAACTGTAAAATTTTAGTACCACGGAGCAATACGGGTAATCTCGATGGTAGTGATAGTGAATAATTTTTATTTTATGACGATATTTTATTTTATTTAACATTATTGTAATAGCCCATTAGATTCCTGTATCATTTTATAATGATATTGTTGTGTTTGTTGTTAATGTCTGAAATATTTTATGTGGTAATTATAATTGATTTTGTCGTTTTTATCAAATAAATACATAGTAGAGACGGGTATTAATATCCAGGTAAACCATAACTATTAAGCAACCTAATACAATGTTTCTGATGTTTATACTCTTAACAGGCGCTTACATTTGCATATACATAGCATACGTGTTGAAATGACATACAAAAAATAAAAATCTTGTCCGATTAATTTCACTCAGCCTTTGTTTTCTACTCTGTCAGTGGTACTCTCGATATAATTTGGTACGATGGCATCCACCGGGTACGATACATTTGTAGGGTCTCACTCACGCCCCCTGGTGGCCGGTGGTCGCTAATCAAATATCTTTACCCGCCGCCTACTACGAGGTGACAATACGCGACAGGCAACAGCGGTTCTCAACATATACTCGAAAGAAATGTAATTAAGCTAGTTTCGGTTTACCATCCCACGTACCTCCAGTCGTCTCCACAATAGATCAATGTTTAATGTTTCTATTTATCGTACAAATTATGGTCAACTTTCGCCCTTGTATGGAATGTGTTCATCTTATAACTAAATGCGTCGAAATTTAGATATTTTCAATGTAAGCGTCTCTACAATTAAGAACCATTTAAAATCTTAATTTTCTACAATAATATTAAGTACATGTATTTATTGTTATCATCTTTCAAGAGTACGCATACCTACTCTTCTTTTATCTGCTTCTTTTGTCCTTACTTCTTTTCTTGCCTTTCAAGTTCACAAACATAATGGTTGTTCGCCTCCTATCACTTTTTATTTTGACTCTATTTTTTTTAAATGTTTGTTTCCTCAGATCTTTCGACTGGGTGAACCGATTTTGATGAATCTTTTTTATTTGAAAGCTGGTACTTCCTATGTGATCCCATTTTAATTTGATCCAGTTCTGACAATGGCATCCATGAGAAAGCCATATAAGTCTGAAGTCGGTTTTTTACGCTTTACGTTTGTTATTTGTATTTAACTGATTGACAGATGTGGTAGACGTCAGAAGTGAAACATTTGAGCACCATTGGAACACGTACGAGGAGCGAATGGCAAATGATTAATAAAGCTAATACCATTAGCGGGCCGGGGCGCGACACATTCGATTACAGCATTCGATTTGTCCATCGGAGGCGCGGCGGTCATCATGACATGGCATACACACAGAATAAATAATAGTATATGCATAGTGTTATTAGGTGACGTTTGTCTTACTATCGATCGAATTAATACTTTTTATTAAAGAAATAGCTTTTTTGGTCTATAGGAAACGAAGAAGAATTTCTTTTAGATAATTCAACCACCCATTTCATCCTCTTAGAGGTAAAATTTCGAAAAACCCTTTCTTAGTGATTTTTTTTTATGTTACGAAATGACATGACGAGCAAGTCGTTTGCCTGATGTTAAGCGACACGACTGCCCATATCAGTTGCAGTGACACTTGAAACACTAAATTATAGTTTCGCGTAACACTGCACTGCGCACGTCATTCTGAGACAGCACAGTCTGGTAATAAGATTACAAAACGTGTGAGATTAGGTCATAAAGCCTCATTTGCCCAGTAATTAAATTAAGATAATTAGTTGATAACCAACTGATTTATTTATGTGTTCAACGACGGAACCTGGATGCAATGGTAGCCTGCCGTAGGCGGGCTTACGAAGCTTGTGCTGATATCAATGAATGTTCATAAACCAAACCAATCGGTGCAAGATATTTAAAAAGTGACCGGCATTCGGAGTTGGTAATTTAGCCCGTCCGGTACTAGGTACAAGTTTCAGTGATGGCATCTTTTAAAGCAATGTTTAAAATGAATTTTAATTTTTGTTTTCACAGTGGTTGCAGTTTCGTTAATTTGACAATGAAATTAATTTCTGCTTAAATTAATTAATTTCTAAATAAATTTACAAAAACTGTTCTTTTTATTGTTTAACAACCTTAGGTGTTCGGCTCTGGGCTCAATCCGGTACAACACAGAATGCTCTGAACCGAAGCTTCGATTACAACTATATTGGGTCAGTTATAACGCCTATCACAAAAGTATATAATTTTTCGTAGGCCATACGAAATGAAATAGACGCATATTATTTGTGTACCTAACTAAATACTACATATTATGTGGAAAAAAATAATTAATCTATATGTCTTTGAAAGAAACTGTCCGCAAAACTGCGCCGGTCCTTTATTCTAAAACCAAAGATACATCAGCATCGAAAATTACCCCGATGTCCTTCGCCACTTACCCCCTAATAGTGCGGCTTGCCCCCGACCATAACTACAATCGATTCCGACCTAAGCCTATCATTTATGTCGTTTAGATACGGCCGTTACGTATTTGTACCGTAATATTAGCGATAGTGATCGTTAGGCAATCCTGTGGGATTTAATTTGGGCCTTTTACGGTTATTAGTTGTAATTGAATTGTATGCTCGCGGTGAATATGAATGTCATCAATGTGAATTAATAGCCTGATAGCCTGATGTCGTTTGGGTGTGGTCTTAACATCTATGTAACAAGGCTCAAATGCTGCACTCACAACACATCATTTCCGAATCACGCTTAAACTAACATTTACATCGCCAAGAAGGTTTTGTTTGTACTATTTCACAAATTTCGTAGCACGTAGAGCTTGCTACACTTATATCCGCGTAGCATTGACTACGAGTTATCGTAGCTGCAGCTACGATTTTGTAGAATATAAAATTTAAAAGGTGATGACTTTTTCTACCTATCTCTACATTAACACGTATCGTTTGTTTGATACATTAATTGCAGTTTTGATTTGAACCACATGAACCCACGTACGCTGACCAATTTGACCGTCACACCTACTGAATAATGAGAATAATCGACCAGTTCCCCCACCGGTATTGTTGCCCATGCGTCAACCAGCCATTTTAATTAGAAAGCATTAATAACTACATCAATTAATACCTGTTTGACGGGTTTCAGGGTGGGTGAGTGTACAGTGTAGTGACACAGAGGGATGTGTCCATACCTTATAATATGAGAATATAGGATTCCAAAACTCGTACTACTTTTGATAAATTATTAAAATTCGTCAAACTCAGCTTGCTATGACAATGCTAATAAAGCTGAGAATGGCAATGTGTGATCATTAATGATTATCATCAATTATTAATGAGCACAGCCTGTACTGCCCACTGCGGATAATCTATCCGTCCACCAGCTCGTTGAATCTCCTCTTGAGTGAATAAACTGATACTGAACTGAGTGCCTGAACTGAGCGTTACCCTTAGTAGCGGCGTTTCGTAATGCACATTAAGCCGTCGGTCCCGTCGTAAGACAATACTCGTTAATCCAAATCAGAAGACGCCTACGCGACAAGAGGAAGAGTTAATTTTCGTAAAATTTTGCTAGGTGGCAGGTCTTTTCTACAAAGCTCATCTAGGTACACCCGCTTTGCCAGTTATTCTGCCGCCAAGCTGTATTGCTCAAGCACTACTGTGTTCCGGTTTGAAGGGCACTGTAGCTAGTGAAATTACTGGGCAATGGAGACTTTATGACCTGATCTCGCAGTCGAGTAATCTTATTACCAGACTGTGCTGATGTCTCAGGGTGACGTGCGCAGTGCAGTGTCACGCGAAACTTTATACTTTAATAGTGTTCCGAGTGACACTGAAACTGATATGGGCAGCCGTATCGCTTAACATCATGCGAACGGTTAGCTAGTCACGTCATTCCTTAACATTAAAAAATTTAGAGTTTTTCGTCGTTATTCTCCTATGGTACTGCGGCGATATATGGCGATTAGCGATGTACTCGACAATTACCTGCTAATTGATTGCGATGGTCGCGCCTGTTTGTCTTACGTCGCCCGATTGGACGTCACTGGCAGTCGTTAGTAGAAAGAAATTCATAAAACGTCTTGTCCGTCAATCGACATTAATCGTATTTAGTTTGAATGACGTGACGAGCTAACCGTGCGCCTTATGTTAAGCAACGCGGCTACCCATATCAGTTGCAGTGTCGCTTGGAGCCCTAAAGTATCTCTATACTATTTCGCGTGACACTGCACTGCGCACGTCGTGAGACATAAGCAGAATCTAGTAATAAGATTACTAGACTGTGAGATCAGGTCATAAAGTCTCATTTGCCCAATATTTTCACTAGCCACAGTGCCCTTCAAACCGGAACAAGGCAGTGCTTGCGCACTACTGCTTGGCGGCAGAATAACTGGCAAGATGGTGGTACCTACCTAGACGAACTTTACAGAAAAGTCCTACAACCTAGTAAAACTAGTTTTGGTTAACCTTTATCGCCTGCTGCGAATTATTTCCAATAACGTCTACTATAGATTTCGCCACGACTGCGTAGTAGATACAAAATAGAGTCCTAAAGATATTCGCAGCCACTGCAATGCGACCATAGCTCAGTTGTAAGATCGTCTAATCCGGTGAGTTGAAAAACACATGTTCAAATCCCGCTGGTTACTAAAAAAATTAGGAACTATAATATCTTTGTTAATTACTTCTATCGCGTCAAGTTTGCAAATGTATAACGTTTTTACAGATTTTTTTCATCCTCTTTTTGTTCTCTGTTCGATTTCAGCTAAATCTAAAACATTTTAAAATATCCCACGTGACTAGGTAAAATTATTTTTAAATAAAAAATGAAATAATAATAGTGTGATTCCGCTAAAATTCTTTTTCAAGATAATTCTTGAATTGAATTTATTCATACCCCTGGGACGCTTCATTTACGTAGAAGTACTTAACAAGTACCCTGAGCACCATACGCTCATAACAACCTCGTAGAAAATTAAAATAATCTAACTGATTGGATAGCACGAACTATCTTTTTTTATGTTAATGGGAGCAAACAACCATACGGCCCACCTGATGGGAAGTGGTCACCGTATCCTATGGACATCTGTAAGACCGGAGGAGGCGTCACCAATGCATTGCTTACCCTGTCATCTTTATGTTATAGTTGAATAGCAACTTAAAAATTTTAATAACTATCGTACATTCACAGTTAACAAAGATGGCCGACATCAGTAATTACTGAAATTCTCCAAAAACCTGTATGCACCGGTTACGAACAGACATCGCGCATGATTCCGCTGCATATTAGATTTAATGGCGCGCTCCGAATGTTTTAATCACAATTATAGGAGGGTTTCACTACGCGAGCGTGCGATCATTCGCTTCTTAACAGTTCGCTCACGTCACAGTATGGATATTAAAATAACCTTTATTTAAATAACAGTCGATTTATGTTTTAAATTTTTACCAGCTATAATTGACTTATAATCATAATAAAAATAAATTATTATTTTATAACAATATAAATATTTTTATGGCATACACCATGCAATATAATCTGCTTAATATAAAAATGATGCAGTGTCGAAAATATTTCATCAATTCATGTCTAACGCAAGCCTTATCTGCTGGTTCTCTCTTCAAAAGAGTACTAAGGCTGCAGCAGAAGAGGGATCTTTTCGCTGAAACACTACAAAATGAAACATTACCAAATAGTCAAAGTCTAGGCATATCGACGCAAGGCAGTCGGCGGCGCGGTATGCTATGAAACCGCAGGATAAACTTATCACACTAATATTATAAAGGTGAAAGTTTGTATGTGTGTTTATGTGTATTTATGTGTGTTTGTTACTCCTTCACGCTCAAACGGCTGAATGGATTTGGATATAATTCGGTACCGAGATAGCTTATACACTGGTTTAACATATAGGCTACATTTTATCCCGGAAAAGTCAAATTTTCCCGTGGGATGAGCAAATAATTAAAATACTTTTTATCCACGGGGCGCAACTAGTATTTAATAAACACAAGACATCAGTTGAAAACCAAACTTTAACAGGTTCTCTCTAGTACTTATTGAGATATAACTTCATATAAAAATTAAGGGCATTGAAAAAAAAATTGAATAAGTAGTTTAAATTTTTATTTTAACCTGTTTTCAGGATACTACTACGTTTGATCTAGCAAATCAGTTTTTATCCGCTTCGCCACTGTCACTCGCCTTAAGGTAGAAACCAAAAAGTTCGCTTCAACGAAACTAGACCTTAATCAGCTCCAGCGCTCGGCTCACTCGCTCAAAGCGAATAAAGATATCTATATTCATTAAAATTTAAAACGCGAGCGGGTTATAAGACTCAAAAGGAGGGCGCTATCATATAGCTCTGTATATGTCGGAACGTTTATGTGTTACCCTTTACATAATCAGATTGTACAATGTTTGGTGATTTTATACTAATTTATATGAAATGATTTATCTATGATTCTTATCTAAATCTGAAGTTTTTATAATTATTGTGATTGTGCGGGTTGTTAGTCGATATAATTAATATCATTTAATGTTTTACGTTACATGCGTATGTACTCATATGCATATGAATGGAAATTCTTTTATTTTTGAGTGACATTGGCCTGGTTGATTTTCGCACGAGCCCTCGTCGAATCAACGACGGTCCTGAGGACGCCTCGTGAAGAAGCGAAATACGTGTCGCTACAGACATAATTCATTGTATATATTTCACGATATACTCAAGATATATTTGTTTTATTTTGTAATTCTGTTATTTAAGATAAGTTATATTTTCCTCTTTTTTTTGTCTTTATTAGAAATAGTAGTCAGCTTATATTATGAATATTATGCTTGAATACAATTATGGTAAACTTAATAATAATGCAGCCCGCAACACTATCCTCAGATTATTTAACAGTTGACACAAATTTAATGCTAGGGGAAGATGACATGTGAAAAACAATCATAAAAATTTTAATTATACACAAGTGAAATAGAATGAGGTGAAAAGAAAAATTAAATTATCGTAAAAACTTAATAATTAAAATATTGTATAATATTCATACAAAATATATAACATCTGATCTGTTTTTTTTTTAAATCATGAATAGGTTTACCACTTTTTATTAGATTTTACCACTGTCTTGTGTCGCCGATGGAATGTAAATAATGTATAGTCCTTAACAGCGCCAAAACCTTAAGAACTGTTGTGTTCTCCTTAAAAAGATAGACCTGCGGTAAACGTGGACTGAGAGCTAAAATAGTGTAGTGTGGATTTCATACAGTCAATCTTCGATCTCACCAGTCTCACTCTATCACTCTCTTTCACTCTATTAATATCTGTAATGTTCTCATGATGCAGTTATTGTTAAATATTTATAAAATTGTATTATAATAACCCAACGCCATTTTTGTCCACAGGTAAGTTTTCGGTAGAGTTGAATGTGAAGCCAGTGGGCTTACATAGCAATGTAAAGCAAATAGGTAAGTTAAAGTATATCTTCAAAATAAAATGCATGCCTACTGAAATTCACCCATTGTTCACTAAAATCGCTAATGATGTGTGATAAAATATGAAGGCGAACAAAACTAGTGGTTTTATACAGTAGGCCGAGGACCGCTTGACCACAAAATGTAACCATAGTTCAGTTATATCGATAGCTGGAGGTGGTTTAAGTTAATGGTTTACTAATTTCAAATAACAGAGTAAATTTTTGATAGTTACTATCAAAGAATAATAAAACAGCGTAAATAAGGAAATGAAACGTACCACCCTTTAATCAAATACATCCCAAATCGAGGCATAATTTTTAGCACGCGCCAACACCGCACCACAATAACAATTACGATTCAGAATCACGCACCCGTCATTACACGAGCGTTTTATCTTGAGACGCAGCAACCTCCCACCCCCAACCCTTTGCCGTCTAATCGTGAATTATATCCTGTAATAAAATTCTTTAATCAAAGAAAACAACCGAGGGCACATTAAGGCGTGCAGCGTTCGCCACCTCCGGTCGTTACTCGGAATATTTACATACATGTGTCATTACATTACACCCGACCCCCCCACCCTTAATAATTAAGGGTATAACGGAATCTTAGCGTCTTATTACGCGTACGTAACGATATCCTTTAACAGAAAATTGTAAGTGTCGTTAGAACAACACCTCTCGGTATGATCACCTCCAAAGTTGATGCCAGCGCGTGGAAGTTGAGAGCGCACACGAAACTTAAATGTGGAATATCCGCTAATGAATCAGACAATATTTTAAGGAGTGGGGGCAATAAAAACCCCCCAGCCGTTAATGTACACCAACACTTTGTCTCCGGGTAGAGGCGGGGTGTAGCGATGATGTATCGATGCTGAGCTTATGGAATGGATGACTTAGGATTGTGCTTCGGTTTTGGTCTTTAACTATGTTGCCTAGTATTTGTTAATAATGTTTCATTTTGTGAGCGGCTACGTATCGAAAAAATGTGTAATAGACCAACTTTCAACAACAACGCTTCCGTTAAAATAAATATTTGTGGACATTTAACATCTAGCCCCAAACTAAGCAAAGCATGTTTATGGGAACCAGATAACTGATACAATACTTAGATAATTTTTGTTTGTACATACATAGAATACAATATAACACCCAGACAGAACAAACACCTGTGTTCATCATACAAATGTTTGCCCTGGGTGGGAATCGAATCCACAACCCACATATCAGAAGTTACTACCAACTCATCTATCGGGCCAGTCAACGTTAAGATGTTAAGATGTCACTCTTTGCCTTCTATAATAGTAAGTATATGCGTTAAATCAGTGCCTAATAAGTGATTTTAAATGAATTGTTTATGTTGATCACATATCCGATTTATGTACTCTACAGTTAATTTTTGAATTCATAGGGTCAACTTGTTACTATAGTACAAATTATTCTTATCGATACCTACTGTAACATCTCTAAATATTCGGCCTGTTTTTGCCACAACAGGACCGAAATTATTTCGTGATGCTGATGGTGTATTGTGAATTCGTAGATCAGGTGGTGTAGGTATTAGATACTACTTATTATAGTCTTGATTTCTTGCTGAAACAGTCAAAGTCCACGTCTAAGACTCTGTCATATTATTGCAGTAGCAGTTCGCATGTTATTATTAATGCTTACACAGTGCTTCTTCTCTTGTTTAGTTTTTCTCCAACCCAGTTCTCATATACAGCCTGAAGACGTCCATTGCTGAACATTCCCAAAGAGTGCCACTTTGAGTGGCTATTTGCCTCCTGCATCCATCAGCTCCCCGAGATTTTGATCAGATCGTCGGTCCACTTAGTCAGGTCCGACCGGATTAATCCAAATTTCAAATAAATTAACAATGATTAGTGGCTGTAATTAAGGGTGAAACCCAAACATTAAAATAAAATTCCGCAGCTGTTTCTCAAGTGTCTCAACTAGAGACCAATATACGCTCAAGTATGATTTACAGATTCACACCCGTAGGCCATAGACATCCTCGTGTTTATGTGTATGCGGAAACCCAATTAGTGAGATGGTAATGAAACGAGCCGAGCAATGGGAAGTACCAGCGATCGCGGTCCCGGGCGGCCTTTGGAATCAATAAATCAACGCGGCTCAAACTGTTGGCGGTTTGTTTGTTAACGCTACACAGTGTTAGTGAGTGCTACGAGCCAGGTTAGACCATCTGTAACTGGTTAGACGCTGATTTCGTCGACCAATCAGCAGTATCTACTCAAGTATTCACAAATATACTAATGAGTTTAGTGAGTAAATCTACCCATAAATTGTCCGTTTCTCATCAGAACTTTTAACTTTCCAAAATAAAGATACAACCGAGTTCAACATGGGACTATGCCTATTTTGGTAGTGCAAGTAATATGTGTGCTGAATTTCATCTAAATCGATTGCAACGTTTTAGTGTATAAGACACAAGCGTAGGTAAAGGAAAGCAACGTATCGGCAGTGCCCCTGGTGTCACAGGTGTATATAGGCGACGATAACTGCTCGTCATCAGACGGGCCGTAAGCTTGTTTATCTGTCCGTGTTATATATTTAAAAAAAAAGAAGAAGCATACGAACATGGCAATGTTTCACTATTAGAAACAGTAAACATATCGTCATAAACTTAAAAATGAAAGTAATCACAGAATCGTTGCTAAAAAGGAAGGACAACCGTTCTTAGCGAATCCTACGGACTGCGCCAAGATTGCACAGAAACCTTCTTTTAAAGATTTTGACTATTTAGCTGTCTTGATCAAGCTAGAAAGCTTTTCGGTCCGTGTATCACAAATGTATTAACTCCCGAAGTTTCATATGAGCACTTGTAGGCTCGCAGTCGTTCGCAAGTCCAACCCGCAAAGCGCTCTCTCGGGACTTCTCGAGGCGTTGCTGTCTTCTCGGAAACGCGTTATTGTGTTGCACGTAGAAGACTACAACCCGATTTGGTAATTACTAATAATAACAATCAAAAATTGATCCAGGAATAGACTGTTCTGGTGCCATGTAGGGCTTTAGTATTAAAAATAATATCCAACGCCAAACGGACGAATTGGCTGGTAACTATTAGACACTGCCCGTTATTTTATTATATAACACAGAAAAACACAGTCGTATCTTGTTTACAATATTTCTCTATCCACGACAAGTATTAAATAGCAGAAATCTCATTCTAATTTACAAATCAATCAAAGAAACTACGATTAACTGATCTCCATATGCCGATGCTAAGCTAAAGGAATCTGCCAGCTACCGTTTCATCCCCCGCCGAGCAGTAAATATTAAGTGTTAATAACGTCGCTGACACCCCCCCAACCCCGCGAGAGATCAAAAATTCACCGATTCGTTACGCCCAAGTTGTCACAGAAGGGTTGAATTTAGAGATGGGATAGTTTTCCGTCCACTGTCCGGACATTTCACACAATCTTGATTAGTTTTATTAACGCAAATTAGAGACTTAATTGAAGGGGTGAGAACAAAAAGGGTTTAACTAATTTTTTTCACAAAATGACTTATGGGTATCGTTTGATTCAGCGTCAAATGATCTACAATAATACATTCTCAAAATACCGAAATGAGACTTAAATCTCGAGATTTTGAGTCTAAAAACGATTTATCTGTCACAATGAATACAGTTCGCTTAGCATAAAAACATTATTATATTAGGTCTTTACCTATGAAATTGCCGTTTTGTTTGAAAAAAGTTAAAGTATTTTTTTTTCGAACTTATTTATTTATTTTATTCAAAGTAATCACCCCTGCAATCAATGCATCTTTGCCAACGCTGTGGCAGTTTATGGATGCCCTTCTTGAAAAAATCAGCAGGACGGGAGACAACAAACTCTTCAAAGGCGTTTTGTACTGCCTCTCGGGAATTGAATTTTTTTCCCACTAAAAAGTTGTCCAAATTTTGGAAAAAGTAATAGTCGGTAGGCGCAAGATCCGGTGAGTATGGCGGATGAGGGAGAGCTTCCAAACCCAACTCATGCAGCTTAGAGACGGTCTGTTGTGCAGTATGGGGTCACGCGTTGTCGTGAAGTAGCAGTGGAGACGACCGATTAACCACAGCTGGTTGCAGACGTGCGAGTTTCGCCATCATTGTGGTCAGTTCTTCAATGTACACATCTGCAGTAATGCTCTCGCCGTTTTGTAAAAAGCTATGATGAATCACACCAGCACTAGACCACCAAACTGTGACCATCACCTTTCTAGGGGTCATTTTTCGTTTTGCACATTGCTTTGGTACCGAACCAGGATCTAACCAACTTGCTGAGCGCTTTCGATTGTCAAAAAGAATCCATTTTTCGTCGCACGTAACAATTCGGTTCAAAATTCCTTCATTTCTGTGCCTGTTAAGCAGCGCAAGGCAAGTCTCGACGCGTACGTTGCGCTGGCGATCGTTAAGTTCGTGGGGCACCCATCTATCAAGCTTTTTTATCTTGCCAATCTGTCGCAAATGGACCAATATTGTTTTGATGCTAACATCAAAAGCTGCTGCCAGCTCAGCTGTAGATTGAGATTCATCAGCTTCCACAATCGCCTTTAATTCATCATTGTTGACCAAAGTTTCCGGACGACCACGAGGTTCATTTTTCAAGTCAAAATTCCCAGAACGGAACCGAGCAAACCAATAACGGGTTGTACGTTCGTTTGTACAGTTCTCTCCGTAAACGTCGTTGATGTTACGTGTCGTTTGTGCCGCGTTGGTGCCACGACGGAACTCATATTCCATAATTACACGATATTTCAAAGTATCCATTATGAGGAAAAATGTTGAAATGTAATGAAAATACAACGCTAATCAATAAACAAAGGACTTATATTGTAAATAGAATGTCATATTTTTAAAACAAAATTAATTTGAATTTAGAATTCATAGCCAATCAAAACTTTTTTTTGTTTGAAAAAGTCTGTACTGCAATACGGCAATTTCATAGGTAAAGACCTATTATTTGTTTTATTATGTTAGATTTTTACAGTAATTTTACGAATTAGGTCTATATTTTATATTTTTAAATAGAAATCATACATTTTCAAGCAACTGAAACTTGCATAAACCTTTTCTATTACCTCATAAGCACTCTACATTAAAATGAAGCCGTTGACGTTTAAAGTCAATTTTCTCGAAACTGTCAATTTGACAGTTAAACCCTTTTTATTCTCAACCCTTCAATTGTGAATTGTCAAGATGAAATATGTATATTATGTTATATATTATTCTATAAAAATGAGATTTTAAATGCCCATTAATTGTAGAGACGCTTACATCGAAGATATCTACATTTTGACATAATTTGTTATAAGATGAACACATTCGATACAAAGGAGTGTGTGGACTTTTTATTCTCACCCCTTCAATTACTTGTTGTACGAATATTCTAATTTAATGTTCTAAAAGTCAAATGTTATTATCACAACACTTCATTGAAAAACTGAATACGTGAGTTCTCATTTTTTTAAATTGTTAAATGGTCTAGATTTTTGCCACTATCTCACCTAACGGTAAGTGATATTAAGTGATAATTAGATTTGAAACCCTAAAGGGTAATTTTTAAGGTTTGCATTCACCAATGTCAGAACAAAAACCGCCATTCCGGCTTAACCAGTACCTACTTACCACATATCTATTCGAAATATAATACAGTATTACATTTTCACTCTTTACGCATCGGATCACCGAATATTGAGATTGTATTCGTCTGAAGCTGTCTTAGTTTCATCCTTTGATGTTGATTAGGTTTTAATCTTATAATTGAGTTTCATAATAAAAATTACATAAAAAACGTAGAAGCATACTTTAGGATAGTAAACAAGACTTAAGTAAATAGATAATTTTGGATGGTAAATAATACTTAAATAGAAATAATTTGGCAATGCATGAGGCAAGCAGCTGCTCAAAATAAGGCTGTATGGAGGAGGCCTATTTTCAGCAGAATCGCCAAAACTGCCTTAGTACTTTATTTTGACACGTGTTTGAAAACTCAATCTGATTTTATTCAAAAAAGGTTAAGCTCACTTAAAAAATAAACAAATGCTCTTTAAAATAAGAATGTCTCTATAGACACCGTACTATATTAGTACCACATTTGAAGTTTTCTAAAGAGGCTATGAACTTTTACTATGGGAATCAGATAACTGGTAGAATACTTAGATACTTTTTGTTTGTAAATATATACATAGAATACAATATAATAACCGGACACAGAACAAATATCGATTCGTTTTGTATCAATATCGAATTCATCACAAATGTTTGTACTGGGTGGGAATCGAATCCACAAAAGGCTCTGCACTGCTCAGAAGGCAGTGTTACCACCAACTGAGGTATCGGGCCAGTCAAATGCTTATCATAGGAGGTTAGCCATAATCTCAACGTTTGGCAGGCGAATTGGCGATCGCAGTAATAATAAAGACCGAGAATAATGCGGCCGATATCCTCCCTTACCTGGCTCTTAAGACACCAGGAGATGGGGTGGTCTATTCGCACACGGTAGACCAATCGTACAAAAACTAATCAATAAAACAAAAAATTGTCATCGTTTATTTTAATTTTTCAATATCTATGTAAAAGCATGAAATTACACCGAAAGCAATAAAACGGGTGACGATCATCAAAGGCCCGAAACATCAATTAAAAATCCGCTACCTATAACGAACAACGGCGTAAGTCTAAAATCGCGTAAAACCGCACCACTCAAGCTCTCAAAAGCGGGGGGCGAGAGTCAGCGGCATTATTAGCGGCACCGAATTTATCGTGCAATATCAGCTAAGTAACAACGCACGAAATGCCCAATTAAAATATTAATTACTTTGAGTTGTGACACTTCGGCGGTCGACGCGCCTTCTTACGGTTAATAGGTGGGGGTGACTCGGTTTAAAGTTTTAGTCATCGCGAGGTTTATGCGGTGGTGAAAATATTACTTTACTTACGTATACTAAAAAAATCGACGATCATAACAAACATCTTCTATATCGTCGCTGCGCGTGCAAAAGTCGCTGTGTGTTATTTAGTTATTGATAATTTCTCGAGATTTAATTAATATATAACGTGTTCATATGGAACTTTTGATATATAAATAACATATAGCCAGATTTCGTAACTCTTTAAATATTGCATTTATCATAATTAAAACAGCATCTAAAACGGAAAATAACTAAATAACACATGGCGACTTTTGCACGCGCAACGACGATATGCGTCATTATAGACTATATATTAGGGAGCTTTTCACTTGTAAACCTACGAAAGAAACTGGTCGTTGTTAAACACGGTGGAATTTAATTCACTCTTTTCCTTAAATGTATGTATTCAGACCATGCTATAGAATATGCATACAAGATCAAATTTAAAAAAAAAATGGTTTTGTTTTAGTATTTAGTGCCTCCTAAATAAATAACTGCATGACAGCCGAAATGTCTATCTAACGGTACACACAGCGCGGGCACCAGTTGAGTTCTTTGTAAATGTTTCGTAGGCAATAAAACATCTGTTTTGTTCAGTGTCGCAAGGCTTTTCTTTAGAATTTTAATTTGCAGTAATTTGATAATACCTAGATTTAAGTTTTATTTCATAAGTACTTTTTTTTATTTAGTCATATGGGAGCGTTCTATAGCATGGACTGAATACATACATTAAAGGAAAAGAACGAATTAAATTCCATCTTGTATATTCTATCCACTAGTAATTCGTAAGTAGATAAGAATTTGTGAACTTTTTGTTCACTTAGCCTCATCACAAACCAAACACGATGGGCCGTTATAGAGGAGCATTGTTGAACAAAAACACTATAAAACTCATTATTCCCCACGCGGGTAAAACCGCAGAGCGCAGTTCTAGTACCTTTTAAAATCTATATCCGTAACAACTCTCGTACTATCAAAGATACTAATTACCACGTTCAAAGTCTCTCCCGCTCGATTGACGCGTGTCCCGTTTACGCGGTTTTTGACGCGCATCGCCGATAGAGCTTTCACAGGGAAGCTATTAAAAAGAAGCACCTCTGAAAATGTTTCAAAGTACAAGTTTTGCTTAGTTTAGGTCTAGATGGCGCTGTGTGAAATGTCCACACATATTATTTTTATTTAATAGAACATATATAGAAATAGGAACGAATGGGTTCGTAATAAAAGTTATTAGGTAAAAATTCCACACATAACTAGAAATGTCATTGATGCAAGGCCGAGTGGGATTTGAACCTGGGTGCGTCGGTTTGAAAGTCACACGGGCTACCGCTGAGCCATAATCACCCGATAAATATGTGTTATTTATAAAGTTTTAAAAAACATTCAAGTACTTACAAATCGCGAGTAAAAAAGCGCAGGAACATTTTTCACTGTATATTTTATTTATTTTACATATATTTTTGGAATTATATATATCACTGCATCAATGCACTTTTTAAATCAGAATACTTCTGGTACTTTTCATTGCACACAACTATACTGCGGCTTAATTAATCAGCAAAGTAATTGCTTGTCCAAGAATCACTTATATAACCAATATTGTGCCAAATTTCGGCCTATATTCCTCATGAAATAAGGAAGCCTACGTTCCAGCAAAGAAAATGTTAGGTATTATGATAAGATGCTGCATTTCTGGTTCTGGATGATAGGTGTTGTGGTATAATAGCAACCACACAAACGGATATTTATAAAGAAGCTATCGACCACAAAAGGAGTTTTGGTGGGAAAACGAAAAAGATCGCGTCACCGCATTGTATTATTTTCCATAACTGGTGATTGTTTCATTGTTAGTGCATAAAATTGGTGGCGTGTTATTTGTTAAGTGCTGGATTACAGGCACGAGTGTGGGAAAATAGTATTTTGATGATGAAACGTTTCTTTTCGTGTTGTTTCCAAAACTCCATAGAAGCTTCTAGTAAAATTGCCACCATTTTACTAAGAGTGTGACTTGACTTGACTTTTGACTTAACTTGAGAAATTACCAAATACTTGACACTGGCTAAATACACAAAAGTGTGGAGCCAAAACAAAAACAAAAAAGGAGCTAACAACAGTTTTCTCATCCGCCAACGGGACAAGAGACGTAAGTGTGAAAGTCACCATCGACTCTCTAACCGCGCACTTCAGGTGCCTCATTAGTGACAAAAGTGTCGGTTCAAAGCTAACAGCTCCCGTCGAACGTTTGATTTTAGCACTTTAGCACTTTCCCGTCAAACGGTTTATTTTAGCACTCCCCATCGAATCGTTTGATTTTTATAGCACTTGCTCGTTCATTGGAATGCGTAGCGATAAGTAAAGCGATTAAAAAACGTTTCTCAAATTTGCTGCACGCCATATTTTATAATAACCTTTTGTTACTGATGTTTCTTGCGAAATAAACTTATTCTTAATAATAATAATAATACCGCCCAAAGATCCCATAAGTGTGAGTTTGAACGATCTATGCATATAAAGTCCTAACTGACTGACTTATATATCAACGCACAGCCTAGACCGACCTAGAGACTTAAAATTTCGAGGGTGTGCTCTTTGTAAAGTGTAGGCATCCACTAAGAAAGGGTTTTTCGAAATTCCATCCCTAAGAAGGTGAAATGGGTAGTGGAATTATTTATGAAAATTGAAAAATGAAAATCGTTTTCTATAGGCCACGTGGGCGAAGCCGCAAGCAGAAGCTAGTTATATACGAGGATATTTTTATTCATTTTGTAATTTAATGACAAAACATTTCATATTGCAAGCTTAAATTGGCGGTTTCAAAAGTCAACTTTCAACCAAATCTTCAGACGAATTTACATCAAATCCCTGATGGAATAATGATTATTTTCATATGTAAATATTTCGGGAGCTGTAATTACGTGTTTGATTGCGTTTGGTTATTGATTGCGTTCATTAGCGGCATGCTCGTATCGCGGGGGCGGTTGATTAGCGATGAATTTTGTATGCGGGGTGCATCGGTCGACGTGTCTTGTGTGGGTGCTTACAGGGTTATTTAGGAGTATTATGTGTTCGAAAAGGTAACGAGAGCTTTATACTAGAGTACTATTTGAGTTTTGACTTCATTAACATCCTTACAATAATTTCTATGTGAAATGGGGTTAAACCGAATTCAATCGCCTTAATATCATGCTAAGAAATATTTGGATGATTTAGCTTCTACGGTGTATTGGTTGAGCAGGTCGGCTCATAGCCCGGGTTCGATTCCCGCCGCAGGACATGTATTTGTGAACAGAAAAAAGTTCATATACTTATTCTGAGTCCGGGTGTTGTGGGACCATGGTATATGGATACTTTCATCCCGGAATATTGTGCAGTCCCTGCAGGATAGAGTAAACATAGCTAGTGATTTACAGAGTTATTTTTTTTTTATTGTAAGGAATGACGCGACGAGCTAACAGTTCGCCTGTTTTTAAGCGACACGGTTGCCCATATCAGTTGCAGTGTCACTCAGAACTCTAAAGTACAGAGTTTCGCGTGACACTGCACTGCGCACGTCATTCTGAGACATCAGCACAATCTAGTAATAAGATCACTAGACTGTGAGATCAGGTCATAAGTCTCATTTGCCCAGTAATTTCACTAGCTACAGTGCATTTCAAACCGGAATGCAGCAGTGCTTGCGCACGACTTCTTGGCGGCAGAATAACTGGCAAACTGGTTTGGAGAAAACCTTACACGTAACATACACAGAGACTCCCCCAGCTAATGAACTCAATCAATAATCAAAAGCAATAGAACGAGTAATTAAAATAGCTCCCAAGACATTTGCATATGAAAACCTCTATAATTGATCATTCATAGCTCCGCAGACGGGAAGACAATGGGGTGGTAAATGAATTAGCTCGGGGTGGGATATACAGGGGTATGCGTCGCGTTTTTGTATTGTACAACAAATAACGTGAAATTATCAAAAACATGCCTCATGTCAGTATGAGGTATCTTCTGGGAAAGCAGGCCTCATCGTAGATAACGTCATCGCTTAAAATCAGGCAAGACAGTGGTATAATGCTTTGCTTATCTATACTTCTATACTAATATTATAAAGAGGAAAGATTTGTATCTAAGTATGTTTGTAACGAATTGGCTCGAAAAGTACTGGACTGATTTTAAAAATTCTTTCACCATTTGAATGCCACATTATCACTGATTAATATAGGCTATTTTAATTGCAAGAAAAAATGTTTATGCCAAAATGTTTAAAAAATAAATGTCCACTCGTGCAAAGCCAGGACGGGCCGCTAGTCACCAATAAAAAATAATTTCTTATTCTCGCTACGCTTGACTAATAATAATAACGCCCAGCGATCACACATTGTCTAGGGACCCAGGAACTACGAGTTCCATGGTCCCACAACACCCAGACACAGAACAAGTATTTGCGCTATTTTTTCTTGTGCACAAATACTTGTCCTGTCGCGGGAATTGAACCCGCCGCCTCCGGGCTATGAGCTGACTTGCTCAACTACCACAACACAGAAGCTGTCAATGCTAATATCGTGAAAAGCTTGCTGGAGAGTACCCAGAGAAAAAATTCTTTTAACTAATTTTTACTCAGGACAGTTAGACAACGGCTCTAAATGGCTCTCCTAACTTTATTCTATGTACCCAAGGAATGTTAGATGATGGGACAATTGTTAGGGCAGCGTTAATACCGATGTCGGGTCGATTTGTCCCCGGGCATTAAGATCGCCTTTGATGTGCCGGCCAGAGGGCGGCCAGTAAGGCGGACTGATTAAACGTAGATGTTATCTTTGTTGGTCGATCGGCGATTTTGGAGGTACTGATGTTTTACTTCCTTTACTTCTCTTGATGAAAGAGGAAATCAGAAAAATAAAATATTGATAACAGTTTTTGAAGTGAAAACTTCTTTAGGCGCGTTGAGCACTTTTTACGTGAACAAAAAACGTGAAACTCGCGTCATCGTCACCGAACGCTTTCCATGAGCTATATATGTATACTGTGTATATATGTGTACTTTTTGGGTGAACAAAAAGCGTGAACCTAGCTTCATCTTCGCCGCACGCTTCAATTTTTATTATTTTTCAATTTTTGGTTTTGGCTCTTTCCTCGTTAATTCTAGAATCAAAACTTGAGTCTCCCACAGCAAGCTGTACATACGAAATCAATTGATTTCGTGTCTAAACTGGGACGGGACATCTAGATTATATCTACGCGTCTATCTACCCTCAATTTTAAACTATAATAGATTTAGATTAACCGCCATAGTCCCGGAGGCGCAATCATCTGTCCGATACAACCTCAACGGCTCGATAAGGTGTTATCAGTCTGCCTCAGGGCAATTTATAGACACTTAATAACCCTTCAATGAGCAAGAGTCCTCAGTTAGTTGGGAAGTGGTCCAGGAACTTGGTCGCTCTGATTCGGTGATCGGCGCTTCGTGAATGTTATCTAGTGAATATAATTGTTTGCACCGCTTCAGCTGGTTACGAAACCTGCATTTCGTAACTGGTTCTGATTCCAGGAATATTTTTTAACGTGTACGAATAGTTAGTTAAGATTTGAGAAGAGTGAATAATTGTCTACTTAGCTAGCAAGCTACGCCTTCGATCCCAACGTCACCTCTCATCAGGTGAGAGTGTGGTCAAATGCCAAATTTTTTTTTACTTCAAACTTGTCTAGCATTTGACCACGCTTTCACCTGATGGGAAGTGACTATGCGATCGAAGGTGTAGCATGCTAGCCAAGTAAATACCTATTCAACCCTTCTCTTGAACACGCCCGGGTCATATTTAGTATTTATATTATATTTATTTAGTTTCATCCAAATCGATATAGTCATTTCGGCTTGCATCGGCTTTGCGGTATTTTGGACAAAAAGTTAGGTCGAAGCTTCCCGAACGCTACCTAATTGAGTTAGATACTTCTTCTTCTTACTGTTTTGAAATGTTATTCATCACAGGTGATTATAGCCGAATTTTATGTTATTTTCAACGCTATTTTTAATAATGTGCAACACTCGATCTAATAAAAGTAGTGAAATAATACTAGTCGTCTCTTATGTTCTATCAGTTTTTCACCGAGTGCATGATACTCGAGCTTTTGCCTCTGGTGTTGCAGACAGACATGCGTTGAGCCTGTCTACTTGCATAGGTAACGCAGTAGTGTCTATATGTACATGCAGTAAGGTATCAAATTCCATAGCTTCAGTGGGACACAAGCGGGTCATAGTTTCTCTTCTCACAAGAGATTCCACCACAATTACCAGCCTGCAAATGTGTCAACATATTTATGCTTGCTCCGGTCTTGCGTATTGTAAATGAAGTAGGGGAACAATTCAATACTTTGTAACATTTATTTCAATCTTTTAGGTGCATAAAGTCCTCTTCCCAAAATGAATGATAATATCCACATCCGTGATTGAAAGTAAAACGCCACCGTTACATGGTTACTATCCCACATGTGCGAACAAAGCGATTTGCCTCCATGTTTGTCGTGCGAACAGTCTTCAAATCGAGAGTGGACAGGTATCTTCTAGGCAAGCATGTACGTCCCGGACCGCATCGTCACTTACCATCAGGTGAGATAGTGGTCAAACGCAAATCTATCAAACAATAAATTTAAAAAAATTGTTTCCCAAAACTTCCGTTTCTCGCTTTGTCCATTACTCAAAATGTCCTTATCTCAAAATGAGCAATGACTGTATTGTTGAAGGCTCCCAACAAACGTTAAGGTTAACAAATCACTATTAAACAGCAAAATTCTCTACTTATCTCTCTTTTTGGAAGATCGACAGATGATTTGACGTATGCTGTTCATAAAACTACGCTGCGAGCACATCATTTTATAAATACTTCGTCCCAAAATTAGACCTCACGAAGTCACAGCCTTGTACCTCGACAACCTCTTGACCAATTTTGCTCATATTCGAACCACTTGTATAGAATTGAGTACCGAATGCTTCTGCCAAATATTATCAAAATCAGCCGGTAAACGGCGCTGCAGCCAACTACACTCTTTTTGGGGAAATCACACCAATCAAAAATGACAGTCGCCAAAAGTCTCTAATAATAATATTCGAATTTCGTCAAGATCCATTGAAAATCAACTGCAACATCCGGACAGATAAAAGCAAAGTTCGCGAGTTGACGCAGATACTTCGCTCGCTCGGTCAATTAATTACGCGAGAGGTCAATTATCTCTGGTCTCCACGTAATACAACGCGTAAAGTTAACAATTAAAATACAGGTACTCCAGAATCCAATATAGAGAAAACCCTCATCCACACCTCTACCGTCCACGATGCCACGACCAATAAACACTAACAGAATTTAATATACAACCACAACAAACGTACACAAACATACATACTTTCATACGGAACAATACTACGGTAGTAATAGAATTGGCCTCAGGCATACGGGGGTTCGAGTCGTTAACGTTCTTGAGGGGCAACCCTAGGATATGCACTAGGCGTAAAGCTACAAAACAAACGTGCGAAAGGGACAGCTGTGTGTTTAACATGAATGCGCGAAAGAGCAGGCAGTAATAGAAAGTGTTTATAATAAACAAAGGATGGAGTCTTATTGGTAGTACGGTTTTAATAGACTATTGGACACCCGTAGTACTATACATTTGAATACAGTATACAGTCTCATGCTGATTTTATTTGGGACTTGTAGTAGCGCTTTAGTGGTAAACTGCGTAAATAATTAATAATAATTACAATAATAAATATTAGTGGACATTTCACACAGCGCCATCTAGTCCCAAACTAAGCAAAGCTTGTACTATGGGAACCAGATAACAGATACAATACATAGATACTTTTTTGTTTCTAAATACACACATAGAATTCAGTTAGCACCCAGACACAGAACAAAAACCAATATTCATCATACAAATGTTTGTCCTGGGTGGGAATCTAGGTGAAAATCTAATCTAATCCTATCAGGTCAGTCAAAATTGAGACAAATGTTAATAATTGTGCTTTAAATACTTTTTGCCATAATCACCATGCTTGGTAGGCGTCTTGTTCTTGGTGATCGAAGTAGATTATAATGCAGACCAAAGATAATACTCCTATATATGTCGCCATCTTGACAATTGTAAATTATCATTTTACTGGACATAACCACATAATACAAATATTTATAAAAAAAATAAAAAATAACTAACAAACAACTATCAACTACCGTTCGCCTCGCCAGCTTACTCCCCAGGACATCGTGCGTAAAGAAGTTTTACTTCAAAAAAATCTTATTATCCTTATAGTCACGGGGCGTACTTTAGTACCGAAGCTCAGCGGAGTACCCTTCGGAGTATATAATCCAAAATGCAAACTGCATTTCAAAACAAATGACGTCACGCTACATTATAATAGGTCTTTACCTATGAAATTGCCGTATTGCAGTACAGACTTTTTCAAACAAAAAAAAGTTTTGATTGGCTATGAATTCTAAATTCAAATTAATTTTGTTTTAAAAATATGACATTCTATTTACAATATAAGTCTTTTGTTTATTGATTAGCGTTGTATTTTCATTACATTTCAACATTTTTCCTCATAATGGATACCTTGAAATTTCGTGTAATTATGGAATATGAGTTCCGTCGTGGCACCAACGCGGCACAAACGACACGTAACATCAACGACGTTTACGGAGAGAACTGTACAAACGAACGTACAACCCGTTATTGGTTTGCTCGGTTCCGTTCTGGGAATTTTGACTAGAAAAATGACCCTCGTGGTCGTCCGGAAACTTTGGTCAACAATGATGAATTAAAGGCGATTGTGGAAGCTGATGAATCTCAATCTACAGCTGAGCTGGCAGCAGCTTTTGATGTTAGCATCAAAACAATATTGGTCCATTTGCGACAGATTGGCAAGATAAAAAAGCTTGATAGATGGGTGCCCCACGAACTTAACGATCGCCAGCGCAACGTACGCGTCGAGACTTGCCTTGCGCTGCTTAACAGGCACAGAAATGAAGTACCGAATTTTTTTGAACCGAATTGTTACGTGCGACGAAAAATGGATTCTTTTTGACAATCGAAAGCGCTCAGCAAGTTGGTTAGATCCTGGTTCGGTACCAAAGCAATGTGCAAAACGAAAAATGACCCCTAGAAAGGTGATGGTCACAGTTTGGTGGCCTAGTGCTGGTGTGGTTCCTCATAGCTTTTTACAAAACGGCGAGAGCATTACTGCAGATGTGTACATTGAAGAACTGACCACAATGATGGCGAAACTCGCACGTCTGCAACCAGCTTTGGTCAATCGGTCGTCTCCACTGCTACTTCACGACAACGCGCGACCCCATACTGCACAACAGACCGTCTCTAAGCTGCATGAGTTGGGTTTGGAAGCTCTTCCTCATCCGCCATACTCACCAGATCTTGCGCCTACCGACTATTACTTTTTCCAAAATTTGGACAACTTTTTAGCGGGAAAAAAATTCAATTCCCGAGAGGCAGTACAAAACGCCTTTGAAGAGTTTGTTGTCTCCCAGCCTGCTGATTTTTTCAAGAAGGGCATCCATAAACTGCCTCAGCGTTGGCAAAGATGCATTGATTGCAGGGGTGATTACTTTGAATAAAAGAAATAAATAAGTTCGAAAAAAAAAATACTTTAACTTTTTTCAAACAAAACGGCAATTTCATAGGTAAAGACCTAATACTTTTTAGTTTCTCTATTTTTCGTGTGATTCCTTGTATATTCGTATAAGTGCTTATTTGTAAAAATGTTATGTTGTTTGATGTCATGAAAAATTTTATTTTTTCTCTTTTTTTTTGTTTTTCCTAATGAAATCTTCTATTATGACTTTTTTATTTGAATTCACTGAATCTCATTCACTGTATCCCTTTTACAAATGACGGTGGAAATTCCACCGTAGAAGACGGTACACAAATTGTTAGGGTTGCGTTAATACCGATGTTTGCGAGCCGATTTCGCTCCGGGCATTAGGAATTTAGGATTGTCTTTGATGTGCCGTCCAATGGTAACTCCGGATAATGAGTAGATGGTAGTCGTACGACACGTCTTTGTCCAAGCCAAGCTACATAGGTGACTTGTGGACTGTAGACCTAGACCTAGCACAGGCGGTAGTCCTAATTGTCTTTCTACCTATATTATTCTTGCACCGATGTGAAGTGTGGGTGGTTAATTTTGTAATATATTTCATTATGATATCTCAACTATAATAAATTATACATATTCTAAAACAAAGTAGAAAAAAATACTTCACTGTAAAGTTTCTTGTAGCCTCTTTAGAAGTGTAATCGAAGTTTCGAGTTTTCTTTTTTGCATTGTACCGGACTGCTTGCACCAGTAGTGGGAAAGAAAACTTCTTCCATTTCAAACTCACAATTTGTACCTGATGGGCTTGCTATATATAATATTTGAGAAACACTTTGTAATTTCATATGCTTACTACAATAACTTAATTTTAAATACCTAATATAATTTTGATATGTAAAAGTGCAAATAAATTATATTTGCAATAAATCCTTTGATTTTGACTTTAGCAATTTCAAAAAGGAAGAGATTCCTAGTTCTTTTTTATGTTTTTTGTGTAAACAAATCACTCTCGCTTATTTGTACAAATTAGCTTATTACAAAAAATACATTATATCACTTCATTTATTAAGAACAATAACTCTAGCAATTTCCCATGTCTCTAATCGATATTTGTTCTTATTATTAATAGTCATAGCTACCTTTCAATTTTCTAGTCCATTTCCGGACAGCGTAATTAAATTTGTCCTCTTTCCGCCTGGGGGCCGCAGTTATTGCCACCAGCCACGAGCCATCCTATCAGATGAATCCGATTTCTTAATGATCCATTACAGTTTTCGTTTTTCCGTGATTAAACTGTACGGAAATTAAAATAAAGAATTTTAATTAAATAAAATTGAAAACACAGTTTCTTTTATTTTAATTGTAATTGCAATAGAGTATTAAAATTAAAAATACATAAGCTCGTGTTCATTAAAAGTAATAAATCCGAATAAAATCTAAATACAAGTCTATGGCAAAGTACACATTTAGAAGTTTTGGTAAAAGTTTATTTTAAAAACGAAACGGTCAAGGATTTACTTTCACTGGTGACCAAAGCTGGCTCTGACCGCAGACTTAGTTTGACTATTCAGTAATCATAATCAGCCTACACTAGTCCACTGGACATAAACCTCTCCCAAGGCACGCCACTGAGCCCGGTCTTCGGCTCTACTCTTCCTGTTACTACCAGCTATCTTGCGTATGTCATCGCTCCATCTTGCCGCAAGGCGTCCTACATTACCTCTGCCGATTCGTAGTCTCCACTCGAGAATACGTCCACCCCAACGGTTATCGCACTCGGTAATGTCGCCAACTTTTTGGGCTCCTTACTCGAAGACAGCAACTGAAACTTGGTTTATTATTTATAAACATAAACTTAATTTATTTCAAAAAATATATACAATCATAATTATAGCATGGATTAGCGTGCTATTTTAAGTCGTGCGTAAACTACACTAAGAAATAATCTTGTGCCTTGGGTTTCGGCATAAACATAAGTTTAGATAATTACTTTTAGATATAAATCGTTTATTTTAGATTAGATTTAATTTAGTTTTAGTTCGTTTGTAGTTAGCTTTTTTTTATAAATGATCCATGTATAAAGCTCTATCAAATTTCCTAGGAAACATTTTCCCCTCAATTTCCAAACATCTGTTGCTAGATAATCAAATTAATCCATCTACCAGAAGATCGAAACGTCAGACCGGACTTGCACTGAAAATAATTTCATCTGTAAGCAGGACCAACATCGATCGACCTTTCTAAGTCTTCAAACACTTGACTAATAGAGGTTTTGGATGAGTGGTCAGTGGAACACTCAACTAACACTGATTGAACTCTCTCCCGATTCAACTGTGTAGCAGATAAGGGTCTTGTTCAAATGGACGGGGGAACAAGCATTATGATGGATAAGGATTCGACCCGTTGCTCTTTTGGCACCTCCATCGTTCAATTGTCAGCGATCATTCTTTGAGAGTGCTTTGAACGATTGGCTCCATTATTTCGCGTGTCATAGAGCGCAGTGGGAAAATGTAGAAATGGATTGATGGGATATGAATTGAAGATATTTCTGAAATAAGGTTTTATTTCCTTGTATTGTTGATGAAGTAACAAATGATAGTGCACCCTTACCACGAGTAGACACTGTAGTAAATCTGCGGGCGATATTTGGATAATATTTACCGTGTGATCCCGGTGTGCCAATAGGACCTCACCTCACCATCTTGCCGTGGCTCCCGTAAAAGCCGGCTAAGGGAATGTCCAGGGAATGCATCCAGCAGCAGCATACCTCTCACGGTACATTAATCTTCTGCAATCACCAAAACGCATACCAAGCGTGGTTATGATAAATGCCTCAAGTGGCGTTTTATGAGGGGTATAACGCCCAAAGATCACATACATAGATCCTGGACCCTAAATAGGATTCCCTGTGTCTAGGGACCCAGGAATTACAAGGGCAACACTCAGACTCAGAACAAGTATTTGCGCTTTTTTTTTCTGTGCACAAATACTTGTTCTGTCGCGGGAATTAAACCCGCTGCCTCCGGGTTATGAGCCGACCTGCAACCAACACACCACAGAGGCTGTCATGTGAGTGTGTGGTATACGGTCAGCAGTGAACGTCTTAGAGGTGAGCTGTAATACTACGGATAGACCAAAGTTAAGGCTGCATTGCCGTGAGTCCTTGAATAAAGGATTTATTTAATAGTTAGCCAGCGACCGAAGCAATTGGCTCATAACAGTTATAACTCTGAAACGGCCGGCAGCGATGTAATCTAGCGCATCGTTCTCCATCCGTCGCACCGCAGGTATTTACCGAGTACCAATTAATTCTCGGACGGAGAGACGAATTATGAATCTTGAGGTACCGGCTTAAGTTTCTAGTACGTACTGGGCCATATTATACACTGTCGAGATTTGCCTTGGAAATATCAATACAAAAACAATATGGCTTCTGTAGGCCGTAGACATTGCGAGTCTGTATTTGCATAGCTTGAAACTGAATAACGATTACGCTTCCAACGCCCACGGCCATTTTGAAATATTCGCAAAAACTTAATTGACAAAGAAAATTCAAATAATCGAACCTGTTCACAAAGTTTTACGAGAATCGGTTGAGAAATGCGACCATTTTTGCTCAACCTGAAATGGAAATGATTCACTCGCGCTTCGATTTCGCTTAATCGAAAATTGCACATAATTCAGAACAAAATAATGGTATAACAACGGGAGTCCTTATCGCATCAAGCGATTCCTTCCAGGCTAACTTTGGATGGACAGAATCAAATTATGTTGCAATTGGTTTGGTGGTTGAGCAGATCGGATCATAACCCGGAGGCGGCGGGTTTGATTCCCGCGGCAGGACAAGTATTCGTGCACAGAAAAAAAAAGCGCATATACTTTTCTGAGTCTGAGTGTCGTGGGACCTCGTAGTTCCTGGGTCTCTTGACAGGGAATCCTAGTTAGGGTCCGGGATCTAGGATCAGGGTCAGTATGTGATCGTTGGGCGTTATAATAATTATTATTACATTGTGTTTTTATTCAAATTTTTTTTTTTTTTTATATACATTTTTATTTATTAGTCAACCAAAAACATTTATGTTATACTTGTATCTATTTACTATGATGAAATATAATTTAGAGGACAAAAATATAATTATTTTAAGCTACCTACTTTAAGCTACCTAGCTTAAACTATTTGTGGTTACGTTTACAATTTTATGAAAAAATGTGTTACTTTCAGGTGTGATGTATTATATGATAAAATATATACCAATTTGAGTAACGACTGATCTAAAAAACAAATGAACTGATCGCTCTTTATCATTTCACAATATAATGATCATAATCTTTACAATATGTGATAATAAAAACGCGGTCAATGACTGCATGTCATGTGACTGCAATACTTTTTTATTGTAATAATTTTTTTTTTTTTTTTTTTTTTATTCTAAGATCTCTATATTTTCGCCATTGTAATGAGTTAAATTTTGCTTACAAAATTATTTATCGCCTCTTGCATGTTGTGAAATAATACAGTAAACTGTGGTCTTATTATTTAGTTTCATTGATTAATAATACGTGTGATGAATTTTTTTGTCTGCATAAGAACTATTGGTCGTATGCAGACAAAAAAAATATAACATTATATTTTATTAAATATAACGTTATATATAATATTTTATTAAATATAATGTTATATATAATATTTTATTAAATATAATGTTATAATTATAAAATCTAAGCTGTACAACAAAAGTATTTTTAATTAATATGATAACTTAAAATGTTTTAAGTGAATCATTAAATCCCTGTACTATAAGTAAAAATATAGAAATAGAAATAGAAATATGTAAAAGTGGCGGCACAAACAATTTTTGCCGTAGCAATATGGTAGTTTATAATTCCAGTACCCATACTGCCTTTCAGAGATCTCCAACTCCGAACTAAGTGAAAACTTGTATCTCAGAGTACAGAGAACTCTTAAGGCAGGGGGCAACTAGACCAAGCATTATTGTTGTGCCCATTACAATGTTTTGATGAGTGAATAAAGATTAATACGGCTAGAAGTTACGTTAGAGACTTATCTGTAAGTTGACATACAACTAACGACAAAAGTGTGTCTCCTACTAAAAGATGCCCTGTTAAGGTGATTATATACCTGTATATAGAGCATCTACAATTTCTTTTTTTTTTATAATTAAGGAAATGAAAAGATCACTATCGCGCTTCTTTCTTTTTTTTTCTTTTCATAAGTAGTAGAACTAATAATACCTTAATATTGCTATTATCACTTTACATTATTTATGTGTATTTAGTGTGCGTGCTGGGTTGTATGTTTCTGATCGTGTGTGAAGTTTACTATGTATGTATGGTGTGTATGTGAATGCCATTGAAAGAATATGCATGTATTGTTGTGTAGTGGTGCTGAGAATGATTGTCGAGTGGAGTGAGAGGATGAAGATAATTAATTTATACGAACAAGAAAAAGTATGTTACGGTTGTATGTATCAATGACTTATTACAATATACAACGACTATTATGTCACTTATTTTTAAAAATCAAACTGAATTAAAGCTTCAGTTTCTACATAGTTTAGGCCTAGGAGCCAGCTTGTAACTTAGTCTCATATTTAGACAGCGGGAATATGCAAAGATATTTATTGACTCTGTTGTATAATTGATTGCCTATGATCGGGAAGAGGCGGCCATAGAAGCTGGTGCGATGCCTATCCACAACACAAACTATATCATTCCTACGCTTTTTTGCAGGCTCATTTGCGTTGTAAGGTATCAATGGATGTTTACGGAGTATTGTTTGAAGAATAAAGAGCCGTCTGACTGAAAGAACTTTGGTATCTAAGTATAGGGCAGTAGTTGGGAATCGAAATGGTTTTTTAAACATAACTTTTAATATAGCTCTTTGGGCTCTTTCGAGTTGCAACATTTTAGTTTTGGGCGTACCTCCCCAAACTGAAATACAGTATCGGATTATTGACTCACATAGCGAAAAATATACTAATTTTAGTGTCTTCTCGTCGGCTGAGCTTCTCAGTTTTTTGAAAATGTAAATCAGCTTCCTGGTCCGAGAGGTTAAAGCATCTATCTGAGAGTGCCAGTTTAGGAGTTCATCAACATATACTCCAAGATATTTTATTTTATCTGTTCGCGATATGGTATTGCAGAGACAATCTTTCGCACCAAGGTCGGAACAAGTGTGAGCCTTGATTTGATATAAATCACGAGAAGGCTGCATTGACGATTTCATCGAGAAGGTCAGGTACTTTGTTTTGTCTACGTTAAGAGTTAGTAGATTATCTGCCAACCATACCATTATTACTTGCATGGCTCTCTCAGCATAGAGTCTAGTTAAATGCCAAGTACTCCCTTTTACGAGTATCGCTGTATCATCAGCATAGCAGAAAATTTGGCAGTTTTGTAAAGATAACCGGCACAAATCGTTTATATAGATCTGAAATAATGTCAAATCAAAGGGTCTTTAGTCCATAGCATAGTGTCCTCTATTCAGTGTATCACTTAAACAAACTACAAGAAATTAAGCTTTTCTCAGCAACTCTCTGCAGTAACACGCCTACGGATGGATATGGCTTAATCACTCCATCTTCACTCTGTCTGTTCGTGTCGACAAGTTCGCGAGGACTATATTGAGACGTCTGTAATGGCAGTTGGTAATCTGTTTGTTCTACTCTGCGATGGGCCACTCTATCCGTGGATATTGTCTGTGGTGTAACTGATTTCTTAAGGAAACTCGAACATCTATACGATAGTTGGGTGTTATTATTTATTATTACATTGGTGAACTAACTGATGACGTTATATTTTGATTTGTTTTTGGTTTTATATGTAGAGAACGATTCGGGTAGGGTCTTTCAAATATAATAATAGATTTAGCTGGTCTTTACAATTTTTTTTATTATTACTAGCTGATTGATAGTAAATGATGATATGTGTTTATTGTCTTACGATCAGCATCAACAGCTGAATCTGAAATCAATATTATTTTTTACTAGGTGGTAAGACTTTTTGGCAAAATTCGTCTAGGTAGGCACCACTGCTTTGGCAGTCATTCTGCCAAGCAGTAGTGCGCAAGCACTGCTGTGTTCTGGTTTGAAGGACACTGTAGCTAGTGAAATTACTGGGCAAATGAGACTTTATGATCTGATCTCACAATCTAGTAATAAGATTAAGATTCTATAGTATTATAGTTAGTTAGTATAGTAGTTAGTATTCTAGTATTAAGATTGTGAGATCAGAATAGTATAGTAGCATAGTAATCTTATTACTAGATTGTGCTGAAGTCTCAGGATGACAGTTTCACGCGAAACTATACTTTAGAATTCCGAGTAACATTGCAACTGATATGGGCAGCAGTGTTGCTTAACGTCAGGTGACCGGTTAGCTCGTCACGTCATTGTATAACAAAAAAATACGAATGTACTACCAAACAAAGAAGTCAATATTCAGTTTTTACTTATTACATCTCCCTTACGAGTCCCACAATTACTTTGGTTCTCAAGAACTCGGCTGCATCACCCGCACCCTCTTGAGATGATCTCAAAAATACAATAAATCAAAAACATGCAAATCCCGCTAATAAGCTGCACAAAACCGAAAGCTATTTCACGGGCGCCGAAGCGCGGCCCGCGTGCCGTAATCCACGAATATTTAATACAAGTACGCAGAATGTGGGGGTACGCGGCCCGCGGACTCTAGGGTGCTATTTCCATGCTGATGTTTAATAATTGATAATACCCCGCGAAAAACGCGCGTTTGGGGAACGTGCTTGAAGTGTACAGAGTTGATAAAACCGGCTTTCAAATTTCGCAAAAACATCGACTGAATCTTGACTCTACTATCAATATTTTTTATTGAAACACGAAGTTATCTAATCAATATCATAACAAACGTTTATTTTTTCAGTCCATTATTATTGTCTTTTATAATGATGAAATTTTATCTCTGTCCCCTGACAGACATCATTCTAATATCATTTCAATAAGTCAATAAATACAGATCAATATAAAACAAAGCAATACAAGCGTAATTCAATTCAACAGTTTCACCTGCTTGTCTCGTACCATCGGCCGTTCACACCGCACAGATTAAATAATAGTAAACCGTGTCACACTGAAACCTATGTTGTCACACCACTCCTCCCTCTCAGGATATCTTACCCACCTGAACGCACCGGCATCACATTATCAGACTTGTAAACTGAGCAACTCAATCGATAATCATCTTGGCACGGGAATGCAGGAAGATGTTGTAAAAATGTATAATGCTTATTGGAACGTATATTTAAATATATGAGGGGTTAAAGGATCTGTTTGTTTATACTGTTCTATTTGAGATTTTTTCAGTTTTATTTGTCGTTGTTGTTTTTCGTCCTTCAAGTTTTGGAGATTGGGCAGTTTTGGTGTCAAATTTTTATGGGAAATATTTTTAATTCGTACGGTTGACATGAAAAAGAAGTGATGGACATATATTCAAAAAAATTAATTGGTAATTTTTCGGAACATGTAAAACAGATTATTAAGCAAGGAACATATTATAATACTCTCTACAGATCAAGTCTCTATAAATTTTTATTTTCTTTATTACATTAATCGTAGAATGGATTGTAGAATATACACATAACACACAAGTACATGCGACCATAACATAGTAGTTGAGAGATTACCTCGAATGTTTAGCTGCGTAAATATGAAGCCAACTATCCTAAGCCAAAGATAAAAAAAAACAATAAATAAATCACTACATAATTCATAATTCATTTATTGGTATATAGAAATACAGGTCAAATTTGTACCTACAAATTTGACCTGTATTTCTAAGAAAATATATTTAATAATAGGTCTTTACCTATGAAATTGCCGTATTGCAGTACAAACTTTTTCAAACAAAAAAAAGTTTTGATTGGCTATGAATTCTAAATTCAAATTAATTTTGTTTTAAAAATATGACATTCTATTTACAATATAAGTCTTTTGTTTATTGGTTAGCGTTGTATTTTCATTACATTTCAACATTTTTCCTCATAATGAATACTTTGAAATTTCGTGTAATTATGGAATATGAGTTCCGTCGTAGCACCAACGCGGCACAAACGACACGTAACATCAACGACGTTTACGGAGAGAACTGTACAAACGAACGTACAACCCGTTATTGGTTTGCTCGGTTCCGTTCTGGGAATTTTGACTTAAAAAATGAACCTCGTGGTCGTCCGGAAACTTTGGTCAACAATGATGAATTAAAGGCGATTGTGGAAGCTGATGAATCTCAATCTACAGCTGAGCTGGCAGCAGCTTTTGATGTTAGCATCAAAACAATATTGGTCCATTTGCGACAGATTGGCAAGATAAAAAAGCTTGATAGATGGGTGCCCCACGAACTTAACGATCGCCAGCGCAACGTACGCGTCGAGACTTGCCTTGCGCTGCTTAACAGGCACAGAAATGAAGGAATTTTGAACCGAATTGTTACGTGCGACGAAAAATGGATTCTTTTTGACAATCGAAAGCGCTCAGCAAGTTGGTTAGATCCTGGTTCGGTACCAAAGCAATGTGGAAAACGAAAAATGACCCCTAGAAAGGTGATGGTCACAGTTTGGTGGTCTAGTGCTGGTGTGATTCATCATAGCTTTTTACAAAACGGCGAGAGCATTACTGCAGATGTGTACATTGAAGAACTGACCACAATGATGGCGAAACTCGCACGTCTGCAACCAGCTTTGGTCAATCGGTCGTCTCCACTGCTACTTCACGACAACGCGCGACCCCATACTGCACAACAGACCGTCTCTAAGCTGCATGAGTTGGGTTTGGAAGCTCTCCCTCATCCGCCATACTCACCAGATCTTGCGCCTACCGACTATTACTATTTCCAAAATTTGGACAACTTTTTAGCGCGAAAAAAATTCATTTCCCGAGAAGCAGTACAAAACGCCTTTGAAGAGTTTGTTGTCTCCCGTCCTGCTGATTTTTTCAAGAAGGGCATCCATAAACTGCCACAGCGTTGGCAAAGATGCATTGATTGCCGGGGTGATTACTTTGAATAAAAGAAATAAATTAGTTCGAAAAAAAAAATACTTTAACTTTTTTCAAACAAAACGGCAATTTCATAGTAAAGACCTAATATGTACCTACGAGTACCTACTCGTAGGTACATATTAAATATATTTTCTACATTCGTTTTAATAACATAAAAAAAAACAAATTGTTGATTATAATAGAGTATTATTTAATAAGGCCTAATGCTTAAAAATTCATCAAAGTTATAGAAGGTTTGCTCGATGAGCCAGCGTTTCAGTCGCAGTTTAAAGCAATTAAGGCTTATGTCCGCCTTTGTGACGTTTATTTTTACAAGATTCCAAATATTTATTTATATTAATTTAAATACACTTTATTTTTTTAAACATCAAAACGAATGGAGCGAGTCGTCTATTTTTAAATTTACTCCTCATATTATCTTAAAATTTCACCGTAACATTTTTTCTAAATTTCCAACCTTCAATTCATCCTAAAACCAACCGAAGAACTCAATCGGTGCAAATTGCGAGGAAATGCTAATCCCCCAAATACCTTGCCGAAGGTGAAAAGATCCTAATTATAATTCATAGTCCTCCGAATCCTCCGGGGCCAGGGTCGAACTTCTTATTATTTTTGCACAGGTAATAAAATAAATGATTTTTCCCTTTTTCATCACGGGCGTAATCCGGCCGCGACGGTTCACGACCGCGTTCGGATTAGTGATGGGAGCGATTCCCAACTCCAGGAGACTCGGTCTTGTTTTTCGGTCTTGGCCTTAATTTTTTCTAATGGTAAGCTTCTTGTATGTCCATATCAATCGCATAGCCACAGTAGTAAAAGCAAGACAAAAGCCTTTATTAAGCATGCTCAGTATCATGCAATACCCATACCAAGTCAATTAGTTTTTTTTTAATACATTTAAGTAATATTTGTACAATACTGTTTATAATCTGTACTGTTTATAATTATAAAAAATAATATTAAAAAAAAAAAAAAAAAAAAAAAAAAAAAAAAAAAAAAAAAAAAAAAAAAAAAAAAAAAAAAAGGTAAACATTGACTTTCGTTCCGCGTAAGTTGACTTAAAAGAAATAGAGAAATGATTATATATCACATAAAAATACAAAAATGATTAAGATAAGTGCATTGTGAAACCACTCCAATAAAATTAATAGTGAACCACTGTGGATTTTTTATAATATCTCAAGATGATTGTGAAATATAACCTACAAAATTAGTTACGAACTATAAAACCGTGTGTGTTGTGTAAACAAGGCGCCACCTACAAAATAGGATAACTTCTTATTACCGAGAAAGTTCACGCCCTCTCTCATAGAGGTCGTTACACAGATAGAGACTGCGCTACCAAAACAAGTACTCCTACATGGTAATAGAGGGCATTGTTTTTTGAATTGATTTATTTTGAATTGGGTTGGTTTTGATTGATTTTCATTACCTACTCATTTAAAATCAAAATGAGGAACTGCGCAGCGTGTACAAAACATATCTCAATACGAGAACTACTAGACTGCACAAAATGTAAGGCACACTTTCACTACTCGTGTGTAAGTTTAACAAAACCTTACTACTCGGCAAATTACCAAGACTTAGAACTTAACTGGATATGCCCGGACTGCATAAACATTACTCGACGAGTTAGAGACGACGAGACTCCTGTGCGTTCATCTCTCGCCAGGATCCGGAGCTCCCAAAATGACACCCAATCGTTGGCAGTTGACGATCAAGTGCAAAACGACTACTCTCTGTTGGGTGATACGCAAAGTCCAAAATCACCCATTCCAATACTGTACCCTAAAAATAACATTACACTGGAGCAAATTAGCAGATTATTGGACCAGAAATTAGAAAAAAATACTGAACAGATCCTCTCAAAAATATCGGATATGAAGTCACAATTACAAGAAGAAATAAACATCGCGGTTACAAAGATGGAACAAAAAATAAATTTACACAAGGAAGATATAGACCGAAAGCAGTTAAAAATACAAGCTGACATACAGCAAACTAACAAAATAATTCAAACTTTAGAACACGAACACTTAAAGCTCAAACAACAAATAAATGAATTAAGTTCATATTGCCGACCTGTTAGCACACAAAGTGCAAAAACTGCCACCCCGATCATACCACTTGTTGAAAACAGCAGAAAACTTGTATTATACGGGCTTGCAGAATACGCAGAGAACGAAAGCGATCTGCATAACCGAATACTGTGGGCTTTCAAAGATATTTTAGATGTAGATCTATCTGGGTACATCGAAGACTTGACTCGTATTGGAAGAAGGGGCTACAAAAGACCACTTGCAATAGAATTAATCAGCAAAAGAATGAAAAAATATATACTAGAGAATAAAAATTCTTTTAGAAATACGGGGCTAGCCGTATCTGACTACCTAGACCAAGAGGCCTTAGAAACCAGATTCAAACTAAGAAATTTAATGAAAACAGAACGACAGAATGGGAAAAATGCTGTAATCCGAAATAATAAATTATATGTCGATGGAAAAGAATATACAGAATACGAGGAAAATATAGAAAAACATATTACACAGCATACCCAACAAAGCCAAAACCTTCAGGCGGCACACACAACAAATAAACCAACAAACTTAACAACAGGACAATTCCCAAAAATAATCAAAACTTTTCGTGAATCAAACAAGACATTTCTTAACTGACTTTACTGTTATATTCCAAAACGCACAGAGCTTAAAAAACAAAGTCCACATTATTGAAAGTATTTTGGATGAAAACCAAGATCTACAAGCCGTTTGCTTATCAGAAACATGGATTAATGAAACACAAAAGCAACTGATACAAATACCCAAGTACATATTTTCGGCAGCTTTTCACCGGAAAACACGACGGGGTGGCGGCGTAGCCATCCTGCTCAAAGATGACATAGAATATAAAGAACGACGTGACATAGAAAGCCTCTCGGTTGAGCATATTGTAGAATGTTGCGCAATAGAAATACCGCAACAGAACATTATTCTAATTAATGTCTATCGTGCTGACCGAGAGATTGAAACATTTTTTAGCTTTATAAGCAGTCTGTTACAAAAAGTAAATGCAATACATATAAAAAAACGAGTGATTATAGGAGGAGATTTCAATATAGACAAAAATAAAAATTCAAAAAATTACCTCAGGCTATGTAATATCATGCTTGAATATAACTTGCATCAGAAAACAGTAGACCCAACTAGAGAGACACATAAAACCGCATCTTGTATCGATTTGCTATTTACAAACTATCACAATGATTGCACCGTCACAGTCAAAGACTACGGAATATCAGACCATAAAGCGGTATATTACTGCTGCCAAAATATAAACACAAAATTCTCTAAAACCATCGCCACTGTAAGTAAAAGGAGTTTTAGCGTTAAAAACACACTATTATTCAAAAAAGCGCTGGCTGAAGTTAATTGGAACGATATAATAAAACCAAATCAAAATATAAATGAAAATTATAATAACTTTGATGATAAAATAACACAGCTGTTAAATATATACATGCCATACAAAAAAATTAAACTAAAACAAATAATAAAAAATCAATGGTTAACAAAAGGCCTAAAAATATCATGTAAACACAAAAGAATTTTAAAAATACTTACAAACACATCAAATAATAAAATATTAAAAAAACATTATAAAACGTACAAAAAAAACTTGCAAAAATGCTTTAAATCTTCAGTAAAAATATATAATGCTAAGAAAATGGAGCTTTCAAAGAATAAAGTCAAAACAATGTGGGATATAATCAAACAAACAACAAATAGAAACGCACATAAAAAAGTAAAAAACATCATATTAAAAAACAAAAACGCTGTAATAGACATGCCAATCACCGTAGCAAATACATTTAACAAATATTTTGCCACTATAGGCCAATCAATAAACACTAACGCTACTCTACAAAATTGTTATAATAGTAAAAGCTCAAACACCAAAATTGACACACCCGTCACAAATTCCATGTTTTTATCACCCGTTGCAGAGCAAGAAGTAGAAAAAATCATAAAAAGACTTGCAAACAAATCTAGCTGCGGAATAGACGACATACCCTCTGCCCTAGTAAAACACTGTAACTCAGAGCTAAAATCACCTATAACAAGGCTATTAAATCAGTCAATGGAAGAAGAATGTTTTCCCGAAAGACTTAAAATAGCGAAAATCAAACCAATTATAAAAAAAGATGGAAAACAAAATGACGTTAACAGTTATAGACCAATTGCTCTTCTACCAGTTGTATCAAAAATCTTTGAACGCGCAATATCAAACCGTATTTACGCTTTTCTAGATAAATTTAAATTACTTGACGAAAACCAACATGGTTTTCGCAAAAAAACTTCTACCACATTAGCAATTTATAAATACAATTTAGAAATACTAAACAATATAAGAGACAAATATTATTCTGTAGGATTACTACTTGACATGAAGAAAGCATATGATAAAGTTTCACACAGTATCTTATTATCAAAACTTGCCGCGATAGGAATCAGGGGTAAGCCACTTAACTGGTTAAAGTCATACCTAAAAGACAGGAAGCAATTTGTCCAAATAAATTATCAATGTCAAAAACTGGGTACGATGGAAAATATTGAATCCGAAATAACAACTACAAACTGGTCCATCCCACAGGGCAGCGTGCTAGGATGCGTTTTATTCATTATCTATATAAATGACCTACCAAAAATTTCTAACTCCCCATGCATATTATTCGCAGACGACGTTTCACTCTTATTTAGATGCACACTCGACACAATCACATTAAATCACATAATAGATACTTTTTCTGATATACAAATATGGCTAGAATCTCACAACCTAGAGCTTAATTTAAAAAAGACTAAATTAATTCAGTTCCTTCCATATCAAAAAACCGCCTTAAACCTAAACCCTATAACAAGTACTCTTAACATTGAAGAAGTAAAAGAATACACCCTACTGGGCATTAAAATAGATAGTCATTTAAATTGGAAAGCGCATGTAGAAAAAGTCAAATCAAATTTATCACAGTTTATTTACGCTCTTGCGGTACTTAAAGCAAAATCAAATTTAAAAACAGCACTAGTTGCTTACTACGCATACGCATATGCGTGGTTACGCTATGGAGTAGTGATTTGGGGAAACTGTACAGAAGCCGGACAACTTTTCACTATGCAGAAGAAATGTGTCCGCATAATAGTAAACATTAAACAGCGAGAGAGCTGCAGGCCACATTTCATACAACACAAAATTCTTACTCTACCGTGTTTGTACATATTAGAGGCCGCTATGTTTGTAAGAAAATACCCTAACTTTTACGAACACAATCAAAACCCGCGCAGACAAAAACTAATTCTACCAGAGCCCAAACTAGAAATGTATAAAAGAGGATCACATTATATGTTAATAAAGATTTACAATAAAATACCTAAAAATATCGTAACCGAAACTAAAGACACAATTTTCCATAGTAAACTGAAAAAATTATTAATTTACAAATCTTACTACTCTTTAGATGATTATTTTAATGACAAAATGCTTCAATCTTATTAAACAACTTATTAATACTATCTTGTCAACCCATTTACTTTTTATACTACTATTATTACTCATAATTATTATTACTATACCTATTACTTACTTATTACCTACTATTACTTGTTACTTTACTTATCATTGTAAATACTTAAATACCTTTAGCTTACTGCATAAGTTACTGTTTGCCTTAACAAATTGCAACACTCTTGTCAGAGTATATATTTTAGGTTACTTTAAGTGTATACTTAAGCACCAAATATATTTAAGCAATAAATAAATAAATAAATAAATAAATAAATAAATAATCAATCCTTAACATCAATAGTTAGTCCAATGATGGACATAGCCTCTCCCACGGTACGTATTGAGCCTGGTCTTCGGCTCTTTCATCCAATCATTGCCAGCCATTCGGCGCAAATCGTAACCAATACTGGTGACAACTGTGTAATAATGGTTTTCTTGTAAAAGATCAAAGAACTACGTGTTTCTTTATTTTTCTCTATTAATTTCCGTAATAATAATCATTAGCAATTGCATTTTTAATTAGTTAAACTCTTTCTGATTTCAAGATGGATCCTGTTCCATCCATGTGCATGAATTTTTTTTTGTGTAAAATCTTGTTCTTTTATTTATCGTACATCCCTAACCCTCGTTTTATTTAACACCATTTCTCGTCGTCGGCAATAATTCCATCTGCATACATATCGGCCGACGACGAGACAAGCCTATATTACTCTACATCATATACTTTGCCTTTTTTTTTTAAGATGTCGATAGATATTAGTAGTCAGGTTAGAAGAGCTAAAATTTTTACCCAGTCTAGGTTGAAGATTTTGTATTTGTTACTTTTATGGTGATAATTTATTTTTTATCGTTTAGTGCCGAGAAATAATAAATTACAAGTTCAGTGATATAAGATGTAAATAGAAAAGGGAAGATAATAAAATACAGAGCTTTTTGTCTACTTTTAGCAAACGCTTTGAAGTGAAGGTACGAAAGAGTTAGCAACAATGCATAAGAAGAGCGTAACGCAAATCCATTTTTTGTCTTAGCGATGCCCTATTCAATTAAATATGTGATCCATTTTCAGAATCTCTAAGTATTATTTCGTAAAGATGCGGCAAAGTTTACCCAAGCCGGCTTTTATTTCGAAATTAAATATTCGCCAGTATTTCTTGTCGTGTCATGTAAACTCCAAATATATCCCACCGTTCACGCTACAGTCCGCAAACTCGGGAAAATAAATTAAACAGTAGGTACCTTATAGTACGGTACCGGCAATTGATCCCACGTCTATAAACATTTCAATTGCGGTGGGACCAGTTCGCACGGGAGATCGAAGGGCGGAAGGTAAGGAATGTTCCGGGTAATAACATGGATAAACAGGGCGCGGTGATCGCTGTACAAATGGTGGAGCTTTTTGGTGGGGGGGACGGAATTCTTTAGCGTATTCGGTATGGTGCGGATGAAAATACTACCTATGTAGAATAGAATAAATATTTTGTAAGATAAATAACGGCTAAACTCACGTCAATTAAAAGTCGAAATTACTCCGACCAGGTTTCGGACATATTCGATGTCCTTCTTCTGGGAGCCAGTTACTAACGCAAGCCGCGGCGGCTTTCGCGAGCTTCAGCACGTAACGTTACTTACTTTTATCTTACAAAATGTGTCATACTCACGATAGTTTTCAAACTAAAAAAGAATAAATATTTGTTCATGACAAAAGGCAATGGTATAAAATTAAGTGTAACAAAGAAAAAATGCGTTGTATGTATGTGTGTTTCATTTCAGTTTGATTCTACGGTTAATTGCAGTGATCGCTATTTCATTTATGGCCTTATGACATTCATAAACATGTACATTAAAGTCAAAGGTTTATTGCAAATAGGCTATTTTTACCACTTTTATAAGTCAAAATTAAGTTATTTTATTCATTTACATCAAAGCTTGGGGATTCGTAGTAGTGTTTTTTCGATATAAAATTGATGTTTGCTCTTTCATTCGACACACCTCAAAAGTGACTATGCACTTGAACCTCTCCCTGTGAAAGAAGGCCCAACCAACTGACTTCAAAAAAGGAGGAGGTTCTCAATTCGAATGTTTTTTTTTATGTTTGTTACTCGGGCCTCGGAACTTTCGACTGTATGAATCGATTTAGATGATGATTTTTATTTGAAAGCTGGTGCTTTCTGTGAAGTCTAATTTCAATTTGATTAACATCTGATGGATGGTTTTTGAGTAATCCTTAATAATGTGTATTTCGACTTCAATACGTTGATGATTTTCTCATTTAAGTGACAAACAAATGCGGTGGGAAAGTCGATTAGACTCTTTTTTACAAGGAATTATTGAATACCACATTCCATTTTTGAAACCGTACCCTTGGGCAGAAGAAAAAGATTTTTTTTTCTCATTAGTGAATCATTATTTTTTCGCAAAAATGATACTTTGCCATGTTAACACACGGATTATTTTACAATACAAGTGGCTTATTAGTGACTTAAATTACTCATGTGGATTCCAGAATTTTCATAATAAGTTGTGATATCAGCAATGTGATGCGATCTCATTAAACGCGACAAGATATGTCTCATATTTTATGACGGAGTCCTTATTCCGTACGTAACTCGTTTTGATTTGGTATTGACAGAAAGAAAGAATCTTCATTTCCCTATTCCTATGAACGTATAAAAATGATGTTTGCTTGTGTAGCTTTCTCGTCAAAAGGACTTTGGAAAAATGTTTAATTTCTACGAAAATCAACAATGGAAACTTTTATCGTGCAAATAAATTATTACACGTTATTATTATTGACCGCATCGTTACTTACCATCAGGTGCGATAGTGGTGAAACGCAAGCCTATCTAACAAAAAAAAGACGGTTAAATTACAAGCGAAACAGCGGAGTACCTTAAGTCGTACAGATGCTGTCTTAGAGCCTTACATATAAAATCCTACAATAGTTTCAAATTATTTTATCAATGCTTGCAATGTCTTGACTCGTTTTCGCTCGTCACATATAATGTCAGCGTGAAGATGATAGAACATTTTAAGCAATGGTTAATTTTAAGTAACGTTTATTAAATAAGGCTGTTCTTCTGTATTTCGATAAAGCATGTGCCTAGACATTTTTGCATAAGCTACTAAATACTGACGCGAATTATTTCTCGTTTTTTTTATAGACAAGATAAGTTATGTATTTGTAGAGACCAGCAGATATGGAATGGTGGAGATATGAGACATACAAAAAGGTCTTAGCATTCATCTGATAATCTATTTTTCTAGTGTCATCGGTCATTGAACCGCCCCCAAATAGAATAAAGGTAAAATCTATGGCAGAAGTTGAAATGTTCTCAGTTTGAATCAGTTAATGTTCGACGCGCCTAATTAGCTTTTGATAAAAACACAATTAACTACAAGAAACAACCCCCACCTCACACTTCGTCATCATCAGCATCCCAAACAGTAAACCCTAACCGACCAATAGTCGCTATCTCCCGACGATACGTAATAAAAACTCTGAAGTATCGTGTTTTTCCCTTAACAAGCGTCCCAAATTACAACAATTATTCAATGTTGCCCCGCTATCGGCAGTTATAAAATCGGGAGACAGTAGGGGGAACCTCATTAAGGTGTGACAACACCGGGAGGGGGGTAATTTTGATAATGTTATGGAAAAAATTGAGGGTAGAATAACAAAGTTGCTGACGCGTGGCCAGTTTCAGTTGTGAATTGTGAATGACACATTTTTGACTGGTTTATAGCTGTAATTCAAAACTTTGAGAGGAATTGAAGGAATAAAATAAAATTGAATATTTTATAAAATCAGTTAAAGCTGGTTTTGAATGATTTTCGCAGTCAAAGTCAGTCTTTGGTTACAGTTTAGAGTGTAACGTAAATAACTAAATGTGGCCCGCAGTTTCACCCTCTTAGAATTCTCTAAGAAACGCACGCAGAAACATTGGGAAATAAAAATCCGTTTTAGCAGTTTTCTTACAAATGTACATATACTCAAGTTTTCATATATACAATATTAGTAGGAAGTGTAAATAAATAACTATATATATGTTATTAATTTGTCTATAGTTACTTAACTGTAAATTGTTTTACACCGCCGTTTATTCTTCTCTACTGTTACTGTCCATCCAAAGGTTGTCTGGAAGAGATCACTGTCAGCGACAAGACCGCCTATTGTTACACTAGTTCGTGAGTTAGTTAAATATTATATTTATTCCTGTTTATGTATTTCATTGGTGAGACAATAAAGAGTTCTCTATCTAACCATATGTTCGAAGCGCTACAATTTAAGACTTATTAACAGTAAAAAAGTTTTATTTTACCTATGAAATTGCCGTTTTGTTTGAAAAAAGTTAAAGTATTTTTTTTTCGAACTTATTTATTTCTTTTATTCAAAGTAATCACCCCTGCAATCAATGCATCTTTGCCAACGCTGTGGCAGTTTATGGATGCCCTTCTTGAAAAAATCAGCAGGACGGGAGACAACAAACTCTTCAAAGGCGTTTTGCACTGCCTCTCGTGAATTGAACTTTTTTCCCGCTAAAAAGTTGTCCAAATTTTGGAAAAAGTAATAGTCGGTAGGCGCAAGATCTGGTGAGTGTGGCGGATGAGGGAGAACTTCCAAACCCAACTCATGCAGCTTAGAGACGGTCAGTTGTGCAGTATGGGGCCGCGCGTTGTCGTGAAGTAGCAGTGGAGACGACCGATTGACCAAAGCTGGTTGCAGACGTGCGAGTTTCGCCATCATTGTGGTCAGTTCTTCAATGTACACATCTGCAGTAATGCTCTCGCCGTTTTGTAAAAAGCTATGATGAATCACACCAGCACTAGACCACCAAACTGTGACCATCACCTTTCTAGGGGTCATTTTTCGTTGCGCCCATTGCTTTGGTACCGGACCAGGATCTAACCAACTTGCTGAGCGCTTTCGATTGTCAAAAAGAATCCATTTTTCGTCGCACGTAACAATTCGGTTCAAAATTCCTTCATTACTGTGCCTGTTAAGCAGCGCAAGGCAAGTCTCGACGCGTACGTTGCGCTGGCGATCGTTAAGTTCGTGGGGCACCCATCTATCAAGCTTTTTTATCTTGCCAATCTGTCGCAAATGGACCAATATTGCTTTGATGCTAACATCAAAAGCTGCTGCCAGCTCAGCTGTAGATTGAGATTCATCAGCTTCCACAATCGCCTTTAATTCATCATTGTTGACCAAAGTTTCCGGACGACCACGAGGTTCATTTTTCAAGTCAAAATTCCCAGAACGGAACCGAGCAAACCAATAACGGGTTGTACGTTCGTTTGTACAGTTCTCTCCGTAAACGTCGTTGATGTTACGTGTCGTTTGTGCCGCGTTGGTGCCACGACGGAACTCATATTCCATAATTACACGAAATTTCAAAGTATCCATTATGAGGAAAAATGTTGAAATGTAATGAAAATACAACGCTAATCAATAAACAAAAGACTAATATTGTAAATAGAATATCATATTTTTAAAACAAAATTAATTTGAATTTAGAATTCATAGCCAATCAAAACTTTTTTTTGTTTGAAAAAGTCTGTACTGCAATACGGCAATTTCATAGGTAAAGACCTATTATATACACGTACGAAACATCCCCAAACATAGACTCCGGAACGATGCGAGCGAAGCCTCAAGCTTCATTTTCTAGTTAATGATACAACGAATATGCAATCTTCTAGAGAAAAAAAATAATAGCCATTAAAAATCACCCCCGTTGCCGCGCCCGCGATCAGCCCCGGGGCTATCTTCATTAATGGAACCCGTAAAACTGGGGACTCGTATCCGGATCCAGGACTAGCTAAGGAATATTTTGTTGTAGAGGTAATAAAGGTTTCGATTTTACCTAAATATTGGACGTGAATGATGAACCGGTTGGGTGGCGAGAGGCCTAATGAGGATCAGTAATTTTTTTTTTAAATGTTAGATAGGCTTGCGTTTGACCACTATCGCACCTGATGGTAAGTAACGATGCGGTCTAGGATTTAGTTGAGTATGCAGATTTATAGGTCTTTAGCTATGAAATTACCGTTCTGCAGTACTGGCATTTTATTTATTTTATTGTATTCTTAAAGGAAAACTTTCAGCTAATTATATATACACATATACACGTACTGTTTGTTACTCCTTCACGCTCAAACGGCTGAACAGATTTGGATGAAATTCGGTACCAAGATAGCTTATACACTGGATTAACATATACGCTACATTTTATCCCGGCAAAGTGAAATTCTCCCGTGGGATGAGCAAATAATTGAATAATAAAATATTTTTTATCCGCGGGTGAAACCACGGGGCGCAACTAGTAGAGATAATAAAGGTTTCAATTTTACCTAAAAATAGAACGTGCTAGTTAGCTAGTTATATATACACGTAAATATCACACTAATAGGTACGGAAAGCTGATATAATCCTTCCTGTATTATATATAAGTTCATGTTAATAATAGGCTTACTTCATAAATATAAAAATTATCTAACAAAAAGCACGGACACAGGTGTCTGTGGAAATGCAGATTTAAAAAAAAAAAAAAAAAAGCTGATAAACGTTTTGACAAATATGGATAGTATTTCAAATCAAATTGTTTATATATTATATAGCAAACATTTTATTTTCTTGCTTAGTTATTTGTTTTTTGATAGCATTTTATTTTTTCATAGCATTTAAATTCCTTTTGTTGTTGGTTTCTTTTCAGCTATCAATGGATACTTAAAACACCCGTCTAATCGCAACGCGGCACAAGCTGCATGCAATGTCAATGATGTTTACGGAGTGAACACTACAAATGAACGCACCACCAGTTATTGGTTTAGCCGCTTCCGTTCTATACATTTCGACCTGAAAAATCATCCCGTGGTCGTCCGAAAACGTTGGTCGACAATGACGAATTAAAGGTGATTGTGGAAGCTGATGGTACTTAATCTACGGCTGAATTAGCAGCAGCTTTCGACGTTAGCATCAAAACAATATTGGTTCCATTTGCGTCAAATTGTCAAGGTATGAAAGCTTGACAAATGGGTGACCCACGAACTCGATGATCGCCAGCGCGAAGTTCGCGTCGAGACATGCCTTGCACTGTTCAACAGACACACAAACGAAGGAATTTTGTACCGCATTGTTATCTGCGACGAAAATCCGCACATACCGCCTCTCCATAAATATTGGCGATGTGAAATAAAATCTATACCTATAAAATACAAAGTCCTGACTGACTTATATATCAACCCACAGCCTAAACCGCTGGTTTTAGAGACTTGAAATTTAGAGAATGTTTTCTTTGTAAAGTGTAGGTGAGCTAAGAAAGGGTTTTTTGAAATTATCAATAATAATAATTAATATCTAAAACCAGCGGTGGTAACCCACAGCCTAAACCGCTGGTTTTAGAGACTTGAAATTTAGAGAATGTATTCTTTGTAAAGTGTAGGTGAGCTAAGAAAGGGTTTTTTGAAATTCCACCCCTAAGAGGGTGAAATGGGTGGTTGAATTATTTTCCAATAGGCCACGTGGGCGAAGCTGCGGGCAGAAGCTAGTGTGTTATAAAATGGCAACCGATTGCTATGATTTCAAAATTATTTTAATGAGAAAGCGTACTATCACAATATAGTGTTGGTTTTGAGTTAATTTGTCGACATTGAAATCATCCTCGTTAGGCCAATTACTCTTTTTAGCTTATCTTTAACTTTATTTGTATAATATTGATGTCATCCTTATGATTTGATTTATTCTCAATACTATCATTATAAATCAATGCTTAAAGGACAATTAGAGAAAAAGTCATTAAAGAATGCATTTCAAAAAAGACCGTTTTAAGAAAACCGAGACGAACAAAACATCTTCAAAGCTAAAAAATATCTCCTATTTTAATTCCAACGTGTTTATTCAAGCCGTATTAAAAATGCCGTGCCATTCGATCTCATTACCCGAGCCCATTCAATTTTAACGAGGCCGTATACGGCGTTTGATGTTAATCTATACGCTCTCCGATCTCCGATAAATACCGTATAAACAAACAGAGAAAAGGAAAGACCGGGTACCCTCCCTCCCCCTGGCGGCATAATTTCATTATTTGCACCCAGCGCATCTCCGTTTAAAATATTCTCAATCTATAGGGGTCGTTGGCTTGTTTTTGGTCTGCTTCTGCAAATGAAGATGATCTTTTGATTTTATCAATGTATTTTGAATGCTGTGCGGTTTAAACTTGTGTTAGGATTTTTAATGTTATGAAATTTTCGTAGTTTTTAATTTATTGTTGCAATAAAATAAAAGGTCAATAAATGGTCAAAATAATGGCTAATTTAAATACTTAAGTATCAATAAAACTACGATTGATTATTTAGAGCCGGACTAGTATTTAGTGTCGCACGAGTCAATCGAATTTATTGTGTTTATTGTGTGTATTTCTGGTCTCTAAGTATACCACATCTTCATCGTTCTACTAGGTGGTAGGACTTTATTGCAAAGTTCGTCTAGGTAGGTACCACCGCTTTGCCAGTTATTCTGCCGCCAAGCAGTAGTGCGCGAGCACTGCTGTGTTCCGGTTTGAAGGGCACTGTAGCTAGTGAAATTACTGGGCAAATGAGACTTTATGATCTGATTTCACAGTTTAGTAATCTTATTACTAGATTGTGCTGATGTCTCTGGATGACGTGCGCAGTGCAGTGTCACGCGAACCTCTATACTTAGAGTTCCGAGTGACACTGCAGCTGGTATGGGCAGCCGTGTCGCTTCACATCAGGTGAACGGCTAGCTCGTCACGTCATTCCTTAACATAAAAAAAAAAATTAAAAACTAGTCTTTCAACCAAATGGTCGAAGAAAATAAAAGACAGTAAAATGATCATACCTTTTCAGAGAATTAGCCAAATCATGTAATCGTGTGTTATGTGTAACACTTTGATTTAGATCACATCTGGCAGATTCTTGGATGATCATAAATTCAAGTTCTAGAAAAATTAAGTTTACTTTCGTCATGGATGTTGACTGTAGAATATTAGAATAGGATAGAATGAATATTTATTCATGACTAAAATACGAAAGATACATTCGACAGATTTCGCAATCGACATACTTATGACGAAAAAAAACACTTTCCTTTTATAAGATTTTGAACACTCACGGGTCACCAACATTCTTAAAATATTGATTATTGACGGGATATATCACACTAATATTATAAAAGCGAAAGTTTGTTTGTGTGTATGTTTGTTACTCCTTCACGCTCTAACGGCTGAATGGATTTGGATGAAATTCGATACCAAGATATGTTAATCCAGTGTGATTAACATATAGGCTACATTTTATCCCGGAAAAGTGAAATTTTCCTGTGGGATGAGCAAATAGTCAAAATACTTTTTATCCGCGGGTAAAACCTCGGGGCGTAACTAGTTTACCATAATATAAGTTTTTTTTCGAGTTGGCGATATTTCGGTGCCGTTGTAAGATCTGACCACGGTCGAAATGGTATTGAATTGGTAAATATCCCGTTAATAAACCACACTTTCCTTTTATTTAAGCAAAACATTTTGCGGAGAATTAAACCCAATAGCTGTAAAATTGAGTCATTAAACCCAGGCAGGTGATATCTGCCAAGTGCGGGGCTCATTAAGAATTCCTTTTTATTCCGACACCCCAATATTAGAAGTTTATCATAATCTCCACAGGATAATTTCCTGAAAGAAGCCGTGGAGGCATTAAAACAGCAATCAAACTGGCAATTGGGAACGCATTACAGTATCATAGACAGTAGCTCAACTATTCCTTACAAAATACAACTAAGAATAAAATACAATAAACCAAGAAATTGTGAAATTAAAGACTTTATATCTGTTACTTACCAGTTATTAGCATATAATATTTCATACACAACATAATTTTGATGCACGCCTACATCCCTCGTTCTCAAACTATGAGTGGATCACTGCTATAGTAGAAAATGCTTTAGCATAAGTCCTCCGATTGTACCGTTTTAGTGCAATAAAGAATTATAATAATAATATAAAATCAACTATAAAAATAAAAATATATATAAAATTAGCCACACGTTTCACTCCACGTTATCAATATCGAAATAGAACCTTCGCTCGCGTTACGCTCACATTACGCGATATTGACAAACAAATCCAAAATGTATATAATTATAAAATGGTACCTTAAAATTAAATGCTAATTAAATGTTTGATATTTCAGTATTTTCTAATCGGAAGGACTACTATATAGGATACTATAGATTCGATAGAGATTCTTTAAATTTGCGTCACTAATTCGTGGTACTACCGTTTTCGGTATATTAATTAGCATGCAACAGAAACTGTGTAAAGTTAGCTTACTGCTCACACAGTCTTATCCATTGGGGGAGATTCAGAATCAAATCGCGAAAAGAACTGCCTACCGATTTGTAATGCAAAGTATTTGAAGATGGGACGCACGACTTCGTTCCGAATAGCTGTATATCCGGAGTCAATAACGACTGATCTTGGACGTGCTTCGGTGGCCGAAACGGTTGATTAAGCGCGCGATTTGACACTGAAGGAAGAAAAGCCGTTTGGGGAATACTTAGCTTTATTTTAATTGTATTAACATCTTTTTTCGTTTAACATAGCCTTGTGCTGTATAATATCGATGCAGTTGAAATGTTATGAAAAAAGGCTATGTTATGCAGTACATATCTATTTGTTAACTTATCAAATGGAAATAGGTAATTTCAAATGCCAAGAGATAGATAATAATAAAAATCTAATATCTATCTAGACGGGATATATTCACTCACTCGTTCCGATCTTGAATGTTTTTTAATCTGACTTATATATATTTGGGAAAAGTCTTTTCGTATTATGAAGATATGAATTTGAAATGGAATTTTACTTGATTACTTTTTACTTTTGGGTTGGATACCATTGAGTCAATTTAAAGTAAATACAAAGCGACTTCCTAAGGTACGTAGATCGTACTATTATGTACTCTGTCTAAGGCTTTAAGAAATTCGCTTTTTACATTAAATATTTTCTAAAATATATTTATAAAATTATACTACAGCTCCGAAAGTAAATTCAAAATTACAAAGTTGAGAAGATTGTTGGTTGAGGATCTGAATCCTACTACAAAAATAACGCAAATTAAATTCGAATCGGATGCAGTGTGAGATAAGCTTTAATCACAGGAGCGTCATTGGTCCGGAATGGGTGCTCCAGTCAATTACAAGAGTTCTTTGATGTTGATAGTTGATGCCGTGACGTGGGTCGAAGCTGACTCTGGCAAGGAATGGGTCAAATTGTTCAAGGCTAATCCAATTGTTCAAAGTGTGTGAATTTACTAGTGAAATTATTCGCTTGATAATCCACTGACAGATTTCTACAACAGAAATATAGTTGGACAAAAGTTATACTTCAAAGCCACATTTACTGAAAGAGACCGTAAGTCTTTTTACTAGGTGGTAGGACTTTTCTGCAAAGTTCGTATAGGTAGGTACCACCGCTTTGCCAGTTATTCTGCCGCCAAGCAGTAGTGTGCAAGCACTACTGTGTTCCGGTTTGAAGGGCACTGTAGCTAGTGAAATTACTGGGAAATTGAGACTATGATCTGATCTCACAGTCGAGTAATCTTATTACAAGACTGTGCTGATGTCTCAGGATGATGTGCGCAGTGTCACGTGAAACTTTATATTATGGAGTTTCGAGTGACACTGTTCTGTTATGGGCGGCCGTGTTGCTTAACATCAGATGAACGACTAGCTCGTCACATCATCCACTAACATAAAAAAGTCAGCGAAATCATTCTTTCAATTCAACAATCTAGTAACAGTTCTAGTGGCATGCTGATACTGCAATGCATTTTACAACATTGCAAACGATTCCTAATTTTCAATCAGTATTGATTGTAAGCAAAGCTCAACTAGGTGTTCTTTATCGATAAGTAAATTTGATCTACGTTCGCTGCAGTCATTACTTAGATGGATCCGAAAGTGGTATTTACAATTGAGCGCTACCGTCTTCGGAGGATACGTCAAGCCGTCCTTGGCTGCTCTCGGAAGAAAACAGTCTTTATTCCCAGTCACAAACATACGGCGCCTTGAAAATCTTGACACTATGGCTCTCCTAACAAGACTAATGCCCGTGTGCACTAAAGTTTGACATCTCCTAAGTTTGCACTTATTCCTCTGTGATATACCCAAATGTAAAGACAGTAGAAAAAAAATACATCACTGTAAAGTTTCTTGTAGCTTCTTCTTTACAGGTATAATCGAGGCTTCGGATCGGAGTTTTCTGTTTTGCATTGTGGCGGATTACACCAGTAGTGAAAAAGAGAACTTTTTTTTTTTTCAAACTCATATTATAATGGGTTTGTTATATAATATTTGACCATAAGCATTTTGTAATTCTATATGCTTCGTACAATAACTTAATTGTAAGTACCTAATATAATTTTGACTTGTAAAAGTGCTTAAAATAACCTATTTGCAATAAATCTTTTGATTTTGAATTTGACTTTGAATGCATTGCAGTAGGTAGTTGCTCGTACCCACTTGACTACACGTGAGAAGAAGGAGGAAAGATCAGTGTTGATAACACTTTTCAGCTACCTAGTGTAAATCAGTAACTTACACTCTGATAGACATCGAAACCTACACAAAAACGCTACCGGGGCACGTACCCCGCATGAGACATAATCCGTCCAATTTATGACACTTCGTCCCATCACGACGATCGATTTAAAAAGTCCCGCAGCGTCCATTATCGCCCATCGTCTTAAGACGTGGCCGGGGTGAAGGGGGGGCGAGGATTTTTTTTTTTCAGTCGTCAGATAGATTGGATGACACTCGATCTCCCCAAGAGGGCGAAATTAAAACGCCGGCGATGAGCCAAGCCGAATGGCCGTGGAATTATTTTCCGTTGAGTGATTCTGGGCCATAAAATTTCTGATTGATCAATTCATCCGGTGTTTCCATTCCGCCTTAATGAAGAGCACGTTGCTCGGTGGACATTTTTTTTTCCTCCCCCGACTCTATTTTTCCGCCTGTTTTCGCTTTAGTGGGTGTTTTATTAATTTCCCGAGCGTTGGTTTTTTTTGGGTGATCTTTTTTCGTTGGCATTAGCATTCGTGTCGTTCGATAGCTGAAAAGATTTCCTGCTAAGTGCTAAATGAATATTTTTATTTAAATGTTTACATTAAAGTAAAAACTGTTAAAGTTAATATCAATTTCCAATTATTTCAAATTCAAGTCCGAAAGCTCCGTAGTTCCAGGAACGCTGATACATGAGAGTTCATATTCGTTTGTATTTCGCTCGTCTTGTTATATGAGACGAAAGAGACCATATTAAAGCCTAAAAGACGCGCTTCAAGCACCTTAAGCCATTGCTCTCGATTGTTGTCGTAAGAAACAATATTAAGTCAAGTAAGAAAAAGCATTTGTATCGTTTAAGAATTCAGATAACCAGAGTATTCCTTTAGCTGTTATAGATTTAAGTTTGTCCACAAACTCGCCTGATAGTAAACAACGGTGATGATTTACCAACACGAGAATGTGAAACAGATCTTAAAAATGACTACAAGTCTGAAACTCAGTAAAGTACTTCTCAAAGCCCTGTTAAGTCAAGTTCGGGATGTCTAAACAAACGTTTCCTCAGTGTCCGCCAACCCAACAATAACAATAATCAAGGAATGCACCGCACACCCATCGCACACTAATCTTGAAACTCGTCCCGAGCTCGTCACCCGATCATCGCATGGCGAATTTTATCACCGGCCCTAGAGGGTATAGGAGGTTGGGGATAATGGGCCCGATCCGCCGGACAATGCTTCGGTCACATTTCATTAAAAACAACAATAAGCACGGTAACGGCCGACAGCGACGCCATCTAGCGAGCCGATGGCGATAGCGTTTCTTGGTTCCGTTATTGTCCGGGGCATGGGTTTTATTTGTGCGTTAATTTTATTACTTACAAGCGATCGCACGCGATCTCGCTCGCCGATTTCCTACGGTACGTTTAGTAATTTTTTTAAATGTTAACGATTAGAACGATAACAGATTGTAGTGTTATAAAGTTTCGCGTGACACAGTCTTGTAGTAAGATGCCTTTTTCATACGATATGGCATATTAGTCAAATACATTCGTTTCGGAACGAAAGTCCTTAACTTAAAGCTACCATATGTACCTCCCTACATCTAGTTAAAGATAAAATAAAATCTTATTGAAGTAATACTTCTTTACGCACGCTTGACTTGGGGATGGGGAGTAAGCTGGTGAATATGTAACGAAGCGAACGGAAGTTGATTCACGTAGATCTCCATTTCCAATATCACAAAGTTAAAGATTTGTAACTTTATGTTGGTATATTCGGTAAAATTGCAGTTTACAATTGTCAAGATGGCGACATTAACATAAACAAAGTTATACCGGCCGATAGATGGAGCTAAACTAAAGAAGTTTTACTTTAGTCGTGTGGTCTAAAGCACACTCTATTTTTCTAGCTTTTAGTCTCACGATCCAAAGTTGCACTTAATATACAGTTATTTTATAGAGTTATATTTACACTCCATACATTATTTCTTAACTAAAGACAACAAGTTTCAAATTTAATCTAACGAATTTACACTTCGTCGTCACATGGGAGAGGTGCTTGCGGTTTTGTCGTGCGGCGACCGCAGACCTGGATTGTTACAGCAAGACACGTTTTAGCAGAAGGTGTGGATTACTGGCTGTTTATGCCACTCTATGGTATGGTGGTTAAGCACGTCGGCTCATAACCCGGAGGCGGTGGGTTAGATTACCGCAACAAAACAATTATTCGTACACAGGAAAAAAATGACAAATACTTGTTCTGTGTCTGGGTGTTGTAGGACCATGTTCCTCGTAGTTCCTGAGTCCCTACATACAGGAAATCCTAGATAAGGTTTAGGATCTGTGCATGTGATCGTTAAAAAACTCAAACTGAAAGACATTGGCGTTTTACCAGGTCTGAGTCACTCCACGCTTCAGGTACAAGACTGACGGCCCGTGACGTCAAAAGTGCAGCCCAATAGTGATAGAAAGAGAAGCAGCTAATTAGGGTAGGCTTGTGGCGCTGTGCGAGCTAAACTACATCTTATTGCGTTGCAGCAAGTGTCGCTATTTATTTAAGTGTCATCGCAACGTGAATCTTCTGTACATATATAATAACGAGCTTCTGCCCGCAGCTTCGCCTGCGGCGTGGCCTATGGGAAAATAATTCAACCACCCATTTCACCATCTTAAGGATGGAATTTCGAAAAATCCTTTCTTAGCGGATGCTTACGTCATAACATCTACCTGCATGCCAAATTTCAGCCCGATCCGTCCAGTGGTTTGGGCTGTTCATTGATAGATCACTGGCAGTCAGTCACCTTTGAGTTATATATATTTAGATTTTAATAAATATTCTTTTTTCTTAATTGATTACTTCATTAAGTATCATCAGGCGAATTTTTTTTCAATAATGTAGGCATTATTTTAAAAAAAGTACGCCCAATAATCGTTCTAGGGGGGCTAGATGGCGCTGTGTTGTATGTCCACACATTAAACTTAAATCCTATACATCATAACATCAGCCGAAAGACGAGCTACTGCTCAACGTAAACCTGCACTATTAGGGAGATTAGGGGCAACTAGGCGTCTGTTGATCACTAGATTATAGATAGATAGATAGATAAAACTCTTTATTGAAACACCACATTACAGAACCAATTTACAAGCACAAATTTAAGAATTAAGTGTCACAATGGTCTTATCACTTAAAGTGATCTCTTCCAGACAAACCAAAAATGTATCCAGATTATAATGCATACACTGAAGAGAATGGTGCTGCCCGTTCGTTGATTATTCCCTTAGCCGGCTATTACGGTATAACACGCTTTTAAATTTGTTTTTTCAAAGTTTACACTCGCCTTCGTTTGTTTTTTAGTATATGCAAGTAATCTTGATGTCAAAATTAATAAGCATCCTAAACCAGGCTAAGTTTATTATCTAGAGACAATCAAAAATAAGCTTTCCAAAATGATACGACATCAAAGGATTAAACATCGTCCAATGAGCGCCGATTAACGCAGGTAATCGTCCGCTGTACTGTCGCAATATCGCATTCCGTTTGTGATAACTAATTAATCAAGATCAAACGCGAACCGACAATCGCCCGAATGATCAACGCTACGGAGATGAGTGCAGTAAGGCGTGTTAGGATAATTGACACGTTTGGATATCTTACTGCAGGTAGTGTCTTTTACTAGGTGGTAGAACTTTACTGCTAAGTTCGTCTAGGTAGGTACCACCGCTTTGCCAGTTATTCTGCCGCCAAGCAGTAGTGTGCAAGCACTACTGTGTTCTGATTTGAAGGGCACTGTAGCTAGTGAAATTACTGGGCAATTGAGACTTTATGATCTAATCTGACAGTCGAGTAATCTTTTTACCAGACTGTGCTGATGTGGGGTAAGCAAATAATTAAAATACCTTTTATCCGCGGGTAAAACCGCGGGGCGCAACTAGTTAAACATAAAAATCAGTTCAGCGTTTCAATGTTATTCTGTAACTCTAGCACTTACTTTATATTCATTTCAAGTCGTAGCGCAAACACGCAATATTGACTTCAGTGACTACACAAATAAATGCTCACTTCCATGTCAAATCCAATCGTCCCAAATTGACCTACTACCCGTTTATGTGTATTGCGCTGAACATCCATCACAGTGGAGCAAATTGTCTATTGTAATTACCGTGAAAAATTCAACCGAATAATTTTGTTTTGTTTAGAAAATTGATAGAAGTTTAAAATACAATTTCCAAAATTAATTCTTATTAACTGTTTTTATTAGCTTTACCTGGATAAAAAAAATGCTAAATAAAAGATGAACACATTCAATAATTAACAAAAAAATTCTAACTCGCTACATGTCTCAAGAAAGAAAATATAATACTTTTAAACTTTTGCATCTTAAAGACATATTGTCCAGTCCCCTCGTGACCACGGCTAATGTAACTTGGTAGAAACGTCGAGGCTAGTCAAAATAATGTTTTGATAATGATTATTGTACGCGAATAGACCCGTTTTATCTTTACAAGAAAATATAATGTTATATCCTTAAGACAGTTCACTATTCACCTGTAAGTCCATTACTGCCCGCCCAGGGGCGGGGGTCGCCGCCCGCCGAAGACGTGTTTTTGTCGTGTTTTTATTAGTGAAAAACAATGATGAATTAGCGAACATCGCTTTTATTACTCGCCGTGAGATTTTTGTCACTGAATTTTTTTGGGGTTCAATAACGGAAAAATAAAAAATTCTGAAACTTGTCTTGTTTCTCTTGTTTTAATATCAAAGGGCTAAGATATTTTAAAGATAAAACGGATCTATTCGCGTACTACAATTATAACGTTTTGTAATGAAATAGTACGCATCTTGGTTGGAATAATGAGCATTTTTGTGAATCCCATTGCCTTCTTCCGATACGCTATAAAGCTTGTCTTTATATAAACTTTATATAAGAAGTAGCAGTTAATTATGCAGCACTAGCTTCTGCCTGCGGCTTTGTCCACGTTGCCTATAGGAAACAAAGATTTTTTTTCATAGATTATTTAACCACCCATTTCACCCTCTTAAGGGTGGAATTTCTAAAAACCCTTTCTTAGTGGATACCTACACGTTACAAAGAACGCACCCTCCAAATTTCAAGTCTGTAGGACCAGCGGCTTAGGCTGTTTATTGATATATAAGTCAGTCAGGACTTTGAATTTTATATGTATATAGATAAGTGTAGTGTGGAAGTAGCAGTGATATTGAATCTTGTGCACTTATTTGCGAACAAACGAACAAAACACACGGAACCTACCTGGCGCTGCATTATCTTCATAGCCCCACTTTTATTTTTAATTTATTCCTCGAAGATAACGCGTCAGACGCCGGCCCGCGTTTGTATTAACAAGTAAGCTACACAGAGCACATTATCGGCGAGCTACTTGTAGTAAATTAAATTGTTTGCGCGCTTTCCACTCCCCTACCCCCTACAGGTAGAAGGAGAGTATTGAGACATTGGCGATATTTTCTAATATGAAAATTGGTAGCTCTTAAAGTCTCGCATTAACGTTTACATTCGAAAGAAGACTTTTATTAAATTTTTAGACTATTGTTTTACCAGTTTACTTGATTTCTTACTAGAGATTGCAAGAGAAGCCTGTAATCCTGCCAAGAAATTAGTGACGGATTATAATCGAACGGAAGCTAAACAAAATGTGCCTCCATTATATAAATACACAGCCACGGGCGCCGCAAAACGTAATGGTCCAAGATTCGTATCCAATTTTACCTTTTACATAATATAACATAGGTAAATCTTACATGCAGCCAATTTCCTAGATGCAGCTCATTCAGGTTAATTTTCATATTAACGAGATAGTCGAGTCTTCTGCAGTCTGCGGCGTTCAGCGAATAATGAACGATGCTTTGTTTATTAAATGTGGATAGAATATGGTTATAGTCATTATTTATTAGTATAATTATGTCAATCTTTAAATACAAAATTCAAAGTCCTGACTGACTGAGTGACTGACTTATATATCAACGCACAGCCTAAACCGCTGGTTCTAGAGACTTGAAATTTGGAGGGTGTTTTCTTTGTAAAGTGTAGGTATCCACCGAAATGGGTTGTTGAATTGTTTTCTTATAGGCCACGCGGGGGAAACCGCGGGCTGAAGCTGGTGTAATTATAAATCTAGACATTCAGACATTAACTACCAGTTTTGAACTCACACTAGTTTTTAATTGCGAACACGCTCATGCGTTAAAAAGGTAAACCACCCATATAGTGTATTCGCGTCCGTATCTTACCATCAGGTGCAATAGTGGTCAAACGCAAGCCTATCAAATAACAAAAAATAATTAAGAAAGCTAACAAACATTATTGAATACCAATTTCCAATCCACCTCTCATCTGTCATATTTACTACAGAGGGTAACACTAGGTTAAACGTTAAACCGCCTGCATAAAATGTATAGTATTACTGTTTAAGTTTCGTTGGTTCCTTGCAAGGCTCCCGATTCCGTATGATAAGTTAAATAACTCGTGCAGTCTGTTCCATTATCCGGCCATGATTGACAAAGAGCCGCGCAAATACGCAAGTAGCCAAACACAAAGTGGGCAGGGGCACTCTGAGGAAAAATGTATTCAGAATTTTAAATTACATCGTTCAGAACGAATATCAAACGTAACGTTAACTAAGAACGGAACACGAAAATATATCAAAGCGTCTCGCCGAGCAAGGAAAACGTTTTCCCATAGCGTTTACCGGATAAAACCGGTAATAACTAGACGTGCACTCGATTGTGCATAGGCCGGGTGGAAGACGGAAACAAATAACTTTATCAGATCTTCTCTATAATTCACAATCCATATATTGACTATAGACCTTCGCGACCAGTGGGACTTATCTTTTTTATATATTCTTTTAAATAAAGTTTGGCGTCCGTACGTCACCTTTAAAACAACGGCAGTTAGTATTATCTACGAATGAAGTACGTGCGCCTCGTGATATTTTTCTTTTCGTTGCCTTTTTACCACTTCCTCAGCGTATCATCTATAACATGATTAAGGCTTTCTGGCAGGTACAAGTTAGAGCCGGTATATACTTTTATGAATTAAAGCCACAACAATCGACATGTGTTCGAGCTCTAGATGTGGCAGGCTGACGTCTCTTCATCGGCCTGTTTTCTTTGCCACTGTTGGACCGTGTCGTTTTTTTCCAGAGACAATCAGTATGTGTTTTGACGATTTAGTTATTGATCTCAAACGATAGCAAGCGATCACGTAACTTGATTGCAATGGACAGAAACACTAATATGCATAGATTTGACAGTTTCAACATATACGAATAGTTTATGTGCATAGTAACTATGGAAATTATCAAATTACGAATGAAATGTCTCCTGTTGCATTGCAATCAAAGTTACGTGATTACCCATTGATCTAAATATATATAACTAAAAGGTGACTGACTGATTGACCGACTGACATAGTGATCTATTAACGCACAGCCCAAATTGATCTTAAATATATATAACTCAAAGGTGACTGACTGACATAGTGATCTATCAACGCCAAACCACTGGACGGATCGGGCTGAAATTTTGCATGCAGGTAGATTTTATGACGTAGGCATCCGCTAAGAAAGGATTTTTCGAAATTCCACCCTTATGAGTGTGATATGGGTGGTTGAATTATTTTCCCATAGGCCACGCGGGCGAAGCTGCTGGCAGAAGCTCGTTTAAGATAGAACATTTAAAATCTACATCAGGTACTAAATAATAGTCGAATAGAAAGATGCCGATCTTATCCGCATCCCTAATAAAAACCGGAGAAAACTGGAGAAAAATTACATACTCGCATCTCGAACGTCTCAAACGGCGCCTGCAACAAAGTGCCTTATTACCTTTCGCTTCCATGGAGGCACCTTAATGGCTCGCTTTGACTTACTAGATGGAATTTTTAATGCAATAATTTCGATAATTTATCGCTAGATAGCGCTTCTTTGTGGCGGGCGACACCGCGGGCTGCGCGGGGTGAGCGGGGGAAGTAAATTGGTTTTCTTTTTATCAGTAAACATTAGAGTGGCCCTCTCGATTGACCTTAGGGCTGTTGGGACACACTGATTGTGCGGATGGAGAACTTTGAAAAGCTATTCATAGTCTTGACCATTAACAGTCAAGTGATGAGCGTCAGGTGTCTATTATAATAGCTGTAATTAATATTTCAGTTTACAGAGCGTCAAAGCTCAGCATTAACTGGTTAAATAAAGTATGAAAGTATGTTTTTCCTTTTCTTTTCACTTATATCTAGTCGTTTTACTCTCACGCCAGTGAATCTCACAACATTAGCTTTCAATTCAAAACCGTCACTTTGTTTCCGCGAGCGTGGTGATTAAATACGTGACGTCATTTAGCCACTGCCTCTGCCGGCGATTTTCGTCCATGATGGTGATTAGATAACGTCCAGAATTCGGACGTGTTTTTAATTTATAAATGAATATGAGTTTCTTAGATATGGAAATTAATTGCGTCGGAAAATGTTAATGTTGAAGTTCAGTCCATGTTATGCTTACGTCGGCGTACGCCAGGGCTGGATTATCGCAAATTATCCTAGATCAGGGGTTTAGGTGCTAAAAGTCTGAAAATGTGTCATGTATAATTAATAAACAAAAATCCAATTAATATCGCCTAATAATTCAAAGGGTGAGATCAAAAAGAGTTTAACTGTCAAATTGATAGTTTCGAGAAAATTGACTTTAAACTTCAACGGCTTCATTTTAATGTAGAGTGCTTATTAAGTCATAGAAAAGGTTTATGTAAGTTTCAGTTGCTTGAAAATGTATATATTATATTTTAAAATACAAAATTATAGTAATAATTCGTACAATTACTGTAAAAATATAAAATAACAATTATAATAAATATAATAATGTTTTTATACTAAGCGAGCTGTATTCCTGTGTCAGATAAACCGTTTTTAGTCTGACAATCTCAAGATTTAAGCCTCATTTCGGTATTTCGGTGAGAATGTATTATTGTAGATAATTTCACTCTGAATCCAACGACACCCATAAGTCATTTTGTGAAAAAAAATCAGTTAAACCCTTCTTGATCTCATCCCTTCAATTAAGATTCCTGAGTTCATTGTAATAACACCTATGCTGACTGCTTGCCTACACGAGAAGAAGAAGAAGAAAGAATCTTATTCGTCCTTAATTATTTTAGAGTCCGCTAAAGTTGGATTGCGATTGATCAAAGTGGTGGACAGCGATGACGGCGTTTTACCATAGTACGTACCAAGTACTCTATTTTATATTTCTAAAAAGCAAATCACCCATACAATCAAAGCATCTGCCCACGCAGTGGCAGTTTATTGATGATTCTTTAAGAAATCAGCTGGGCGGAGGACAACAAATTCTTCAAAGGCATATTGTAAATCTCAAAATGATTAAACAAGTGACTCATTTAAAATAATGTTTTTAAAATAAAATTCATCTGAAATTAGAACTTTTAGCCAATAGACATATTATGATTTGAAATGGCCAGTTCTGACAATTTCATTAGTAATGACCTATTTATAATTAATTTAAATGAAAGGTTTAACAAATGCTTTAAAAATTATATCTACAAAAAGTACGCGGAAGTTTATATCATAAATTTTGTTCCAACCTTTCCGTGAGTTATCATCTCAGAGAAGCCAAGTTTACCTTCGATAATTTCCATCAGAGTTCGGAGGAATTGAGGGGCATCCCTCCGAAGTGCCGATGCCTCCGAAGCGGCTAAATTACTGCGCACTCCATCGTCGGCCGAACTTTTCATTTCATTTTCCAAACTTTTTAATCTCAAAGTGGCCGTGAAAGAAGAATGGAAGCTTTAAGGAAATCACCAACGCCACCTATTATCAACTCTCGGTATTAGCGTTAGGGTGATTTCATATGAAAGTGTTTTGTTAAGTTGCGCATGTAACGGTAATCTATTAATTAGTATTTTTATAATAAGTGGAAGTATAACTAAGCACTTAACTGATCCATTTTGGCAGTACGAAGAAACACACTTCCATTATATGACCAAAGTTTCTATGTCAAGTCAAGTCCAGCTGCTGATATACCTTAAAATACCTAGTAATAAAGTCAATTTCTGTAAATATCCGCAGTTGTGATCATGTTGTAGATGTTTCATCGAAATAATTCTCATCGGACGTACTTGCAATTTTACTGTAAAACGCTCTCATATTACGTACTGTTCAAAGTTACCTACACTGCTTACATACATGAAATACGCCCAACAATAACGCAAACCTAACAGTCAAAGTATAGACGCGGCTTAATCCTCCGCCTTTCCAATTCTCTCACAACCAACACCGTAAAAATTAAACCTTACAGCGTTAACTTTAAGGTTTCTTATAAAAGTAAAAGTATAGAGTCGTTTACGCCAAGAGATGGATTGTTACAGAAGAGTCATAAAAAGTAAGATATTAATGTATCGCGGGAGGCATTAGACGGTTGCCGGATCGATTTCTATGCATAAAAAATGCTAATGGCCGCTGCGAGAGCACAATGTGCCCGAGTTAGTGATTTATGCTTGGAAGTTGGCAACTCTGCGAGTTCTTTCGTCTGTAGGTATCTTGGTACCTTCGGGGACAGGTGGCCGAAAGGCGGCTAATGCTTGAAGGTGCCAAGAATGGAATTTTTCGTCAACTGCTCTAGTTTGCTGAGTTTTTATGGGTGTTTGATTTTGTTTTTACCTAATTTACTTTAGGATCTTTGGTGTCAGATGTGCCAGCGTTTTAGTAAATATTTCGTTATTATTTAACGTTAAGTTGCTTTTAAATGTTGTAGTTACTTACATTTTCTGCATCTAAAATATTATTCTAATCTACTAACGTTATTTTATTTAGATTCCTTAATTTAATTACGTACGTAAAGCTAAGGCACATACAAAGAAATAAATAAAGATGTGTATAGAACAGACCGGTAGCGCTACACCTAATTTTCATACACTTGGCGAGTAGCCAACATCTCTTATCGGTTCCATAGAAATAACCGTTGAACATTTCATGATATTTGGTCTGGATAACTTTGAAAACTTGTTTATGGATGACGAAAAACTGTTTACCGAAACTGTAATTATTAGACAGGGAATTAGACTAACCTTGAAGATGATGTACAGACTAGATGAAACGATAACGGTTCTCTATTACGAGGTTTTAAAAATTTTAGAAAACTGCTTACTTTTGAACACCTTGAATACCTAATGAATGACAAAAAACTGTTTAGCGAAACTGTAATTATAAGGCGGAATTAGATTGACCATGAAGATGACGTACCGACCAGATGAAACTATAACTGTTCTCTATAAAGAGGCTTTAAAAAAATTAGAACACTGCTTGCTTCTTATCTTGAAAATCAGATTATGAATGACAAAAAACTGTTTAGCGAAACTGTAATTATTAAATAGAGAATTAGACTGACCTTGAAGAGAACGTACAGACTACGAGATTTTAAAAAATAATCGCTACTTGCTATCGAGTCTACGGTAGAATATTAATATGAAATCCAGCACAGCACCCCTAGCGGCATCTTTACGTAACTAAGAATTTCATACAAACGCTTACGATATTGTATAGCGTAAATATAATTAATTAACTTATAACATAATATAGATTAATAGACCTTGAACCACTTGACAAGTTGTATTGTATTGTTCATGCCCAGAGTTGCTTTGCTATGTAGACTGTTTCACTATTTAAATATAACTAACGTGGACTAAAAATATAAAAATACTCAGTTCATTTCGATTAATTTGTCTCCTTATCTTTTCCACATAATATATTGCCCCTAGTTTACTTACCGAAACAATGTCAGAGTGGTTTTTAGATAGCATTAGAGATACGAAAATACTTACCCAAAAAGCACTAAAATCCATTTTACATAATTTACTGATAATAAAACTTGCATTGGCCAGCAAAGTAACTTTATAAATTACATACGGCACTAGTAACGCCATCTAGCGTTGAGTAGCAGAATGTGTGCGTTTTCACATAAAAAGCTTAACTTGTTTTTAATACTTCTGTTATTTTGTTTATTTGCGTTTTAAAACACGTTTTGTTGAAAATTAGTTTATTTATTTTTCCTCAAAAGAAAACCCGTTCAGCATCCAGTGGAACCAAATATTTCCAGTGGCACTGCCGCTATTATAGGCGGCCGGGGCGCTTCACATCAGCTCCTCACGCCATTCATTGACATATAAAAATGAATAAATTACTCTTAAAATACATTAAGCCGTGTTATATATTCAGTATCATTGTATTTTATAACATTGATTTCAGCTTCACGTTTTTGTAGTTAGTAAACATAAGTTTTTGGAATATAAAATAAGAATAGTAACGCCTAACGATCACATACACAGATCCTGGACCCTGACTAGGATTACCTGTATTTAGGGACCCAGGAACTACGTGGACCATGGTCCCACAACACCCAGACTCAGAACAAGTATTTGCGCTTTTTTTTTCTGTGCACAAATACATGTCCTGCCGCGGGAATTGAACCCGCCGCGGGTGAGTCGACCTGCTCAACCACCACACCACAGAGGCTGTCAATTAATCGGAAAGGAATGAGCCAAATTCATATATTGCATACACAATATAGTAGACCTACTTACCTGACGAGTAAATTAAAAATGTTGTTATTGTACGGACTAAACTGAACGTCCATTATTCTATAGGATTTTCACATTAACTGAAGACTACAAATCGTTTGGAGAGGACAACGTTTATCAGGTCAGCTAATCGAAAAGAATTTTATAATCCAGTAATCTTTCATCCGGCATCAAGATTAAAATTCCGTCCGCGGTTGAATTAAAAAACAAACAATTATTATTATTTGAATGCATGCACCGCACAATCTTCGCAAACGGCTTCTCTCGGTCACGTACTCAAAAAACACGGACATTTATCTGGCACGTAAAACAAAATGGCGGAGCTCAAAAAAAATACCGGGCATATCTGGTTCGGACACCGATCGCGATACACGTGCGTACGCGGGTTGAATAATTTAATTTTTTATTATATTATTTTATTAAATATGGAAAAATGAGACCCACACCAGGAACGTCCGTAGTCCCGACACCCAGTTTGGTATAATTGTTCCACGGCTTAGCCAGATACACACATCTGGAATTTTAATATGACTAATCCAAGGTTCCCTTATTTTTATTGTACTTTTCGTGGTTAATTTGCATAAATAATTCATTATTGTTAAAGGGGTTACTGTTTAATAAAAACCTTTGGGTGTGGGGTCTGTTTGAAACATTGTCTCATGAACTGGCACGTCATCATCTGAGACATCACCACACTCTAGCAATAAGATCACTAGACTGAGGTCCGTATTAGATATCGATGCTCAGTCATCGATCGCTGCTCAAGCAGGGATTTCATTCACTAATTGATCACTTTATGAATGAAATCTCTGCTGGAGCACCGATCGATGACTGAGCATCGTTCTGTAATACGGACCTGATATCAGGTCATAAAGTCTCATTTGCCCAGTCATTTCACTAGCTATAGTGCCCTTTAAACTGAAACACAGTAGTGCTGTCACACTACTGCTTCGCGGGAGAATAACTGGGTAGAAGCACTGGTACCTACCCAGACGAACTTTGCAGAAAAGTCTACCACCTCTTCTTTCGAGAAGGCGTTGGACCAATGCACGATCTGGTACTAAACCATTCTTGCGTTTTCATTAATATAACGCTTTCTCGAGTCCATTTTTATAGCCCTACAGGAATCAGTTACCTACGTAGCATTATTACATTTTGTTTTCTATCACTTAATATATCGTTTTTGTTACCTGCATAATAAAGGACAGCCTCTGTGGTGTGGTGGTTGAGCAGGTTGGCTCATAACTCGGCGGGTTCGATGACCGCACAGGATAAGTGTTTGTGCACAGAAAAAAAAGCGCAAATACTTATTCTGTGTCTGGGTGTTGTGGGACCGTGGTCCTCATAGTTCCTCCATAGTCCCTAGACACAGGGAATCCTAGTTAGGGTCCAGGACTTATGTATGTGATCATTGGACATTATTATTATTATTATAATCTTTATTCTTACCCAGACATGTATTCTCGATTCTATCGCCCACCTTTAACCCTTTAATGTAACAGTGGGTGGCTTCACTTTAATTCACGTAGCTTCCAATATAAATCCTCCATCATTTCATCTAAAATACGTTTGTACTAGTGTAAGATTTTACAAAAAGTTACATAAATAAAATTTATTACATTAATTATAAAAGGCATTTATCGTACCGTAGAATTGCGGGCCATTATCGCCCTTCGGTTCGGAAACGTGGAAGAATTTATGTCCCACCCATGATGACCGCAGCGCGAGAGTTTTGCTTTATAGGGTATGGCTGATGTATGAGCTGGTCTTTACTATATGATACTGGTACAGTATCCAAAAATATGTTCTAGTTAATGATTATCATATTACTAATCAGTGTTAAGGTCGACTGAATCAGAAACGGCCTTAATTTTACCAAAGGACCCGGCAAAAATGTGCCATGTTTTATATGTTAGCCCTTTAGGTACTGTATGTATCGTCTGACGTCAAAGACGATGCCGGAATACACTTAACTTTGCATGGAGCCGAGAGATTTCATTACACTATTCATACACATACATACATTTTATTCACTTCACACATCACAATTTTTATTGCATGCAATGTATCATTCTGCTATAAATATATATATAAAAAGTCGTTAAATTACACAGAAACAATTATCCATGCTAAAAACAATGAACTGTATCTTCAAAATACGGAGGGCAATGACATCTGTAACACAGTTTTACTACTAGCTCAGATGCCATTAGTCTTAACTGCAATTTTTTTTTGAGTCCAAGTTGTTTATTATATCTTAATTTATAAGTAATTTGTACCAGTATGTAACAAAAATTGTAACTGTGGCAAAAAACAAAATCTGTTTTATGTTTTTATGTCAATAAATTATATTATTAATATTATTATTTCACTTCATATAAGAATAATCAGAAAATATAAATGACTAGGGATTCTTATTTTTTTTTGCAATTAAAATAGCCTATATTAATCAGTGATAGTGTAGCATTCAAATGGTGAAAGAATTTTTAAAATTGGTCCAGTTCTTTGAGCCAATTCGTTATAAACATACTTACATACAAATCTTTCCTCTTTATAATATTAGTATAGATTAAGTACCTATTGAATACAAACTTATTAGTTCTTCTGTGATTTGGGATAACTATGTTTTTTTTCAGACATTAATCATATTGGCATTACTTGTATGTACCTAAAAGTCCTGTATTTATAACTACATACATAAAGTAGTGCCAAATAGCAAATGTTTGAAAGTATTTTTTTACTGCTATCTCACTATCTGTCGCTAAACTATAGCTTGAAGTTTTTATGAGAATTCCTTGGATAGCTTGAGATAAATTTTAAATGGTGCGAGTTATTGAAAATTATAAAACTTTTGATTGCGTTAGTTGTACCTGTTCCAAAAGAGCAATAGAGAACCTTTGAACCTGTCGCCCAGGAGTTCCCCGCTAATAATCCCACCCGGCTTTACGTTAACGGGGTGGCGGCTTAACCCTGTTTGATTCTTTTCGATAATCGCCTGCTAATGCAGTTCACTCTTTACTTCCACCTGGGGAAGTTTAATCCTTTTACCGATTATAGTATTACCAGTTCTTAAATTGTGGAGATAGGGGAGTTAAGACATCATAAGCTTTCAGGTCTTCTTATTTTAAATCCGGACAAGAATTTAATGATTGTCTTTCCTTATAATGAACGGTGAGTTCAGTGAAACGCCATAAAAATGAAAAATTTAGCGTTATTTAAGCTAAACTAATATTGTGCGAACGCGCGCGAGCTTGAACATAAACCTATCGCAATTAGTATTATTTATTATAGTGGTTCGTCCCAAACTCAGACGTTATGACCTTATATCTTAAATACCTCTTAATCGATTTGCTATCTTCCGAAACACTTGTGTAGAACTGAGTGCCCAATGTTTTTGCTACATATTACCAAAATTGCCTGATAAATAGCGTCGCAGCAAACTTCCCACTTTCCCCCCTTTTTGTAATTACTCCTACAATAGTAGCCGACAAAAATTCTATATAATTGTAGAACCTGTACAAGTTTTGTGAAAATTAGTTGATAAATACGATCTTTACGCGACTACCAACACACATTGGGGCAGAAGAAAGCAAATTTAATGCAAATTTGAGAGAGTTAATGCAAAGACTGCGCTCGCTGGGTCAATTAATTGTACGTCGCAACATTTTTTTTTTAATTTTTAAAAATAAGGTCATCTTTTCTTCTTGATGTCAGTTCACCAAAAAAGGATAAGTAAAAAAAGCAAAGACCCGCCTCACGTAGATGTGAAATAAGTAAAAAAAACTGCTAATTCCTCATCAAAACAATCAAGCTCCAACAGGATGGCGTCGGCGACCCTCCAATCAAGCTCAAAGTGCATCCTTGACACGATCCCGATCCCATTTCACAGTGGGCGATCAAGGCAACTTTTTCAATTTCCCCGAGACGCCCCGTCCGCGGCGCGCGGCGGTCGTCAAACGATAAATGATTATAACTATGACGTCAGAGGAAACGAGCCAACGCGCCTCGTAATGAGAAATAAGGCGAAAAAAACAAACGATAAAGCAAGGTGTAGGATCAGTAAAGAATCTTAAGCTATTGCTATTAAATGTAATGCGGCTAGAAGCGAAGTATACCTGTCATTTTTGGTCGTCATTTTTTACACGGCTAACAGTTCGTAGTATTTATATGTTTCGCACGATATTAAAAGGTTCTCCAATATCTTCAAAACACTTTGAAATAGCCTAATAGAAGGCTTAAGTTCATGGCTTAGGACAGCTTGTTGTAGAGTCCTTACTGTCTGGCTGTATATCAGGAAGTCCCGAGCAAGCTCCTTCCATCGCCGGTTTTGTTCTTTTTATTGATTAAAAAAGTTTCCTAATCATATTTGCGCGGCTCCGTCCGTCTCCGAGATAGTTGCTTTGTATCGGGACTTGAATTTATAACATTGACTTGGAGTTCACCTTTTCACAGCTTAAAATACTAATAAACAAGATTTCAGTTACATTAATATAAAAGGACACTACGTCTTCAAGTCACTTATCATTTCTGGCTTTGGGATTTGCTTTCCAGTAGGCATTCTTAAATCTACTTCTATGTCTTTGTAGAAAACCGTATGTGTTTACATTATATAGGGTGCAAGCTATTATTCCGGTTACCATATAACTAATATCTTTGTTTCAGAAACTCCACATGCTGTCTCCACCAGCGTTCAACGTAGAACGACTAATGTCCAGCCCATGTGGCAGCAGAGTCTGCGTGTGGGGCTCTAGAGGAGTCACCATTGCTGAGCTGCCTTCGAGGTGGGGTCGCGGTGGCCTGTTCGACTCTGGGAGCCAGACGGTGCTGTGCAAGTGAGTCATTTAGAATAATCTCAAGGAAATACGATGAATGTAAAAGCACTGCAGACGCGCGTAAGCCGCTCAACTACTGTCAAAATATAACTTTGACAGCAGTCAGTGGTAGACGCGCGTCAGCAGCGCTACTTTTTTTTAACGGGTAGTGTTGTTGGTCTCTACCGACCATTACAGCTTCTTGTCTACATGGGTGCCCAGCCGTCAAAAGTGGAAGGCGCTGAATGGCGCTAAAAACATAATATATATTTATTTATCTCGCATTTTCATCACGAGTAGACTGCTAACAAGGAACGATGTGTTCAATTCGTGTTTATGAAGCCCCACAAGCTTATAATTTTCCTGTTAACGGAACCCAATCTCCACACAAACTATAAAACAATTCCCTCACAAACAACTATAAAACAAGAGCTTAAACCTACTTAGTTTGTGAAGAAACTAAACACCTGAAATCTAATAAAGGTTGATAAGTCCGCCCGAAAGCTAGCACGTAAGCATCGTGTATTTTCTACTATCAAGCTAAATTTTGTAACCTATTAAACTCCTCGAAGCGGCTATAATGTTAGCCTGAGGTAACGATTAAACCATAGATTAGTGAGTGGCGGTCCCGGCAGAAATGACACGGTTTCCTAGTGGAATTCCAAAACTTGGCTAAAGTTCTAAAATACTAATGTTAAGGCGTTGATGATTTTTAAACTATGCAGTATAAAAGACATGGGCGCAGTACTTTTACTGCTGCATCGTAAAGACTAAATTACATTAAGTACTCACTTCAACGAACTTAGGTCTTTCGGCTTACCATCGAAATATTTTTTATCGTAACGCAGGGTCATGCTTTCATTTAGCTAGTGATCTTAAATCATGAAATAACTAATATAGTACTGCAATGAAATTTATTTTATCACCATCGTCATCACCTAGAAGAAGTCCATTGATGTACATAGATCTTACCTCACGCTATAATTATACATTTAATAACGTATTTTAAGTTTTCAGTAACTGCCTCTTTGAGCCTCCATTTCCTTAGGCACAATCTTCTAAGCTCTAACGGCTCACCTTTTTACTCTACGAAAATCGCGCGCTCGAGTCACCACTCTTTTGTACACGTTATTAGCCGAGCTATATCTTCCGATTTGCATATTTCCGCAGTAAAATTAATTCGAAGATTTGCCCGCATCCCATCGAGGGGGGCATCTTGGGGGAAAGTAGGGGGAGGTGTTTTTGAATCCTTGCATTTGTATATGCCATGCCAATACAACCGCTGAGACTATAATGCTCTTGGAATCCGTGCGGTCGCTTTCAATTATAGATGTAGATTGATTTCTATGTTAGTGATTTTAAGGGTGATGCCATTTAATGATATTTTGATATTAATTTTAGAAACTACTTTTAAAAAAAATCTCTTCTCGTCATATGCTCTTCTAGTCTATAAAGTTATTATAACCATGCAATCATACCTTACAAAGCACGAAAATGATGAGCTGCCCTGCTGGGCTAGCTGGTTTAAGAACAATGTTCAAAATTGGTCTGTTCAAGATATCTAATTAAATCAAGTGTAATCAATTACCTTATCTAAAGAGCTCAAAGTTTTTTTTCCCTTAAATTCTCCATTTAATATAAAAATCCTTTCCGTAAAATGCACACTATTTTCAAGTCATTTCCGGCCTGCATCCACGGCTATGCATTTCGTGTTCCGTTCGGCCGCTCGTATATTCCTCGATAACCCCTTATCGCCTGTGTTCGGGAGCATCCTGCATCCCCGGGAATCTTCTCGCCTCTTAAATATGCAGTTATGTTGGTTAAGCCCCGCCTAGGCATATTTGTTTTACTTACACTTAAGTTAGTCCTCTTAGCTTAACGGTTGTTGGTAAATGAGATAGTTTTTATATGTATTTATATATGATAGTATTGATATGAATGGCTTTGATTTAGTATTTGTTGCTCCAAAACCCGAAAGTTATAGGTTTACCTAAACCGTTAACAGAAAAAAACAACACATTTATATTTTAGATATTACTTGGCTATATTTACTGACCTGACACTATTTTGTAACACCGCCCATCACAATAGCAAACAAACCGGCGAATACAGTCTATTTCATCTTATACCCATATCGTCTACGTACACAAGCAATATAAACAAAATGTAAAACTCGAATCTCGCTGCAGACGCCAACTTCGCCCCAACATCTTAGCATAATTAGCCGAAAGGGTCGTTTATTGCTAATATTAGTAGTATGGATTAATACTAACGACCCGCCAGCCGTAATACGCCTTTCAACGGCAATTACCATAAGTCTTTGCTTAAATCTAAGATGGTTATATTCTTACGGAGTTGGTTTAGGGCTGGAATGGGTTTAAGTTTTTGCAAATGTGGGGAGGTTATTATTAAAGTTGTTGACATCGGTTCATAGTATATTTTAACGAACCCTAACATCATTTCTCCGTTGCACATACAACTTTTCATACCTAACCATCTTTATCCGACAGTTTCACACAGAAAACCAGGTCATGATTTCTGAAATGCAGCTATCTGTTAAATGAAACTATAAATCAGAAATATGTTGCTAGCATTAGGTCGTTTGAGTTCATGCTTATTAGATAACACGTGCAGTCCATTGTTAGCACAGACGGACGTCAAACAGTATCTGATCCCTTGTAAACAGGCACGAAACCAACCCAGACGTCGTCGTATGGGAATTGAATCCAGTATAATGAGGTACGGAAGTTCTTATAAGACTATTAGAAAATGGTAGCACTGCATTGTAAATTTTATTTGAGCGAAAATATAGGAGATATAAGTCACAGCGCTAGTCATAATGTTGTTTTTAAAAAAGGTATTACTTTTAACAGTGACAGTAAATTGCTACGTGTTCGTATATGTTTATTTGTAAACCTTATAAGGCTTAAACTAAAATCTATTCAAAATTTACTTTCGAGATTTACCGCCTTCAAAGACATTTGGGACGATTAAAATTTGTAACTAAGATAGCAAATCCTCCTCGAAACCCGGACAAATGGCACGACGTTACGCGAGATCAATAGGCAGCGATACATCGCACTAATCCTTTAACCGTCGACCGCGTCGCCTCAAACCGAATCATCCTCTAAGTCTCAATTACTGGCCTACCCTGATTTACCCGCGACCAATCCAATTTGTAAACCTTACCCGATCGGAGAAAACTAACCAACCCTGCAACCACCCACAGCATTCACCGAAATCAAACCTTAGACGCGAGGCCTAAGTGCTACAGTCGTTTGTAAAAGGTTTAAACATCACCTTTCAAGTCGATATTGTCTAGTCATGCGAGTGATGACCATGTTGAACTTGACTTTAACAAATTGAACTCTATAACAAAATGTTAAAGTGTAGTTTCGTGTGGTAGTGGTTGACATCGGACGGTGCGTACTGAACCCCAATTATAGACCACAAACTATTTTATCTGAAATCGGTGCGACAGCGCTAATCTTGTTACAATCTATCGGAATCGAAAGCGTGAGTGGAAAGTAAGAAAGCGTGAAACTAAAATGTAGGGACTATAGGGACACAGTTTTCCTTTTCGTGTGCCCTTCAATAATGTTAGTATACTCCAAATTTTAATTTATTTTTTGTCATTTATATTGCATGAATTTTTGCTGCAAAGTTTAGAAAATCGATACGGGTAGATGGTGCATAATAATATAGAAGTCGATTATTTAATTTATTTTAACTAGTTTGGATATGTTTGTCTGCACATTTGTGGCGATCAAGATGCCTAATCATCTTCACTATACCAAACCATTCCCTTTGTAAGGTTTACTTCACAGCAGTATTCGCATCATGGTCAACAGTACCCAAGGACTAGTGATTGATTCGTATACCGTCGCAGGCCCAGCCCAATCTCCCGGGTAATCCGGTCGGGTGTGTGTCGACGCCTTTGGGAGCGCTAGCGTGGATTAATTGACTCATGGCGCGCTGATCGCTTACTTCCTTGATTCCTTATGCGGTCGAAGTCTGGTGATATTTGTGAATTGTATTACTACAGTGTTTTAGGTCTAGGAGTAGTAGGAATCTAATAGATTACTTTGGTTAAAACTATTCCTTGTGCTATTATTTCTCCTCTAACATATTTAATAAGTGTCCTAAAGGCAACTGTTTGTGTAATGTGTAATGCTACGCAAATAGTATAATACATATTAGTAATGTTTCATTAAGTACAAATCCTGAGTTGATAACGAGCTGCCAGTGAAGATAAACCCACACGATATTAGTAGAGCATAGTCTAGTTGTCTATCTGATTAAATTAAGAAACATCCCACCCTTACTTTGACCAGCATAAGAAATCAAATCACTCAGAATAAAAATACTGTGTAACTAATCATAAGAACGTTTACGTGTAAAATATGTAAAGAATTTCTTCTCACGTTTAGACTAAAGCTGTCTAATCGCCCCCATGGAGTGCACACCGCACCGATTTGCGGGTAGATCACCGCAAAGAATCCCTTTTTTATCCCTTTCACCTTGGGGAGGCTCTTGTTCTATTGTATGCTCAGTATGGGAACTTTATAGAACCTACACAATAGAATCACCTGAGGAGATGTAGTTATTTTACGTTGACTCATCAAGTCATCATAACTATAATACCATGTGGTTATCTGTGGACTCTTTTTGCGTTCAGCCTGCGAATTACAAATGACATTGGCATAAATGACTCCTCGTTCAGCAAATTTGGCAGAGCACCCTTACTGTATATTCGTAACGTCATTCGCTCGGACATTGTTCCAGCTATCGATAACAAATTGGGGTTCTTCTAAAGGGTTGGAGAGATTTGAGACTTCCTTGTAAGGAGGGTGCACTTATTGAATCCTTTTTTCCACAATTTTATGGGAGCCCTTCATGACATGATACTGTCCAAACAACTTGTTGCGCTTTTATTGGAAGTTTGAGGGTGACACCTTGGGGTTAGGAAATGGTTAGGTAAATATTCCATTTATTAGCCATAAAAATATGCGGTGACTCTGTTACTTCTTTATTGTGAAATTTTGATGTCAGCTTCTATATCTCAGTTGAATAAATAGTTTTTTACATCCGATAGCGTATCGCTTGACCACATTTCATCTGGGGGGTGATCACGAAACTTTGATTGCAGTGCAACAGGAGAAATTTCCATACTAACTATGCACATAAACAGCGTATTCAAACTTTCAAATCCATATAAATTTGTGTTTCTATATGTTGCAATCAAGTTACGTGATCGGCCAGTTGATGTTAAGTAACAATGTAGCCGCCACGCTACGCCTGGATAGGAAACTGGCTTTAAAGCTCTCAATGCTCAATCAATTGTATAATGGTTTTGCTTTTTAACGGTTAGACTGTTCATCATTGTATGAAAAAAAGATATGTGTATAATAATTATCAAAAGCGTCAAACACCCAAGATTAGCTGAAGAGGAAACTGCAGCGCAAAAACTGAAATGAACAAATACCAGGAGAAAACAACGACCCGCTGTAATAAACCAACAGCAGGTATCCAAAAGAGAGTGAGCCGATAAAACAATGCCCGCGCTCCGTAGTTTTGTTAAGCAATTACCGTTGGCCACAATCCGACGTTTAATTCCGAACCGCAATAAACGAAACGCGACCGGACCGCAGCCGGCCAGCCGCCGTACCTCGCGACCATCCACCGAAAGGGAATGCGATGAAAAAGGCACGATGTCCACACACACTTGAGGAGGAATGAAATTACAAACGGCGGTCGCGGCGTAATATCCATTCCGTGCGAGTCTTGAAAACGAAATTAAATTTTGCATGAAAACGGCGCGATGTACAAAGAAAGTGGCCGGACAAAGGCAAAGTGGCCGGGCTCACGCTGGCCGGCCCCGACGGTTGGTTAGCGGTGGCCGGACTTATCGTGCCGAGTGTGTAATTTGTTTCTAATCATATTACATTTTTGTTTAGCCGCCGAGTCGTTTCTTTGTGAGGTCGGGGACAGTTGAAATTTAATTTTAATTTTTTGCATCACGTTTCTTGAACGTTGAAAATGTATAATAATAATACTGTATATCACACTAATATTATAAAGACGAAAGTTTTTATGTGTGTATGATTGTTACTCCTTCACTCTCAAACGGTTGAATGGAATGAATGAAATTCGGTAACATATAGGCTACATTTTATCCCGAAAAAATGAGATTTTCCCGTGGGATGATCAAATAATTAAAATACTTTTTAACCGCGGGGCGCAACTAGTGTAGAGTAATACGCCCACTTACTACGTTCATACCAGTGAATGTCTTAGTAGTACAACAACTCCTTGAACATTTTCTGCTTCGAACCGAGTCCGACCGAACCTCCAATCAGAAACCTTTGATATAGCTCATGATTTCGCAGTCCAGAATAATTTCCCGTGATCTTTTGACTCGTTATAAACCTGCACCGATCATACACCTATGTCTCTCACGTAAATACAATACCACATGGTAGCCGATTTTATAAATTCACCATTACAAATCGTAATTACGATTCAGTGAATTTGAAGGCAAGACCGCGGCCCGGTGGTATTAATATTATCACATATCCGGAGCCCCGCGCTCACTGGAAGAATTTTTAATGCTATGCTTTAATTATTTTGCCGACGGCCGTTGGGTCTAAGTTCCATTCACATTAGAGAATTCATTTTTAGTCTAAAGCGCCTACGCGTTGAATTATTTAGACAGTTGGTTCTCAACGTTGGTGATGTCGTCCCTCTCGGTGCCTCGTAGACAAACGCGCCTTGGTGAGGGTAGTTGAAGGCGCCTGTTGATTACCAAAGCGCTGAACTCTAACAGCCTTACTAATAAAGTTTTATATACAAAAGCTGATTAGTAAAAATATTTTTGACATTGTAGACAGTTGTTATTCACCCGCTGTCAAAACCATTCATTATCACGTGTATAATACTATTTACTCGCTATTCACTGTTTATCTAATCAATGGTTTAACAGCAGTATAGGTAATATTTTATTCGTAATATAGCCTTACTAATAAAATAAAAATAAAAGCTTGAGTAACCAATAACGTAATTAGTTGAAATCAATTAAATTTCCTTTAAACTAAGAAAAAGACCTCATACCTCCTACTTAAAATAATATATGTATTTAAATAAGTTAGTGCGCTATTGTAGATCGTGAGGCCAAATCGCTAAATACTAAAATAATTTCTCTTTAAATCAGTAAGCTGTCGTTCTCTACTATTCTTTAGATTTTAATGTACTCAATTATTTTATTAAGCTGCGCGCCGCCTGGTTAAATTATGTGTTAAACTAACGTTCAAGGAGGGGGGCGAAGACAAAAGTTTGACAGCCACAGCAGCTTACCGAAAACTGAAAATACGCCGAGATCACTGCGTACGTAAGAGTATTTATGAGTGCGTACATTTTAAGAGAGGGATTCGTTACCGTTTGTACATTATGAAGGTAGCTAATTAACCGTCCGGTGCCGGACGTCGGCCGCATTAATTATGAACGCGCGAGGTGCGCTGTGCCGTTCCACGTTTGATGTATCCATGGAAGAATTGCTTATAGTTGAACTCAGTTTCTGGCACAATTTTATACAGAATTGCAAATTTTCTTGAAGGAATTTCCGTGAAAAGCTTCGTTTCATATGCATCGTTCTTAGATCAGCTGTAATGGGATTTTTCTCTTTTTTTTTAATGGTAAATAGCGCATGCGTTTGACAACAACTCACCTGATGGTAAGTGACGAAGTTGTCTAAGGTGGAGCACGCTTGCCCATTCACTCTTGACTTTAAAAGACCCAGATTATACTTTATTAAAAACGTTATACGTTTTAAAATGTACTGAGTAAGACATCTCGACGTTTTCCACTATTTTTTAACACGAGCTTCTGCCCGCAGCTTTGCCCGCGGCGTGGCCTATGGAAAAATAATTCAACTACCCATTTCAGCCTCTTAAGGGTGGAATTTCGAAAAATCCTTTCTTAGCGGATTCCTACGTCATAACATCTACCTGCATGCCAAATTTCAGCCCGATCCGTCCAGTGGTTTGGGCTGTGCGTTGATAGATCACTATGTCAGTCAGTCAGTCACCTTTGAGTTATATATATTTAGATTAATTATATTCTGGCAAGTAACAAACTATGAATTAACTTATCAAAGTGGTTGTAATCACTGAAACTAACTCAATTCCTGGAGACGGCTCGATAAACACCAAGTGGCCGATATGCAAACGTCGGTCTGCGTACCCGCCGCCCCGTGTACACAATGTTTGCCCAGAGACTGGACATGCCCTGACCAAACACTTGGTTACTTTAGTGATTATATCGTCAAAGCTTGGCTTAGCTTAGTGGGGTAAATATTGAAATATTATGGCTAAAGGGATATTGGAATATTACGAAACTGTGTAAGCAAACGAAAAAGCCACGTTAAGATTACGATGTAATAAAAAATATTGTATGTATTTGTGATGTAACAAGGAGAAACTACTATCAATTTGAAAACATTTCATAACTTGACTCTACAATTGAAGGGGTGAGAATAAAAAGGGTTTAACTGATTTTTTTTCACAAAATGACTTATAGGCATCGTTGGATTCAGCGTGAAATTATCTACAATAATACATTCTCAAAATACCGAAACGTGGCTTAAATCTCGCGATTTTGAGTCTAAAAACGGTTTATCTGTCACAGGAATACAGTTCGCTTAGCATAAAAACATTGTTATAATTGTATTATTATATCATATTTTTTACAGTAATTGTATGAATTAGTACTATATTTAGTATTTTAAAATTGAATTAATACATTTTCAAGCAACTGAAACTTACATAAACCCTTTCTATTACCTTATAAGCACTCTACATTAAAATGAAGCCGTTGAAGTTTAAAGTCAAGTTTCTTGAAACTATCAATTTGTCAGTTAAACCCTTTTTATTCTCAACCCTTCAATTATTAGTTCGATAGGAATCATTTTGAAAGAAAATATCAATTTGAAAACAATTATTATTTTATTTTATTTTCTTCGGAAAACTAACAGTAAAATATATAACAATATATATACATGTATAAACTTATGGCTTAGAAGTTTTCACATCAAGTGTAGTTAACAAACAATAATTATCAGTTTGAAAAAAAAAGAGTGTGTTTAAACCACACCACTATAGTAAAACTTCTTTAGTTTATCTCCAACTATCAGCCAGTATAACTTTGTTTTTGCTTTGTTTAATGCTAATTTCGCAATTGTAAATTGTCATTTTACCGGATATACCAACATAATAATACAAATTTTTTCTTGGTTATGTTGGCAATGGAGATTTACGTGAATCAACTTCCGTTCGCCTCGCATTCGCCAGCTTACTCCCCAAGTCAAGTATGCGTTAAGAAGTTCTACTTCAAAAATATCAATTTGCTAACATTTATAACAGTAAACTTATACCACTCTAACAAAAGCAGTTTCTGTAGCAGTAGAACATACAAATTACGGACCACACGAACACGCTTCGCACGGTACAGCACCCCTACCGCGTAACTGTTCTGGGAATCGGCTTCGCCTGCCATCCTGCACACACCAATTAACAAGTCCACGAGTGCGAGTAAGAGAGAACACGACTACCATCTCCACCAGACTTACGCCGTAAGGCCCCAGGCGTAAGAAACGACCGAGCCACCACACTGTCAAGCATGTCACAGCGACGCCGCCGCAGCCACCGCATAACAGAACGGCGATATAAACAATAGAGCGTTTTGGACTGTGGACCGCATACTGTGCATGCGGCCGTGCTACCATGAATATTGTCACTTAACATCAGGAGAAACGTGGTCAAAAGAAAACAAAAACGAGTGTGCTTTAGACCACACGACTGAAGAAACTTCTGTAGTTTAGCTCCATCTATCTAAATGTATAGCTTTGTTTTTATTTTCTTTAATGTTAATGTCGCCATCTTGACAACAAATTTGTAAATTGTCATTTTACCGGACATACTAACATAATAATACAAATTTTTAACTTTGTTATGTTGACAATGGAGATCTACGTAAACCAACTTCAACTTCCGTTCGCCTCGCATTCACCAGCTTACCCCCAAGAAAAGCGTGCGTAAAGAAGTTTTACTTCAAAAGTCAAACTTTCTTTGCACGTCGGCAATGCGTTTAAAAGCACCTGCTTTGTATTTAATGACGGAAGTAAACGACAAAATCATGCTCTGATTCATTGCTATTCAAAACTTTATAAAATACTTGGCTTACATTTATTTTACACTAGCATTTTTGCTAGAAACAGTTTATTGCGATAAAAAGTATCTTGTGTCCTTTTCCAGGGCTCAAGCTATATACATACTAAAAAATAAGATTTGATTAATCTTTCAGTCGCGAAAAAGTAACAAACGACAGAGAGACAGATATAGTTCCTTTTGAATATGTAATATTAGACTGGGTCTAATGGAAACGTCTATATTGACGCAATCTGAGCTAAATTAAAATATTCTCGTCCAAAACAACGCACACTTATTTTATATATGGATTTTATTTATACTTTGATATGTACTACGCTTTTGAAACTAAGCTAAGTATAATTTAGAGACCATTAGTGCCTATCTATACCAATATTATAAAGAGGAAAGATTTGTATGTAAGTATGTTTGTAACAAATTGGCTCAAAAAGTACTGGACCGATTTTAAAAATTCTTTCACCATTTGAATGCTACATTATCACTGATTAATACAGGCTATTTTAATCATAGCTAAAATCCGTGCGATACCGGGACGAGCCACTAGTCTGTCAATTCAATTCAAGCACTAGTCTGTAATAAATTGCAAATTCCGGACATAGCTTGAAAGTCATGAGTGCAAGGAGAGCGGGGTTGAAACCTGGAAGTGTGGGTTCGAAATACACACAGGCTACCGCTAAGCCACACTCGCTCTTTTGTCCAACTCTGATGTCCGTTTATAAAACATTGCATCCCAAAGTAACCTCTCATAAAATATAATTTATCAAAGTCCAAATTTCCGCCGCACTAACATAACGACATTACGGCAAACCATTAATATTCAAAGATTATGTACAAAGTATAGTGTTGCTTTGCCCAAAGACATAATCAATTTGTGAGGCACGGGCCACGGAGGTAACATTAACATATTTTTGCGATGGTCCGTGTTTCAAAGGGTCTGGATTTCAAAAATACCGACTCGCACACTCTCATTAACTTTGGAACATGTAAGGAGTAGGATGAATACTAATTATTGAGGTGGGAGAAGGGGGGTTGGACGGAATGGAACGAAGAGTTGTGTATTAGATGCCGTTTGAACGAATGTGTTTTTTATGTCAGAACTGCTAGCGATTGGCCGTATTTTACTTGATTTTAAGTGAAAAAATTACTAAAATTGGCGCCAGGCTACACTTAGATTGAGAATAGGCTCTCAAGTAAGGTTGCCGGAATATTAAGGCTCTCAAGTAAGGCTGCCGGTTTCATCATGAAGGTTCCTTCCTTTAACCAAGCTCATTGCATCATTAGGGGTTCGCTTGACATGCGTCTTGGTGATCGCAGATTTACTTTTCCCATTCCCTGGATATGGTCCCTCAGCTGGCTCTTACGGAACCAGCGGGAAGTGATAGGGTGGTACTATTCCCACACCGAAACTACTGTACACAGTACCAATTATAATGTACAGACATTACAATTTCGTATTGATTGTTGCTGTTCTCCAGCCTTTTTGTTTGATGTTTGATTTACTGGGACACAAACATCATTTGACATTCTTATCATAATATCCCAAGTATCATTAAATTTTATTATTAAATATTATTAATTATAATAAAGTTTCTCTTCATAAAAAAGCTCTATAGGACTTACTATAAAAATGTCATACTAAATATAACACAATAGCTACTTATTGTTTTCTCTTGTTTTATCTTTGCCTATTTCGAACTCAATAGAAAGAGATAAAACACAAAATAACTATACCTTCACTATAAGAAGTTATGGGGTAATAATTTTTAACCGACTACAAAATAAGGAGGTAAATTTGGTTGTATTTTTATCGATGTTACCTCAGAACTTTGTCATTTATAAAATTATTTGTAAATTTCTTTTTTTAATGTTTTTTTTTATTTGTCCCATAGAAATTTCGTCAAAATATGTTCAAGAATTTGGTTTTATAAATAAATTGATTGAATAAAAAAAATGCATATGCATAATTATATCATCTAAGTAATTTTTCAGTTACGATTGAAGTCTGTATAATCCTATTTTGTTAAAAGGAGATTATGTGCTATGTATTTTCAGAAGATAATAATAATAATAATAATAATATGTGTGGACATCTCACACAACGCCATCTAGCCCCAAACTAAACAAAGCTTGTGCTATGGGAACCAGATAACTGATACAATACTTAGATACTTTTTTGTTTGTAAATACATACATAGAATACAATATGACACCCAGACACAGAACAAACACCTATGTTCATCACACAAATGTTTGTCCTGAGTGGGAATCGAACCCACAACCCACAGTTCAGAAGGCAGGGCTACTACCAACTGAGCTATCGGGCCAGTCAAGAAGATATATTTAAACATTATAATAACATATCACCAGTTCCCTCTCGTGTAATCCATGACGCAACCAGGTAGGGGTGCCTGCCTATCGGGGATGCTATGGTGTTAATTATACGATTTTCTTTGAAATAAGTTAATAAATATTGGATAAGGCCCACCCCCGGCCCTTTGGCGAACCCTCTCGTACCTAGGCGGTTACATGTTTATTCTCCGTTTCGAATGCTTCTCAATGACTATTGAGAAAAATATATTAGTAAAACCAAGTTTTATCTGTAGTGTTTATCTGTAGGTTGATTTGGATGTATATGGTTAGAACTCTGAAGTCGAAAATACAAAATCAATAGAAAATTTACAGTACATATTATGTGATAAAAATAACACAGTACATAATTATTATGATATTTTATTCACATTGTCTAACAAAAGTGTGTGAAATCATACGTTGTCTGAACTCTGAAGACTTTATATAAATATAATTTTTTTACATCATTACCAGACCAGCAGCAGCAGACTACACAACTATAAATTTAAATTTTAAACCCGTGAACAAATCTATAACTAGTTGCGCTCCGCGGTTTCACTCGCGGATGGTAAGTATTTTAATTATTTGCTCATCCCACGGGAACATTTTACTTTTCCGGGACAAAATGTAGCCTATATGTTAATCCAGTGTATAAGCTATCTTGTTACCGAATTTCATCTAAATCCATTCAGCCGTTTGAGCATTTAAAACTTTCGCCTTTATAATATTAGTGTGATGTGATTTCTTCAGCTCAAATATGAAATCTGTTAGTTGGGGAGAACTCAGATATCCTGCAGATTCCGAATAATCTGTAAGTCTGCAGTATCAAGCCAAAGTTATCATATCATTGAAAAAAAAAAACAAAAATCATACCAAACTTCGAATTGATCAGACCAATAAACGTTGCCCACGACTATTCATAAACTAGAAAAAAGCAACCAAATGACCAGATTTTCTGAAATTATAGCTAAGAAAGCTCAATCAAATTAAGTCTCACTTATAACCAAAAACAAATCATTATCGGTTTATCAATCTACAACGCCACAGAGAGACATACACACGTTAAACTTGTAACAGCCTGGACTGTTTAGTCGGGTGTTAAAATATACAATTAAATAAATAACTGTGGACATTTCACACAGCGCCATCTAGTCCCAAACTAAGCAAAGCTTGTACTATGGGAACCAGATAACTCATACAATACTTAGATACTTTTTGTTTGTAAATACATACATAGAATACAATAGAACACGCAGACACAGAACAAACATCGATGTTCATCACACATATGTTTGTCTTGGGTGGGGATCGAACCCACAACCCACAGTCCAGAAGGCAGGGTTACTACCAACTGAGCTATCGGGCCAGTCGTAAATTGTAAAGTTTTTTAGTATCTTTCAGGCATGTTCAGGGTTGATCAATAAAGAAGGTAGAAGCAACCCGTAGCCATCTTTACAGAGGTGTTTTCTCACTCGTCGGACCCCTCCCTTAACTAACTCCTTGTTAAGGTGAAAATTAAGGTGTCTATCGGTGTTCGGACCCCTACCTTCTGCCCTGCAATTGATTGGAATTATTTATTCACTTTGTAATTATATTTGCTACGGTCTGTTTTTATGTGTAGAACCCCCTTTTTGACTTGAATCTTTAGATGAACACCAGGATTACTTCGCACACTTTTTGAGTGCTTGTACCTACATCATTTGTTATTCAGTAATAAGATTTTAGGTTGCTTGGAATGTGAACGGGTATTTTACCTCAAGGAAAAATGAACTCTATTACCATCACAAATATATTATACATAATGTACACGCTGAGTTTATATCGATAAAGTATTAAATAGATAATAAAAATGATGTACTTACTGAGCAAAAATGCCGAGACATAGACTTTTGGATGCTGCATATCCTTGTAATGATTCATGTGGTGTTCTTTGAGAATGCCAGATGGACAAATCTTTTAGTGTGATTAGCTCTCGTAAAGATAAAATTTTGTTTTCCATTCTTTTGTAAATACAAAGTAATTACACTATATAAATAATTACTCTTATATAAGCTATCGTCACAATAAATAATGGTACCTACCTATATTGTCATGGATGAAGCGTTTTGTGAGGAATCTTGCTAAGTATGTTATTAGGGCTATAACTAATCTTTTAGATTTTTTAGACTAGAATACAGTATACATATAAAATACAAATAGGACATGTAATCGCGGCGGTGTGAAAATCGGTTCATCTCATATCTTCTCGTTGACCCGCAAGAGCCGGCTAACAGAGAACGGGCAGAACATTTTCCATGGTACATTAAAATCTGCGATCACCAGACAGAGAAAGGGTAGCAGCATTCTCCTACATTAAAATTTCTGCGATCACCAGCCAGAGAATGGGCAGCAAAATTCTCCTATATTAAAATCTTCTGTGATCACCAGCCAGAGAATGGGCAGCAGAAATCTCTTATATTAAAATCTTCTGCGATCACCAGCCAGGGAATGGGCAACAGCATTCTCCTACATTAAAATCTTCTGCGATCACCAGCCAGAGAATGAGCAGCAAAATTCTCCTATATTAAAATCTTCTGCAATCAGAGAAAGGGTAGCAGCATTCTCCTACATTAAAATTTCTGCGATCACCAGCCAGAGAATGGGCAGCAGAATTCTCTTATATTAAAATCTTCTGCGATCACCAGCCAGGGAATGGGCAACAGCATTCTCCTACATTAAAATCTTCTGCGATCACCAGCCAAAGAATGGGTAGCAGCATTCTTCTGGGTAAATTATTTTCTGTGATCAGCAAACTGCCTATGGTGATTATGGCACCGCCTCTGTGATAAGCGTTCAAAGTGGCGTTTTATAATAATACTAATAATCATCATCATCATCAGCCTATATTACTCCACTGCTGGACATAGGCCTCTCCCAAGGCACGCCACTGAGCCCGGTCTTCGGCTCTACTCTTCCAGTTGCTACCAGTAATAAATATAATAATAACGTGATAAAATAAATATTCACTCACAAAGAACTTCACTTAAACAGTCATGACTATGATGAATAATTGAAGGGAACCTTTACTGTTGTGTGCGCCAATAACTTCTCTCAAAGACTCCTTTGAAAACACTCCAGTAATGACTAATGTCAAACACGTCTGCCCTCTCCCTATATCAAAAGCTAACATGCCAATCACAAAGAAAGGTGTAAGTGGAACGAGCACATCTCATCTGCATCGCAAACATGCGTCGAGTTACAATAATCGACGTGGACGGGTTATTAGGGCGGTAGGGGGCAGAGGCAGAGCTTGGGACGAAGGACTTGCGGATATTTTTTATAGATTAGTCATGGTCAGGGAAGTTTCACTCAATATTTTTGTAACAGTGACCTAGTTGGTGATAGGTGGCATAAGTGGCGTACTTGTCGACGTAAACAATCTTGGAATGCTTATAGAAAAAGTAATCAAGGAATGGATGCTCTGAGTACAAATGGATTGGATTGACTTTGCAATTGTTGCGATGCAATTAGACATCTTGTTTTTCACAATGATAAAAATAATCGACACAATACAAATTTGTTTACCACACTTGTGTAAAATTGCGCATTCGCTCGTTATTAATTTGGCATATATTTTGAAAATATTGTTTGTTAACGGGATATTTACCACGTGATTTATTTGTTTCAAGCTGCCAATATTTTGGTGGTATTGCAAACATCATGATCACGGTCGAATTGAAAAACTTTCTGGTGGATGACAGATTAAAATTAGATTATGTTAATTGTGAACATTAGTTCCATGCAACAGTTCTAGGTTCACTGCACTCACATACTGAATATTCAACTTATAACATGCTCATATCGAGCGAATATTCAAGTACGGTATGACTTGGAACATATATTTTGGATGACCTATACCTACCTATATTCGCTGATGATATTATAGTAACTGACGTGAGTAGTATTCATAACTACAACTAGTACACAGTATAGTATATGAGTATGAATATTCAAGTAGTGCTCATATCCTGACTCCGAGCTCTGAGTCAGCGCCAAGCCGCCACCGCCGCCGCGCGTACTCCTTGAGGATGGGCATCTATATTTCTTGAACACCGGTCGAGTTCTTCGACTGTATTTCGTGAGTGTTAGCCGTTTACTAGTTGTTCGCTGATATACTAACATATAACGTAAAAAATGTATATATTCTCAGCTCTTTAGAATTTACACCCAATCTGTATCTGGCTAAACTGGCCAGCACCACTCGTCCAAACACTGACCGCTACTGCCTACCCACATTTGGTTCACTCTCGAGATCAACCTTACGTACTGTATACCGACCCGAGTTATTAGCCTCCCTTATCGCACCGCATCTTGTCATTCCAGCTTTACGATTCGCATTCATTGTTTTTGCGAGCTCATCGCCGCGAGAGGGGCGCTCGATTCGAATCGACATTTCGTATAAGAGCCTGTAAAAACTCCATACGGCAACAACCAACTTCAACTCCGCTGCACAATCTCAAAATCGACCTTAATGCTATACTAACAAAAGCGAAGTCCGCTTTTGTAAACAGCAAATGCATGTCGGCAAAGAGTTGTAGCAACGGGATACATGCCTGAATTATTTAGACGACAATCGTGCCTCTGTGCCGTGATCGCTTTTTCTCATTTCTATCGAATAGAAACTCTCGTCCGTCCTGCTCTTTCGTTTCGTTTCAGATAAAGATGAGGCTAGGTGATTTGTATGTAAAGCATGCATCACGAAAGTGATGCTCTAATACGTTTGGGGCTGCATTCTGTTTCGGATGTGGCAATGTAATGGTTATTGCGGTAAATGCGAGAGCAATGTTCAATACTCTTTATCTGTATGGGAATAGATCTTATTTTTCCATTCATTCGTTTGCTTTGTTTGAAAGGTTATTCTCACTGTTGACCTATTTTAAAAGTTCTTTTATCCTTTCGTTGTACATTAGCGATGGTATGATCGAACATGGAGGTTTTCGTTTTGAATCAAAGAAATATGTAAACTAGTAACCAAAATATATTTTATGAAGCTAGAATTTATTTCACAATATTTTAATTACTACAAAAGCCTTATTATTCCGTAGTTATGTTAGTGATATTCTTCAAGCTCACCGCTAATGAGATACATCAAAGCTATATACTCCGCCTTCCTCTGCACAAGTGTGACAGAGAAAAAGATCAAATCGTTGAAACGCCTCCATACATTACCATACAACTGTCGAAGGATTGCAAGACATTTTTCCCCAGTCGGGACTGCCCAGCGAAACCGGGCTTCGTAAATTAAAATGTGAATAATTAACACCGACCTGACCCCCTACCGACACCCTATAACCCTCCTCCTTTACCTATACCCCACTTTATATCCCCCCTCCACGTGCCACCCAGATGTATTAGTTTTAAGCTCTCACTTCGTATGAACGCGATTTAGGGTGAAGCTCAAAAAGGAAAGTAGTTGACGTTTGGCGTTAAAATCGCACGGCGCGTTCTCTACTTTTTCGAGTGCGGCGGGTCTTTTGATCGAAATTGCGCAGGGGAGTTTCGCCCTTAAAGCCTTTGTAGTTTTACATAGTCACTTCATAGAGCGACTGGTCATTAACTCTACACGTTGTTTTAACGGAATTGAAAAGTTTTTCTGACGCTTGAATCTGACGGTTACTGAACGAGATTGTAATTATGTTTATTCAAAAGAATGACTTTTACGGATATATGTAGGTACTTTCTTTTCTTTCTTTGACCAGCCTGATAAGCTCAGTTGTCAGTAGCTCTGCCTTCTGAATTGTAGGTTGTGAGTTCAATTCCCACCCAGGACAAATATTTGTGTGTCGCATATCGATGTTTGTTCCGTGTCTGGGTGTTATATTGTATTCTATGTATTTATTTACAAACAAAAAATGCATAAGTATTGTCTCAGTTATCTGGTTTCCATAATACAAGCTTTGCTTAATTTGGGGCTAGATGGCGGTGTGTGAAATGTTCACACATTTTTATTATTTATTTTATTTATGTCTATAGTGAAGTAACTTATAATATTTAGAACTGTTGTCAATGTGCCTCGATCTGGTTTAGATTTAGAGTGAATCGCCTGAAAAGTCTTAGGAAATAAGTTCGACTTCTTTTCCCGCGTAGACAAGTGGTGAAGAGTTAACCTTGGTGTCAGAATTTTAGGCTCAAAACCTCTTAACTTGGCTTAATGAGTTTTTAATACGACAACAGCCGGGACGTACGGCTAAACATGTCCTCCGAAGCACGGCAGCGCTCAATTGTAAATACCACTTTTTGTAGCGGTCACCCATCATGGTAGTGACAGCAGGGAACGTTGCTTAACTTTGTCACGACTAGCTGCTCCTATTCGCTTCGCTATGAAAGAAAGGAAGAAGAAAGAAAAGCCATTTATTCACTATGAGCGCTACTCTCGTTTTGTTCGAGCAGCATCAGCATTTTAATTTAAAGCATTTATTAACTAGATGGTAGGACTTTACTGCAAAGTTCGTCTAGGTAGACACTATCGCTTTTTCAGTTATTCTGCCGCCCTAGTGCCTACCTAAGCAGTAGTGTGCAAGCACTACTGTGTTCCGGTTTGAAGGGCACTGTAGCTAGTGAAATCACTGGGCAAACGAGACCTTATTACCTAAATGTCACCATCTAATATTACATGACTGTGCTAATGTCTCAGGAAATTCTGTGCGAAACTCTATACTTTAGAGTTCCTAGTGACACTGCAACTAATATGGGCAACCGTGTCGTTTAACTACAGGCAAACGGCTAGCTCGTCATGTCATTACTTAACATTTAAAAATACATTGAATTCAGTTAAATATAAAAAATGATAAACCATTCATAAATATATTTTAATCTGGTCAACAAACTCCGTTTGTTATTTTATAAATACACATAATCCTTCCAATGCCACACACCACTAGACATGGGGTAAATAATAGAACCCATAGCTCAAAGCACCCCTGGGTCCCGTTTTACGTCGTGCATATTAAACATCACGCACAAAAATACAATTAATTAATAATTCCTATTTTTCTATGCGTATTTCTACCCCTCTATGTTAGATGAGATGTTACTAGTGTAACACGAACTCGAAGCGATTTCGATTCGAGAACGACGAAATTATATAACGCGATAAATAAACGAAAAGACACCACACAAATTTTCTTGTGCCTAGTGAATTCCCGCCTTTAGCCAATTAATTTTTAAATTATTTTCTTTTAAGCATCCACTTTGCACGGTCGTTGGCATTCTTAGTTTTGACTCCATTGGCTCTAATGTCTACTTTCACCATTGGCCGATCTAGTTCCTGAGGCAGTGAGGTCTAGGTATTGTTTGCTGACTTAGATAAACTTTGGAGAACGAGGTGCATCCATCTGAACCGATTTTGTTGCAGAATCTCCGCTACATTTCGCCGAAAGAACGCTTCGTTTCGGCAGTCTTGGCCTAATGTAATAATTTTATGTATAATAATAATGAAAATAAAAAAATAATAACAACGCCTAACGATCACATACATAGATCCTGGACCCTAACTAGGATTCCCTGTGTCTAGGGGACTATGGAAGAACTATGAGGACCATGGCCCCACAACACCCAGACTCAGAACAAGTATTTGCGCCTTTTTTTTCTGTGCACAAATCTTGTCCTGTAGTGGGAATCGAACCCGCCGCCTCCGGGCTATGAGCCGACCGGCACAGGGGCTGTCAATGAGAGGCTGTATGTCGATTAAAATTATTTTTCATAACAGAAAATAGTAGGACCCGCCAAACTCATCTATAACATGTCGTTAGTGCCATATAGGTACGTGTAAAATTGCCACCATATATTATATTCGGTTGTATTAATTAAAGCCGAGAAAGGATGCCATGACCTCGAGTTTCGCTTGTTGCGGCCAATTTTTTATCACATAAGTAAATACACCGTAAATTTTTTCACCGCTTATCTTATATTTCGCGCTAAAATATATATTTTCCGTATAATTTATTTATTGCCGAATATTGACTTGGCTGGATTAGGACGGTGTAATCTAATTTATGCACTTGGGTTTTTAATTTTCAGGCGCGTTGAACATTTTTTGATTTTTCTTTTGGGGATGGAGTCGGGGGTAATGGCATGTGAAGTGATTTTAAAGGGTTGAGGTTATTTAAATTATTTTATTGGTTTTCGTTTCATCTTACCTGATGAGTTGAGGAAATGTGAAAATAATTCAAAAAGATAGAGATACCAACAGCGTATTATAGTTTTATAGTTCGATTAAGTCAGCTGCTCATCCAAGCGCCTGAATGTTATGTAAATTAAACCAATATACAATTATACAATATGTTAGTTTAATACTCGTGCATAGCTACCATATGTAAGAAAAAGTTTTATTGGAAATACGCTTAACCATTAATAACGAAGCTCACGTCCTTTCATCACGGTGATTATTTTAATCATACCCTTTCAGTCCATACATTTATTATTGGTGTTTGAAAAAAAAATCCGACCAATCGCCACCCGCCGTCTATTGTCCCGTTCAAATAATCGTAAATTCACGAACGGACAAAATATAATAAATTGCCGATGAGATCTGTGCGTACACTTCAAAAAAAGTGTATTTGCAAATTTGAAAATTGCGCACATCTCTAACGCTACGATTTAGAGGTGAAAATTGTTTGGTGGACCGTTTGTGCGGTCGCAAAATCGACACCGATGAGTCTATATTTGCACTTTGGACCCTTTGTTGTCGGCTTTTTTCGGTTGTTTCCGAGTAAAGGCTGATAGAACACGTTTTTCAAATCATTAAACAGTTTCGACCGCGGCTCTGTGGGAAAAAGGAGAGGTCGGTGCAAAAAAGAGGATAAAAGAAAAACTGCGAAACGTTGGCCTGCGAACGGACCGAAGTGATCGTTGTTTTGCCGTGATAATACTGTGCGTGGAACCACTGATAATGAACGTTTATATCAATTTACTCAAGCTTCGAATATTTATTAATAATATAAGTAGAAATTTCTTTCGACCAGTTGATAATCTGCTTTATAATTTTTCTCGTCACAAATAGCAATCTGATTCCACTTTGGGCGCCAAATTTAGTTTATGTAAAACTTTGGCGCTCAAAGTGGAATCAGAAAAATACTGAATATATGGTAGATATAAGTTCTTTATTACAAACACACTATTACAGGAACAATCGTTAGTCAGATTCTTATAACTAAGTGTCACAATTGTTTTATCGCTTAAAGCAATCTCTTCCGGACAACCCAGATAAAAGATAGAGTAAAGAAATAAACAACAAGAACATATAAAGCTCAAAGTATCTCGATTATTTCCTCGTGGCTATTTTACTTTTCGTTTTTATTCTAAGCCATTTCTTAATTAACATGTTTTGTAATCCAAGTATCAAAACCTTTCCGTCGACTGTGCGAACGTTGGCAGTCAATCCTCACGGCTACCAGCCGCATCGACACATCCCGGTGACGGTAAACTGTTGCCGTGTGCTATTCTAAAAGACCACACACCGCATTTGCCGCTGGCTTATGTTGTAATCCGATTTGTCGGCACGTTTTTGAAATGAATCAATGGCTATTGAACGTATAAAAGTAGGTAAGTGTTAGGATTACTATTAGGATAAAGGTGTTTGAATTTGAATTACGTAACGTCTACTTTCTGGATATATACAATGAAACTAGTGCATCGCAATCGTTAGTTCGATTGAATTTTGTTCAGTCTAATAAGATTAGTTGATAATCCTTTAAAAAATGGGGGATTAGGCCGACCTCATACGTTGCGCACCCTAACTTCATATTCAGAAGTACTTGGAGTTGACGAGTTCCATTGTCCGAAGAACTACAACAAAGTTACACGGAACCACCGCGTAAAGTTCTGCTATCAAACAAAAAAGGTACATAAATCACTTCACAAATATCGAAGAAATCGGTACACATATAAAAAACATACCGTCGAACGTACTCTGTTTTTGAAGTTCGTTAAAAACAAATACGCCGCGACTTCTACAGCTCGTCTACATTTACTTTAATCTGCTCACTATACATACGCTGCATATGTATGTAGGTACTGTGTTATAATTGTACTTATAATGATTATAGCGGTATATTTATAATAGAAGTCGTTATAAAACTACTATTCGAAAAATTGCACAGTGAGTAAAATAATGCATTTTTCAGTCTATTTAGCAATACTAACTGCACAGAAATGAAAACGACCCAACACCAAAGAAAAACAAAACTAAAGAACCGGTCAGCGGCGCAACGCAAGCGAAACGGCAGGCTACGTGGACACATAAATTGTACTACCCGCCACCTACCACGAAAGTTTCACACCATTAATTCTTGCCGCAGCCCACTGCACTTTTTCCATCGTTTTTCATCATTTTTCGTAAAACAATATCGCTTTTCTATATGCAAAACAGTCGCGCCGTCGGACGTCCCCCGTGTTCGTACCACCGTAATAATGGGATCATCTATACAATTTCAATTTAGAATAATATATTGGGGTATTTTTATGTTTTATTGGTAGCCCGGATTTCGGTTCCCATTTAAACTTTTTTTCGAATTTTATGTTACGGAAGATATTGTTCTTCTTGTTTGAATATTTAATGGCGGTTCGGGATTCCCCGCCTAATGTATTGGTGTTATTATATTGTTCGTTGAACAAAGTTATTGCAAATCAATGCGCGGGTGAGTGGAAGAAAAGAAAAATGTTAATTATACCGTTAAGAATTTCGTTTAGAAACAACTTTATTAGTTCACATTATCACGATTTACTTTTCACTTTTTACCGACGGACGTTTACAAATGAGACTTAATTATATTCAGCGGAGTCAACCATCGATCAATAACAAAAAGAGAAATGTCATCGTGCACAATAAAACCGAGTGGAATCTGCATCAAACGATCGCGTATTGCCACAATCAATTTTCATTTGCCGCCGCTAGAAAAACCATCTAACGAAAAGGGACCATTTTTAATAGACGAAGAAAGCGCACCAGTCACTCGCAGACAAATCGACGGTAATTAATGACTGTAAGGGTATTTTTTTCCACTCCGATACCAATAAAGGAGGCCACATTACCAGAAGGGACAAAACAAAACAGCCGGGTGTCGAACGAAAGGAGAATTTATCATCTAGACGGCAGTCGGCGCGGTCGCCAATGTCCATTTGGATAATGCCCAACGCGATTAAAAATATAAAAATACCCCACCCACCCCAGTGGGGAGATTTGACGGAGGACACCGCTCTGAGGACACAAAAGGATTATAAATGAGAAGGAATTTTAGATAATATTTGTACGTTGGATGTGGATTGTAATGTTGGAGATCGGGACGTTCGTCGGGCGGATGTCCCCCTCTCCCGGCCCGTGTGGGGGAATCGCCTTCCGCGATCCTAATGAGTGTTTGTATCAATTTGTTAGTATTGTATTTGAATATTTTTGTGCGTTCGTTACGATTTTAATCCCTTGCGGTTGCGGCCGGACGGATCGATGTTTTTGTTTAATATTTCCTTCGGTTTTTATTTTAATTGTGAGTTCGTTTGATCGCCGCCCGTTTGTGTGTTGATTAAAGGCGTTTCGGCTTGTTCGGGGACAGATATTGATACTTCTTCTTTTTGTGGAATATTTTATATTATTCGGAAATTGTTTTCGTATACTTTTTGTTTGTAAAAGCTAACACTCATATTTTTGCTGATTATATCGGAGTTGTTAAGTATGAATTTATGCTGATACTCGGAAAATTATTCATAGCGGTTGCAGGTAGCGGTTCAAGAGGAAAGTAGGACAGTTTATTCAAAAAAATGCTAATTAAACTCCTGATTGCGTATGCCTTTGAAAAAATATCGCGGACGCGTGTAAAACACACGATAGTAGGAAAGGGCCGTATAAACATGGAAAATCTAATTCGTTTCATAATTAATACGTTTTTTACGAAATGTAATTTTTCTCGGCACTTTTATGATACTCAGGATGAATCCGAATGAGCGAGAAAAGAATAACACCGTCCGAGAGCGACACGCTGTGTTTTCAATTCATTATCTCGAAAACAAAAATTTCATTAGCCCCGAGATTTCCTTTTTAAATTTAATTATTCATATTTAAATTAAACAAAATATTATAGAGGTCTGCGGAGTAAAAAAGCGGCTTTATCGTATCATATTTTATTAACCGAATTTATAATTCTCCGCCGATTCGAGTAAATCCCCGAGCGTGGGGTTCCGCCGGTCCATGGAAAATATTTATGAATACCAAGCAGAAAAATCCACAATAATATTTCAGGGCGGGCGCGGTCTTCGTTCCTCCCTGATCTATTTAAAAAAGAGCTCCCGGAAGGACAAAAGGGCTGGCGCTCGTAAAAAAACTGGACACGTATAGAGGTTACCGGCCGTCCACCGGCTTTGTCTGATTCTTATTTTTTACCGGATCGGATCCTTTTGGGCCGTTTTTTATCGGTTTTTGTTCCGGAGACGCGGCGGGCACTGTTTGGGCGCCGTTTGTTCTAATGTCCCACCATTTGTAATTTTATATTTTTACGGACGGTTCATTTTTTTTAGTTGTGCCCGGTTAATGGCGTGACCCTTCCGTTTGGGTATGTAAAAAGGAGGATTTATGGTAAGACTGCGTTGTGACGGTTTTCTTGACCTTTTATTGTAACGTTATTTGGATAACAATGGTGATCCGTGATGTATCCAATGAATGTAGATCCTTTTGCGATATTGTGACAATATTACTATAACTGAACGATTCACAATTTTTATCGTTCAATATTTCGTCGTTGCGCGTGCAAAAGTCGCTATGTGTTATTTAGTTATTGATAATTTCTCGAAAGTTAATTAATAAAGATATAACGTGTTCATATGGAACTTTTGATATATGAATAACACATAGATAGATTTCGTAACTCTTTAAATATTGCATTTATCACAAAGCTCTTTTACAGTATGTTTGTATTGAAACAACGATTAAAACTGCACCAAAACGGAAAATAACTAAATAGCACATAGCGACTTTTGCACGCGCAACGACGATTTGTAAGTTGGTAGTTAAGAATATTTATGTAATTTAAAAAAGTTACAGTTTAACTATGTATATATGTATATATATTTACTACTACTTAAACATATAAGCAATCATAGTTGGTTTAAATGCCTACACAAATTGTAGGTATGTTATGTATATTGAGCTGATCCTTGATTATTGTTTCCATCTGATTCTACAAAGTTATATTACGATAGCGTTTTCCGAAATATTTAAAATTCCTACTAACCTTTGTTGTCTGGTTGTTTGTATAGTTTTCATGCCAAAACACGCTGTACTCATTTTTATGCAATTTCGCTGATAGATTGCTTTTAATACCGAGATCAACATACAATACCTATCATCCCAAATGTATAATTCCTGCGGTAAAACAGAAAGTTTCGGGTAAAACCGCGGGGACCCATTAGTGCGAAAAAAAGCTTAATGCAGATTCCACTATTACATTTAAGATTATTTCCGTTAGTCACTGATCAGTCAACTCGGCGATAATCTGAACTTTTACATTGAAGTAAAGATGAAGAGATAAAAAGGCGTGCATATAGAATGTGCAATAGAAATTTAAATTCTACATAATATCGCTCACGGAGTTTAAATCAAGCTAATGGAGATTCGATTTACCAACGGTTAGAGCTGAATTAACCCAAATCCAGGATCAATATGCACAAGTAGGGCCGAGGCCGCGTGTTACACGTCCAATTGGTGCCGCTAATCGCATTGTCCATCGCGCGGCGTCGAGTTTACACCGCGCGGAGATCATTCCACACAACTATACATTATCGTTTGCACTACACTGTCTATCATCGCTTATAGAACATATATCGCTAGAACTACGAGATCAAGTCAGGAAGGACTAACGCATTTATGGTATACGCTACGACTTCTATAATGTCTGTACATGGACTACGAAGCTACGAAACTAACATCGTTGCTTTTTAAAGTACATCGTAGCTGTAGTAGCTACAGGCGTCAAGTGCTACGGATATCTCAACTTTGGACTACGAAGCTACGTAACTATATTCGTCGCTTCTAAGCATATTGTAGCTGTAGCTGCTACAGGCATCGAGTGCTACGGAGTCTCTACTTTGAAATACGAAGCGACGAAACTATTATCGTCGCTGATCAAAATATATCATAGCTGTAGCCGCTACAGGCGTCATGTGCTACGGCGTAGACAAAAGCGTAGCTCGTGTCGCACAATGTAAGTCCCGTACAGAAAGACGCTCAATCGTCAATAGCGAAGATTTAGCAAAGGAATCATTTTTCGTTTCAAATTTTATAATTTTATTTCCTAACACCAAATGACATTAAGTTTCGAACGCGCAATTCACCCGAACCACACGTCGTCGTCGGGTTGGTCGTAAAAAAAACGCGCGAAACAAACATGGCCGGTCGTAATCAAATTATTAGCCAAGCTGAGGCCACGTAAGGGCGCGGTTGGATCCTTGCAGACATGTATTTGTGCGCACAGTGAATAATCTCTCTAATAATAACAATGTACATTGAATTAGTTACATCCTAGACTGCATCGAACTTCCCCCATCTGTGCACAAACTTCGACTAGCCCGATAGCTCAGTTGGTAGTATCCCTGCCTCCTGAGCTGCAGATTGTGGGTTCGATTCCCACCCAGGTTAAATATCTGTGTGATGAGCATCGGTGTTTATATTGTATTCTATGTATGTATTTACGAACAAAATGTATATAAGTATTGTATCAGTTATCTGGTTTCCATAGTACAAGCTTTGCTTAGGGCTAGATGTCGCTGTGTGAAATGTCCACACTTATTTATTTATAGTTTCGATAGTCTTTACGGTGAGCTCAATTTTGTTTCTGGATCCAAATCTACGGGTCGCAAGTCGTCACCACCACCATGGTGCGCTTTCACCCCACACCAACTAGACAAAATCCATTTCGTACAAACCTCCATCGCTGACTTACACCGCTGTCTCAACCGCATATTTATCATAGGGAATAATTAATGAAACCTTTTTTCTCCCGATAATAATGGGGGGGTGTGCTTAAAAATGGAAGTTGGGGGTTTACGCGGGCACAATCTGAAGTCATAACTTTGCCCCGTTTTTGTGTGGCTTACACAAGACTCGAACGTATTACCTTTTTGGTTAATAAATTACGTGTGAAGATTTTATTCAAGTGTCGATGTTTGGAGATATAATGAATTGTCATACGTAAAGAAATTTCCTTCGAAGAAAGCTCTCAAATCAGAAGTATGACAAATTTTATGTCGGTCAGTTTTAAGGTAGCATATTGATGGCATCTAAAATAGCGTCGTATTATTAACCAATTTTTAAAACCTATAATTCTCATTTTCGTTGGTTAGCTTTTGGGCTTACTTTTTTACTTTACTCGAAGTTTCAAACTAGCCAAAACCTGGCGTCAAATAAGCTAACTAGTATTCCAATTTAATTTTAAATTTTAATTTATTGTATTCATTCAAACCAGTTGACTTAAGTTACTAGTTTAAATGACCAACCCGAGTATTTCTAACACGAATAAAAATAATACCGCAACTCAATCCAAAAGCTCCAAACAAATTAATTTTTTATTGTAGTTTATTTGATGTATTCAGGAAATTCCCAACAAGAATCTCTACTGTTAGGTAATTTTCGAATGTTTTTCCAGAAATAGTAATGTCAGTAATTTATTTATTTCACAAAATCCACTTATCTCAAAGTAATTCACTTAATGGATTGATCTTACATCCAATTAGGGATTTACTTCATAATGTTTATTGCATTGACAGCTTTTGTGGTGACTCATCAAAATCGGTTCACCCAGTCGAAAGTTCTGAGGTAAGAAACATTTTAAAAGAAACAGTAGAATTGAGAGCATCCTTTTTTGGTTAAAAAGAGGTTTGAATCTCAAAAACACTGCCACCAATTACCAATTCGTTAGTTACACACATTGGTATAATAATATGTGTGGACAACTCACACAGCGCCATCAACCCCTAAACTAAGCAAAGCTTATACAATACTTAGGTACTTTTTGTTTGTAAATACATACATAGAATACAATATAACACCCAGTCACAGAAAAACACCTATGGTCATCACACAAATGTTTGTCCTCGGTGGGAATCGAACCCACAACCCTACCCTACTACCAACTGAGCTATCGGGCCAGTCAAAATGCGAGAGAACATCGCCGCCCACGAGATTTCACACATCAGATTACGAGTTAGAGTCGAGACGCGTAACAGCCTTGATGGCCGGCTGCTAGTTACAAAAGGCAGACCATCGAATAAAGTTAAATGTGATTATTTGACAGCATCTGTGGTGGGGGTGGTTCAGCAGGTTGGCTCATAACCAGGAGGTGGCGGGTTTGATTTCCGCGGCGGTAATCTTGTTATTCTCTTATTAATTATCAAATATCAGCTTTGAAAGCTTATGTGGTATAGAAGTTGAGCAGGTCGGCTTACAACCAAGAATTGGCGAGTTCGATTCCCGCAACAGAATAAGTGTTTGTGCACAGAAAAAAAAAGCGCAAATACTTGTTCTGATGTTTTTGTGTGACGAAGTGTTTGTTCTGTCTGGGTGTTATATAGTATTATATGTATGTATTTACAAAAGTATTGTATTAGTTACCTGTTTCCCATAATACAAGCTTTACTTAGTTTGGGGCTAGATGTCTTGTGTGAGATGTCCACACATATTATTATTATTATAATAATACAGTACACTAAACTAATTTTTAAAATACATTTTTGAATTTTTACAATCACTTCGTTTTATTAATTGGTTGCTTAAAACATTTTCAGGAGCTGTTCCCTGGATGAAAGGTTCCTGTATTCTCAGGGGGAAATTCGCCGCGTGCACTGGCATCCGAGTTCCTTGTCTCACGTACTGGTGCTGATCTCGGATAATACTATCAGGTGAAGATTAAATAAAAAAATCTTGATATTCTCATATTGATTACCAAAAATCAGCTTTGAAAGTCTATGTGGTATGGTTGTTGAACAGGTCGGCTTACAACTAAGAAGCGGCGAGTTCGATTCCCTCACCAGAACTAGCGTTTGTGCGCAGGAAAAAACTCAAATTCTGGTTTTATGTCTGGGTATTGTGGGACGATGGTCTTCGTAGCTCCTGGATACCTAGATCCAAGGAATCCTAGTTAGGGTCTAGGATCTATGTACATGATGAAAATTATGAACAAAATAATCTGATGCCCGTCTGTGCTAAAGGCTATTAAAATACAACTTAGTTAAATAGTTAAGCAACACTTTTCCCCGGGTTCTCGTATACGTTTGCCTTCGTGTCAACTTGGCAGACCAAATACTGAACGCTCATTGGCTGCCTGTTGATCATTGGATGTCTCAACCAATGAGCGTAAAGTATTTGGCATGTTGACTTGACACGATTTTGACAAACGTACGAGAAACCAGGGGCTAGGGAGATTAGTGCGGCCCTAGAAGCTGTCAAACTTTAGTACATACGGCATTAAAATTAAGCTGTTCTGAATTATAATTGTATTTGTTTAACTAAAGAGTCCTCTTTGTATAATAATAATAATAACGCCCAACGATCACATACATAAATCCTGGACCCTAACTAGGATCCCCTGTGTCTAGGGTCCCAAGAACTACGAGGACCATGGTCCCACAACACCCAGACTCAGAATTTGCGCTTTTTTTTCTGTGCACAAATACTTGTCCTACCGCGGAAATCGAACCCGCCTCCTCCGGGTTCTGAACCGACCTGCTCAACCACCACACCGCAGAGGCTGTCTAACTATTTGTCGCTATTATATCTTTCAAAACTAGCTTTAAGTGACGATGCGGTCTAGGATGTAACACGTTTGCCTAGAAGATGTTCTGTTCACTCTCGATTTGGGGACTCCAAGGTTATAGTTTTCAGGAAATACGAGTTTCAATATTAAATCTGTAACGGATATTTCTTCTCATTCCAGGCTCTACAATATAGCGCTAAAAACCGGCCCGAAGCTCGTTAAGATCTTCCCCATAGGTCCAAAGCCTTCCAGCCTTCTCGCCGGCAGAACCATTCTGGACAGCCTGGGGGATACCGCAGTGGACTTCACAGCCCTCCCTGATACCGACTGCCTGCTGATACTGAGGGGGAATGGTGACGTTTACATGATGCAGTGCAATTTGGATGGAAGGAAGTAAGGATGTAACTTATTTAATTATAAGGTTTAAAAAAACGAGTGCGCTTTAGAACACACGACTGAAGTTAAACTTTTTTTTTTATGTTACTGAATGATTTGACGAGCTAGCCGTTCACCTGATGCTAAGCGCCACGGCTGCCCATAACAGAACAGTGTCAATCGGAACCCCAAAATAGAGTTTCGAGCAACACTGCACTGCGCACATCATCCTGAGACATCAGCACAGTCTGGTAATAAGATTACTCGGCTTACTCCCCAAGTCAAGCGTGCGTAAAGAAGTTTTACTTCAAAAATATCAGATTTTTGTGTTCAGTTTTTCACAAGCTATTTTTAAAAAACAAAGTGAGTCTAAATGGTAGTCGACTTGTGAAGCCTGTGACAATGACTGCCTTAATAAATAAATAAGTTGTGGACAATGTGAAATTAGTTCACACAGCGCCATCTAGTCCCAAACTAAGCAAAGCTTGTACGATGGGAACCAGATAACTGATATGATACTTAGATTTTTTTTTGTATATATATACACCCAAACAGCACAAACATCAATGTTGATAACACAACTGTTTGTTCTGGATGAGAATCGAACCCAAAATCTACAGTACAGTAGGCAGGGCTACTACTAACTGAGTCAGTCAAAGAAGTCATTAAAAAAGTCTAAGAACAAAAGCGTTTATTTATTTTTCAGTTTGCTTTTAACTATGACATGCATTTCTTCTCAGTTTATGTAACATTACAAAAATTCCACATATACAAAAGCATTTTTTTTAATCATACCATTTTTTCAACTTATAAAAAAATTAATAAAAACTGAGGCTCAAAAATTGTTCATTCCAGTGCCCTGCAGCCCAATCTCCGCGGCCCGCTCGCTATGTACCCCCCAGCTGATGACAACTATGGAACGGACTCCTGCTCTATCACAGCCCTGGGAGGTGGGGGTGACACACCCCCTCTTGTGGTTGTGGCCACTTCCTCCGCTTCTTTATACCATTGCTTACTACTGCCTAATGTGAGTATGTCAACCTTAGTCTTCAAATCGAGAGTGAACAGGTATGTTCTAGGCAAGCGTGATACATCCTAGACTGCATCGTCACTTACCATCGGGTGAGATAGTGGTCAAACGCAAGCCTATCAAACAATAAATAAAAAGTTTAGATTTGCCCCTCTTTTGTCCATACAAAAAGCACTAACGTTTTTCTACCTATCTTATTATGTAATACTCATTTCTAAATGTTTATTATTGGTGTCAACAAAGTGTTTTGTATTTTATTGTATTGTACTCCTAAATCTTTTATGTTGGTGATTTCTTTATAATTATATTGGCAACACAGTAAAATAGTATCCTAGTACTTTTTCCTTTTTTGAATTTGCGCAACGTCATCGTAGTAATAACCACCTAAAGTGACGAATATTTTGTGTCAATATTATGACGTATAAGATTAGTTTTACTTAGAATACAATACATATAAAAAAAAAGTTCAAGAATTAACCTATCATATCGATCGACCGCAATTTTTTGTTAAGGTTTAGAGGGTGAAAACCATTTTCTCAGAATGCAAAAATATAGATTAATTCATTCACGGGCTGCAATTATTTCTATTGCGCGTGCATATCGAAGGCTGGCAGCAAGCAAAGCAACAAACACAACAAACAAAACATTGTTCTATTAACAGAACTCTTCTTTAAGGACATCCTTAAAGATTTGTCTCTCGCTCCATCTGGTTTATTTGTACGTACCCAGTTTATTTTTTTATTAGGCAACTAGTTGCGCCTCGCGGTTTCACTCGCAGATAAAAGGTATTTTAATTATTTGCTCATCCCACGGGAAAATTTCACTTTTCCGGGATAAAATGTAGCCTACATGTTAATCCAGTGTATAAGCTATCTTGGTACCAAATTTCATCCAAATCTGTTTAGCGGTTTGAGCGTGAAGGAGTAACAAACATACACACATACACACGTACAAACTTTCGCCTTTATAATAATAGGTCTTTACCTATGAAATTGCCGTATTGCAGTACAGACATTTTCAAACAAAAAAAGTTTTGATTGGCTATGAATTCTAAATTGAAATTAATTTTGTTTTAAAAATATGACATTCTATTTACAATATAAGTCTTTTGTTTATTGAATAGCGTTGTATTTTCATTACATTTCAGCATTTTTCCTCATAATGGATACTTTGAAATTTCGTGTAATTATGGAATATGAGTTCCGTCGTGGCACCAACGCGGCACAAACGACACGTAACATCAACGACGTTTACGGAGAGAACTGTACAAACGAACGTACAACCCGTTATTGGTTTGCTCGGTTCCGTTCTGGGAATTTTGACTTGAAAAATGAACCTCGTGGTCGTCCGGAAACTTTGGTCAACAATGATGAATTAAAGGCGATTGTGGAAGCTGATGATTCTCAATCTACAGCTGAGCTGGCAGCAGCTTTTGATGTTAGCATCAAAACAATATTGGTCCATTTGCGACAGATTGGCAAGATAAAAAAGCTTGATAGATGGGTGTCCCACGAACTTAACGATCGCCAGCGCAACGTACGCGTCGAGACTTGCCTTGCGCTGCTTAACAGGCACAGAAATGAAGGAATTTTTAACCGAATTGTTACGTGCGACGAAAAATGGATTCTTTTTGACAATCGAAAGCACTCAGCAAGTTGGTTAGATCCTGGTTCGGTACCAAAGCAATGTGCAAAACGAAAAATGACCCCTAGAAAGGTGATGGTCACAGTTTGGTGGTCTAGTGCTGGTGTGATTCATCATAGCTTTTTACAAAACGGCGAGAGCATTACTGCAGATGTGTACATTGAAGAACTGACCACAATGATGGCGAAACTCGCACGTCTGCAACCAGCTTTGGTCAATCGGTCGTCTCCACTGCTACTTCACGACAACGCGCGACCCCATACTGCACAACAGACCGTCTCTAAGCTGCATGAGTTGGGTTTGGAAACTCTCCCTCATCCGCCATACTCACCAGATCTTGCGCCTACCGACTATTACTTTTTCCAATATTTGGACAACTTTTTAGCGGGAAAAAAATTCAATTCCCGAGAGGCAGTACAAAACGCCTTTGAAGAGTTTGTTGTCTCCCGTCCTGCTGATTTTTTCAAGAAGGGCATCCATAAACTGCCACAGCGTTGGCAAAGATGCATTGATTGCAGGGGTGATTACTTTGAATAAAAGAAATAAATAAGTTCGAAAAAAAAAATACTTTAACTTTTTTCAAACAAAACGGCAATTTCATAGGTAAAGACCTATATTAGTGTGATAAACAATATTTATTCCTCATATTCATTTCACACAGAGCCATCTAGCCCCTTACTAAGAAAAGTAAATAATAAATAAGTTTTTTATCTCTTTCTTCCTGCAGGCGGTAGACAAAGAGGACGGTGAGAGGGGAGACACCCACGCCCTCTATGTAGTTGAAGCGGTTGAATTGAACATGGTACTGAATCCAGACGACGATGACATGCAGTACTCTTATCCGGTGCATCTGTACCCGGTAATATAATCATTTTTAACCAACTTAAAAAAAATAGAAGGTTTAGTTGCCGTTTCATTTTCAATACATAGATATTTCAATACATTAGTCATGAATACGTTTCCGATTGAAAATCAGTTATTAAGGTCCTACGACCTTAATTACATGCTGAGTCGGGACCTATATCGTGACGTCACGCAACACTATATTTTTAGTTCCACTCTTTTTTTTTTCTTGTATAAGTGCCTATATGCAAAAATGTAATGTTGTAATCTTGAATATATGTATATTATTTTTTTATAATTTTATTTAATTGACTTTCTAGTGCATAGTACGAGTATGTTTCTAAGATGTAAGAAAAAGCTGTTGGTCTTCCTAAGAAGAAATAAATAATTAAATAAATAGGACGGCGGCAACGTCCAGTTGTAAACTCTATGCGCAGCGGGCAGTACCGTAATTTACCCTGTGGTGGCATTTACATTTATTAAAGTGGCAACACTGGTAACTGCCATCACTCCTCCACCCATCTGGCTATAAAAAGGGAGCGCTCGGTGTACTACGGATCATTCTTGCTCCGGACACGGCCCTGTGCGCATGTGTTCTAATATATTTAATTAATTTATTTATAAATGATTTGGATTTGTTTATATACATGCTGAAGTTCTTGATTTGCAACCCATGTATCACCAGCAGGCCTAGCACGGCCGGTGGATAACTTCTCCCCAGGGAGTAGATAACAAACTTATCCTCACTGTCACTTTATTTCACTCTGCGAGCACGGCCGCGATAGTGGAAAGCTTTATCCGGGGGATAAACGGCGGGAGTAGCGTTTTTAGATTTCTCTACCGTATTGTTGCCAGTACGAGAAAATTTAACTAAAACGACATTACATGCTTCAATATTTTGTTCAGTCCATCAAACCATCGATAATTATTCGACTAAATATACTGGGATTGAAGACAAAATATAAAAAATAAGGTTTTTGAGTCTGTGTCTCCGTGTTAATCAAAGAGTATGTAACGACTACTATGTATATGAGTGAGAGTAAGTGAGTAGTTTAAATTAAAATTTTATTTTGTTTGTAATATGAGCGGAAAAACGTGATTAATTATTGTGTAGTAGTTATATTTTAAATTTTTATATGTATATATTTTATAATAAAATATACTCAAAAAATATATGCATCATTTAAGTTAATTACGTAAATTAAATAATTTCCTTATTAAAACTAAACTAATAATTGTATTTTCACGAATATTTCGCTATGTATTTTTTTTTTTGTATTGAAACTCATTTCCCGGGATTTAGAAGGGATTACTTGTATTCCCAATGCTCCTCCCGGTGTAACTTTCGCTCCAAAATTCGAGTTCCTGCGATTAAACATAGTTATAATAGGCACGCGACATTTTTGTGCCTATTAAAACACTTTGACTTCCTTATACCCACCTACAAGAGTCGAAGATAAATACTCTCTGCTTTATGTCAATTCAAGAGAATATTATCCACTTTCTTCCGAGTCCGTGCTCTGAAGCGGGGAGTAGCGGGATATAATGTCTATGATAATGTCAAAGGGAAATATTTCTTTCCTCTCCTCGTTGCCGTGCTACGTAAGGTGGAGAGGGGGATTATTTTAACTGACAGGTGGAAAAAACCGGGGGAAAGACAATTTCTCCACATGCCGTGCTAAGCCTGCTGGAGCCTATAAATAAATAATTTAATTTTAGTGTTTTCATTTCAGAGCAATGTAGTAATGCTGTATATTTATATTTCAGTGTACGAAAAGCATGTACGCGTGTGTGCACGCGGGCGGCGTCCATTCGGTGGCCGCGCCCCTACTGCAGCACCTGGCGGACTACGCGCGGGCGGAAGATGGTATACTGTCCCTACTGTTTACTCTACTACTCAGCTTTTATTGCAAGCTTCTGTGGTGTGGTGGTTGAGCAGGTCGGTTCATAGCCTGGAGGTGGCGGGTTCGATTCCCGTGGCAGGACAAGTGTTTGTACACAGAAAAATAAGCGCAAATACTTTTTCTATGTCTGGGTGTTGTGGGACCATGGTCGTTATTCCTGGGTCCTAGAAACAGGGAGTCCTAATTAGGGTCTAGGATCTATGCATGTGATGTATGATGGGCGTCTTTTTTTTTTTATTTCACAGTCTAGTAATCTATGCTGATGTCTCAGGATGACGTGCGCAGTGCAGTGTCATGCGAAGCTCTATACATTAGAGTTCCGAGTGACACTGCAACTGATATGGGCCGCCGTGTCGCTTAACATCAGGCGAGCGACTATCTCGTCATATCGTCCCTTAACATAAAAAGGCCGAACATTCTACTTACTTACTAATAAAGATTTTTTGAAGTAAAACTTCTTTACGCACTCTTAACTTGAGGAGTAAGCTGGTGTATGTGAACGGAAATTGATTCTCATAGATTAGAGTGACTGTGACTGTATCGGTTTCAAATGAATTAAATCAAAACATGTAAAATGAGACAAGTATTATATGTTTCTTAGTATACAATATTAGGCACCTATTACCTACCTACTAATAGTAATAAGATAGTGGTAACACAGTATTCTTCCTGTTTGTACCGTTAAAAACATAAAAAAATAAAAATAAACATTCAAGTCGTTACATATATTATTTATTGTATAGTACTATTATGTAGATAGTCTGTGGCGGTAGTCGTGATTCTGATCTTTCTATGTTCACTAGTCCCCCTGTGTTTTGGGGACTAGTTATATAGATCTCCAACATAACAAAGTTAAAAATTTGTTTTATTATGTTGGTGTCTCCAGTAAAATCCACTTTTACAATTGTCAAGATGGCGACATTAACATTTAACAAGGCTAAAACAAAGTAATACCGGCCGATAGATGGAGCTAAACTAAAGAAGTTTTACTTCAGTCGTGTGGTGTAAAGTTTGTTTAATTTTATTTTTCTTTCGTAGATAAAATAAAGCTATTCCATTTACAGCGGAGATAGAAACAGTCCTGTCGGCTATATGCGCTAAGCCGAGCGTGGCGCGACATCTAGTGTGCACAAGTAGCAACGCATCTTTGTTTTCCCCACCGCTGGGCGTGGCCTTGACCGCCCCGCCGCTGCCTTCACTCCTCGTTTTGTGTGCTGACTGTACCTTGCTTACCAGGTGACAATTATTGACATAATAAAAAAATCATGAAACTAGCATCATCTTCACCGAACGCTTTCTATGAGCTATATGTATACTGTGTATATATGTGTACTTTTTAGGTAAACAAAAAGCGTGACAATCGCGTCATCGTCACCGAACGCTTTCCGTGAGCTATATGTATACTGTGATATGTGGACTTTTTCGGTAAACAAAAAGCGTGAAACTCGTGTCATCGTCACCGCACGCTTCCCATGAGCTATATCTAGACTAGTCGCGCGTAACTTTTTATTCGTGGTTTCACCCGCGGATAAAAAGTATTTTAATTATTTTCTCATCCCACGGGAAAATTTCACTTTTCCGGGATAAAATGTAGCCTATATGTTAATCCAGTGTATAAACTATCTTGGCACCGAATTTCATCCAAATCCCAAATCCATTCAGCCGTTTGAGCGTGAGGGAGTAACAAACATACATACACACATACAAAATTTCGCCTTTATAATATTAGTGTGAAGTGTGATTTATTTAGTTTTACTTCTATCGGTAATCCCAAAGACTGCCCCAAACATTTTTGGTTTTTTTTTTCAGAACACTGGAGCCGTACGACTTAGAAGAGCAACTGTACAAGGAATTACAACTTAGAAATATGCCGCTTGAACAGGATGACCTCAGCAATTTGCTCAAAGAGGTAAATATTTTTGATTGCCACACCCATGCCCATCTGCACTGAAGTCTATTTAAATACCACTTAGTTAAGCAGCACTTTCTCTCGGGTTCTCGTATACGTTTTTTAAACGCGGGCTAGAGCTGTAAATTGGATTTGTAATGTTAAAAATGTAGCTATTTCCGTACATTCGATAGAGATTTCGAACAAAATACGAAGACACTTTTCACCGACCTAACAATTAAATAATAATAACATAAAAAACGTAACGTAACACTCTCTCTCTCTCTCTCTCTCTCTCTCTCTCTCTCTCTTTCTATCTTCACTAACTTATATCTTCCTCTCAACTTCCATTCACCGATCAATTTCCGTAATCCATTCACCAGCTTACTCTCCAAGTCAAGCGTGCGTAAAGAAGTTTTGCTTCAAAATATATAGATCCTGGACCTCCAGGATTCCCTGTACCTAGGAAACCAGGAACTACGAAGACCGTGTTCCCACCACACCCAGACGTAGAACAAGTGTTTGTGCGTTTTTTCTTTGCACAAATACTTGTCCTGCCGCGGGAATCGAACTTGCTGCTGAGCTATGAGCCGCCTGCTCAACCACCACACCACAGACGCTGTTAATGTTGTAATATGTGTTGTTTCCAGAGACAGAAGCTATCGTTCACGTCCATAATTCAAGAGATACTGACACGCGACGTGTCGCAGCCGATATTGAACGTGGACAAAACTCGCGAGCCCAGCCCTAAGGAAAGTTTGGAGGTAAGTTCCGACGCTACTCAGTGCATAGGCGAACATGGTATACCGGTTTAAAAAAAAATTACAATAATAGCTCATACAGACATAGATCCTGGACCCTTACTAGGATTTCCCTGTGTCTAGAGACCCAGGAACTACGAGGACCATGAACACACCCAGACTCAGAACAAGTATTAGCGTTTTTTTTCTGTGCATCAAGTCTTGCCTCGAATCAAACCCGCCATCGGGTTATGAGCCGACGTACTCAATCATCACACCACAGAGTATGTCAAAGTATGAGTAAAGCTCCTCCATGAGCCATTGTCTCGCCTGGGCCCGTACCGTGAGTTCCTAGCGGGAGCCCGAATTGGACCGCGTTGACCTTTTTCTCACTTTCTCTCCAGCTGAGAGAGCAAGACGAAAGTCAAAGCGATTCAGTACGTTTAGCGGGCAGTACCGGAACCCCTGTGGTAGCATTTAAATTTATTACAGTGGCAACACCGGTAACTGTCATCGCTCTCCCACCCATGTGGCTATATAAAGGAGCGCTCAGTGTACTACGGATCATTCTTGCTCCGGACACAGCGCGGTGTGGATGCTGAAGGCCTATAGTTTTATAGTTTGCCCGCCATGCCTAACCCCCAAACCTATGTGTATTGTTAGAGGTCTAGGCATCCTAAGCGGAGTGGACGGGACAGTCCTTATAAATAGCGAAGCGAGTAGCGCTGAATCACTTTCCCCTTGGCTTCGTTGGCGAGCGGACGCGGTGTCATTGTAACGTTCGTTGCGATCTTTTGTTTAAGGATAACTGTTGTAGATTTTCTTTATTGGTATTTCACTTTTAACCTAATAGTATATATCGTAAACTATTTGTGCCTTAATAAAATAAAATCACTGTTGAATTGGACACAGTTCCGGTATCTTTCTGTACGTATAGTTCGTTTCCCGAGCCACATTGAAGCTCCGCGGGGAATACATGTCGCGGCAACAGCGCGCGAGCGACGCCCTCGGCAGGAAGCTGCGCGCCGCGGCGGCCCGCGCCGGCCTGCACGCGCGCTGGATCGGGGACCTGCAGGTACCGGCTGGAAGCCTTACACTCTATCGAGGGGCATGCTAGGAGGCTCATAGGTAGCGACTTGTTTGAGGCCCGATTGCAGAGCCTCGACCACAGACGCAAAGTTGCCAGTTTATCGGTCTTCTACCGAGTGCATTTTGGAGAGTGTGCATTGGAGTTGCATAACCCAATTCCACCATCACCGTTCCACCATCGGACAACCAGATGTACGGAAAAGCGCCACCGGTACATGGTTAATATCCCACATGTGCGAACAAAGGAGTGGAACGCTTTACCGGCATCCGTATTTCCCGAAACCTACAACCATGGAGTCTTCAAATCGAGAGTGAACAGGTGTCTTCTAGGCAAGCGTGTTACATCCTAGACCGCATCGTTACTTACCATCAGGTGCGATAGTGGTCAAACGCGAGCCTATCAACCAATAAAAAAAAATGGGTTAAAGATTTAAAATAACTTAACGGACAAAGCAGTACCTTTATTTAAAAAAGTGACGTCATCCTCTTAACTACAACTACTATTAAGTACAGTAGCACTTAATAGTTGGTAGTTGTCATATTATATATAGCTACACTACCTCCTACAAAAAAACGAGTGTGCTTTTTAGACCACACGACTGAAGTAAAACTTCTTTAGCTCCATCTATCGGCCGGTGTAACATTGTTTTTGACAATCGTAAATTGTCATTTTACCAGACAATTTTCAACTTCCATTCGCCTCGTTACGCATTTACCAGCTCACGCCCCAAGTCAATCGTGCAAATTAATAACTAAATGGAATTAAAAAATAAATACCTAAATATTTCACACAGCGCCATCAACCCCTAAACTAAGCAAAGATTGTACTATGGAAACCAGATAACTGATACAATACTTATATACTTTTTTGTTTGTAAATAATAATAATATAGAATATAATATAACACCCAGACATAGAAACACCTATCTTTAATTGTACACAGTTTTTAATAAGTTATAAAGTAAATTCTAATTTTAATTTCTTGCCCTGGGAATAAATACTAAACACATCGAACCCACTACCTATAGTTCAGAAGGCAGAGCCACTATCAACTGAGCTAACAGGACAGTCAAAATATGCCATAAAATTGTGTGCATAATCCGTTTCAGAAAGAATTAGAAGCGGTCCAAAAGCAGTCCATGGTGCTGAAAGAAAAATGCCTGCTCGCCGATAAACATCAAGAAGATCTGAAATACAGGTACAAACTTGCTTTTTTTAGTAGCTTATCATAAAAATAAAATAAACTAAATATGTTACTAGGTGGTAGGACTTTACTGCAAAGTTCGTCTAGGTAGGTACCACCGCTTTGCCAGTTATTCTGCCGCCAAGCAGTAGTGCGCAAGCACTGCTGTGTTCCGGTTTGAAGGGCACTGTAGCTAGTGGAATTACTGGGCAAATGAGACTTTATAATAATAATAATAAATAATAATTATAATATGTGTGGACGAGGTGTCCACACATATTATAATTATTTTTAAATATTATAATTACACAACGCCATCTAGCCCCAAACTAAGCAAAGCTTGTATTATGGGAACCAGATAACTGATACAATACTTAAATACTTTTTGTTTGTAAATACATACATAGAATACAATATAACACCCAGACACAGAACAAACATCGATGTTCATCACACAAATGTTTGTCCTGGGTGGGAATCGAACCCACAACCCACAGTTCAGAAGGCAGGGTTCCTACCAACTAAGCTATCGGGCCAGTCAAATTTATGATCTGATCTCACAGTTTAGTAATCTTATTACTAGATTGTGCTGATGTCTCTGGATGACGTGCGCAGTGCAGTGTCACGCGAACCTCTATACTTTAGAGTTCCGAGTGACACTGCAGCTGGTATGGGCAGCCGTGTCGTTTAACATCAGGCGAACGGCTAGCTCGTCACGTCATTCCTTAACATAAAAAAAAATCTACCATAAATAAAAATTTGATCAAAATCTCGTGGGTAGTTTAATAATAATAATAACGCTCAACAATCACATACATAGATCCTGGACCCTAACTAGGGTTTCCTGTGTCTAGGGACCCAGGAACTACAAGGACCATGGTCCCACAACACTCAGACTCAGAATAAGTATTTACGGTTTTTTCTCTGTGCACAAATAGGTACTTGTCCTGCCGCGGGAATCGAACACGCCGCCTCAGGGCTATGAGCCGACCTGGTCAACCACCACACCACAGAGGCTGTAATTAAATAGCTCGTACATTCTACCACGACATTGGTGTTATAATTTCCTTGAATTGTATTAATTACCGGCCATTATCATTCTTTATAAGTCATATATTCATTTAAATCGTAAATTAATTGATCTAAATTTTGTGATTTATTTATGACCCCCCTTTTTACATGCATTCTTACATTTTTTTAAATTATTATTTACCTTAAGTTCTTAGGTACAGTTTTATAGATCTATTATGTTATGATTAAAAATATATTATATGTAGGAATCGTAAAATGGTATATTGTTTATTTAATGGGTCGGCTGGTCTTCACCTAACTGTTGCTACACCCTAATGGGGTCATATGTTTCGCAAACACATCGATAACACCTGTAGTAGAAAATAAGTACATATGTCGGCAATAAAGTATTGTGTAATTGAGTAAAAACATTTCTCTAATTTTCCGTTCAGATGTTCAGCTGTGATCCGCCACATTCGCGCGTCGACTTGCACCTCCCCGGCCGAGCGGGAACTGTTGACGGAGCTAGAGCAATACCAGCGCACCGGAGAGTCGCTCACGGAACAGATTCAGCTGCTGAAGCAACACGCGCGGTGTGAGGCTGAACAGGTGCGTGCCATCACCATCATTAACATGAACACCATCATTATTATAAGCACGGACCCAGGTGTCTGTGGAAATGCAGATTAATAAAAAAAAAAAACAACATCATTATCACGCGAACAAAGCGATTTGCTTCCACGTTTATCATGCGAACAGCCAAAAAGCGAAACGCTTTACCGACGTCCGTGTTTCCTTTTTTTTGTTATAGTTTTCGTTTTCGTTTTTTTTTATGTTTTGGCTCTTACACTTTTGTGTATATAGTCAGTGTCAAGTAATTGATAATTTATCAAGTTAATGATATTTCACGCAAATAATGTGTCAAGTCACAGTCGAAGTTATCAAGTCAAGTCATAGTCTAGTCAAAGTCATACTCCTAGTAAAGTGGTGGCAACTTTACTTGAAGCTTCTATGGGGTTTTGGAAACAACACGAAATGAAACGTTTCACCATCATTATACCATTTTCCTACACTCACGCCTGTAATCCAGCACTTAACAAAGAGAATGCCACCAATTTTAAGCACTAACACTGAAAATAACACAAGTTTTGGAAAATAATACAATGCGGTGACGCAATCTTTTTCACTTTCCCGCCAAAACTCCTATAACCTTGTTGTCTTCTAATCGAGAGTGAATAGAGGCTTTACCGCGCAAGTCTGGTGGAGATGGTAATTGTGTTCTCTCTTGCTCGCACTCGTGGACTTGTTAATTGGCACGTGCAGGATGGCAGGCGAAGCCGATTCCCAGAACAGTTACGCGATAAAGGTGCAGGTATCTTCTAGGCAAGCGTGTTACATCCTAGACCGTATCGTCACTTACCATCAGGTGAGAAAGTGGTCAAGCGCAAACCTACTAAATAATAAAAAAAAAATTCACCATCATAACAATAAAATAGTGATATTACTGGGCAAACTGCAACTAATATGGGCACCCCTGTCGCTTAACATCAGGCGAACGAATAGCTCGTCATATAATTCCTTAAAATAAAAAACAATCAACATAATTCAGTTTACAATGTACATTTCTCACCCTTGCGTTAGTAACTGGCTCCCAACGCTGGCTTCAAACGGGAACACGCGCACTACTGCTACTACTGCTTGGCGGCAGAATAACTGGCAAAGCGGTGGTACCTACCGAGACGAACTTTGCAGAAAGTCCTACCACTTAGTTACGTTAATTACTGTGCAAATGAGCCTTTATTACTTGATCTCACGGTCTACTAATCAATCAGTATTAGGTAATTACTGACTAAAAACAGTTTCAACTGTTAAAGTCACTAACCAAACGTTTATCGTAAATCATATGCTTAGGATTTCATTTTCCGTTTTCAGCAAGAAAAATGGAAGGCAGAGTACAAGAAGAAAGACATCGCGCTCGGAAAATCTCACAGCGATACTATCGCTTCTATACTGCAACAACAGTAAGTGTATTTGTTGATATACATATTATAAATAGATACATATAAAAAAAGTAAATCCTGACTCAGCGTAAAGCCTGAACATAAAACTTTCAGTAACAAAAACGCTCAGTAACATAAAACTATGAAAGATCTATTTCTTTTAATTAAATATGCTGAGATAGTCAATTTAAAATTAGTATACTGCAGTTTCAAAAACATGTACGGAATAAATAACTTAGTACTTTACCATCTGCATGTAATTTTGACAACCATGTTACAAGAAATAACCTATTTTGATTTGAAATTATGAAGCAAAGGTGCACATTTTTAATGTTTTGATAAATATGCGCCTGATAATGTATTTTTCGTTGTTTTCAGGACGAAACAAATATCATCCATCATCGAAGAAACAAAGCTACTGAAGGATCAGTTGAGCATAGTTTGAGATATCTTTTTCTTCTTTACTGTCTAGATGTCCCTCGAAACTATAAAAACTACAAAATTGTGAAATGCAACAAAGTAACAAAACAAACACAACAACAACAACAATAATAATACAAAAACAACAATAATACCATGCAATTTACAATAATAATATGTGTGTTTACAACATCAGCACTATACATACATACATACTAGAACAACAATATAATAAAATAAACAATTGTACAAACACACAACAATAATATAATATAAATACACAACAGCTCCACACTACAACACGCCACAATAACAACAACACAATACAATATACAACACATTACACATAACATCAAGACGGTATTGTTGCGTCATGTTGCATACGATTGTGAAAATTTTGGCTCTTTTTTAATAATGTTGAATAATTAAACAAATTTTGTGTAAATTAATTACAACCGAACTTTCCTTTTAAACGGACTTTAAAAAGTTTTTTTTTTTTTCTTATTTTGGTTAAGTATCAGCTGTAGGGTTGCTTTTTTTTTCGTTTAACATCTACAGATGCGAGCGCAGTATCAAAAATTAGAATCAGTTTTTTTAATCACTTAATGTAATAGTTATTTTTTGTTATTCTATTAAATGAAGTCGTAAATGACTTAAATAAATGTGTGATCCATTTACATATGCTTCTGATTTCAATACATTTACGAGAAACATAAAACAACACCTAAAAACAATTTAAAATTTAAAAAAGTGAAAAATCATATTTCTTTAGTATAAGAATATGTCCCTAGGTTGTAGGACTGTTCTGCAAAGTTCGTCTAGGTAGGTACCACCGTTTTGCCAGTTTTCTGGCGCCAAGCAGTAGTGTGCAAGCTTGGCGATTAAAGCCACTCAACTACGATATGCAGAAAAAGAAGCTCATCATTAAACAACTGCGTGCTGACTCTAGAAGCTGATAATATTATAAATGTTATAAAATAACTAGTTATAAAATAATATACTGTCTACCTACTGTGTTCTGGTTTTAAGGGCACTGTAATTAGTGTAACTGGGCAAATGAGACAATGACGCTTGTATTGTTTTTCAGCCTTATTCATAAACACGAACTAGCTTTAGACTAGTTACACCATCTTTTGTTTCTTTCGATCCAGCTAAATATTCCAGTAGCAAAAAGGACAAAAGCTGAAGTAACTAATCCGAGCTAATACCCGTTTATTAATAAGGCTGTTTGAGTTCCGAGTGACAATGCAACTGTTATAGGCGGCCGTGACATTTAACATCATGCAAATGGCTAGCTCGTGATATCATTTATTTTAAAAAACCTACTTGTAAATGAAATGGGAAAAATATATTAGATGAATGAGTTTAAGGCGCGGTGTAAACCCAAAATCAACAAAAAAAAATTGTGATGTCACGTGTCAGAATAATGTTACAAAACAGATTGTGTAAATTTTTAGTAAATAAAACGAAAAACAGGAATGCCCCAACAATACTTAACTGCTTTAGTTTTTCCTAAAATAAAATCGTTTGAATGACCCCAAAAATAACTCTATGAACGTTTTTTTTTTTTCAAACTTTCAGCGATAACATGTTTTAAATAAAATAACCAGACTGATGTTCTAAAGTAATAACCAGAGAAAATATTTATTTGATATCCATATTTTACGTAATCCATAAAAACCCCCGCAAAATTAAGACATTTTCATGGTCAGACCTAGGTTTGACATCAAATTATGATGTGCGATTTTCAACTTTAAACGGAGCGTTATAAAGACCCCGTCAAAGAAAACGTACGGGTTACAAACAAATAAAACAGCATCTTTTATTAAATCGTTTATTGAGATTCAATAAAATTAAAAAAAAAGTCTTATGTAGACAGGAATTCTACATTCGATTATTTGAATGTGTCAAAATATAGTTTAACTTATAGTTAGCGTCTTCATCACTTTCTGTAAGTAACTTAAAACCTAAGTCCTTACACCAGAAATACCTAAAAGGGGTTTGAATTTTTAGGAGGCTGCCATATCAAACGGAAGTAAATTTTCAAGCGCTCAGCGCATATTATAAAATGCCTGGACTATGCTAAAATTTTCAAAACCCTTTCGATAACACTAACAGCTTAGTTTCTGTAAACAATTGTTCAACTTAGTGGAATTGCAAAACGTTAACATGACCTTGGTTGATTGGTGGATTTGTGAATAGACGTCCCAAACGCCAGCCAATCATTGGTTACATTTAACCTATCGAATATTTTAAGATTTATGAACTATAGCAGTATCGCCCTGCTGTAGCGTGATCGACACACATTTTTAATGTAAAGGAAACGTTTTAATATCTAATCACGATGCAAATATTTCCATACACTAAAAATATCCAATATATTGAACTTTCTAAACAGATATTGTTTATAGAAACTAGAAGTAGATATGAATCTTAAACAGAAAAAAAGATTTAACTCGGTTGGTCTTACAATTTTTTTTTTAGATTTTGTCATTTTTTTTACTTCTAAATATCGCTAAAAGTATACAAAAGTTGACAATTTAAGTCTTGATTAGAAAATTACACAAAAATATACACTTTAGACCTTTTTGAACACATGTTTAAAACGCTACAATGTGCTTACAACTACAATAAGGAGCTACCGCAAAAAATGTTTTGTATCCAACAAAATTCTATAATATAAAAAATTAGACATAGGATAAAAGTAACTGGGTTAGCTATGCCTTGATTATTTTAACTATGGACAAGTCTGTTGAAGCAACCGTGTTAGATATACAGGGAGGATATTAAACAAGGAACATGCAACTACTCTTGCTATTGATGGAGGTCGGGCCAAAAATTTTTAAAACCAAAGAATGCGTTGTGAACAACGCTTTGAAGCGAGGGAATTTGGCTTTAGATGACGTTTATTTTCTCTTTCTTACGAGCAATAATATAGTCGCTGGTGATTTTTATAAGCTTTTAAAAGTCGGGTAATGAATTTTACTTAAGTATAGTTCAATTTACAAAATGTATGCTTATACTACAGTCTGACAATTGTTATTTTCGCGCAACTATGGCGCCACTTACGCAGTCTTAAAATTATTATCTAATATTTTTCAGAATTATTGGCTAAAAAGCGACATAGAGCCATTAAACGAAGAAGAAAATTTTAATGATGATGAGAACTTTTTTACGTGATGTTTATGGAAGGTGGCGCCACCATTTTTCTGAATTGTGAACTGGCTCTCAATAACTTCCAGAATTCACTGCTGAAAATGTGGCTAATATCATAAAATTTTATTGTTTTTTTACTTTTGTTATCAACAAATAATTAATAATACCAAAGATATGCCATAACCGCTTCGACAGACTTGGCCGAAATACTTAGAATTATAGTGTAGGTGGCAGTTGTCTACCCCTATGACTAGATCTCGATGAGCGGTCCCCAGAACATCTTGGATACCCTGGTTTCATCGTCTGTGTAGAAGAAGTCTTTACCCAGCTTCACGAACTCTTTCATGGACACCTTGCCGTCCTGGAGAAATAAAATCAGGTTTTAATATATATAACCATGTTTTGTCACCCTTTTTTATGTTAAGGAATGACGTGACGAGCTAACTGTTCACCTGATATTAAGCGACACGTCTACCCATCTCAGTTGCAGTGTGACTCTGAATAATGTATAGAGTTTCGCGTGACACTGCACTGCGCACGTCATCCTGAGACATCAGCACAATCTAGGAAAAAAATTACTAGACTGTGATATCAGGTCGTACAGAATCAGCCATTTCTCATTTGCCCAGAAATTTCACTAGCTTCAGTGCCCTTCAAATTCGAATACAGCAGTGCTTGCGCACTACTGTTCGGCGGCATAATACAAGGCAAAGCGTTGGTACCCACTTAGGTGGTAGGACTTTTCTGCAAAGTTCGTCTACGTAGCTACCACCGCTTTGCCATTTATTCTGCCGCCTAGCAGTAGTGTGCAAGCACTACTGTGTTCCGGTTTGAAGGGCACTCTAGCTAGTGAATTACTGGGCAATTGAGACTTTATGATCTGACCTGACAGTCGAGTAATCTTATTACCAGACTGTGCTGATGTCTCAGGATGATGTGCGCAGTGCAGTGTCGCGCGAAACTTTATATTTTTGAGTTCCGAGTGACACTGTTCTGTTATGGGCGGCGGTGTCGCTTAACATCAGGTGAACGACTAGCTCGTCACATTATTCACTAATATAAGATTAAAACGTCCGGTAAAATGACAATATACAATTGTCAAGATGGCGACACTAACAATAAAGAAAACCAAAAGATAGTTCTACCGGCCGATAGATGGAGCTAAATCAAAGAAGTTTTACTTCAGTCACATTGTCTAAACCACACTCGTTTTTTAAGTTATTATGAGCCGTTTTAAAGGTCGACGAACTTTAACTCTCACAGGGTTAAACTAAAGTTTATTATTGTTTACCTATTTGCTTTAGTGAATAACTTACCCCGTTAACATCGATGGAGGTAAAAGCCACAGCGGCGTGTTCGTTGCTCAACCCCAAGCATTCGAAGAACAACTTGAACTCGGTGACAGTCAAGAAGCCAGATTTACCCGCGTCTACCGCCTACAAAAAACATAATAATATAGATATTATAAATATTTGTTTATATGTGAATATTTCAGACAGCGCCATCTAGCAAAGCTAAAAGCCAAATAGCCAAAGCAAAGCTTGCTATGGAAACCAGATATTTGCGACAGTATTTGCGCTTTTTTCTGAGCACAAATACTTGTCCTGTCGCGGGAATCGAACCCGCTACCTCCCGGCAAGAGCCAACCTGCTCATCCAGAGGCTGTCAATTATTATTATATTCTATGTATGTACATATTTACAAAATGAAACAGTATCTAAGTATTCTATCAGTTATCTGATTCCCATAGTACAAGCTTTACTTAGTTTGGGGCTAGATGGCGCTGTGTGTGATGTCCACAAATATTTTATTACTATTAATATTTTTATTTGCTTTTTTTTTTGAACGAGCTAATGCTGTTGGTCTCTATCGACCTTTACAGCGTCACCGGGCGGGAGGGCGGGCGCTTAAGATGCCCAGCCGTCAAAAGTGGGAGGCAACTAGCTCAAGGGCACCCCTGGGGTGCGAGCCTCGGTTTGTGCCGTTGCCGGGATAAGAGGATTGAGAAGACTACGTCCACTGGAAGAGTGGACCCTATTGAAGGTCGCGACCGTTCTAGCTAACCTACGGGGGGTACGTCGACCTCGCCGGCGGGGTCGGTGTCTGATTGTATTACGCTGGTATCCTATACCGGTGCCGGGCGCGGTACCTGAGCCAGAAGGGCTAGACTGATCCGGTGATCCTAGCGCAGCCGATACTACGGCTGCTATAGGATCATCCGGGTCGCTCAAGACGTGTCTCGGGCGGCGACGACGGGGTGAATTTTTATTTGCAAGTATCCTTGTAAACATATAAAGACAGATAGTAAAAAGCGTTTATTTAACTCCAGCAACCTATAGTATACTTTATTTAAATCTTACATCAAGTAACTTTGCTTATATTGTACCACAAGTGAATAGGAACTTTTGAGTACCTTAAACAAGTAGGGCAGCCAGCGGTGCGCCCTCTTCTTGAGGGTCTTATCGTTGAGCACGTGATGCATGTCTTCCAGATACTGTTCGACAGTCACGTAGTTGTACGGGTCTATGGCGCCCCACTGCTCTTCCCACGTTAACTGAACGGAGGATAAATAAAATTATAGAAATTAATCAAATAACTGATGTCTGCTCTTTTTAAAGTAGGTATACCTAAGTTTAAGTTTTATCAATCATAATAACACACTTAAAATAATAATAATAACGCTCAACGATCACATACATAGATCCTAATACTTAAAAAAAAGTCAATAAGATTTATTGCAAATAGTCTATTTTTACCATTTTTACAAGTCGAAATTATATTAGGTACTTAATATTAAGTTATTGTACTAAGCATATAGAATTTCAAAGTGCTTATTGTCAAATATTACATAGCGAGCCCATTACAATATATGAGTTTGAAAAAAAAGTTCTCTTTCTCACTACTGGTGCTTAGTAAAGATTCCCTATCTAGTAGTAGTATCTAGGTACCCAGGAACTACGAGATCCATGGTCCTACAACACTCAAACACAGAAAAAGTATTAGCGCTTTTTTCTGTGCAGAAATAATCGTCCTACCGCGGGAATCGAACCCGCCTTCGAGTTATGAGCCGACCTGCTCAAACACCCCACCACAGAAGCTGTCAACGACTAGTATAAATGCAAAGGTTTGCATTTATTTGTGTGCGATTGTTTCCTCTTGACGCCGCAAATAATGGATTTGAAAGCTATTTGCAATGGGAATAACTTATAAGCTGGATTGACACATATAACACTTTTCAACCTCGATGAAACCGCGGAAAGCTTCTAGTTATACCTATTACTATAGGATCATGGCTCTCGTAGTTCGTAGGTCCCTAGACACAGGGAATCCTAGTTAGGGTTCAGGATCTATGTAATTATGTGATCGTTGGGCGTTTTATTATAAAAGCGAAACTTTGTATGTGTGTTTGTGTGTATCTGTGTATGTTTGTTACTCTTTCACGCTCAAACGGCTGAATAGATTTGGATTAAATTCGGTACCAGGCTAGCTTATACACTGGATTAACATATAGGATACATTTTATCCCGGAAAAGTGAAATTTTCCCGCGGGATGGGCAAATAATTAAAATACTTTGTATCCGCGGGCGCGCAACTAGTTATACGTACAGTTTAGCGAATAATACCTTGATTATATCAGTAAATTCCTTCGCATGCTGTTGATCCAGGTGTCCCAGCTTCTTGAACCGTTCCGCGAAGAGAAGGAAGTCGTTGAAGGAGATCAGACCGTCCTTGTCCACGTCTAGGATGTTATGTACCGTGCGCATCTTGCGACGCCAGAACTCTGACTGGAAGTTAAACGAGTTGGGTGATAAGTCTAGAGAAAAAAAGTCAACTAAACTCACGTCAACTTTATTTATTATCGTATTGAAAAGAAAAATTTCTTTACGCACGCTCGACTTGAGGAGTACCTAACCTTGTGAATGCGAGGCGAACGTAAGTTGAAGTTGGTTCACGTAGATCTCCATTGTCAACATATCAAAGTTAGAAATTTGTATTATTATGTTGTTGTGTCTCCCCCCACGGAATGCCATTTAACGGTTGTTAGCCGGACGCATCCAACGGATTCCCGTGACCTCTAAAAAGGTCGATCCACTCCCCAACCTACTTTTTCCCATAAATTAGGACAATTACTCACTCTATCATATCCCTTGCATTCGGTATCAGAGTCGGAGTCTGAATCCGAATCGCTGTGTTTCCTCCTATTCTCCTCAGGACGCCCGTGTTGCTTGCTGTAGTTCCTCTTCAAGGCAGCAGCAGCTCGCTCCCCCAGCTCATGTTCCCTCTGCTCCTGTAGGTAGCAGATGTTGCCGCTGCAAGCCGGCTGCTTTGTGTGGATCAACTGCAAAGAGACTACGTATTAGCTAACTCTTTCATCACGTTAAAAAGACTATGTAATAGATCGCTGTCAGCGATAAGAACGGTACAGTTCGTAAGTATTATATTTATTCCTGTTTGTGTACTTCATTGGTGAGATAATAAAGAGTTTTCTATTCTATTATATTCAAGACCCAGTAGACAATTGATATTTCTTTAATCTGTGATTACGCCTCAGTGCGGGTGTTTGTCATTTGTGAAATATAAAGTATAAGGCTGGCGCGGCGGCGAATTCTGCTGAGTAGCTAAAAAGGCGCAAATATAGTAATCTTGATAGCGGTTTTATTTTTGCGCCTTTTGCAGTTGAGACACTGGGGCCTTGGGGACCGAGCGCTCACCAAATTTTTAAAGACCTTTCGAAACGTCTGGTTGAAGCCACACGTGACCAAATGCTGGCCTCTGCTTCGGCCAAAGATTGAGCATTGCCATTCAACGTGGCAATGATGCCAGCATGTTGGGCACGTTGCCTACTGGTAGTGGTTTGTTTGATTAAGTTCCCTTTTTATTGTTTTATGTTTATTAAATAATATTATGTTGTAAGTATAAGTAGAATTATTTGTAATTATGTTTTAATTTAAATTTGTGTTAGATTGTGACTTGTCGAGATATAAACGCCTAGAATACTTATATAGATAATAGTTCTACTAATAATCAGAAAACGTGCGCGTAGGTAAGGTACCTACAGCTATTAAGTTAGAGAGTAAAAGAGGATCTAAAAACTTCTGATCACAACCAGTTTCATTGAAAAATGCATTCATCATTCAAACTGTACTAGGTAAAACGTTTGTAACCTTAGCGGAATTATTGAAACGTTGCAAGCTTTATCGCTAATCTAAACGAAAATATCTAGGCTATGGTATAGTTTCCTTGAGTAAGTTATTTTCGACTTTTGAATAAGTGTCACTTTATTGATGTTTTTATTTACAGTGGACATAACATTGAACATTATCATGCGCTTATATACACGAGTGCGTTAACCTCATTCATGCAGGTCGGTGAGCGTGTGTGCGTGCGCAATACTCGTTGCTAATGCAACTCTCTACTATCTTATATGTACAACCGTTTCTGAAGATATCTATATTAATTTATAATAATAATAATAATTTACCATAAATAAATATCTGTGGACATTTCACACAGCGCCATCTAACCCCAAATTAGTTTGCTTGAGCTTGCAAAGCTTGTACTATGGGAACCAGATAACTGATACTTTTTGTTTGTAAATACATACATAGAATACAATATAATGACACGGAACAAACACCGATAAATGAAAGGATATAGCATAGCATAATAAAGCCGCGTGCATGACACTTATACGTATTGAAATAATGTGTAAATTGAATGCATTTAAATTGTAAATTGCGTCATTTTTCTAGAAGATGCGAGAGTTATCTTGGAAAATCATTCGAAAATTAATCACGAACATACTCTACACCTTACAACTACGTAAAGAAGTACAAGTATGATGGAAATCAGAGTATAAAATACCTAATAGGAATACATACGCAGAATCATTCACGGATTAGAGAAAACACAATTGTTGGAATCATAGTTATTCTTACTTTTCGTTTAAGCTTTTTAGCGATAGATAGCGATTAGATAGCGATAGCGATTTAGAGCATGCAATATTCTTCCTCTGCCTTGCATGTATATTGGGGACCTTTGTATTTTCACTAAGACTCACCCCGAATTCTTTAAAAAGTGAAGTGATGTCATTACTAGACAAAAAACCTCCTTGCCGTAAAGACATTTATAAGAAAAACGTATATAACATGTGCATAACTATTTTTAATAATTTGCCTAATGAAATTAAATGTTTGGAAGAAAATATATTTAAAAAACATTTCAGTGACTGGCTTTTAAGCAAATGTTTCTATAGTGTCAAAGAATATTTAACAGGTAATAACAAATGTTAATGTAGTAACAAAAATATTAATTTTAATATTTGCACGCTTGCATGCAGGCTGAATGCACGTAACCACGACTTATACTATGTAACCTTGTATCCAAATTGTATATTGTGTATTCTTGCAAATAAACAAATGATTGATTGATTGATTGATTGATTGATTGATAATTCACGGGTAGTAGTTTTGGGTTAGTTACTTCAGCTTTTGCCCTTTTTTTGCTACTGCAATATTTAGCTGGATCGAAAAAGACAAAAGATGGTGTAACTAATCTAAAGCTTGTTCGTGTTTATTAATAAGGCTGCTTGAGATTAACGCATACATTACATACGAACAGATTTTATACAACTACAATCTATGGACAAAATGAAAGAAGCTTATATTTTAAATTTTTAGCTTTATAAGCTTATTTTAAGCTTTATAAATTATGCTCAATTTTTTTAAACTTCAATTATAGTACATGTATATTCTCATTTATAAGAAACTAGCGGCCCGTCCCGGCTTTGCACGGGTGGACATTTATTTTTTAAACAATTTTTCATGCAATTAATATAGCCTATATTAATCAGTGATAAAGTAGCATTCAAATGGTGAAAGAATTTTTAAAATGGGTCCAGTCTTTTATGAGCCAATTCGTTACAAACATACATACAAATCTTTCCTCTTTATAATATTAGTATAGACATGCATGACGTGTCATTTATTTTTTGAGGGGTGCGAAGTTTGTAAGAATGCGGGTGAAACTTCACCCTTATTCTTTTCAAATATTTTCGCTTGTCTCATATTTTTTAACGGCGTGGTATTTAAAGCTTTCATTGCGGCTTAATGGTGTCGATTCTGTGTCGCATACTCTAAAGCTAAACGAAATTAACATATTTCCGTCTTTTTCATTTCCCCTTTATCACAAGAGTACCGCTGTAAGTGTCGCATTCTCTAAAACTAAACTCAAAAGTATTGAGTTTACTATAGTTTTAGAGAATGCGACACAGAATCGACACCACTGTCAGGACACTTAGGACCGTCTTACAGAACGATGCTCAGTCATCGATCGGTGCTCAAGCAGAGATTTCATTCACCAATTGATCAATTTATGAATGAAATCTCTGCTTGAGCACCGATCGATGACTGAGCATCGTTCTGTAATACGGGCGTTACTGTCTTGTACTTACTGACTGTAACTTATTTCAAAAAGTCTCTTTTGATTCTAATATATAGCGTAGATTGTATTTAAAACCAAAATAACGCCCAAAGATCACACATATGGGGATTTGCCTTAATCACCACGCTGAAATACCTACTAGATAGTTAGGTATCGGGAAGGCTGACTACAGCCGCGTCGTAGCGTGTGTATACGACGGTTGGTGCTGTATACCTACATAATTATTAGTAAATACTGGTCGGGCGGGGTAGTCCATGCGGTTGGGGTGTGTGTGGGTTTGTTGGAGGATTTCGATCCGACATGGTATTATTATTACATCTTGTCGGTGTCAGCGGCGGCGGAACATCTGTTACGGCTATAACAGGTGGGTTGGTGTTCGCAGAAGATTTTAACCTTTTTTTATTCAAGGGTGGAACATTGTTGCAGTTTGCGTAGATACTTTTATTTTCCAGAAAAAGTCACGAGCAAACCAACGCAGGTATAAAGAAAAAAACATTCGCACTGCTGGAAGAGTACCTATGCCTTGAAACTACAACAAAGTTTCGACTAAAATTAGAAATTGATATTTGAAGATTGAAAGGTACAATAATGAATTGGAATTAAAATTATTACAAAAATAATTTATTTACTAAATTTGTATTGTTATTATAACGTTATTAAGTACCTAATTATAAAATATTTTGTATGGAATTTCTTATTACTATATTTCCCCTTGCTATAGCTGGAGGGTTTTGTTGTCTTGCACTGTTCTGATCAAAGATAATAATGCAGCTGATGCACATAGCGAATGATTTCCATATTTTCATTCATGTCGATGGCATTGTTATGGAGCAATGCCAACTGTAATATTAGCAGTAATTTTGTGTATATTCCCCTATAGCCCTAATCACAATAGGAAAGTTTAAAATGCCTCTAAAATCCCTAAGTTTAGCTGCTCAAATGTAAATTGCATTTTTATAAACATGGGACCCTTCTCAGCAAAAGCCATTGCTACATTTTTGCAAGTCTTGCTAACAACTTGCTGTGACATTCCATGCAAGTCAGCATTATCATCTTGTATCTGAAATAAGTAAAGTAGGTGAAAAAGGTCATCTTTTACCAGATATACAATTTTACTGGCAAAAGTTAATTAAGAAAAGTTAATCTATATCGCTTTTTAAAATGGTGATCATCATATTATTGAAACTCTTTCACGATTGTTGATCTCTATTTATACATGAATTCTAGGTCTAAGTAAATCCAAAAGGTCGCGCAAAGGGCGCAACTAGTAATCTTATAATCTCTATTAAAATACAATACAACTTAGCATAGCAACACTTTCCCCCAAGTTCTGTACGTTTTTTAAATTCGTGTCAACTTGGCAGACCAACGCTCATTGGTTGCTTGTTGATCATGCTGTCTCGACCAATGAGTGTACAGTATTTGTCATTTTGGCTTGACACGAGTTTGAACGTACCGGACCATAGTAACCGGGTGCTGGAGACATAAATGAGAACTTGAAGCTGTTAAAGTACAGATAAGCGTCTCATTTAAATTACTTGACAATGGTGTCGATTCTGTGTCGCATACTCTAAAGCTAAACGAAATTAACATATTTCCGTCTTTTTCATTTCTCCTTTATCAGAAGAGTAACCGCCATACTTTAAGTTTACTTTAGTTTTAGAGAGTACGACACAGAATCGACACCACTGGCTAAATACACAAGTGTGGAGCCAAAACAAAAACAACAACAAGTCTCATTTTGAGACTTGATAAACAGAGATAGGACACGGTGGTAGCTGTGGCATTCTATTTTTAGACGCATGGATGTATGCAATATGCACCAGTTCTCACTTTATACTTGTTACCAACTCGATGCATACATTATTAACGAGTCTGGCCTTTAAGGAGGTAGCTTTCACTGTATTTATAGTATTTAAACAGTAGATTAATTCAGATTGAAAAACAATTTCGAAATGATTGGAGAAACACTTATTAATCCATTATGCCTAACCACGTAGTTGTTTATCCTTAGTTTAGACTTCTGTGTCATCCAGATATTATTAGCTTCATCTTACAAGGATTCAATTATAATATTTCGAATACGATAATATTTGTTTAACCTCGACTAAAACTGCAAAAATCTGTATGACATTTCAATTTTACCAATTTGCAGCGAAAATAAATATCAAGGTAAACAGTTATATATAATTTAAATTGACTTACTAGGTTTTTTGAACGGGCTAATGCTATTTGTTTTTAGGGCAGGTGCTTAAAGCGCCCAGCCGTCTAACTAGGCACCCCTAGGCGAGCCTCGGCTTGGGCCGTTGCTGGGATAGGAGGATAAATTTAATATAGGGATGGGGCATGGGGCTCCTACAAGTACTTACAAGTATATGAAAGTGGCGGGGTGTAAGATAGAGGGGTATTCAACGATAAATCTCAATAAAAGTGGCCTGATAGTTCAGTTGGCAGTAGCTCTGCATTCTGAACTGTAGGTTGTGGGTTCAGTTCCCACCCAGGACAAACATTTGTGTGATGAACATGGGTTTGATCTGTCTGCATGTTATATTGTATTATATGTTTAACGTGTTATATTGTATTATGTGTAACGCTTTACCGGCGTCCGTATTTCCCGATAACTACAACCTTGGAGTCTTCAAATCGAGAGTGTACAGGTATCTTCTAGGCAAGCGTGTTACATCCTAGACCGCATCGTTACTTACCATCAGGTACGATAGTGGTCAAACGCAAGCCTGTCTAACAATAAAAAAAATGTATTTACAAACAAAAAAGTATGTAAGTATTCTATTAGTAACCTGGTTTTATGGTACAAGCTTTGCTAAGTTTAGGGCTAGATGGCGTTGTGTGAAATGTTCACAGATATTTGTTTATAAAAGATACAAATAAAATATTTTATTCTCCGCAATCTCGTTCTCTCATTCGTTCAGCATTGAACTAATTTGCAAGTGGCGGGTAGCATCGGTTATCGAGGTCGCCGGGCGGAGACGTCTCATTGGTAGAGGCTACTTGCTAATGATGATGATGATTGTTCTGACCTGTGCTTCTGTCATTGATCGTGTCGATGGGGTGCGATCGTGGATTTCACTACCTACATTTTTTGAATGAAAACTTCTATACGCACGCTTGACTTGGGGAGTAAGCTGGTGAATGCGAGGTGAACGGAAGTTGGTTTACGTAGATCTCTATTGTTAACATAACAAAGTTAAAAATGTGTATTATTATGTTCGTATGTCCGGTAAATTGACAATTTGGCGACATTAACATTAAACAAAGTTATACCGACCGATAGATGGAGCTAAAAAGTTTTACTTCAGTTGTGTGGTTTAAAGCACACGTTTTTTTATAATGCCGTTTCCCCTTTATTGTCTCTTTATTGTACACACCAAAAATTAAAAATTACAAAGAAAAAAATTATATAAACTAACAATTGTAATAATTCCTATTATATACACTACTAAAATAGTCCCGCTGTTTCAACTTACTCAACCCAGTCTGGAATGAAGTATTAAGTAACCTTACCTCTTCGTTAAATTCCCTTCCGTTTGGACCGCGAAAGCGTGTAGACGTGTCCACTTAACGCTCTTTAAAATAAGTGATTCAAAATAATATTTCAAACCAAAATATATTATATTGTGGTGTAAATTAGTGCGTAAACAGCGTAACAGAACAGGCTACGTGCGCCTGCCCCTCTCCGCCAGCCAAGCCGAGGAGCGCGCGGTCACAGCGAGCGAGACAGTATCACCAGAGTTTGCATGTAAGAAAGAATGCAATATACCTCCACTACTAGCTCACGCACACAACGCGAATGATCTACGCTAACTTTGTTTAGCCTGCTTGTTTCCAACTGCACACACGCACATACGGTAGCTATATATTTTTATAGCTACACTGCTACGGTGCTACCGGACTTAGACAGCTGAACACTCTTTAGGCCTAACGTTTAACGCTTGCATCTCTTCGCTGTCGGATAAACTCGTGATATGCCGCTAAAACGTACACCGCCATCTACCCCATTGCAACCTTCGGGCTCGGTTACGAGTATTACGTCACTTAGCGATACGGAAGATAGAGGAAAAATGATAAAGGCTCGAGGTAAAAGAAAGAGAGAAGAAATAGACATGGGCACTTGTATGGCCGATATGAAAAAAATGTTTGCAGATTGGCAGGAGAAACAAGACCAGAAATTCAAAGCTTTGCAGAAGATTGTAGAAGACTTTAGAGAGAATTGCAACCAGTTCAGAGCTTCTTTTGACTTTATTACAAGTCAATATGAAGATTTGAAAGTTAAAGTTGATAGCCTGCAAAAGGAGAAAGAATCGAACGCCGTCCGTATTCAGACGCTCGAAAACGAAATTGAAAAGCTTCAGCAAATTTCTAAATCGTCCTGCGTTGAAATAAGAAACGTTCCCTCTTTCAAGGATAAACCAGAATCCAAGGAATATCTTATTGACCTTGTAATAAAGACAGGTCTAACCTTTGACCTAGAACTCAGCGCCTCGGATCTGCGTGACATATACCGTACAAATGCTAAGCCCGGTATGAGCAGGCCTATTATTGCAGAGTTTACTAGCGTTATAAAAAAGGAGAAGTTTATTTTAGCCTCAAAATCATACAACAGGCGATATCCTGGAAATCGGTTCAATACTACTAACCTTAAAATAAACTGCCCGAAAACCGCAGTGTATGTCTCCGAAGTCCTCACGCCAAGAATAAAAAAACTTCACTTCCTTGCTAGGGAACACGCAAAAACTCACTGCTTTTCGTACTGTTGGGTGGCTCATGGAAAGGTGTACCTCCGCGCCAAGGACAATGCACCTGCGATACGAATAAACAACGCAAAAGACCTGGACAATCTCAATAAGAAAAATTGACTCTCATTGTATAACTGCACACTGTTTATGTTAAACTCACTTTATAATCAATCCTTGCATGTTTTTTTACTAAAATATACTACTTTTTTATGTATTATCAAAAAATATATAACCCTTATCTTTCACACACAATATACTCGAACTTGCCAAACACACTTTTACCCCTACAACACCAAACGCACACAATCACTGCACACAACTACTACAAACCGAAACCCTAGATGTCAAAAAATATATATAACATTCATATTACGTATCTCAACAGGAGTGAATAGTAAATATGTTAAAATTGCTGTGTCTGTATGTTACAATGCCTACGTGATCAATTATGGATCCCTCTTTAGTACACAACTTCGTATTGGCTACTTTCCCGTACAGGGAAATGGTCTATTGTGGAAGACTTCATATCAATCAACGTTTAATTATGGATAAGTCAGTTAATATTGATGATGACACACAATCACTGCACACAACTACTACAAACCGAAACCCTAGATGTCAAAAAATATATATAACATTCATATTACGTATCTCAACAGGAGTGAATAGTAAATATGTTAAAATTGCTGTGTCTGTATGTTACAATGCCTACGTGATCAATTATGGATCCCTCTTTAGTACACAACTTCGTATTGGCTACTTTCCCGTACAGGGAAATGGTCTATTGTGGAAGACTTCATATCAATCAACGTTTAATTATGGATAAGTCAGTTAATATTGATGATGAATTGGAATCAATATGCGTCTCAAAATCATTTCAATGCATGCCTGAACAGTGTAAGTCAATAATAAAAGACTATAAACCACAACATTCACTAAAAATACTTCACCTAAACATACGTAGCATAGAGCGGAACTTTGATGAGGCTAAAATATTACTAACGAGACTGAACTTTGAGTGCGATGTACTTATTCTCACAGAGTGTTGGTTAAGTAAATCTACAGTTACACCTATACTGGACAATTATACCAGTTTTAGGTCAGGGTATAGGAATCAAAACGATGGAGTTGTAATATATGTTAGGTCAAGTTTTGAGTGCTCTGTGACGGAGCCAGCTATAACCGACGCCACCTGTTTATTATATACACAGACAAATAAGATCGCAATTGTCGCAGTATATCGATCTCCATCGGTTGATGATGTGAATTGCTTCCTGGACAGTTTAAATACGATTTTAAACTCCTTAGCAGCTTACCAGTGTGTGGCTATAATAGGCGATATAAATATAAACATTTCATCCCACAGTAATGATAGAAATTACAATGAATACCTAAACATGACCGCCTCCCATGGAATGTTACCTGCTCATATGTATCCGACACGTAACCTAAACTGCTTAGATCACGTGATTCTCCGAACACGCAGTGACGCGACTACTATTGTCTTAGACTGTACAATAACTGACCATGCTCCAGTTTTATTATGCTGTGCCTTGAATAGTAGTTTGATATGTAAACCTAAAAGTATGATTCGCGCTCGCATTGATTATGCAGCAGTCACGTTAGAACTTAAAAACACAGACTATAGCCATTTGTTTCAACTTACCGACCCAAACATTGCTATGGATACCCTGATTGGGGTCATCTCGTCGATAATATTAACAAACCGAGTTACTTTCAAAATGCCTAGTCGGAAGAAAACTATAAAACCTTGGATTACGCCTGGCCTCCTAAGATGCATAAGAAATAGAGATAAATTACATTTTAAATTAAAAGTTGATCCTGAAAATTTAATTAAAAAAACCACGTATATTCGATATAGAAATTTTTGCAACAATTTATTGAAAAGGGTGAAGCGTGAATACGAAATAAATGAGTTTCGGAAAGCCAGGGGTAATCCAAAAGCCACTTGGAAAACCATTAAAAAAATTGCAAATATCCAGCAAATCTCATCATCGGCTACTCCACTCCTTCATTCATCTATTGACCCAAAAACTTCTGTAAATAATGTCAATGACTATTTTGTGAACATAGGATCAGAATTGGCTAACAAAATCACTACTAACAACGTTAATTCTCAAACGCAAGACTTTGCTGCTAATAATTATGCTATCCAACAAACAATGGCTATCTTTAATACAGATTGTGCTGAGGTTGATAGCATTATAAGACGTTTAAAAAGAGACTGTGCAGTTGGTTGGGACGGAATTCCGACTAGCTTACTGATAGACGCTCGTGATGTACTGGTGCCGCCTTTGACTTACATCTTTAATTTGTGCCTGACAACAGGTGTATTTCCGAGATCATTGAAAAAGGCCTTGGTGCTGCCTGTCTTCAAGGGTGGCAGTAAAGACAGTGTCAACAACTACAGGCCAATCTCCATTTTAAGTTCACTATCAAAAATTTTCGAAAAACTACTAAATACTAGACTCATTAAATTCTTAGATAAACATAGCATCCTTTCTAAAAACCAGTATGGTTTTCGCAAAGGCATCTCCGCAGAGGATGCTGTTACTGATCTCATCGATACCATAGTGCATCAGATAGATATTAGATATAAAACTGTTGGCATTTTTCTTGACCTCTCAAAAGCCTTTGACACTGTCTGTACTTCCAAGCTGCTCTTGAAGATGGAAAAGCTAGGAATACGTGGTCTTGCATTGGAGATTTTCCGGGATTACCTTACTGACAGATCTCAGTGTGTCAGAATTGATGGGTATTGTAGTGATGAGAAATCACCAAGTTTTGGTGTCCCCCAGGGAAGTATTCTCGGTCCTATCCTGTTCTTGATCTATGTGAATGATCTTTGTCAGTTGAATCTTCCCCAATGTCACATCTTCACGTACGCAGATGATACATCTCTAATAGTTCGAGGAAAAACGTGGTGCGAAGTTAAAAAGCATGCAAACATGCCTTGGGTATCGTGATGAACTGGTTATCAACCAACCTACTTACCTTAAATATCAATAAAACAAAATACATTACCTTCTCCCCATCAACTACATCTCAACCCCTCCCAAACTATTCCATAATTGCCCACCAGTTCTGTACCCAACGCATTAACAATTGCACATGTATTCCACTTTCTAAGACTGATAACATAAGATATTTGGGAGTACACATCGATAGTTTATTAAACTGGAAGGTCCATATACAAAATTTAACATCACGAGCTAGGCGCCTCATATACATTTTTAAAAAGATCAGAACTTCTGCCAATCCGGAAACTCTTAAAGTTGTTTATTACTCACTTGCACAGTCCATTCTAACATATTGCGACACAGCCTGGGGAGGAGCCTGCGCAACTACTCTGCTGGGGTTAGAGCGTGCGCAGAGAGCAATTCTTAAAGTAATGCTCAGTAAGCCCAGAAGATTTCCTACGGCTATTTTATACAAAGAAACTGAAGTTTTAACAGTCCGTCAGTTGTTTATCTTACATGCAGTCCTTCGGAAACACCAAAGTCTGGTTTACAATCCAGAGCTCGACTTAAGCCAACGCAGACGCTCTCGTGTATGTTCTTCTGTACCTCATCGCACAACCCTTGCAAACCACCATTATAAAGTTCTTTCTAATCGCCTCTATAATAAAATTAACAATATACTACACATTTATCCTCTCCCTCATTTCATGGTCAAAATTACCTGCAGTGAATGGCTTAAAACTCTCTCATACAAGGAGACTGAAGAATTAATTAGATACGTATCCTAAAGTAACTCAAGTTTTACAACCACATCCATCAACACAATAAAACCTATCTACTCATACACAAACACTCTCACCTTTACACACAAACACACTTCACCCCAATTCATTACACTATTCATACACATACATACATTTTATTCACTTCACACATCACAATTTTTATTGCATGCAATGTATCATTCTGTTATAAATATATATATAAAAAGTCGTTAAATTACACAGAAACAATTATCCATGCTAAAAACATAATGAACTGTATCTTCAAAATACGGAGGGCAATGACATCGGTAACACAGTTTTATTACTAGCTCAGATGCCATTAGTCTTAACTGCAATTTTTTAAAAGTCCAAGTTGTTTATTATATTTTAATTTATAAGTAATTTGTACCAATAGGTAACAAAAATTGTAACTGTGGCAAAAAAGAAAAACAAAATCTGTTTTATGTTTTTATGTCAATAAATTATATTATTATTATTATTATTAATTCTCTCCACCCAAAGGTTACCTGGAAGAGATCGCTTTTAGTGATAAGGTCGCCAACTGTACAGTTTATTTTTTTCTTTGTAATTTTTATTATTTGATGTGTACAATAAAGAGACAATAAAGGGAAAATGGCATTATAAAAAACGTGTGAAGAAGAAACTAATTAGGTATCTATGTACATACCGATCTCTATGTGATGAATGATCGGAACCATTCCGTTCACTATTTATTCATTTTGAGTGGTTGAGGCATAACTTCTGTGTGACTCGAAGATTTATTCATTTAATTTTTTTTATTGATATGCCCCCTTTTATGTACGCTGGCGTAAACCAAATTATTTTAAAAAAAAGCTGTTGCTCTAAATCTACATAATATCTATCTACTACAAAATTTTACTGCATTTATTAATTAATTATTAAGTTTTATTTGATCAAAATACTTACGGTTTAACCACAAACTATTTAAACAAGCCTTAAACTAGTATTAAACAGCTGTTTTGTATTGTTTAACACACGTTTGACGTCTGTCTAAGCCTTGTTTATGTATTTGTGGTAGTACGGTTAAATTAAATTTAAAAAAAATAGGTCCATAGTTTTATGTCCGTATTACAGAACGATGCTCAGTCATCGATCGCTGCTCAAGCAGAGAATTCATTCACTAATTGATCATTTTATGACTGAAATCTCTGCTTGAGCACCGATCGATGACTCAGCATTGTTCTGTAATACGGACTTTAGAAAGGTTAGCAATGAGACTATTACTGAGCCTCTGTAGCGTGTCGGTTTGTTTGTCTGCCTGTGTAATTGGTATCTACATATAAAAATTATAACTATATCAAACATTGTAATGCCCGTCTAAAGTTTCACAGTTCCTAAGTTCACACTCATATTCCCGGTTTCTCGTACGTTCGTCCGAGTCGTGTCAACATGCCAAATACTTTATGCTCATTGGTTGAGACAGCCGATGATCAACAAGCAACCAATGAAACAAAGCAAACTATACTACTGAGTTTCAAGTGTCACTGCAACTGATATGGGCAGTCGTGTAGCTTAACATCAGGCGAGCGACTAGCTCGACAAGTCATTTCGTAACATAAAAAACTTTCAGTATTTGGTTCTGCCAAGTTGACACGAAATTAACGAAGGTATAAGAGAACCCGGGAAATTGTTACTTAGCTTAATTGTATTTTAATAGACTTTAATACAGATGGGTTCCTTTACTTATGTTACAAGACTATAAGAAAAGGTATTTTTAATGAATACTTAACCTATAAGTATAGTATAAGTAAGATACCTATAAGTAACATTTGACTGTTCTAGAATAAGTCACCACAACCATTTATTATCGCTAGGGACGTTATGCATGTATTTGTATTACGGCTCGACCGTGCTACTGTAGTTATTATCTGTGGCTCGACCGTGCTACTGTAGTATTATCTGTGGCTCGACCGTGCTACTGTAGTTATTATCTGTGGCTCGACCGTGCTACTGTAGTATTATCTGTGGCTCGACCGTGCTACTGTAGTTATTATCTGTGGCTCGACCGTGCTACTGTAGTATTATCTGTGGCTCGACCTAGCTAGGGCAACGGCCCTGTGACCATGGTAGGACCATAGAATAAGTAATAATAATCCAAACACGCGGGTAATACTTGCCTACTGTAATATAATTGATATAACTACCTAGTAAGTACGGATACTAGATATTTTCAATAGGCTTACTTAGATCTTGTATGTACTAATATTGTTTATGTTTATTTTTGTAGTTCAGCGGATTCACACCTGCAATAAGGTTGAATCACATTCCCGGAAACGTGACCTAATGCTTTTAAGTAGATACTTTTTTAACATGCATTTCTTTCGGTTATTTTATAAAACTGAAATGTAATTTAGACTAAGAAGGTTTTCGATTTAAAAAATTCAGTTATTGTTTATAAATATTATAAAATAGGCATAAAATATATCGTCAATGTTGACGATCTGCGTTTGTTTTGACTGTAGGTAACTTTATTTTTATTTAATTTTTGTTGTAATAATATTTTTGTATACCTAGATATAAAATTGTAAATATTATGACTTGTAAAAGTGCTGTAAATTGTTTATAAGTATTTCGCAACAAAACTTTTTAACTTTGGCTCGATAAAACGCCCATGCCGGCAATTTCTTTTGCATTTCGCTGAATTAAATAACACGTGCCAACGAAAATGTAGATGCTTTGAAGGCTTTTATTAAAAAAGAACAGTAACGTATACTTTTCCAGTTATTTTTATTTTAAAATCAAACCACTAAAACGATTTTGATAAACCATGGTATCAATCTGGAAGTATATCAATTCAACTTTAAGTAATTTTCGAGTTCGGTTTATAAATGATGATGTGATGTAACGAACATAAAAAAACATACAACCGCATTGAGAACCTTCTCTTTTTGAAGTCGGCTAAAAACAGCTAAAAACTTAAACAAAGCCCTTCACATTCTTTATTATTATTTACTAAGTATTATGTGGGGTTTTGGCGGGAAAGCGAAAAATATCGCGTCACCGCATTGTAATATTTTCCATAACTTGTGTTCTTTTCAGTGTTAGTGCATAAAATTGGTGGCATTTTATTCGTTAAGTGCTGAATTATAGGCATGAGTACGGGAAAGTGGTATAATGATGGTGAAACGTTTCTTTTCGTGTTGTTTCCAAAACTCCATAGAAGCTTCAAGTAAAGTTGCCACCACTTTACTAGGTGTATGACTTTGACTAGACTGACTTGACTATGACTTGACTTGATGACTTCGACTGTGACTTGACACATATTTGCGTGAAATATCGATATATCAATATTATATCAATATTATATCAATATATATCAATATTAAGTTTTTTTTAATATAGAAATAGTTTCTATATTAAAAAACTTAAATCAATACTTGCCTAAAATTACAGAACAAAAACAGATTATATTAATATACATAATATTATTGTTAAACAATCATGGCCACTGCCCTTGTTTACTATGAGTTAAATCAAGGTTATTTTTCGTTGATTACCCATTCAATAGTACATAAACAATGTATGTACTTAGATTAAATCGTTGTGTAACCGAAGGGCCTACGTGTGGTGAGACATGTTGATTTAACTTTCGGTGATAGTTAAGTAAATATTTAAACACATGAAACGACTTTTATCACGACACGTGAGTTGGACTGTTGCTATGATACGTTCATGGCTGCAGTTGACTTTACTGCAGCAAATGGCAGCCAATAAAAGGTGCAATGGTTATACCCACGCGCAGGCAAGTTCTAGAAAGCGCTCTTCCACAGAAAAGAAATATGGCCGCCATTAAATAATTTGCCACTGAAGTTTGGTTTTTCCTGTTCGCAATAGTTGCAACAACTAAGCTGCCTACTGCTACTATCATTGACAGATGCATATGTAAAAATAAATGTAAACATTTGTGGTCATTACACAAAGCGTTATCTAGCCTAAACTACGCAAAGCTTGCACTAAGAGAGATAACTGATACAATATACTTAGATACTTTTTATTTTTAAATACATATGTCGAATACACAATCCTATAATAATATAAAAGGATAAATACAGTACAATGTCGCTTTAAATAATGAGCGGAATTGACCCGATAGCTCAGTTGGTAGTTACTATAAGCCTTTTGAACTGTAGGTTGTGGGTTCGATGGACAAACATAATTATGTCTGATAAACATCGATGTTTGTTATGTGTCTGGGTGTTTTATTGTATCTATGTATTTACAAACAAAAACGCAACTAAAGCAGCTATGAAGTCTTCTGCGATAAAAAGTACAAAGAAATGATGACCTTTTCTGGCCTTATTTTGCCTAAAACAGATGCATTGCATATAACATTGTGATAAGGTTTATTTTCGTATTTTTGCATTCAGACGGACGCTGTAGAGATCGATAACCTCTTATCTTAGCTTCGCTCTTACAGCCAGCTTATAGTAAGCTTTAAAAAATAGTGCATCAATATATACATTTTGGTATGAGTAATTCATACATACATACTTACATACATACTTATATACATTCAGACATACATACTTATAGAATTATAAAGTTTGAACGGGTCACAAGGGGACCACGGCCAATGTAACTATAGGTCGAAACGTCGAGGTTAGTGAAAATTATGTTTAGATAAAAGTTTGTGCGGGAATAGACCCGTTTTAACCTTAGAAATAGAATAGAAAATATCAAAATCATCAATTAAAATTAAAATACCATAAATTTAAATAGAAATTAAATTACAATAAAAATTGAAAAATTAAAAATTAATTTTGACTCCGTTCAGTAGGTGTACCATGTTACAATGGTACACATACTGACAGTCAAACCGACCAGCAAGCGCATTTAGGATACTGTTACGGCTGGCCCGCACCCTGCGCACCAGGGATGTGCACCGTTTGCGCATGACTGTGTGGAAACAATCCACACGGGCTTCTGCAAACATCCCCGACGCACTGCAAAAGCGAGGCAGCCGCAAAAGCACCCTAAATGCATTGTTGTACTGGACGCGTAAAGCGTTGTACTGTTTCAGCGTATAACTCACCCACAGACTGCTCGTGTAGAAAGACGTACAAAATGCCCTGAATAAAGTGATTTTGACGTCCTTTGAACAGCGAGCAAATCTGCGTGCAATCATATTAGCTCTAACAGACAACGCTCTACGCTCCCTCTCTATATCAGCATCATCCTTCAGGTCCGAGGTCACAAGATGCCCAAGGTACTTGAACTTTTCAACTCTATTTAGAGGACTATTATACTATTAAATTGAACATTACTAATCAAAGCCTTATCTCGACTTATTATGTCTTAATGCTGTATGAGGGACATAATCTTGTTTATAAAATTACACAACTTTAAAAGGATCAATAGACTTATTATAGACATCTTGTGGACAACCTTGGTAGATAACAAAATAATAATAAATATTAATTAGTTCATCAGATAAATAAATAAAGATAAGTAGAGTTTCGAGTGCACTGTTCTGTTATGGGCGGCCGTGGCGCTTAACATCAGGTGACCGACTAGCTCGTCGCATCATTCACTAACATAAAAAACAAATTTCCTATTAAAAATAAATGTAAAACTATCATAATGTTGCTATATTCACATAATATAGGGACACAATCTCTCACAGTCGATAAATCTTATTGCCAAACTTTGCAGATGTTTCAGGCAGGCAGGCAGTGCAGTGTCGCGCGATACTTTATGTTTTGGAGTTCCGAGTGACACTCCTCTGTTATGAGCGTCCGTGTCGCCGGGATTTGAACCCGCATCCATCAGTTCCTTCATTAGCCAAGCTATTTGTAAGTACAAAATTCTATGCTGTGAAAAATGTTTACAATTATGATCTATGATTTAATAAATTAAAATAGTTCGTGAGATATCTTAAGTGTCTATAAAACATCACAGAGTATAGCGGTAAATTTCTGATAAATGGGAAATGAAAAAGATTCCTGGATAACCCGGAGGCGGCGGTTTCGATTTGCCATTTTTTTTTTCCCCATTCACCAGGGAACAACCACTCTGCCCATAGCGATTGTATACTCTGGCTACTACTACTCGGCTACGGCTATGTCTACACTACTGCTACAGCTATTCAGCCTAGGCACTAGGCGAGTGGTCGTTATGCACCTTCAAGCATTTGGAGTTTGGTAAATTCCCTACGTTATGCACAGTATAATGATAATAGTATAATTTGGTATACTATTAGTATATTCTGTGGCATAGGGAAAAAACGCAGATAAGTAGGTACCTACTTGTTTTATGTCTGGGTGTTTTGTTCTCGTAGTTCCTGGCTTCCTAGACACAGGGAATCTTAGTTAGGGTCCCGGATCTATGTATGTGATCGTTGGGCGTTATTTATATTTATGACGAGCTTCTGCCCGCACTTCGCCCGCGGCGTGGCCTATGGGAAAATAATTTACCTCCCATTTCACCCTATCAAGGGTGGAATTTCGAAAAATCCTTTCTTAGCGGATGCCTACGTCATAACATCTACCTGCATGCAAAATTTCAGCCCGATCCGTCCATTGGTCTGGGCTGTGCGTTGATGGATCACTATGTGAGTCAGTCAATCAGTCAGTCACCTTTGATTTATATATATTTAGATATTGTAATTTCATTTAGCTTCAAAAATGTGGCAACATAAGGAAAGTCTCTATTTTTTTAACAGTATATGTTTTGCTTCAAAATTACAATGTTGCGTGGTTAAAACACACGTCAAGGAAGGTTTGTTTTTAACCTTACGAATCTTTTCCATTTCACGAATAACCTTATAATTATTAGAGGAAAAGAGACCTTAAAGGTTCTATAAATAACCCGTACAATTTCAGTCAATGCTAGTACAAACATTCACTTTCTAAGGCCCTTTTGAACCAAGCGTTACAAACACGTTCGTTTCCCAAGAATGTGGATAGTGGTTTGTGCTGCGATGGTCCAAGTCATAGACACTTTCCATAAATTAATAGAAACAGGTACGGGTACCCGTATTACCTATACTATACCGTTTCATAGTGTCGTAGCTACCGAGGGCTAGAAGAGGTAGTGCCCCGGGGCCCCCAAGTTCAGGGGTCTCTAGGACTCATGACTTATAAGCTGAACTAGTGAACATTTTTCTACATAGTAGGTAACCTATATATAACAACGAATCTGGATTACGACGAATTCGGTACAAACGATTTTAAATAGTTTAGTTTGGGCCCTAGATTCTTTTTTGCCGGGACCTTTTGTTACCTACGCCACAGCCGTTCCATCCAAAATCAAGTACTTAATCTAATGTTTAGTTTTTTAATAACAGTAACACGGTGTAGTAGTAACACTAAACATTTAGTAACAATAAAAATCGGCCCTAAATTAAATAATGTAATCTATTATGTACATAAGCTTATTCTTCTTAGATTTTTTATACCTACCAGTCACTGCGCAGCGAGGACTGACCTACGTACTCATAATAATGATGCACATCTAAGTAGATCTGACCCTGGTAGGTATATTTGTATGTGCAAGCTATGCACGTTGCGCCATCGAATATCGCAATCCCTTCTAAATAAATAAAACTTCAAATAAAATACTCACTTTAACTTGATTCTGAACACTGTTAGCAGAGAGCAAAGCAGCTTGCCTCTCCAAATTAACGATGCATTTCAGTCCAAATCTCACAAATGAGACCGCCATTCTACACAGTCTTACTATCACAATTTAAAAAAAAATCAAACAGTCTTAATTTTGAAATGTTTCACTTCATTTCCGAATGCGTCGATATCAAAAATGGAGAGGCGGCGGCGGCGGCGGACGCAGAGTTCTCGAAGGGCCGGGGTGCCAATCAGCGCGGTTAAAGAAGGACTGGCTCGTATTTGGAACGCTCGCTCGGTTTTATTCGAGTCGAGGGGACGCTTGTTTTGAGCCGGCGAGCGGCGCCGGCGTGCAGCAAGTCAACATGTGGTTGTGTTTGGGTTGCGTGCGCTCAAGCAGCCTTGAGTAGAAATGCAGCGGTGCAGCGCTGGATTGGACCCGGCGCTATATTAATAACAGTAATCTACTACTTATACGGCCGATCCAATAGTTGCAGTGCTGCGTTTAGACTAGACCTGCACTGTACTGTTTTTTGATGTGTCTAAGGATTGTTTTAAATCCAATCCAATTCCAATCTATTTATATCACATGTAAATAGATTATATCACATATGATTATCACACCCGTAGTTAGCGTAGTGTTACACATCGGGGGCGAGTTGGCTGGACTGCAGTCGCGACCCCTTCTCGCCCCGGTACGGCGGACGAGGGCTCACGGGGGGGGTTTTAGTGGGTTCGAGTCCCACATACCCCCTGCCACCACGGGGGTGGTGGCAGGGGGTATGTGGTTCCCTGCCACCACCCCCGTGGTGGCAGGGAAGTACGAGGGCATTTCCCCCCTCAAAAAAAAAGTGTTACACATTAGGTATGTGTAACACTTTTTATATATATATTTTTTTTCATTTCAATACATAGTTGAAATGAAATGAGATGCTGTTTCTGTAAGGTCTATTAAATTAAGTACCCTCCTATTATAGTAATTAGCATAAACGTAAATTAAATAGGGGTTTTATTTTTTGTCTGTGGGTGGTTTTTTAAGCAGGTACCCATGTTTTCAATGCGCTAAAAGCGCTGTCGGGTTCAAACAATTTTGTGTTGTCACTCACTGGTCAGCCCTTTCGTGTAAATAGTCAATAGTGCTGCGCTTTGCGTGTTATTTTTTCTTTTGCGCCTGACTATTTTGCGACTATTTTAGAGTTAGGCCACAATAATCCGAGGCCTAGTATTTACTTATTTATTGTTACTTGTTAGCAGGTATGTATGGATACGCTTTGCGACACACGTACACAAAGTATAAGTACAATTTAGGTTAAACGAGTTGTTCTCTAATTAATTGTATTGGCTAATGATAAAGACACAGCATTCGTCCTACTTTACATAGGTCAGTATATGGATAACGAAAAGTTTTTGTTTCTATATCCAGTTTTCCTTGTTTATTTAACAATTAAGGAGGTACGTTAGTTCTAAATCACGTGTGGTTTTGCACGTAAGGCATTTTTTGAAGTAAGACTTCTTTACGCACGCAGCACGCTTGATTTAAGAAGAAGGTGGTGTGAGGATAATGGAAGCTGCAGTTGGTTCACGTAGATCTCCACTGTCAACATATCAAAGATAAAAATGTATATTATTATGTTGGCATGTCCGGTAAACTTACAATTTGCAATTGTCAAGATGGCGACATTAATATTTAACAAAGCAAAAACAAAGTGATACGACCTACGAAAGCTACCGGCCGATAGATGGAGCTAAACTAAAGAAGTTTTACTTCAGTCGTGTGGCCTAAAGCACACTCGTTTTTCGCCACTTCGTCTTTTATTTTGGTATTAAAAGTAAGACAGGGTGTCGGCCATCCATCATCACATAATAATAATGCCCAAAGATCACATACGTGTAAATATGTAGTGGCCTTTGCATGTAATTTTTTTTCGTCTATTTTAGTTGTGTAAGCCACAATATTATAATCAGAGGCCTAGTATTTACTTATGTATATTTACTTGTTAGTAGGTATGTACAGATACGCTTTGCAACACACGTACTACACAAAGTATCAGTTCAATTTAGGTTAAACGAGTTGTACCTACTCTGATTAATTTTGTTGGCTAATGATAGTTTGATTTTTGTTACTATATCCAGTTTTCCTTATTTATTTTGATAGCTACTAGCTTAGTTTCAAAGCTACTACTACTACTAGGTGGTAGGACTTTTCTGCAAAGTTCGTCTAGGTAGGTACTACAGCTTTACCAGTTATTCTGCCGCCAAGCAGTAGTGCGCAAGCACTACTGTGTTCCGGTTTGAAGGGCACTGTAGCTAGTGAAATTACTGGGCAAATGAGACTTTATGACCTAGCCTCACAGTTTTGTAATCTTATTACCAGACTGTGCTGATGTCTCAGAATGACGTGCGCAGTGCAGTGTCACGCGAAACTATATTTTAGTGTTTCAAGTGTCACTGCAACTGATATGGGCAGTCGTGTCGCTTAACACCAGGCGAGCGGCTTGCTCGTCATGTCATTTCGTAACATAAAAAAAGTGATGGTTTGTACGTAGATCGAGTTAATTTTATCTTTTATTTTATTGTTAAAATTAAAACAATACGGTTGCCGGTCATCCTTCATCACAGCCAGGTAGTCGGGATCGTATTGTTTAACAACAATAGCGGCAGGGCTGGCCGGCTGGTAGATTACGAAGTAATTTACAATAACAGTATAATAGTAAACATCACCGTTACCCACCTAATTTTTTTAGGCGCTAGTTGGGAGAAAATTGCAATACCTTAAACATAGACGTAAGGTGGCGTGTTTGGCTGCATTTTACACATTTTATTTTGGCGAATGTGCCCAGGATCTTCACAGCATTATCCCACCGTCTCCATTCCACTACAGGACCTCACGGTGAGGACAGAGACCTCTCCCTTTTTTAAGTCCGTTGAAAAGTATATTTATAATAACACGGAAACCGGTCTAGTCTTTAACATGAGAATTTAAGACGTTCTTTATTAGATCATAGACTTCACCCTAATTACTATTTATGCTTGTCTAGTCATCTAGTTGTCTCAGTCCACTTGGCTGTCCTAAAGTTGTCTCGCACTCTTGGCGGATTTCATGCGTTTTTTTTTAAGGGGGGGAAATGCCCTCGCACTTCCCTGCCACCACGGGGGTGGTGGCAAGGGGTATGTGGGACTCGAACCCACTAAAACCCCCCGTGAGCCCTCGTCCGCCGTACCGGGGCGAGAAGGGGCCTCGACTGCAGTCCAGCCAACTCGCCCCCGGCGGCAGGCCCTTTCGGGCCTCCTCGCGCCAATGGATGGGTGACCTTGCTCACCAAGGTCACCCACTAGACGTGTGGGGCCGTGCAAGCCGGCGGAGTGTCCCCCGACTCTCCACCAGTGGCCCCACTACGGGGGAGGGAGGAGGTGCGCGTAACGCCTCCTCCCTCCCGCTCGTCTGCGCCGGAGCGAGTCAGCTCCAGCGGCCTCCTCTGGATTTAACGCGCCTGCCTCCGTCTCGGCGACGTTATTGTGAAGGTTGGTAGAAGTACCAACGGAAGGTGGTAGAGCTGGCTTACTAGGTGGTAGGACTTTTCTGCAAAGTTTGTGTTGGTACCACCGGCATCGCTTTGCCAGTTATTCTGCCGCCAAGCAGTAGTGCACAAATACTGCTGTGACCGAGTTTGAAGGGCGCTATAGTTAGTGGAATTGGGCAAATGAGATTTTATGACCTGATCTCGGAGTCTAGTCTTATTACTAGATTGAGCTGATGTCTCAGAATGACGTGCGCAGTGCAGTGTCACGCGAAACTCTATACTTTAGTTCCAAGAGACACTGATATGGGCAGCCGTATCGCTTAACATCAGGCGAAAGGTTTAGCTCGTCACGTCATTCCTTAACATAACAAAAACTATAGCGCAAGATACTCTTGATACAAAATTCGCCCTATATACATAGAGCCTCGACATAAACATAATCAAAAGGACAGCGATAACTTGATAAATGATATAATTAACTTGGCAGCTCGCATACTACATTGTTCAATAGATACGGGAGTTAGATCACGTACCGACGAACGTAGATTAAGTTAAATTAGAAAAACGAAAACGATTAGTGAGTTAACGACTAGGAGATGTAATTTTCCGAGAAAATGTTCATGTATTAATCTTAACTAGGTAGTTGTTGATTCTGCCATTTTTATTTCCCCTTTAGCAGAAAGAGTAGCAACGTCATAGGTTATAGACTTAAATCATCTAAGACTCGAGATAATCCCACTTTTCGGTATTAAAAAGTAATCCATCGATTTTTTTTTAGCTCTGTGGGATAGCTCTGCAGATTATAGAATACCATACTACCTCGGTAATAGTATGAGCTGTCTGACCTGTGTAAAAATTTCATGCAATTCATTTTAGCAGTTTTGAAGTAAAAATATAAATACAATTACACACACGCACGCACGCGATAGTAATAGTTAATTTTTTGACTGGCCCGATAGTTCAGTTTGTAGTAACCCTGCCTTCTGAACTGTGGGTTCGATTCCCACCTAGGGCAAATATTTGTGTGATGAACATAGATTTTTGTCCTGTATCTGGGTATTATATTGTATTCTGTGTATGTATTTACAAATAAAAAGTATCTAAATATTGTATCAGTTATCTGATTTCCCATAATACAAGCTTTGCTTAGTTTGGAGCTAGATGGCGTTGTGTGAGATGTCCACACATAATTATTATTGTTATAAATTAACAATGAAATTTCCATTACAACCCAAATTACATGATCACCACCAGATGTTAGAAAATAATAAAAATATCCGCATATCCCTATCCATAAAAAAATCGGGAACATATTACACCTTTCGTTGACGTTGAAGGTTTTCCTTTTGTCATCCATCACCCAACAAATTACGTAAGAGCTTCACAGATGCTACGCTCGTGTCAATGCCCTTTAGGTCTTGCCTAATAACGTGGGTGAATTATGCCTACTTAAGTACTTACTGACATACATAATTTGCTATTATGCAACTCACACAATGGGCGACCGTGAGAATAATGTGATCTGATTGTACTAAGTTAGGGTTCATTTTGGAATGTGTCTATTAAAGAGATATTTTTGAGGATTGTACCAAAAAGGTTAGTGTCGCAATTTTTTATCTTATTAATATTAACTAATATGTTCAGCAGTGGTTCCAGGTGTTGATTAATATGGGTCATAGTAATTTTTGTTAATTTTACTTTAGAATTTAATTTCAATTTACTCGCAATTAGGTTTGGGATGGTTTAGTTAAAGTAAAAATATTTTTTCTTTTTTAATATTGTATAGCTTTAAATTGTCTCCTTATCATAATACCTACTTATACCACTCAGTTTCAAACAGTAGAACTAACCCCAGCCTCTATGGTGTATGGTTGAGCAGGTCGGCTCGTAACCCGGAGGCGGCAGGTTCGATTCCCGTGGCAGGACAGCCAACTGATATGAGCCGACCCTGCTTAACCACCACACCACAGAGGCAACGCTGCATTGTTAATAAATATATAATAAATAGTGCATATCAATGAAATAGGTACTCAGTGCTTTCTCTTTTGCAGTTTTTAAACTAGATAGGAAAAAACAAAACATTGAGGTTTGGCGGGAAAACGAAAAAGACCGCGTTACCGTGTTGTATTATTTTCCAAAACTTGTTATTTTCTGTGTTAGCGCATAAAATTGGTAGCATTTTATTCGTTAAGTGCTGGATTATAGGCATGAGTGGTGGAAAGTGGTATAATGATGGTGAAATTTTTCTTTGGGTGTTGTTTCCATAGTAGCTTCTGGTAAAACTGCCACCACTTTACTAGGAGTATGACTGGACTAGACTATGACTTGACTTGATGACTTGGACTGTGACTTGACTTCACATATATACATAATATATTTTACAAAATGATATTGACCAAATTTATGAATGGAGTTTGACAAATAAAATGCTATTTAATGATAATAAATGTAATGTAATGACCTTTGACCGTAGAAAAAATCCAATTAATTTTAATTATTATTTGAACACCACATGTATTAATAGGAAAAACAGTGTTATAGACCTTGGAGTTACTTTTGATCGCTCTTTGACCTTTCATGATCATATAGCTAGTCTCGCCAAAGAGTCCTATCAACGGTTGGGTTTTGTCTTACGAAACGCCAAAGACTTCAACAATCCGCAAGTTTTAACAACCTTGTATAACGCCTTAGTCAGAAGCAAACTTGAATCGGGCGCGTGTGTCTGGAATCCGCATCATGTCACATATGCACGGATGCTTGAAAAGGTCCAAAAAGCCTTTTTAAGATGCCTTTACAAAAAAGTCTATGGTTACTACCCATTCCGGTACCCGACCAAGTTTCTCCTCGGGCACTTAGGCTATAACTCTCTGGAGGTGAGAAGAATATTTGATCAGCTCTCCACTTGCCTCAAAGTGCTGAGGGGTTCTGTTGACTGTTTGCTCTTGCACAATCTACTGTGTGTGCTGTACGTCCCAGACGAAATTGAGGTCCCGTCAAGTAGGCGTGGTGACAGAAGACAACATAAACTCTTCTCAGTTGATAGCGGTCACACAAGGGCACGAGCGATGTCTCCGCTGGTTCGCCCTCTACGCCACCTCAATGCACTCCGCGACGCCAACGCTGATTTTGATTTTTCTTTTGACAAGTGGTCTAATATTGTTGCTGCAGTATTAACATATTGTGAAAGCGTGAGTGACCAATGGAGCAATACGGGTAATCCTGACTGTAGCGATAGTGAATAATTTTTCTTTTTATTTAATTAACTCTGACATTATTTTATTTTATTTGACATTATTGTAATAGCCTATTTAGAGGTCTGAGCCTTCGGCTTGACCCACTATGAGATTACAACCCTGTTTTTTCCCGAATTAGAGTGTAACTTCACCTTATACTAACCTCTTTAACACCTACATGGCAACCCTAAACCATCGGATGTGACGTCACCCTCTAATGACTGCCGATCTTGAGCGTCGCTGCTAGTCTTTTCATCAGTACGCTTTGTTTTTTCCCCGAGTATAGTCGCCATTTTGTGAAAAACATTTTGGCATAACGTTGTTAACGTTTGGAGAAAGTTTTAAGCGAAGATCATATTTCGATTCACCTATTCAACGGTAAGTACGTTTCTTTTAATAAATCCTACATTAGGCACAACATTTTAAATTGATCTGTCGGCCACCATATTCTTCTTGCTTTTAGGCGTGCTACCACCCTAATAATATAGACGATTGGTTCGACAGATAAATATCTTCCAAAAATACTAGAGTCCTTTGTGATTCTTTTTTATTTGGACACGTCAGCGCTCTTTCAGCCTGCCGCTTCAAATAATCCGTACCATCGGCACGGGTCCAATGGATGGATCAATGACGGTCGGCCCGAGTGGCCCGACGGCTCGATTTTCACCGCTCGGTCCGTCCGACGGCCCAGTCGATCCGTCACGTCAGTCGGCTTGATTGGCCCGACGGCTCAGTTGGTCCATCACGTCGGCTCGGTTGATACGTCGGCTCATTTGGCCCGTCACCTCGGCTCAGTTGGCCCGGCGGCTCAGGTGACCCGTCTGCTAGTTCGATCCGACTTCAGCTGTTTGGCTGTTCGACACGATTGTCAATCAGCCTGCCCGCGTCGGCTCAGTCAATCTGCCGTACGCCTGTCACACACTTAAGAGCAATTTTATTTTGTTCTAGGAATTATGTCTGCGATGGGAGAATTATTCAACGTAACTGAGGATATAGATGGAGATGTAATTGCTAGAATAGAAGAAGCTGTGAGTCCATATATGCAAGAACATTGGAAGGGCTGGTTGGTCCATGATCAATCACCAGAAGTTCTCTTAGGAAATCCTCCAGATTCCAAAATAATCAACAAGCTTCGATATGCGATACCGACAGTGGAAATTGCTCGCGCATTTGGCATGACCGAGCTATCAGAAAAAACATATCGCAGACTTAAAATGCAATTGATGGGTTGGGCGTGCACGAGAGCGCTTATTTATGCTCCACATGCCATGGCAGTTCGAATTCATGGCACCAACGTAGACTCTTTTTTTGGATTCCGTCAGAAAAATGAAGCCTCAACTTCTTTCTCGGGAAGACGCGGACAAAATTCTAAGGGACAAGAGTCAGACTCCGAAGAGAGCCACTTCCTCTATAGGTTCCCGTGCTAAGCGTCCTAGAATGCTAGAGACCCCTGTTAGACAACAGAGTCACGTTTCTGATGCCTACGAAGATCGAAATCGTGATAATGGGCTTGCAGCCGCCATCTCGAAGCAGACTGAGATGTTCAGAGAAATGATGTGCGGTTTCGGCCAAATGATTAATAAAATGGCTAGTTCATAACAGAGCCACAATGATTCCCCGCAATCAACTTCCCCAAGAGAGTCTTTAGTTGAAGTAAGAGTAGCTGACTCTTCTTTCTCTGACATAGATGCTGGATCGAGTGGTGATGAAGAAGAAGAATTTTTAAAGAAGAAAGAAGATTTTTCAAAGGGGAATGAAAAAGTCTCTGGGAAAGATAAAAATAACCTATTGTTTGATTTTGATGCAGTAACCATAGAAGCAGAGCCGTCTATCCCTCGTGCCTCGGAACATTTGGTGGTGAAAGGTACACGGTGCCAACGCCTAGGTTCGGAGGCATGGAACAATCTAAAATACCGTGATGCTGAAAAATCTTTGCATGCTGCACCAGTCTTCACTGCATTGAAGACCAATGCGCAGTTATCGGGCCTTACCCCCCGTTACTGTAACTCAGAAAATTTGACTAAGTTTGATCAAACTTTGGCTGTTGTAAGCCATGGTCTCTTACTCCAAAGAGATGCATTCTAGCAAGGCATTCAAACCATAATTGAACAAGCTGGATCGTCTGCTTTGTCTGGATCTATCCAGACAAACCTCCTTGATCCAAATTCAAAATTCCGCAAAACATCGGATGCACTCATCCAATACGTGTGCGGGCGGCGCGCAGATGTTTTAAGTGCAAGGAGATGTTTTTACACCTCTCCAAATGCCGCAATGAACAGCATTTTACAAGACATACCACCGTCTACTACGCATTTATTTGACGAAGGCAAGCTAACAGAAGTTTTAAAAACTCATGGAGGCTACTACAAGTTTTTTCCAACCAAAAAGTTTGTTAAGCATGACAATTCCCGGCTGCCTAAAACCCAACACATTGGGAACAAGGATTTCAAAGGTTTTAAAAAGAACACCTCTTCGACAAAGAACGTGCGCAAAGTTAACAAAAGTCAACAAAACTTTTCACAAAAAAGAGGAAAAGATACAAAAAAGACAGACATGCATACGCACAACAAGCGTAAATATTGACTATTCGTTTCGGGCCGGAGTACTGCGGGAAAAAGTGGAAGTTTGGAAAGCTATGGGAGCAGAAGAAGCAATTGTGGATATAATCAGTGGATGCAGAATACCATTCATCGCAAAACCACCACTAACGATGGTAAACAAGATTGGTTCTACCCACATGGAGACCAAGTTCACCGTAGAAATGCAGAGCGAACTCCAGCAACTACAGGTAATGGGGGCTCTAGAACCGGTGACTGCGCAATCAGGCTTCATATCCCCAATGTTTCTACTAAGAAAAACCGACGGCTCAAACCGACAAATTTTCAACTTAAAGGCTCTCAACAGGTACCTCCGGCCGCGGAAATTCCGGCTTATAAGCCATCGAAAAATCCCGGATTTCATACAGAAAAAAGATTTTTTGCTAAAAATAGATATCTCAAAGGCTTACTTTCATGTGCCTATGGCAGAGGGGCATCGCCGGTATCTAATGCTCAAGTTCCAAGACAAATACTTCCAAATGACTTGCCTTCCTTTCGGGCTGGCATCAGCACCGCAAGTTTTCGCAAAAATCACCAATTGGATTGCGGAGGTGATGAGGCAGGAGGGCCTGAGGGTAGTTGTGTACCTGGACGACTTTTTGCTGGCAGGACAGAATCCAGGCGTTTTGCGCCAGCAAGGAATATGGGCCAAGAATTTTCTGGCACACCTAGGTTGGAAGATAAACTTAGAAAAGTCGGACCCCCAACCCTCTCGAAAACTAGAGTACTTGGGGATAATCTGGGACACACGGCTAAATGTCAAGTTCATCAGCAAACGAAAGCTAGTCACGTTACAAAGAATGTTAAAAAACTTAATAGAAGACAAAAAATGCAGCTGGATTCAGGCAAAAAGATTATTAGGGGGACTAAATTTTGCCTCTTTCGTCGTCAATCAGGGTCGGCTGCACTGTCGCTTTTTTCAACGAGACAGCAACAAGATGTCTCGATTTCCAAAGACAAAAGTTTACGCGCTCAGCAAGGAGACAGTGAGAGAATGCGAATGGTGGCAGAGGCACCTGTCAGACGTGTCGCCAATTCACGACAATCCAGTTACAGTCTTCATAACAACAGATGCTTCCGATCAAGGCTGGGGCGCTGTAATAAATGGCCAGCAGATAAAAGGGTTATGGAACAAAAAGCAGCAGCTTTGGCACTGCAACAGGAAGGAAATGTGGACTGTTTTCCAGGTGCTGAAAACCCAAAGCAGTCTGATCAGAGACAAAACTTGCCTAGTACAATCGGACAGCAAGACGGTTGTGGCATACATTCAAAGAGAGGGAGGAACCAAGTCACTTGCACTTCTCCAACTGGTCCGGAAAATTTTTGCTCTCACCAATCGTTTGCATTCAACTCTCTTGGCCAGATACATCCCGGGACGGTACAATGCCACTGCAGACAGCCTTTCAAGGAACAAGGGGTTACCGGAATGGTCGTTAACCAGCCGTATCGTCAAAAAGATATTTTACAAATGGGGCATACCACAAGTGGATCTCTTCGCTTCAGCGGATTCAGCGGTGGTAAAAACGTATGCGACAGAGGACCCATTGGACGAAAACGCGCTTTTTGTGGATGCTTTCTCAAGAGATTGGAAATGGAACCTGGCCTGGATTTTCCCTCCACCGTGTCTCATGCCCAGGGTTCTAAGGCACCTAAACCAAGCCAAGGGAACTTACCTGATAGTGTGCCCGAGATGGGAGCGAGTTTATTGGAGAGCAGACTTGAAGTTGAGAGCAACGGCTCCTCCTTTCAACATCAAGAACTTGCAACAAAACCTATTAGATCGAAAGACAGGCTTGCCCCCGCCGGAGACGGCGAATTTTCAATTGGAAGTTTGGCGGGTACAGGGTGGGCTAATGAAATACAGACATGGCCGTTGCAGTACAAAAATCTGCTTACAAAATCATGGCGTCAGAGCACCTTAAAGTCCTACCATAAAGCATGGATAAGGTGGAAGGCATGGGCCAGTGTAAATGAGGGAAATATAACCGATCCAACTCCAGAGCAAGTAGCAAGGTTTTTATGCCATCTACACAGTAGTCAGAGTCTGGCCCCGGCCACAATATTGTTACATAAATCAGTCGTATGTACGTTCGCCAACCCAGCGAAATCAGCAGCAATTACCTCACACCCATTGGTAAGGCATGTGATAAAAGCCATTTATAAAGAAAAACCAACCATTAAACGAAGCATCTGGGACTTGAATTTTTTGATTAATTGGCTGAAGCAGGTTGTCGTTACAGAAAACAGTTTATATGAGGTTTCACGGCATACAGCTCTTTTGCTCCTCCTTCATTCAGGCAGGCGGCTTCATGATTTAACTCTTTTGAGGATTTCGCAGGAGGGCCTCGAAATCTCCGACAATAACGAGTCTCTGACCTTTTGGCCTATATTTGGTTCAAAAACTGATTCAGTGGTTTACAGACAATCTGGGTGGCATTTCAAGGCTAATAAGGTAAAAAACCTCGATATAATATTCTGGGTCAAAAAGTTAATATTAATTTCTAAATCCAGACGCTCAGCTCGAGAAGATCTTCTCAACCTTTTTATTACAACGCAAGGTCAAGTGCGAGCCGCCAGTCGTACGGTCATTGGTGGTTGGGTGAAGAAAGGGCTTCGAGAGGCGAACATAAAGGCTTCACCAGGGAGCATCAGAGCGGCAGTTTCTACTGATAACTTTTTGAACGGCCTTAATATTGACGAAGTGATTGAAAAAGGAAACTGGAGGTCGAAAGATACTTTTCTAAAATTTTATTTTAGGCGTGTAGAAAAGTCTACAACAAGCTCGGTCAGCAGACCTGCCGATAATTTTAAAACTGTTTGATTTTAATTTTGTTAAATTTAATTAATATAAAGGTTTATCGTCTAATAAATATTGCTATGTGAATAGTACAACTTATTATCATTTTGTAAGTCCGGATCATTCCATCACATTGTCCTTATCCTGTCACAATACGCTCACTTGAGCGCCGGCAGAAACCAAACATATCTCATAGTGGGTCAAGCCGAAGGCTCAGACCTCTAAATATACCCGTTTTTCCCCCGAAGGGATAAAAACGGATATTTCGAGTCTAGCCGAGGCTTGACCCACAGGTTTTAAGGCCTTGCCAGCTTAAGGTACTGATGAAAAGACTAGCAGCGACGCTCAAGATCGGCAGTCATTAGAGGGTGACGTCACATCCGATGGTTTAGGGTTGCCATGTAGGTGTTAAAGAGGTTAGTATAAGGTGAAGTTACACTCTAATTCGGGAAAAAACAGGGTTGTAATCTCATAGTGGGTCAAGCCTCGGCTAGACTCGAAATATCCGTTTTTATCCCTTCGGGGGAAAAACGGGTATAATTGGATTATTTTATTATTTTATAACCCTGATTTGTTTTTTTTTGTTAATGTATGTAATACTTTATGTGATAATTGTAATTGATTTTGTCGTTTTTATCACAATAAATAAATAAATAAATAATAACTTGAACTTGAGAAATTATCAATTACTTGACAATGGCTAAATACACAAGTGTGGAGTCAGACATGCAAAATAAAACACACAATGCATATACATTTATATTAGAAGTTATTTGAAGAAAAAAAAATCAAGTGAAACTGGAAATGTTACTGTATAATTGCCTTTTTAATTTAACAAATGAGATTATGATTTTATATAATCGACAATATTTTTCACTATTAAACTTATTTATCCAAAGATTAATACCAATACATAAAATAAATCTTACAATAACTATGTAATATTATATAATCTCTTATACACATAATAATTATAATTAGGTACCTACTTATACAAAATGTTATTTTATATACACCCGTGTATGTGTATGGAATTCACTTAGCACTGCCTGTGTCTTTCAATGACTACAAATCATGCTTTCTTGTATTCAATCCTTTCTACTTTGACTTCATCTCCAAGTAGTTTGTAGACATATGTGACCACTGTTAGACTCTGAATGTCCATCAGAACAAAGGATGGGGTGGCATTTCTGTAACAAGAATATACTTTCAATTGAAAATATAAGCAACCAACAATCAAAGTAGTGTAGTAAAGGGGTAAACAATTAAATCGGCATCAATTCATGTTTGCATTACAATGGATTTTTAAGCTGCACACAGAGAGCATTGGACATGTCTTGAATAAATCAGTTCACTTTTTTAGCATTTTGTCACATGCAAAAAAATCATTTTAGTAACTATTGTCCACTAAATTAATATAGTATATTATCTATTCCATAAAGCTGCCAATGCTATTCCAGTAAAGGGAAGACCCACTGATCAATGATAATGTTTGCCTAAGTGTTGTCATTAAATTAGTTTTATGGGAAAAGAGCACTTCCGGTGCCACATAACTGTTAACCTTGTTAGTGTAATATATTAGGTCTTTACCTATGAAATTGCCGTTTTGTTTGAAAAAAGTTAAAGTATTTTTTTTTTCGAACTTATTTATTTCTTTTATTCAAAGTAATCAACCCTGCAATCAATGCATCTTGGCCAACGCTGTGGCAGTTTATGGATGCCCTTCTTGAAAAAATCAGCAGGACGGGAGACAACAAACTCTTCAAAGGCGTTTAGTACTGCCTCTCGGGAATTGAATTTTTTTCCCGCTAAAAAGTTGTCCAAATTTTGGAAAAAGTAATAGTCAGTAGGCGCAAGATCTGGTGAGTATGGCGGATGAGGAAGAGCTTCCAAACCCAACTCATGCAGCTTAGAGACGGTCTGTTGTGTAGTATGGGGTCACGCGTTGTCGTGAAGTAGCAGTGGAGACGACCGATTGACCAAAGCTAGTTGCAGACGTGCGAGTTTCGCCATCATTGTGGTCAGTTCTTCAATGTACACATCTGCAGTAATGCTCTCGCCGTTTTGTAAAAAGCTATGATGAATCACACCAGCACTAGACGACCAAACTGTGACCATCACCTTTCTAGGGGTCATTTTTCGTTTTGCACATTGCTTTGGTACCGAACCAGGATCTAACCAACTTGCTGAGCGCTTTCAATTGTCAAAAAGAATCCATTTTTCGTCGCACGTAACAATTCGGTTCAAAATTCCTTCATTTCTGTGCCTGTTAAGCAGCGCAAGGCAAGTCTCGACGCGTACGTTGCGCTGGCGATCGTTAAGTTCGTGGGGCACCCATCTATCAAGCTTTTTTATCTTGCCAATCTGTCGCAAATGGACCAATATTGTTTTGATGCTAACATCAAAAGCTGCTGCCAGCTCAGCTGTAGATTGAGATTCATCAGCTTCCACAATCGCCTTTAATTCATCATTGTTGACCAAAGTTTCCGGACGACCACGAGGTTCATTTTTCAAGTCAAAATTCCCAGAACGGAACCGAGCAAACCAATAACGGGTTGTACGTTCGTTTGTACAGTTCTCTCCGTAAACGTCGTTGATGTTACGTGTCGTTTGTGCCGCGTTGGTGCCACGACGAAACTCATATTCCATAATTACACGAAATTTCAAAGTATCCATTATGAGGAAAAATGTTGAAATGTAATGAAAATACAACGCTAATCAATAAACAAAAGACTTATATTGTAAATAGAATGTCATATTTTTAAAACAAAATTAATTTGAATTTAGAATTCATAGCCAATCAAAACTTTTTTTTGTTTGAAAAAGTCTGTACTGCAATACGGCAATTTCATAGGTAAAGACCTATTATATTAAAACTATTAAATAATTATTTTTTATTTGAAGGGTAGGCTCCAGATCTATCAGTGTTCTACAGGTTACCTTTTGGTGAGTATGCTATAGATAATCAAACAAACAGAACAATCTAACTCCATAATCTTCATTTCACTATTGGATGACAAGGCGTACAGCTACACACCAACTATTTACGATGGATGCAAAGCGGTTCAACTCCCAATGCAGCATGACAAGCAGCGAAGGAATGGAACACTTTACCAGCATCTTTGTTTCCCATAAGTACATCTGGAGCTCTTCAAGTTTATAAGGAATATGTAACTTCTAATCAAGCATGTACCATCGTAGACCGCATCATTACTTCCCATCAGGTGAGACCGAGATAAAAGTGGACATATTCAGCTATAATTAAATATCCTTTAATAATACCTGTATAATGGGCTGTATGCACCGGTTGCAGATCCAGGGTTTATATAAAACTTGTTTTCATGTTCGTATGCCTCAAACCGGTGTGTATGGCCAGATATCAAGATGTCCACATCCAGCTGCCTCTGGACTAAAGCTAGTGACTCTTCATCTCCCCACGGCACAACCTGGTGCCCATGAATGAGTCCGATTCGGAACTGGCCAACTGTGATTACTTTCTGTTCCGGATAGGTTGAATTCTGGAAAAAGTTTTAGAATAGAATTAGTGCTGCAAAAGTGGTTACACCAAGCGGAGTGATTACAAAACTTTGATTACAATGCAACAGGAGAAATATCATTCCTAATTTGAATGTCCATACTCATAAACTGAAACTTTCGAATCCATATAAATGAGTGTTTCTAGTAGCAATCAAGTTCCATAATCACCAAGTTGGTAGTGGTTTATGGAAACTATAACAAACACTATAACAGTAAAATAGTGCTGAATTTATTGAAAAGCATACCCTATCCTACAATGAGTCCATCACTTTTCATCAGGTGGGAGAGTGGGTGTACACTTTGGCTATAAATAAAAAGAAAACTTACATCAAAAGCCTGTATGTTTCCCTTATTGGGTCACAGATCTTTTATCACTGGAAAGAGTACAAGCCATAAGATTGTGATACTGGCTAAGTGCAGGTTGGTGGATGACTTTTCATACTTTACACCTTATTTTAGGTGTCCAGCTAAATACATCAACAGTAAAAATACCGCTCTTTTACATGTCAAAATGAATTGCAATTCAATGGGGCAATGCTGCCAGCATGTTGGGTACGCTACCTACTGGTAGTGGGCTGGAGCATTTGGACTGTCTATAGGTCATCACAGCCAGTATATAGTCCAATTTTTTTTGTAGTAATAGTAGTAGTAGGTAGTTTTTAGTATAAGTTATTAAATCATTGTAGTATTTAGAAAATAAAGGCAATTTGCCATGTTAAAAAAAAAGAAAAAAAAATGAATTGACATACATAATGTGTACAATTGTTTTTAAATGCTTTTATTTAGCTTGCTCTGTTTATTATAAGTATGAATAAACAGACAATACATTATACTGTATTTTGTAAAGTGTTAGACTATTATACTTGTGTAATAAAACATTTGCAATTGTAATAATTTAAACAGAACCAACCTCATCAAAATCTCCCCTAACTACATGAACATCACTGGCCAATGTCTTCAAGTAATCATATGACTCCTTTGTACAAAGGTTGCCAGTGCACAGAATATGCTGGATTCGGCCAGGTAGCAGCAGCTTCTTGAACTTCGGTGGAAGGTTGCTGCAGCGATGTGGAATGTGCAAGTCACCGAGTACTAGCACCAGCTGGAAATATGAAATTTTAAATATTTTAGTTATTTCATTATTGTTTAGTAAATGTATCTGCTAAAGGTTTTAAAAAAGAATGAAGGGTCTTATTGCCATTCTCGATTATGCCACCGTGGTTTTGTTAAATAATACTCATAGAAAATAATATATAGGTATGTATAGTTCAAGCCCAAATAACGTGCTTGGTGGTATAGATGTGGAGAAAAAAAAGCTAAAACAGCTACAAAACCGCAAATAAAGTGGGAGTATCGTTTTAATTATTGTAATGATATGATAATAGTCTGATGAATCAAGTAGTAGATAATAGAAGATTTTACACACCATTTTGAGAATCCGATAACTATATTATTCAACAACGAGTCTTTTTGTATTGCATGGGGTTTTTTGCCATGGGAATAATTCTAATCACAAAAAATTACTGATCGCCATAAAAATTCAAGCCCAAAGAAAAAAAATTCAGAACAGAGCAGCAAACTTAGTAAGCAAAAGTGGAACTAGAGATGTTCTTGCTATTTATCGATATTTCATAAATACTAGGGATCATTATTAATCTATCATATCCGACATCGATATAAGGTTTTCGGATATGGATAACATTTCAGTTTTAATCTAAAACAACTTAAGATTATTCTATAAATAGCTCATATAAAATACTAGCAGCCCGCCCCGGCTTTGCACGGGTATTTTATATATGTCTATTATAAATTGAGATATATATAAACTTACAACTATCCTATCTCTCAAGTTGGATCGAACTGCACATGGTGTGCGAATTTTATTATAATCGGTTAAGTGGTTTAGGAGTCCATTGCGGACAAACATTGTGACACGAGATTTATATATATTAAGATTTTACATTAATAAAATATAAACATTAAAATATAGTTTTTTACATTCAGTATTTTTGTTATTATAAAAAATCAAAGTGAGGATTTATGATGGTGACCTGAGAAGCCTAAATCTGGCGTTATATTTGTTTCTCTAGCTTCTTACCTACTTACTTAAATAAATTCTACAATTTTAATATATATTATCCATTCGGACACTAAAATGTGTTTATCAACAAAACTTTAGAATGACTAAATAATTGATGTTTTATGGATATTCAACTTATAGATTTGCGTTACTGCCATTATTTGGATATTAGATTATGTTGTGCTGCAGACCTGCAGAGTTTCACCACTGGTTTGTGTGAAAGAAGATAGGTCTAAGAAAGGTATGAGCATAGAAACTATTATATTTCTATGCGCTTCAAATAAACAGATCAAAGAAAAGATTATTACTCAGTAATGTTGAGTTTACGGTGCCATTAGGCGCGTATTGCGAATAGTCTTTAATATTTCATTATAATTATGATTTATGATGGCTCTCTCGATGAATACCGATTTACCGAAGATAAAAAAAAACATCGTAAAAACATCGCCAAATATATCGTGAGTCACGATAACGACCAACATCTCTAAACAAAACCTTGACCATTATGTTTGATTGGACTTTAAAAAAGTCAAACATATGTCTATGTTTAGGTTGACGATGTGTTGCAATACTCGAAAAAACTAATTCCTGAGCTTGTGCCGGGTGGCAAGTACACTCATTTCGGCGTTTTATGATCGTTTGGCGTCAAGGATATCCAACAAAAGAGGATTTTGTTTAGCCAGTCAGATGACAGGTGGCGATATTCGCTCGCTGACGTTTGGATGCTACTTAAGCACTACCTACCCCTTACTTACCATTAAATTAAGTAGTACCCATTGTTCAGTTTATTAAATCGCTAGTATACTTCTCAAAGTATAAATTGCTATAGATACCATGTTTCAGGGGCATATCATAATAATTACATTAGGCAGTATTGGCAATGCAGCACACACTCGCTGAAAACCTTTGATTACCGGTTCAGGCCCAGCGATATTTTTAAAAGAGCCTGGTTTTTGGGAACATCAGTTTAGCTTGGCAGCAATGTAATAAATAAACAAGTGTTTGATAATTTTCAGTCTGTGTTCACGTCATATCATGCTCTATTTTAGTCTATGATTCAGGTGTGGAAAAAGAAAAATTTCATGGTGTTGTGGGTGACACATATACGTAGAAAAAATTTAGTGTAAGCTGCAAAACACATTGGCACCAACTGCAGGGAAATGGAATCAATGGAATATGAGCTCGCTAGGAATCTCACTCTGTTATTCTTTGTGGAACGCCTGCTCGACAAAGGCGAGCCGCGCACGTTACACGATCTTTCCTGCCAGTTTGGTGCCAAAGGATTCACGAAGGAGATGCGACAGATCGCTGGCGGGTCTCAGTCGGGTTTAAAGAAGTTCCTGGCTCAGTACCCGGCGTTGTTCAACATAGACGGGGACTATGTTGATATCAACACGTTCCAGAAGCATACAAGCGGGGCTGGCGCGTCGTCCAACAACGACTACATCGAGGAAGCGAAGGAATACTTTGCGAGTAAGATGATCCAGTACGGCGAGGGCACCGAAGTACCCATCAAGAGCCTGCTTGGCCACCGCAGCCAGGCGTCCCCGCAAGTGCGTCACATCTCCGGTCAGCGGATCAAGGAGTTCAAGGATTTCCTGTTGAAGCACCCAGACTCCTTCCAGATCATCGATGACAATGTCGTTCTAGTCAGTGAAAATCATAGGAGAGGTAATGCACACACAAATTCTGAACAATTCCACAATTTGCCAGTAGCTAATATTAACACGGATACTGCCCAACAGTTACTAGACTATGTTGCTCAGTGCATTGAGGCCAAAGGACCTGTGATGGTTGATCAACTCTTCCACTTGATTGTATCACGCTTCCCACAAGAATATTGGTACCAAATGTTCAAGTCCCCCGCAGACTTGAGCGCTTTTTTGAAAATCTTTTCTGACAGTTTTCATGTACAAGCAAACTTGGTCACACTTATAAGTAAACCAAAAATACCTGTTATGTATTTAAATGCAAAATCTAATAAAGCTAAGACTGACACACCAAAGCCAGTGGCTGAAGAGCTGCCGGTGTCTCCTGCACCACCTCCAATTGCAAGTCCCACTCCTTCAGATGGCAAAATGAGCCCTGCAAACAGAATACTCAGCCCTGTTGAATCTCCCCGTGGTCCACCCCAAGGTAACATTGCTAACCAAACATTAAAACAAAGAATAAATTCGATTGTTATTAAGAATTTAGCTGAAAATATGGTCAGAGACAGAGTCAACAATCACTTGAATGCCAGAAGCTCTGAGGAGACTAATGGAACCCCTAGTCTGAGAAATAATGTGATGGGTGAAGCATGGAGACAAAAAGTTCTGCAATGCACCACTGTCATAGCTAGTGTAAGAGAATGTGCTGCATTGGTTGAAAGTATTATGCTCCCAAAACGTAATGCAAAAAGCATAGTTTCCTTTGATTGTGAAGGCATCAATCTTGGGCTCAAAGGAGTATTAACTCTATGTCAAATAGCCACAATGAATGGTGAGGTATACATATTAGACATATTGGCATGCCCTGGAATGGTTATTGAGGGCAAAATTAAAGAGTTGCTAGAAAGTGAGAGTGTGATTAAAATAATTCATGACTGCAGAAATGATTCAGTCAACCTGCATAATCAATTTGAAATTGTTTTAAAAAATGTATTTGACACACAAGCGGCTCATGCAGTGTTACAGTTACAACAACAGGGTGTGCCTGTGTACAAAGTCAAAAACTTGAGTTTAAATGCATTGTGTGAACTGTACAATGCTCCAATGAATCCTATGAAGGAGCAATTAAAGAACGTCTACAGGAGGGATCAACGTTATTGGGCACGGAGACCTCTGTCAAAAGATATGATAATTTATGCAGCTTCAGATGTTCTATCCTTGGTGAATCCAGCAATTTATGCTTACATGTCTGGCAACATAAAAGCAGATAATCAGCAACTTTTTGAAGAGTTAAGCAATGAACAAGTATTCATGCACATTCAACCCACAGAGGTGAAACTGCGAAAAAGGCAAAGAAAAATCAACACAGAAGTAGGTGAACTGAAACATAAATTATCTGAATCAACAAAAAATATTGTTCTGAGCAACAGGGAGATCAGATTACTCAGATATTTAGAGTTAACAGAAGAAGAAAAGGAAAAACTAAAGGGCTGCCACAAAATTTCAAAGAAACTGGAGAAATTGGAAGCCATTGGCCATGACAAGGATTCCGATTCTGATGATGATGAAAAAGAAAATGAAATGGCTAGCTTGGAGTCAAACCCCTCTGACCCAATTTCATCTCCGCATTCAACTCAGCCTCCAAGTTTGACTGAATCAATGCAAATGATGGATGAAATTTTATCAGATACAAACATGGACAAGGTCGAGAAAATCAATCGTCTAGAGGCAATCTTGTCCGCTGTCGCGCCACTCAGCGGAGAACTAGAAGATAAGTTTTCGCAGACAATGGAACAAACACTGCCATTGCTCAAGAACAAGGATTGGTCTAATCTGAGCCAAATTTTGAACATAGGAGAGCCTGACAGGAAAAACTGCTCATGCAGATGCCATAATAACTCTTTTGATGATGTTCGATGCAATGATCTCAATGAAACCAAGAAAGCTGAGGTTGGCTCGCAGACCCTTAGCACAGGGGACATTGTGATTACGAGAATTCATTTCAGAGAAGAGGACAAAGTGAACGAACGGATTCTCGACGCAACCCCTTCCAGCAAAAGGGTGGGCATCAACAACATGTCTTGATGACACTCAGCATACCATTTTACAGTTTCCAATTACCTGTGTGCCGAGGCTTATCAGTTTTGGCACACTTTCTTTATTGTGATCCATTTTTTACTTAGTTTAGTTAAAATATTTTTGCCTGCCCCTACACTGAATCAATTATTATGTGCTAGATGCGGGGGATCTATACCGGTGCAATTGCGCGAGATAGAATAAATTAAGTGTGCTGTAAGGTCGTGCATTAGCAAGTGTATAAACGCCTACGCTATTTGCTCATTTGAGCGGAGACGAGTGTATACACTCGAATAAATGCAACAGTAATTCGCATAATAGAAACGGCTACTTAATTCCTTCATCTGGAAATTACAGTATTTGCTGTTACTGTTCATAGTTATAATTTATTTTTATTTATTTTGGCTATTGCCTGTTGAGTATCCAAGACTTTGTGAATAGATCAAGGCCTACATTTTTTCTGGAATATATTTGAATTGTAAATAAGATAAAACTTTGATTAACGTGCATAATCTTTCCAGTTCAAAATCACGATAATATTCGAGTGTTTTTCCGATAGGAGGTAGTAAGTTAAAATGTATATACCTACTTATTTATTTTAACAGTAAAGTTATTTAGGAGCAATATTTTGCTTCTAAACTATATTGAAGAAAGGCAATAATAGGTGTATACAACAAAAGTTTTTATTGTAAAATATTTAACAGAAAAATTTAGATTTAAATATTTTAATCATGTTTAAAAATATATTAAAACGGTTAAGGGTTAGTGTTATTTGAACGAGATTTTACATTAGTGAAGTGGTGCTTGGATAAAATATTTGTTGTTTGTGTTATATCACGCCTTACTCCTTTTTTGTAAAACTCGTAGACTGGTTTTCTGCAATTTGATCTATGTGATGAATATCCATAAGGTTGTAACGTTTATTGTTTAAGTAACACTAATAATTTGTGCCTTCAAGTCATATCCGACGAATGCCTTTAATAAGATGTGAAGTAGAGGTTTTTATACGTATTTATGTCGTAGTGAACAACACATTTAGATGTTTTATGGTTTATCACAGTAGGATAAAGTTTATACAGAAATTTTCTAACACTATCACTAGAATTAACTGTGTTTTAGTGAATTATTTAACGTGAAGTTTGATGTTCAGCCTATTTACGGTAAAACCATCACGACCTTATTTCTAAGCATGTTGGAATCATTCGAATAGTTTATTTTTGTGTTATTCAATTAGGTTGTATAATGTTGAAATATTTCGCTTTTAGCTTCTAGACAAAAAAATCATAGCTTTGTATACTTTTACCATTGTACCTTTTTTCTTTTTTTTCGTATTATTTATCAGTATTGTAACCTACTTAAATACTTAATAAAATAATTTTACGCCTGCTCTTTAAATCAAATTGCACTGATGTTATTTAAAAATATGTAAATGCAACGAAACTCAAGTTATGAGAGCATTGAAGCTAGTTGCGGTATCAAAATTATATAATTAACAAATTTTATGTTATCAAAATTATACAATTTTTTAATGAAGTAAACAAAAAGCAATATCTTGAGTCAAAATTATTACAATGTACGTTTTAGGCCATATCACATACTTAGTATAATTCATGTAGGATTCATAATAATATATGTGCCTTACTATTTGCACGGCAATACTTTTGTATGATTTTAACGTTGTATCAGTGCCACTAATAGGTATTCTTATTATTATTTTTAAGGAGCATTTTGTTAGTCAGTGTAAGCGTAACTGCAATCTGTTATTTTTTTTATCATACCCACATTAATACTTAGCGTTAATAACAGGACAAGTTGCTTGCGACGCGAGTCGTCTACATTTGTACCGTGGCAATTAGTCCGCTAATTTGCGCATCGTTTATGTTTATTACAAATAAAAGTTAAAAATGATGAAATATTTCATTATCACTCCCATTTATTCTGCCGCTAAGCAGTAGTGTGCAAGCACTACTGTGTTCGCGTTTGAAGGGCATTGTAGCTAGTGAAATTACTGGGCAATTGAGACTTAACAATCAGATCTCACAGTCGAGTAATCTTATTATCAGACTGCTGATGTCTCAGAATGATGTGCGCAGTGCAGTGTCACGCGAAGCTTTATATTTTGGATTTCCGAGTGACACTTCTGTTATGGGCGGTCGTGTTGCTTAACATCAGGTGAACGGCTCGCTCGTCAGAACATTCACTAACATAAAAAAAATGTAGGTTACATCTAAAACCCAAAATATTGTTTTCCGTGGTATCTTTCACATCTTACTACGTTGTTATCAGGCAAGTATATACGTCTATTCTATGTATACTAACCAAAAAGATAAAGATAACATGTTATGGGCTTATATTATTATCCAGTCATGCAGATTAGGATTTATGTATAGAATATTTGAGAGAAATATTTGCCCGACGACGCCCACTATGCTCTTGTTTTGGTCGATAAACGCGTCAGTATCTCAGTATGAGTCAATTGACGGCCAATCGCAAAAGTATGTAACTTTGAGGGTACCTAGACAACTAATATATTATGCATAAATCTAGAAAAGGTTTACCTTTTTACCTACTATAATCATTCGCTTTGCGGTTTCACGCATAATTTACCAGTTTAAAAAGTACGTACCTATTCTATTATGATTATATCTGGGTAAAAGCAATATGCACATAGACTGACCTATGTGAATACGGCAAATTCTGTGTCTGCATATTTAAAACTAGCGGCCTGTCCTGGCTTCGCATGCATTTATTTTTAAAGCATTTTGGCATAAACGTACAGTAAATGCAGACATACACATTTACATAATAATATATTTAGCAACATGGTATAGTTGGCTCCCTTTGGGTACGGGACTTGATTATTTTTTACATTTATTTTTACCTATTTCATAGATGTACCCCCTCTCCTGCACTCTGACCCCGGCGCTCCGGCGGCGCATCAAGGTGGCGGCGTAACGGCGAATTAATTTTATTAAACTCGTAATATCTTTTAAATGGAATGTCTGATTTTAATAAACTAAAAAGTAACTTACAGGTATTTAAACAGATTGAAAAATCATTTTAGGTAGGTACCTAATTATTGCATTATGTACCTCCTACCTCCGCTGCTGCGGAAATGGAGGCCATTTCCCCTGATGAGCCGCCGGACCCACCGGACCCCATCCCGCCGTCGTCCTCTAAAAAGCGTCACTTAGAGAATGAGCCAGTAGGCCCAATTAAAAAAACAATAACAAACACAGAAGCCGCTTCAGCCTCCATCCAGACTGTGTATACCCACCCAACAATGTCGATTCTCGGCATAAGGTCTTACGAGACAACCGACTCAGGCCCTTACATCGTGCATGTTTCGCGAATAGAACCCGACCCAGCCGCAGGTACGTCAATTCGTCCTATTAAATTTGGTCAATTTTTGTCTTACAACAAGATTGAATTTATATGCCAGGATGGAGTAAAGAAGGTTGGACGTAATAAGATTTCCGTACAATTTAAATCCGCTTTTGGAGCTAACAAGTCTTTAAACAATCCTATGTTGAAAATGTTCAAATATGAGGCTACCATTCCAACATACAATGTGACCAGGATGGGCTTGGTCCGCGGGGTCCCTGTGGACTGGTCTATGGAAGAGTTTGTAGAATCTGTACAAATTCCCGGTTATAGCACTCACATCGTAAAAGCAAGACGCCTTAACAGGAAAAATAAAGTAGATGGCAACACAGTTTGGGTACCTACTCAAACTGTCGTGCTCACTTTCAGAGGCCAACAACTTCCTATGCGCGTGTTTTCATACTACTCATCGCTAGAAGTAGAGACCTATCAGTACCCTACCATACAATGTATGAGCTGCTGCCGTTTTGGGCACATAAAAGCCCAATGCCGTTCTAATCCCAGATGCTACCGCTGTGCCCAACCCCATCTAGGTGATGACTGTCTCGTCCCTGAAACCGAGTCTACGTGCTTGTATTGTTCTGCCAATCATTTCTCAACTTGCAGGACATGTCCTGAGCAAAACAGGCAAAAGTCTATAAAAACTGTTATGTCTAGGGATGGAGTATCTTATGAGGAAGCAGCCTTGCAATTCCCAAAAGTCGGTAAATCATTTACTCAGGTAGTTAAAGAGACCCCTTCTGGTCTTTCACAGACAAGCTCACAGTCTTCTGCCCCTACTCTGCCCCCTCAATCTTACAATAAGACTGTAGTCCGTATACCACGCACTAGAGCCCCACTTGGAAAGTCCTATGATAGGATAGCTCATCAAGCTATCACTTCAGAAGTCCCATCTTCTTTACCTAATGGTTATGCCCTCCAAATGTCCCAATCTACCCCTCTTCCCCGTGAAGAGTCTCAAGATCAGCTGCTAGTCCAGCTGCTGACTATAATAATCAGCATTATTTCCCAAAACTCAATAAACTTACCGTCCAACGTTGCCCACATGATCACCAAACTCTCATCATTCATCACCCACAATGGATCACACCCAAATCCTTCAATGGAACGCCAAAAGTCTTCGTCCGAGGACACATGACCTATATTTTCTTATTAGAAAATATGCACCCGTCCTGGTGGCCATCTCAGAGACATGGCTTGTGCCCGGATCTCATTACCGAGTTTCGGGTTACTCCTGTCTTAGGGATGACCGCCAGGATGGGTATGCAGGTTGTGCCCTACTTGTCAACCGTAATTTGACCTTCTCCCAGGTATTATTACCCGCTCACAGCGCAGAAATAAATGCTGTTGCTGTGAGAGTTTTTAACATAAGTTTTATCTCAATCTATATTCCACATCCTCACTCTTCTTTAATCCCTGACATTCTCTTCGTTATTTCATCTGTCCCCCCTCCTGTTGTAATAATGGGTGACTTTAATGCCCACCATACTTCTTGGGGTTCCGCGGCTTGTGATATGTTCGGACATTCTCTGTTGGAAATTTTTGATGAGGCCAATGTTTGTGTCATTAATAATGGATCCCCCACGAGAAGAGTTCTACCAACTCAAAATCCTAGCGCAGTTGATCTCACAGTTTGCTCTCCATCTCTCTCCTCTATGCTTTCCTGGGAAGTCCTTCCTTTATCTTATGGCAGTGACCACTACCCTATATTAATTAAAATTCCCCAACGAACTCCTTCACAGTGCTCTCCGAATTCCCTACTAAAGCACAGACTCTCAGGAGCTGACTGGGAATCTTTCGCTTCTTCCCTAGAGCATAAATTAGATCTGATCCCCAGCCCTATTTCAGACCCTCTTTCTTGTTACAGACATTTCATAGATGCTATACTTTCTTCAGCTAATGAACACATTCCCCTTAAAAAACCTAGGTGTAATAGAGCTTCCCCCCCTTAGTGGGACCCGGAATGCTCAAGAGTTGTTCACGACCGCAATGAAGCTGAAATTTCATACAACCACTCCATGACCTGGTCAAACTTTCTTGAATACCAAAGATCTGCAGCAAAATCTAGAAAGGTACTATCCGCAAAGAAGAAAGGTGGATGGTTCAATTACTGCGAAAGCTTGTCACCTAACTCCCCCCCCTCTTTAGTATGGAAACAAATTCGTAAATATAGAGGCTACTATAACTATATCAATTTGTCTTCAAATGACCCATCCTCTTGGCTTGAAGCTTTTGCAAACAAACTCGCCCCCCCTTTTGTTCACATGTTCTTCTCATCCAATATTCCCAACTTTCCAACGCCTCCCTCTAACATAATTGATGCTTTATTTACTTATGATGAACTCCAACTTGCTCTGGATGGTCTAGTAGATTCATCTCCAGGTTTGGATGGCATCCCATACTCTTTTATCACTAAATCTCCGGAAAAATCAAAACGTTATTTATTAGACCTAATCAATACTTTTTATGACCAAGGCTTTATCCCTGATCCTTGGAAAAGTCAAGTGGTTATACCTGTATTAAAACCTGGCAAGGATCCTTCTGATCCAAACTCTCATAGACCTATTGCCCTCTCTTGTATCCTGGCGAAAATCACTGAACACCTTGTCAAAAATAGACTTGAATGGTTTGTGGAAAATAAAAGTCTTCTAGCCAAATCACAATTTGGTTTTAGAAAGGGTATGAGCACCTTTGACAGCCTCAGCATATTAACGACAGAAATTAATCTTGCTTTCAGGAATAAGGAGTATCTTGTAGGAACTTTCCTAGACATAGCAGCTGCTTATGATAATGTTGTTCTTCCGGTACTCAGAAACAAATTGTTACAGCTGAGCATTCCCGTAAAGATAATCCGTTTCATCTGCTGCTTTCTGGCTCAAAGAACAATTTTAATAAAATCTCCTGATAATAATTCTTACTTGTCACCCAGAACAGTCTGGAAAGGACTCCCACAAGGATCTGTACTTAGTCCAATCCTTTACAGCCTATACACTTATGACTTGGAGACAACAGTAAATTTATTTTGTCAGGTTTTACAATATGCAGATGACCTTGCACTGTATATATCATCAAAATCTATTTCAGAAGCAGAAAATAAAATGAATTCTGCTCTTGGCTACCTTGGAGACTGGTTGCTGGATCATGGGTTGTCCATATCAGCTTCCAAAAGCACTGCAGTAATATTTAGTAGGAAAAGAATTATACCTGACATAAACTTGCTATATGAGGGAGAAGCTATCCCACTTCAGAACTCTGTGAAATTTTTAGGTGTTTTGTTAGACACAAGGCTAACTGGAGTTCCGCATTTTAATTACGTTGTAGCAAAGTGTGAAAAAAATATCAACATCCTCCGTGCCCTCTCAGGGGTATGGTGGGGATCTCATCCATTCTGTCAAAAGCTACTGTATAATGCTATTATTCGAAGCCACTTAGACTATGGATCGTTTTTATTAGAGCCCGGAAATAAAGCTGCTCTGGATAAATTATCTAAAATACAATCAAAATGCCTCCGCATTATTCTGGGTGCAATGAAGTGCTCTCCTATAAATGCCATGCAGGTTGAATGTGTAGAGCCTCCTCTTCACCTTCGCAGACAATTCCTGTCTGATAGATTCCTATTCAAACTCATTCAAAATTCCAATCATCCCTTGCTAAGCAAATTAGAAAATCTCCTTAGAGTGACTAGATCTCAAGGTTACAGATCAGAAGCCAATATACCTTGCATTATTCGCAGCTTTATTAAATTTTCAAACTTATCTTGCCCTGTAGAGCAATTTCCAATTAACCCTCTATTTTCGATAAGCTATGAAGCATTGATTCATAAACCATCGATCATCCTGAATTTTGGTGTGGACAAAGATTCTGTTGAACCCAGCAAAACATTTTATGAAAGATTTAACAGCCGGTGGAGTGACTGGCTCCCAATATTCACAGATGCATCCAAATTAACAAAAGATAGCAATGTAGGTTGCTCAGTTTGGATTCCAAAGTATAAAATAATATTGAGCTACAAATGTCCATCAGTTTTCTCAGTGTTTACTGGTGAAGCTATTGCCATTCTAGAAGCAATCCTGTATATTATCTCTCACTCTATCCGCAAAGCTATTATTTTTACTGACTCAAAGAGCTGTCTACAAGCAGTTTTGGCCAACCAATTTAAGTCAAAATCTAGGTTCCCCGTTATCTTGAAAATAAAAGAAGCCCTTTTCAATAGCCACAAATTGAACTTAAATATAGTTTTAGCGTGGGTCCCTGCCCATGTAGGCATAATTGGCAATGAAACTGCGGATTCATGCGCTAAACATGCAGCCACGCACGGCATTTCTGGCAGGTATAGTGCATTCTCCCATGATCTTGCCTCAATTTGCCAGCTCCAACTACGTAACACTTGGGAGAAACTTTGGAACATTTCTAAAAACATTAAAGGCAAATTTTATGGCTACGTCCAGCCTTCTATCCCAACAAAACCTTGGTTTTTTAAACACAAAAAAATTAACAAAGCCACTACTTCAACAATATGTCGTCTACGATTAGGTCAGTCTTGCACTCCAGTCTTCTTAGCCAAAATTAGAGTACGTGACCATTCTCTGTGTGAGTGCGGTCTGGATGAGGGTACTACTGAACACCTATTTTTTGAATGTCCAAAATTGCGCTTTTCTCTTTATGATGTACTCCCTCCTGAAATTCCTCTCCCTACCAATATTAGCCTTATTCTATCCTATACTTTTACTCCACTTCTTAATATATTAAGTAAATTTATTCAAATTAACAAAATAAAATTGTAAAATAGTATATAATACAAACTAACATTTTTTATATACCTACCTCCATAAACTATTATTTTATCTGTTTGTTACTGCCATGTTTTGTTTTTGTGTGTATATATGCTTATGTATGTCTTGTGCTGTCGTATTTGTTTCAGATAAAACTCAGATCGAATAACCGGCCAAATTTTACACCCACCGATCAATCTCCATCGTGTGTTTTCTACTCTATCCACGCGACATTGGCGTAATTGTGGCAACCCCGCAGAAGCCATAATAATAAGAAGTTGAAGTTGAAGTAATAGTATTCTGTGGTCTGATTAAATTTAAAATTCAAACAAAAACGGTCCCGTCCCGTTACATATGTAGTCTTATTATATTGGTTTTTAATTTTTTTTGCATAATTATGGAGGATTTTGATATATTTACTAATGAAATAAAATTCACGAAGCCAGTGTATACGAATATATTAAATAAATTGGTTTACGAGGCTCCATCGACTCCCAATGCATCAAATTATCAGAGTAAGCATAGGGTGCTTATTATTTTCGATGTCATAATTTTATTGTACTTAAGTACATCTATTTACGAAGAAATGAAGTGAAATAAAAATATATGTTTGTGATATATTTGTTCTTCAGATGGCAGGAAACTCCTGGCAGAAGAGTGTTTAGCAGATAATGACGAAATTCAATGCGCCTTTCATTTAAGCGAAGCAGTCTCTGCTTCTATACGTACAATGGCAATTTACAGGGAAGAGCAGCGAGATATGGCTGGTAAGTTCTTCTATTTAATGTTAATATTACGTGTTAAATTTTGTAGTAATATTGTTATTGATTACACAATAAAACTAAACTCTGTTTCAGGCAAAAAGCTATCAATAATAACTAGCTTTATAAAACCCATAGAGGATTTGGTAAAATCAAATCCGATGTAAGTAAATCATTTTTATTTTCTTGAACTTATTGTACTTACCAACTTAATTTATATTCTACACCTATATACCTGTGTAAATTATTATTTTCAGTTCAAAAAATGATGAGGCTATTTTAGATTTATTGTTACATGATTCAGATGATATAACAAAAAATCTGAATGAGGTTCAAATCAACGAAGATTTGCCATTTTATAAGCGATACCTGAAATTCACTAAAGAGAATAATATTGACAACTTTCAAAGGATATTAAAAGAGTTGCCCAAAGGTAATATCTGTCTCGATTAATATATGTATTATTATGTTTATACATAATTGTATACTAAAATGTTTGCTATTTGATTGTTACTTCCATGTTAAAACAGTTAATTATTTGTAATAAAAGTTAGCATCCTGAATGCTTGCTTTACTGAGATCAACCTAGGGTGTTAATTATCAAAGTAATATAGGAATTTCTACAGAAACACTAGAAAGTTGTGAGTAAAATTGCAGGTCAAAATAGTGTTAGTTTTCATGGAATTATCTGTGATGATTTAGGATGTTAAAGGCCTGCACTGACACTTATCTTGTGGTGTTTGACTGCCAGATCCTGCTAGGCATTAGGCATTTATTATTTTATTATTATAAAACTATGTACATGAAAGGATATGTCAGATTTATAAATTACCTTAATATAAGTATTTTTAACAGACTATAAAAGTGACAGGTTGTTTGTTAGTTTGTTTGTGTTGCTTCACACCAATGTAGCGGCACTGGCTGAACAGAATCAGATAAAATTTAATATATTATAGCTTATATTAACGGTGTCATCATAGGATATTTTTATCTTGGAAAAAGAGTTCTTGCAGGAAAATGGTAAGTTGTGTGTCAAACTGTGATTCTTAACTTATTCCTAACTGTAATATTATTTTATTCTTATAAGAATGAAAGTTAGTTTCGTAAATATGTATTTACTATAGTAGGACTTATAATTTTGGAGTTTTCAAATTGAGAAATGGATCTTCTAGGTACGTATGTTACACCCTAGACTGCATTGTCACACACCATCAGGTGAAGCAAGCAAGCCAGTCAACAAATAAAAAAATGGTTAATTTAGCAAACAAGTGTAAAAAAACAGAGCCACTATTTTTGACCACTAGTTCACTATAGTGTGGTCAAAAATATTAGTAGCTCTTATTGATTTACTCTATTTCTTTACATTTACCTTTACAGAATGGACTGTAGTACAACTGTCAGCACCATACAACCCTAATGAAAACTTGAAATTGCTGTCAGAATACCAAACAGAAGTATTCTCGTTATATGTCAGTGTGTTCACGAATGACTATTTGGATGATGTGGGACCATTTACTGTAAACATCCCAGCTAATGTTACTAAAGGTAGGTACATTTCATTCATTATATTTACCTATCTGCACTAGAGTTTTCAAAACAGATATCTTCTAGGCAAGCATGCCCCCTCTTAGAACACAATAAAGGATTAATGGACTCCTAGGTTTGCACTTATCTCTCCGTACTTATTGCAGCAGGCATTAGAGCTTTGGTATCTTTTGCAGCCTATATTTATACAGGCTAAATGCTATAACATATATATGCATGCTATGCATGGGGTATACTGATACATACCCCAAAAAAAAAGAAAAAAAAAATTTCATTGATGTGCCAACCCAATTTCAGTAAAATTAAAGAGTAAACTACGCAGAATGTAGCTACCAGCTAACGGAACGACAAAAATTTTTTACAGTTCGCGAGCACGATTTAAATTGCGAATTAAAAATCAGTGGATATAATATAACATATTTTTTATTTTTTTTTAATTGTCAAACTAGAAGTTTCATGCCTTTAGAAAAGCAACAGGTTAAATAATTCACATTTAGCTATTGTGGGTAATAATCATCTAGTTTCGGCTTTGTAGAGCGTCGTCTCTGTTAAGCATAGCATTAGAGCGATAAAACATTACATAATGTAATTGTATTGAGTGACAGAGACAATGCTCTACAAAGCCGACATTAGCCAATCATTTCCCTCTTTAGCTAATGTGTATACATATTACATACATTGACTGCATCTGCAGTATACTCTAGGAATTAACATCTAATTGTCCCATTTATTGAGTAGAAAATGTGGTGAGAAATTATTTTACTTTTCAGAAGGAGAAAAGCCCTTGTTCACCGAGCTGTATTCAATTCTAGAGGAGAACTACAAGACCATAGACAATGCACAGTTCTTAAACAACAAGAGACTTGTGCAGAACTACTGGAGTAGACGAGAGGATATAGACTTGAGGATGAAGGTATATCTTGAATTTTATTTATTTATCATTCCATGTTACTTATGGTACTTTTGAAGCAAAAATACGCTCGCTTGACTTGGGGAGTATGCTGGAGAATGCGTAGCGAGGCGGGCGGAAAATTATTCACGTAGATCTCCATTGCCAACATAACAAATTTAAAAACTTGTATTATTATGTTGGTATATCCGGTAAAATTATAATTTACAATAGTCAAGATGTCGACATTAACATTAAAAAAAGCAAAAGCGAAGTTATACCGGCCGATAGATGGAGCTAAGAAGCTAAAGAAGTTTTACTTCAGTCTTCTTCAGACTAAAGCACACACTTTTTCTGATAGGAGATTGTATGCTCTTTAACCATAAGCGGAAAATGTTTATGGCTATGATAACTTGTTTGTTACAATGCCAATGATTCATTGCAACCAGCTGATGTTAAGTGACGATGCATGTTGATCCATAAAAACCTTTTTGTTAACTGACCTGAAAGTGTTCCGTTTAATAAACCAGTCATAATTCAATACATCATAAAACACTATTCCAGAGTGTAATCAACTTGATGGATAAGGAATGGCTCGGAGGCTGGGGCAGCCTACTGACTGGTAAGCTGGTGGATCGTACATGGAAGGACAAGGTGGTGCGAGCTGTTGATAATGCAGTCGCTGATTGGGGGTCAGTGAACTTTGACATTTCTAGATTTTGTTTGATAGATCTTTATTTGTTGTCACTGATCATGTCATGTTAATTTCAACTATTCAACCACATTCCCCTGAATAATAAACACTGCATAATCGTGGAATGGCTTGTTATTACTTGTATAAAGAGAAACAAATAGCTAAATAACAATTCTTGCACCATAAAATGTTTATTAGTGTTAATATAACATCAACAAATAATGCGATGAAATATAATATAACTAATACATATTAACTACTATGGTTGAAATTCCTTCAACCCGCACTATGCGTTGCGCTAACTTTATGATCATCATCATCATCATCATCATCTTATATTAGTCCACTGCTAGGCATAAGCCTCTCCCAAGGCACGCCACTGAGCCCGGGCTCAGAGCCGAAGACCGGTCTTCGGCTCTATTTAGCAGGGCGGCCGGGAACTAGGGGCCGTGGTATTTGCGTACTTATCATAGGGAGGATTTGCCCATAATCGCCACGCTGGGCATGCGGGTTGGCGATCGCAGAGCGCAACTTCTTGTACCGGTGACGCTGCTGCCCGTCACCGGCCAGATGTATTTCAATAGTTACGCCTGTCTGGAGATGGTTATCCCGCCATCTGTCGATTGACGGGTGTAAGATTTTTATCGTCATTTTACCTTAGTCGCCTTTTACGACACCTCGGTAAGAAAGAGGTAGGGACTATTCTGTTCTGCCGGTCACCTCACGGCACAAACAACAACAACTTTATGATGCGAACAGCTAATGAAATGGAATAGAACAACTTGCCAACGTCCATATTTCCATTTAACCTGGGAATTTTCAAGTCAAGAACTTGAATAGGTAAATAATCTTCTCAGCAGGCTTGCACCGAGTTAGAACACGTAATTGCTTAATATCAGGCGAAACAGTGATCAAATGCTTTGCCAAAAGCAATAAAAAAAACATTCCCAATCAAAAATCCAAAATCATTCCCATTTCAGATTTATCACGATAACAAAAAAGCAAAAGGTCCTCCTCTACAATCTAATAGAAAGCTGCCCAACCATGTCTTCCCAACAAATAAAGTCCTGCATTCGGAGAATACTCACTGAAAATGGCAACCCAGATGACATTCGTCAAGTATTAAATCCGTGCCAGAGTTGTGACATTGAGTTCAAATTTCTGAATGAAGTTTGTCTGAAATGCTTGTCTAAAAGTTTCGAGGTGTTGCACCATTTTAGTTTGGTTGATGGAATTAAGGCGTTTTCGCAACTGGCAACACTGGTGAAGGATGGGGATGATTGGGCGGGGTTGAAAAATGCGAAACGGTATCCTGTAATACTGATTGTTGATGAGGTGAGTGAGGAATTTGGCATATATTTCATCACGGTTGGATCGAAGATTGTGTTGGATGGGTTGTCCAAATTTCATCAAAATTGCTCCTTTAGTGACGTAGATTAATGGTAAGAAACATTCATAAACTTTTTTTTTATGTTAAGGAATAACGTGACGAGCTAGCCTTTCGCCTGCAGTTATAGTGCTTATTATATGCTGATGTTCCTGCATATCAGTTGCAGTGTCACTCGGAACTCTAAAGTATAGAGTTTCGCGTGACACTGCACTGCGCACGTCATCCAGAGACATCAGCACAATCTAGTAATAAGATTACTAAACTGTGAGATCAGATCATAAAGTCTCATTTGCCCAGTAAGTTGCTACAGTGCCCTTCAAACCGGAACACAGCAGTGCTTGCGCACTACTGCTTGGCGGCAGAATAACTGGCAAAGCGGTGGTACCTGCCTAGACGAACTTTGCAATAAAGTCCTACCACCTAGTAAAATTTCATAAACTTTCCCATGGTGTTTTGGCGGGAAAACGAAAAAGATCGCGTCACCGTATTGTATTATTTTCCAGAACTTGTGTTATTTTCAGTGTTAGTGCATAAACTTGGTGGCGTTTTATTCGTTAAGTTCTGGATTACATGTGATGATGAAACGTTTCTTTTTGTGTTGTTTCCAAATGTCCATAGAAGCTTCTGGTAAAGTTGCCACCACTTTACTAGAAGTATGCCTTGAAACTAGCACGAACTAAAACGAACTGGCCAGTGCACTAAAGTGGCCAGTTATTAGAGGGCTTACCCTAATTGACACTGGCTAAATACACAAATAGTGGAGCAAAAAAAAAGCCTATTTATAATATTAGTAGGAAGGGTAGGAGTTTTGTAGCTCGTGAACTCTGTCATTTGTATAAATCCTTTTTTTTTAAAGATAACATTATTTTGTAGATGCTGGACACATTTCCATGGGAAACGCTGCCTATCCTGAACCACCATCCTGTGTCACGGATAGAGAATGTCCACTTCCTGTATTACTTGTACAAGCTGCACCAGCGGGATGTTGTGGATGGATACTTCACCACCAAAGGGCATAATGGACGATATGTCATCAACCCAGGTTAGTTCATACCAGCCGCTGTGAGCTGAGCGGTAGCCCGTGCGACTTTTAAACCGACGCCAGGTTCAAATCCCGCTTTGATCTGCACCAAACTACTATAGTTGTTGCAGCCACTGCCACTTCGACTGCTTCTTCTGTCACTTCTACTGCCTCTTCTGCCTCTTCTGCCACTTCTACTGCCTCTTCTGCCATATCTACTGCTTCTTCTGCCACTTCTAGTGCATCGAATTTGCACTCGCTCTTACAATGGTGAAGGAAAACATCATATAGAAATCGTTTGTTCATGTGACATGTGTTATCTACCAACACGCACTTGGCCAGCGTGGCAGATTATGGGATGCACTCTCCTTGTGATAGAAAGCCTGTATCCCAACAACCATTTTTATTGCCATTTCTGCCAGTTCTACTGCCTCTTCTACTGCTTCTACTGCCTCTTTTGCTACTTCTACTGACTCTTTTGCCTCTTCTACTGCTTCTTCTCCGTCTTCTGCAGTGGCAGAAGAGGGAGAAGAAGCAGTGGAAATGGCAGAAGAAGCAGTACACTTCTACTGCTTATTCTGCCATTTCTACTGCTTCTTCTGCCTCTTCTGCCACCTCTATTGCTTATTCTGCCTCTTTTATTTTTTTACGGCCTTATTCATTACGATGCTTACCTTCAATATTCTCCACTACGACTCAAGAATCACAAGCAGGCGTTACTACCAAAATTATTTTAGCACTATACCAACTGAGCTATTTAAGAAGATAATTATCTTCTTCTACTATATAAAAATAAATCGGGTTTTCCTTCCTGACGCTATAACTCCAGAACGCACGAACCGATTTCCACGGTTTTGCATTCGTTGGAAAGGTCTCGGGTTCCGTGAGGTTTATAGCAAAGAAAATTCAGGAAAAATTCAGGACAAACCAACGTTTTAAGTAGATGGCGCCGGTGCGTGATACATCGTTTTTCGTATATTATAAAATGTTTAATAAATAAACGTCCACCCGAGCGAAGCCGGTACGGGCCGCTAGTTGCTTATAACGATGGATAAGTATAATGTATGTGCATTATTTTCCAGAGAAAAACCTGGACCGCATGGAAAAACGTATGAGTTCGTTTGTGGAGTACTGGTGCAGCGCGTGGCAAGGATACGTCGCGCAGCCTCCGCCGCCCGAAATGTTCCTACAATATCTCACCAGCGCAGACATATTCCTGTACGTAATATATTATTTATTGTAAATGACAAATGCAACACTGCAGTGGGAATAAGGTTCAATATCGCACGAGAAGATGCAGAAATGATAGGCGAGCGTGTGTCGATAGTGAGCGTTTAATAGGAACTGAATTACAGTGGTCTCGAATGTCAAAGACTCCAAAGTGCGAAATCGGTAGAGTTGACCTCTAAAATCGGTATATTTGTAACAAAAATCGGTATATGAAAAAAAGCACAATATATGCAACATTCCCAATACTTAATCGTCCATTACACGCTCATGCAGCCGACAGTCATTTGACTGATAAAAATAGTGCCTGATAGAATCAAATCGACATTGACTGGCCTGATAGCTCAGTTGGTAGTAACCCTGCCTTCAGATATTTGGGTTGTGGGTTCGATCCCCACGACAAACATTTGTGTGATGAACATCGATGTTTGTTCTGTGTCTGGGTGTTATATTGTATTCTATGTATGTATTTACGAACAAAAAGTATATAAGTATTGTATCAGTTATCTGGTTCCCATAGTACATGCTTTGCTTAGTTTGGGACTAGATGGCGCTGTGTGAAACGTCCACATATATTTATTTATTACACATTCAGTGATACCAAATTTTACAGAAAACTCGTTTCCAATCGTCAAGATATTCATGAAAGAAAAGCCTTTTAAAGGAATTTCGATTGCGATTTTGGGCGTAAAACTTGTAAATTATTTTTATGTATGTTTTCATTGAGGTGACTTATTGTCTTATGTCAGTGTAAATTTATTTAAACTTACATTCAAAGTTATTTACGAGCTTCAAATAATAATAATAATAACGCCCAACGATCACGTACATAGATCCTGGACCCTAACTAGGATTCCCTGTACTCAGGAACTACGAGGACCATGCCCCCCAACACCCCCCACAACAGATCTCAAGACAAGTATTTGCGCTTTTTTTCCGTGCACAAATACTTGTCCTGCCGCGGTAATCGAGCCCGCAATAGGCTATTTGACTACTATCAAAAATGAACAAGTAAATATTATTTTCATAAAGTAGGTTAAAAATGAATGTAATCATTGTAAAAATAAGTAAAATCGGCAAGTTAATCACGGAGTAGTACGCTTTTAAAGTTTCATCGCCTGTCCCTTTCTCGCAAAACAGAGATCGTGTTGAGCTTCCTCACAGCTACTATGAAGGCATGGCTTGTGACGTCACATGCCAAAAAGATTGTATGTAGAGCTACCACAGCTTAGTAATGAGTTACTATGAGTACTGGTAACTGACGTCACTGCGTGTTTGAGTTGTCTCTTTCTATTTCTGTATTTTAAAATGCCTGTAACTTAGTCATTTTTTGAGATATTCAAGTTTTGTTTTCACAGTTATCTATTTTTTGAGGTATATTATTTATGTATGTAATAAAAATATAGTAGTCAAATAGCCTATTGACGGTCGTGTCCCGTGGCCAGGTACTGCGGCCACGGCGACGGGTGCCACTTCGCCAGCGGGGCGGGCGCGGGGGTGGAGAGCGCGGTGGGCAGCCGCGCCGTGTGCCTGCTCTCGGGCTGCGGCTCCGCCCGCCTCGCGCGCGCCGCCCGCGCCCCGCCCGCCGCCGCGCACCGCCGGCTGCACCTCGCCGGCAGGTGAACGTAAACAGGGACTATATCATTTATATGACGGCGGCTACGTCCAGTTATAAACTCTATGCACAGCGATCGAGCACCGTAATTTACCCTGTGGTGGCATTAAATGTATTACAGTGGCAGCACCGGCAACTGTCATGGCGCCCCTACCTGTCTGGCTATATAAAGGGATCGATTGGTGTGCTACGGATCATTCTTGTTCCAGACACGGCGCGGTGCGGACATGCTGAAGGCCTATAGTTATATAGGTTGCAATCTACGCAGAACCCGTTCTGCCGATATATATATAATTTTTTTTGTTGTTATAAACAAATTCTCGTTGCCATAACATTTTTTTTCATAACTATGCGTTCTTGTAGTATTGTAGTAAAATATTTTTTTCCGTGTACGTCATAACATCTACCTGCATGCCAAATTTCATCCCGATTCATCCAGTGGTTTGGGCTGTGCGTTGATAGATTACTATGTCAGTCAGACAGTCAGTCAATCACCTTTGAATTATATATATTTAGATTACAAATGCATCTTTAAAATATTTATATTGAGTTTTGGCGGGAATGCGAAAAAGATTGCGGCACCGCATTGTATTATTTTCCAAAACTTGTGTTATTTTCAGTGTTAGTGCATAAAATTGCATTCTATTCGTTAAGTGCTGGGTTACAGGCGTGAGTGTGGGAAAATGGTATAATGATGGTAAAACGTTTCTTTTCGTGTTATTTCCAAAACTCAATAGAAGCTTCAAGTAAAGTTGCCACCACCTTACTAGGAGTATAACTTTGACTAGACTATGACTTGACTTGATGACTTCGACTGTAACTTGACACATATTTGAGTAAAATATCATTAACTTGATAAATTATTAATTACTTGACACTGGCTAAATACACAAAAGTGTGAAGCCAAAACATTATAAAAAAAGAAGATAAACAGAGACCGTGGAAGTATTCCATGATTGGGGCTAACTCAAAAAGTTTCTATTGGTTTTCATTTAGAATAAAAGCTTCTGTGGACGGTAGTACAGAGACAAGAGTAAAATAAAAAGAAGGTAGAAGAAAATTTTGTCTAAGAATTAACATTAATTTCCTAGCTAAAATGACGATTGTTGATTTCGAAATGCAAACTAATATAAATGACGGCGGCAACGTCCAGTTGTAAACTCTACGCGCAGCTGGCAGTACCGTAATTTACCCTGTGGTAGCATTTAAATATATTACAGTGGCAACACCGGTAACTGTCATCGCTCCCACACACATGTGGCTATAAAAAGGGAGCGCTCGGTGTACTACAGATCATTCTTGCTCCCTGTGCGCATGCTGAAGGCCTATAGTTTTATAGTTTCATCGCCATGCCTAACCTCGAGCCTATATAAATAAAAGGCAAACAAAGTTATTACGAGTTCGCTTGCGCATCTCTCGATCTCGGTCGGCTGTAGCGAGAATACGGGATCGAAACTTCGAATAGTCTACATGTTATGGACTTTTTTTTTTTTGGCTCCACACTATTTTGTATTTAGCCAGTGTCAAGTAATGAATAATTTATCAAGTTAATGATATTTCACGCAAATATGTTTCAAGTCACAGTCGAAATCATCAAGTCAAGTCATAGTCTAGTCAAAGTCATACTTCTAGTAAAGTGGTGGCAACTTTACTTGAAGCTTCTATGGAGTTTTGGAAACAACACGAAAAGAAACGTTTCACCATCATTATACCATTACCCCGCACTCACGCCTGTAATCCAGCACTTAACGAATAGAATGCCACCAATTTTATGCACTAACACTGAAAATAACACAAGTTTTGGAAAATAATACAATGCGGTGACGCAAAGTTTTTCGCGTTCCCGCCAATACTTCCTCTTATGGACTTTCATCGTGGACACATTTTTGAAAAAGTTATGAATTAAAATACCCTTGAAGGATTTACAACCAAACCATTATTGCCAATTTTAAAATTTGATTTTGGAAAACTCGTTTTTTTTCCTAAGGTTTCTAAGATAGTTTTCCCGTATCTCCTATAGATAAGAATTTCTTATAACTCAGTAAAATAATAACACCTGTATATGTGTCATTCCAGTCCAATGGTGGTAGGAATGCTGTGGGAGGTGACCGACCTAGAAGTGGATAAGGTGGTAACCACACTTCTGTCCCTTTGCGTGCCCTCCTCAGCTGCGTTGCCCTGGCCCGCTGTAGGCAAGACTAAGTGGAGTCAAGGAGAACTGGGTAAGCATTTTTTTGTTACTGCTGATTGGTTTGCGTTTGACTACATCTCACCTGATGGTAAGTGACGATGAGGTCGAAGGTGGAGCACGCTTACCCAGAAATAACCTATTTACTCTTGACTTAAAGACACCCAAGTTGTATGTGGATGGAAACACCGACGACGGGAGTGAGTTCCATTCCGTAGCCGTACGCACAATAAAATAATCTGCATAGCGTTTCGTATGAACAAAAGGTAAATCGAGTTTGGGCGGGAAAGCGAAAAAGATTGTGTCACCGCATTGTATTATTTTCCAAAACTTGTGTTATTTTCAGTGTTAGAGCATAAAATTGGTGGCATTCTATTCGTTAAGTGCTGGATTACAGGCGTGAGTGTGGGAAAATGGTATAATGATGGTGAAACGTTTCTTTTCGTGTTGTTTCCAAAACTCCATAGAAGCTTTAAGTAAAGTTGCCACAACATTACTAGGAGTATGACTTTGACTAGACTATGACTTGACTTGATGACTTCGACTGTGACTTGACACATATTTGAGTAAAATATCATTAACTTGATTAATTATCAATTACTTGACACTGGCTAAATACACGGAGGTGTGGAGCCAAAAAAAAAAAAAAAAAAGTTAAATCAACAACGTAAGGATGGTAACTCTGACCTCGCACTGAGGTCCTGTAGTGGAATGGAGACGGTGGGATAAGATTGTGAAGCTCCTGGGCACATTCTCCAAAATAAATTCTGGAAAATACAGCCAAACATGCCACCTTACGTCTATGTTTAAGGTTTTGCAGTTTACTCCCAACTAGCGCCTCGTCATTAATGACTAATGATAATTTAAATGTAGCCACCTCAGTTTTTTTTAAATATTGTAGGCAAATAATTTATCCGCTGCCTCACCTGATGGAAGTGAGTCTACGACGCATGCTTGCCTAGAAGATAGCGCAAGATTACCTTTTTTTATTTATTATGATAGTGATGTGACGAGCTAGTAGTTCACATGATGTTAAGCGACGCGGCCGCCCATAACAGAACAGTGTCACTCGGAACTCTAAAATATAGTTTCGCGTGACACTGCGCACACCATCCGAATGCTATACATCAGCTAGACATCAGCACAGTTTGCTAATGAGATTACTCGACTGTGAGGTCAAATCATAAAGTCTCAATTACCCAGTAATTTCACTAGATACAATGCCCATCAAACTGGAACACAGTAGTGCTTGCAAGTTATAGTTAGCTGGAAACAAGGACGCGCCGGCAAGGTGTTTCATTCATTGGCTGTTCGAACTTCTTTTGTAAAAGTATTAAAGATAGCCGATTTGCAATAAATATAGTTAAAATATTATAGTTTTGAGTTTTTACAGTGTGTAGCTAAATGCTTATTGGGGGGGTGCGGTATTTTTTTGCGCCTTGACGTCCGATGAAAGAAAGGAAACGTACTAGAAAAACAATACAGCCTCTGTGGTGTGGTGGTTGAGTAGGTCGGCTTATAACTCGGAGGCGGCGGGTTCAACTCCCGCGACGTGACTTCATTCTTCAAACGACTTCAATTGACTTTGATTGTTCTAAGAGGAATCGCCTTACCTAAAAATGGGATCTTAAAAATTGTTATAAAAAAATCGTGTGAAACCGTGGGCTGCCTGCAGGCTTAGCACGGCATGTGGAGAAATTGTCTTTCCCCCGGTTTTTTCCACCCGTCAGTTAAAATAATCCCCCTCTCCACCTTACGTAGCACGGCAACGAGGAGAGGAAAGAAATATTTCCCTTTGACATTATCGTAGACATTATATCCCGCTACTCCCCGCTTCAGAGCACGGACTCGGAAGAAAGTGGATAATATTCTCTTGAATTGACATAAAGCAGAGAGTATTTATCTTCGACTCTTGTAGGTGGGTATAAGGAAGTCAAAGTGTTTTAATAGGCACAAAAATGTCGCGTGCCTATTATAACTATGTTTAATCGCGGGAACTCGAATTTTGGAGCGAAAGTTACACCGGGAGGAGCATTCGGAATACAAGTAATCCCTTCTAAATCCCGGGAAATGAGTTTCAATACAAAAAAAAAATACATAGCGAAATATTCGTGAAAATACAATTATTAGTTTAGTTTTAATAAGGAAATTATTTAATTTACGTAATTAACTTAAATGATGCATATATTTTTTGAGTATATTTTATTATAAAATATATACATATAAAAATTTAAAATATAACTACTACACAATAATTAATCACGTTTTTCCGCTCATATTACAAACAAAATAAAATTTTAATTTAAACTACTCACTTACTCTCACTCATATACATAGTAGTCGTTACATACTCTTTGATTAACACAAGGACACAGACTCAAAAACCTTATATTTTCTTAATTTTTATATTTTGTCTTCAATCCCAGTATATTTAGCCGAACAATTATCGATGGTTTGATGGACTGAACAAAATATTGAAGCATGTAATGTCATTTTAGTTAAATTTTCTCGTACTGGCAACAATACGGTAGAGAAATCTAAAAACGCTACTCCCGCCGTTTATCCCCCGGATAAAGCTTTCCACTATCGCGGCCGTGCTCGCAGAGTGAAATAAAGTGACAGTGAGGATAAGTTTGTTATCTACTCCCTGGGGAGAAGTTGTCCAGCGGCCGTGCTAGGCCTGCTGTTGACAAGTCAAAGTCAAATAATTTATTGCAAACTAGTTGCGCCTCGCGGTTTCACCCGTGGATAAAAAGTATTTTAATTATTTGCTCATCCCACGGGAAAATTTCACTTTTCCGGAATAAAATGTAGCCTATGCCATGTTAATCTAGTGTTTAAGCTATATTGGTACCGGACTTCATCCAAATCCATTCAACCGTTTGAGCGTGAAGGAGTAACAAACATACACACATACACACATACAAACTTTCGCCTTTATTAGTGTGATAGGCTAGTTTTAGCAATGTCGCAGGTCAAAATCAGAATACTAAAGTTTGACAGGTTTTCAGGACAGTTTGCACTTGTCTATTATCAAATGTGTTGAAGTAAGAATCAGTACGAACCTTAATTAAGGCATCAAAAACTTATTAATTAACTTATTCTAAGCACATATTTAAAACGAGCTTCTGCCCGCAGCATCGCCCGCGGCGTGGCCTATGAGAAAATAATTCAACCATCCACTTAAGGGTGGAATTTCGAAAAATCCTTATGATCCTGATGCCTACGTTATAACATCTACCTGCATGCCAAATTTCATCCCGATTCATCCAGTGGTTTGGGCTGTGCGTTGATAGATTACTATGTCAGTCAGACAGTCAGTCAATCACCTTTGAGTTATATATATTTAGATAACAAATGCATTTTTAAAATATTTATATTGAGTTTTGGCGGGAATGCGAAAAAGATTGCGGCACCGCATTGTATTATTTTTCAAAACTTGTGTTATTTTCAGTGTTAGTGCATAAAATTGGTGGCATTCTATTCGTTAAGTGCTGGATTACAGGCGTGAGTGTGGGAAAATGGTATAATGATGGTGAAACGTTTCTTTTCGTGTTGTTTCCAAAACTCCATAGAAGCTTCAAGTAAAGTTGCCACCACTTTACTAGGAGTATGACTTTGACTAGACTATGACTTCGACTGTGACTTGACACATATTTGCGTGAAATATCATTAACTTGATAAATTATTAATTACTTGACACTGGCTAAATAAACAAAAGTGTGAAGCCAAAACATTAAAAAAAATATATATTTCACAGATACAACAGTGGAGCAGAAGGGCCAGTTTTCTCCGGAGCCTGATCTGCTGGCGGCCATCGCCCGCGCTCGCGGCTCGTCCAGCTTCGTGATGATAGCGAGCAGCGTCGTGGCTCGAGGGCTACCCGTTCGAATCCGGTGACACCCATAAATATTGGCTGTATCAGTGTTTATTTTCAATTTCATATTGATTCATTATTTCATTTCATTATTGTTGATAGTCATTTGTAAAAAATATTAAAATCCCTATTCCATATTGGCTCTAACACTGTATAAATAGATGTATGAGTTGTCACATTAAAAAGGGACCAATAATTAAGACTTAAAATAGCTTAACATTATGAATAAGCCTAAGGTAGTAAAATTTTGTATTTAGAACGACACGAAAAATAAAAAAGTAAATAAGTATAATAAATATGTAGTTGTTGTAATTGGGCATTTCACAATAGATAGACTTATCCTACTAATAATAATAGCGTGCGTGCATGTGTGCGTTCGTGCGTGTGTGTGCGTTCGTGCGTGTGTGTGCGTTCGTGCGTGTGTGTGCGTGCGCGCGTGTGGATATGTTTGTTACCTTTAGACGTCACAACGGCTGGACGGATTTGGATGAAATTTGGAATAGAGATAACTCATATATTGGATGACACATAGGATACTTATCATACGCGGGTAAAACCGTGGGGCGCAATTAGTACTAAAAAAAGGAGGAGTATGAAATATTGTACCTACCTATATCGTTATATTCTATTCTATGTATGTATTTAAAAAAAAAAGTATCTAAATATTGTATCAGTTATCTAGTTCCCATAGTACAAGCTTTGCTTAGTTTGGAGCTAGATGGCGCTGTCTTAAATGTCCTCACATATTATTATTATTTTATATACGCAATGAATGAGTGAATTAATTAATGAATTAGAGTCGTCGAACATTTGGCGCCGTACTTTTGGCAGGTGCGACATCACACTAATATTTAAAAAAGAAAGCTATTTAGATAAAGGCATATAAGATGAATAAGAATAAGATTTATTTCAGCAAACAATAACAACGATAACAATAACATCTTTACTCAAGTATATGAGTGAATTAAAAACAATTTTAGTCCACAGTACCTACATTTATTATTTTTCGACCCCTGGGCTCCACACTAGGATTCCCTGTGTTTTGGAGACCAGTTTTACAAACATTTATTTTTTAATTATTATATTAACATAACATTTAATACTTAAGAACTTGACTTAATTAGGGGGTAGGACTTTTCTGCAAAGTTCGTCTAGGTAGGTACCACCGCTTTGCCAGTTATTCTGCCGCCAAGCAGTAGTGCGCAAGCACTGCTGTCGTCCGGTTTGAAGGGCACTTTTTTTTCACTGTAGCTAGTGAAATTACTGGGCAAATGATACTGGGCACCTGATCTAGCAATCTTATTACTAGATTGTGCTTATGTCTCAGGATGACGTGCGCAGTGCAGTGTCACGCGAAACTAGAGTTCCGAGTTACACTGCAGCTGATATGGGCAGCCGTGTCGTTTAACACCAGGAACGGTTAGCTCGTAAAAAAAATTAAAAAAAATTGACACTGGCTAAATACCCAAAAATGAAGAGCCAAAAGAACATTATATTAAATTATAAAACACAAGGAATGAATGAATTGATAGTCCGCCTGATTGATAAATTGAGTGTGACAGGTTAAGCCTGTGACGTCACTTGATGGTTCCTAGAGTTAGCGGGGCGCGGGGAGGGTGCGGGGCGGCGACGGCGTCTGGACGAAGGTGGCGTACGCTCCTTGTTCTCCAGTTGACGCTGTATTGCCTGGAATATTAACAGTTTTGGTTAAGGTTACGTCATAGCAGGTTTTTTTGACAGGCACAAATTGGATTGAGACAAAAGCGATTTATAAATAACAAACGCAAAAGGTAAAAGCCGACTTCAGTATTATATGGTTTTCTCATGGATGTCGTTGGACCTAATTGAAACAACCAACTAACTGGACCAAATTGAAATAGGACCACACGGGAAGCACCAGCTTTCATATAAAGAAAATGATCAAAATCGGTTCACCATTATTTGTAATGCAATAGGTAACATTTTATTTCTAATTTGAAAATTTCTGCAGTAATTACGCACATAAACTGCGTATTGAAACTGTTAAATCCATACAAAACTGTGTTTTTATTTGTTGCATACAAGTTACGCGATCGCCTAGCTGAGGTAACAACATTAAAAAAACAGTCTAATTGAGAACCTCCTCCTTTTTTGGAGTCTTTAAAAAGCACCGCGTGCGATGTTTTTTTTATCTAGGAGTGGGTACACAATACTAGGAAGTTTATCTACGACGGTAGGTAATTTAAAATAACGCATTTTTCTGATGTTTAGTAATTAAAATAATCGTCTATAACCGCGGAACGCAGCAAAACTATTTTGTGTACAGTAAAAGCACAGTACAGTAACGACTTACCTCGTCAATCCGCAGTATCTCCACAATCTCGACGATTTTGGTTTCCAAGCTTTTTATGTACAGTCGTGCGTTGCTCACATTGATCTCAAACGCGCGCCCCAGCAGCCGCAGCAACGGCAGTGAGTCGCATTGTGACGATCTAAGAAACGGGCAGTGTGAAATATAATGTTCATTATTACAATGTTATGTTCAGAATAACGGACGTTATGTTCAGAATAACGGACGTTATGTTCAGAATAACGGACGTTATGTTCAGAATAACGGACGTTATGATCAGAATAACGGACAATGTAATGTTCAGAGGAACGTCGACAAATTGAATTGTGATGTTCATCATTGAAATGTGATGTTCAAAGGAACGTAAACAAAATGAATTGGGATACTGAACGAATCGTGGACAGATGAATTGTGTAGTTCAGGATAGCGTGGGCAATGTGATGTTCAGAGGAATGTCGATAAATTTAATTGTGATGTTCATCATTGAAATGTGATATTCAAAGGACCGTGAACACAATGAATCGGGATGCTGAACGGAACGTGGACAGATTGAATTGTGATGTTCAGAATAACGTGGACAATGTGATGAATTTAATGGAATGTCGATCAATTTAATTGTGATGTTCGCCATTGAAGTCTGATGTTCAGAGGAACGTTAACAAGTTGAGTTGTGATTTTCATCACTGATAAATTGCGAGATTAACAAGAACGTGGGCAAACTAAATCGTGATTTCTCGAGGAACGTTTAAAAATTGAATTGTGATGTTTATAGGAAGTGGAAAAACTCGATTGCGATTTTTATAATTGAATACTGATGTTCATCATAAATTTTAGGAGAAACATGAACAAATTGAATCGTGATGTCTTGAGGAAAGTGGATAAATTGAATCTTGATATTAAAACGAAGTGGATAAACTGGATTGTGATGTTCATCATTGCATTGAAATGTGTCATCCTGAGGAGTGAAGATAAATTGATAAAATCAATTACATTCCCCAGGAAAGTACAAAGAAAGTGCAGTGGGGCTTTTCACGGGAGAAAATCGAGAAGGAATCCACTATGTTGGATAGGAAAAAAATTGGAGCCTTACAGCGCCAACGCGTGTATATCTCGTAACAGCGAAGCGAGGACAACCGAACTTCGCTCGCTGGTTTCGCGAACGCGCGCGTTTGTCGCTCGTCGCTCCTCTAGCTTAGCGCGCAGGGACTCGATACTATCTTGCTGTTTGTATAGCTTCGCTTGGTGCTTTGCGTTTTCTTCCTCTGTAAAAAAACATGAGTTACTTTTACTATGTCCTTATATCAAATACACTTGCCAGCTACCCGAAGATAGAAAACTTGGAGGACTTGGAAATGGCAGAAATTTGTGACTTAGGAGGGGTGTAGAAATACCCCAAAGTATCGAACCAGACTGAGTTTTTTTCGCATGGTACACAAACTAAGAAACTAAAGCAGATTATATTTTACACTAGCTTCTGACCGCGGCTTCGCTCGCGTAGCCTACAAGAAACGAAGAAGATTTTTTATAGCTAATTCAACCACCCATTTCACCCTCTTAGGGGTGGAATTTCGAATAACCCTTTCTTAGTGGATACCTACACTTTACAGAACACACTCTCCAAATTTCAAATCTCCAGGGCCAGTGGTAGGCTGTGCGTTGATATATACCTTAGTCAGTCAGGACTTTGAATTTTATATGTATAGAAGATTAATATTTTCATGTCTATGTAACGCCTAGTTTAGAGAACCAATAAAAAAACTGCAAATAATATAAATAAATAACGCTCAACGATCACATACATAGATCCTGGATCCTAACAAGGATTACATGTATCTAAGGACCCAGGAACTATGAGAACCATGATCTCACAACACCCAGACTCAGAACACAAATTTGAACTTCAGAACAAGTTTTTGCCTGCATTAAGACATTAATTTCTCGCCTCTTACCAATATTAACTTTCAGCATCTTGACATTATCGCTCAAATTCTTAAGTTCCGTGTTGACCTCGTTGATATAGTTGAAGAGTGCATAGTTCTCCTCTTCACGGCGTGTGAACTCTTGAATCAGCTTGTCCACGTCGTCTTCTCCTGCGAACTCCTGCAAACCAATACTAAAATAATATAGTAATACTAGCTTCTGCCCGCGTGGACGATACGAAACGAAAAAGTTTTTTTTATAGACCATCCATTTCATCCTCTTAGGGGTGGAAATTCAAAAAACCCATTCTTAGTGGATACTTACACTTAAAAAAAAACACACCCTCCAAATTTCAAGTCTCTAGGGCCAGCGGTTTAGGCTGTGCGTTGATATATAAGTCGGTCAGTCAGTCAGGACTTTGAATTTTGCAGTATAGATTCCGTGGAAATCATGCACAGCGCACTAACGCCGTGTGTTCCCAGTATATAATAATATATAATAATTAAGAATAGTACCACCCCATCTCTTGCCGCGGCTGCCGCACTGCCTTAGGGAATATCCAGGGAAAAGGTCGCAGCATTCTTCTCGGTACCTACATTAAATCCTGCGATCACAAAAACGTCTACCCAAGCGTTGTGATAATGGAAAACCCACTCTATGATAAGTCCAGATTGGCGTTTTATGGGGGAGGCCTTTTGTTAGCAATGGACGTTTTGTTGCTGTTGATGTGCGCCCATAGCCTACTTCAATTTGAGCTCGTACGTACCAAGAACGGACATCGAAATCATAGAAGGCCATCTCCTTCTATGATTCTGATGTCTTGACTTGTTATAATATAGGTTTTTGAAGGCGTTTACGCTGTTCCCACGATTTTTACGACTGTTTTACCCGTATGGCGTCCAGAATATTGACATAGTTGTTATAAGCCCTCATCTCTTGCTCCTGCTGCTCTATTCTCTTGGCTTCTGCCTTCGCATCAGCTGCGGTGAGTCGGACGGTTCCCTTGGTACGGAGGAACTCTTCCAATTTCATACTGTGGTCTAACTGGCGTTGCAGCTCTCGGACTTCCTGAAAAGGACAGACAAAAAAGTGAATTGTAGTTGTCCAATTTATATAAGAGTATAGAGTTCGCAAGAATCGCAACTTGATCGAGTAACGTTCAGGATACCGTGCAACTTCTAGTGCGATATTCTGCTGTGTGTTGCTAGTATGAAAAAAGTAAAAGTAGGTACCTATATGGTTATTAATCATTGGCTTTGGTCGCGAGCTAAAAATAACTAAAATAAGAAAAGAAACAACTAATGAGCCATGGACAGAGTTATGATTGGATTGTACATAAGCTAAGAGACGAGACAGACGATCTACATTTGAGCTGCTCGCCAAGTGTAACATTGCAGTGTGAATGCAGTGTTGTACGTCAGTTTTATCCAATATTTGTATCAAAATTAAAGTTACGCCATGGCTCGTGAAACTAACAATGGTGGAGAATGTTTTTGACAGGCAAACTTTTGTTGTGATTTGGAGGAATCATCTTTTCAGCAACGTTTTCCAGAAACTTCCACGGCGGTTCTATGACTTGTTTTGTGCTTCAACTCTTTATTTTAGCAACCCTCACCAAGCAGTGTTTCCTATAATCGATGGCCGCCTTTTCTTTCAAGGCATCGAGCTTGTTGCACCACTCCTCGCGTTGGTCGTAAGTTGTGATGGCCTGCTCCACCAGCTCCAAGATCAGCGCCTTTCCGTCCATTAGTCTCTTGATCTGGTTCTTCCAGATTGTGTTGAAGAACTGTCTGGAACATTGAGAATTAGGCCTTTTTCATGAAAAACTTAATGCATCATTTGACTTACGATAACAAAATCCATCCGCCATGTTCTATCAACATTACGTACCTAATAACATTTAAATTACTTATTTTATTGAAATGCCTTAAATATTAAACTCTCAGCTTGATTAATAAGATGTAGAAACTAGGTAAGACTTATTGGGAAATTGAAGTATTAATATAAAAACGTGCTGAGAAGTTTTATCTGCTGTCACAATGTGCGCATAACTTCAACGGAACGTGAGAATTTCTTTGAAATACTCGTAGTTCAAACGTTTGTAATTGCAATCGTTGTATCTAAAAGCAATAACCAATTCAAATTTAATTATTTCATGCTGGAACCTAAACTTAACATTGGACTTTTGTAATAAAATTCCTAGAATACTCTGGGTCTAGTTATTTTTGTCAAATCTCACGTTGCATTGCACAAGTAGACTTATTAAACACTAGCGACCCGCCCCGGCTTCGCACGGGTATTTGATATAATTATATTCTATTGCTTTGTTCATCAGGGATAATGTAGGATTCTAATGGTATTTTTTTTAATTGGTCCAGTAGTTTCAGACTCAGTGCCTATTCAATGAACACAAACAATCAAATCTTTCCTCTTTATAATATTGGTTTAGGTAGGTATGGTTTACAATATTCTTTTAGTTGATCACCGCGATCTATACATTTTTTATGCTGAATGCTTAACTTTGATGCTGAATGACTGACTGACAGTACAACGCACTGCCTAAACCGTAGATCTTAGTGACCCGAAAGTTTGAGCGTATTCTTTTTATGACGCAGACATCCGATAAGAAAGGGATTTTTCAAAATTCTACCCCTAAGGGGTGATAAACGGGAGCAAAGTTTGTATGGGACAACGTGATTCCTTGGTCTAATTCACAAATTTTGCATAAAGCTTTTTTAACAGAGTTGATGGCGTTTTGTGTTTTATTTAAATTCATCCCCTAACGGGGTTAAAAAGGGGTAGATAGTTTTATATTTCATGGACGTTTGCCGGGTCAGCTAGTATGACCATATTTACTTAGATCTTGAACCATAAAAAATATTATATGATATTGCTGTTGACATTTTCGAAGGTGTTTAGTTTAATATAAGGCCTGGAAAGGCAATCTTTAAGACTTACTTTACCTATGTGCTTAAAAATAACTTGTCATTAGATAAGATATTTGAATTCACAAACCATGGGTCATCAGTTCTTTCACCCAGTTTTTTTTATTAATGGGAGTTTGTTTTGGTCTTTCGTCCAGTTGAATATATTTAAATACTTTCCAAACGCTTTTGATGATCGATTTTCAAAAACAATGCTCTTAGATATCCCTTGTTAATCTTAGTAAGTATCCCATCAGAGTCCTCTTTTGCCAGCTTGTTACGAATTCGACCTTAGCTTGGTTGATATTAAGCCCATAAGCGTACACCCGGAGCATTCACGCTCACTAAAAAGCTTGCGGCGGTGGCTGGCACTAGGGCATGCATTTCGAAATTTCATAGTTTCGAAATTTTGGACCATTTTTGCATGTTCTGTAATTTCGAGATGTATACCTTAAGTTTCGTAATTTCGAAATTTACTTTTATTTCGATAATGGTCTAGTTAAAGTAGCATTGCGGTTGCTTATAGCTGCCGAGTACCGTAGATTGTTGCTAGGTCAAAGGAAGTGGACGTGGCAGAGCCTTGATTGCATCAAAAAAATTAGTAACGTAGTCGATCTCAGCGGACAAACGGCGTTGACTTAGAAATGTCTCAGTGATCACAAGGTGAACACCCGAAGTGATCACAGGCAGGAGGCACTCTGAATATCGACTTTAAGCTGGAACGAGCTCGTTTAATGAAGTCCAAGCTCCGACCGAGCATGGTCCAAATCATGGAATCATGGATCTTCAAGAGTCTGAAACATCCCAGCTAAAACTGGAAAATCAATTCGTGGCCTTAGAAACCACAGATGATGTGGACAAGAAGCTCGGCTAAGTGGTGGATGTCCTCAGTGAAGAAAGCGTGAAGTGCAAAGCAGCGTACTGGCAGAAAGTCACTCACTCTTCGCCGGGCAGTTAAATAGAACAGACGTGTGTTAAAAATTACTAGCTTGTGCCATCCAAATTTAAACCTTAAAGTGAGAAATTAGTGTCTTAAATTGTTTAAAGTACTTTTGGTAGTTGCGCTCTTCTGACATTGTGTTTTGTGTGAGACTTGCAAGACGTGTCGGCCCTTCGATTCCTTCACCCCCGCGGAAGCAGGACGCTTGCCATTTTTTAACTCGCTCATGCAACACGTTAATACAATGAATGTATTACGGTCACCAACTTGTATGCCGGGTGCAGGTGGATCGCAGCCCGATTTATCTAAAATGGCAGTAGACCACCAGATTACGTTCCGTAAACGAAAACAATCTGCGCTGGATCATGAATGCGAGTGTTCTGGCGATTTGAAGGAGGTGCGAACGGAGCTATCCCGTATAAGTACCTTATTAGAAAAGTACGTAGGTACAAATGAGCGCATTATTAGTAGTATGCAAGAAAGCATTTCGGAAATTAAAACGGAAATGTCCGGATTGAAATCGTCCAATGAAGCCACTAAAGTACTGATTAGTGAAAACGCTAGTGCGGTAACTGCGCAAATTAATGACATAACATTATCGACAACTAACACTATCTCACAAATGAAAGAGACTCAAAATGTATTAGTTTGCCGTTTGGAAAAGCTGGAGAATCAAAGCGTACATAGTGATAATACCCCCAATCTTATTTATGCGCTTGAAAATAAGATAGCGGCGATGGAACAACAGGCCAGGGCCTGTAATGTTGAGATAGTAAACTTGCCGGATAAACGCGACGAGAACCTGATTGCGATCATGATTAACCTCAGCGTAATTATACATTGCACCATCACTGAACGCGATATCACGTCTATTCATCGCGTTCCACACGGTGATAGTAAGGATGCGAGGCCTAAAAATGTTATTGTTAAGTTTGCAACCAGATATATGCGCGACAATTTTTTAGCCGCTTTTAGAGCCAAGAAGGGTATTGACTCATCTCAGTTATCTATCTCCGGGCATCCGAACAGAATATATGCCAATGAACATCTAACATTGAGGAACAAAACATTGTTTCGCGAGTGCCGAGACAAGGCCAAATCTAAAGAATATAAATATGTCTGGATCAAGCATGGGAATATCCTTCTGCGCAAATCCGACAATGCGCCCGTAGTAGCTGTGCGCTGCTCCCAGGACCTCTCTAAAATTAAGTGATACATACACCTTACTTAGATGGATCGTGCTCAATAATATAATAACTTTTCTCATGCCTCATAAGCGTACATATATTAAATATTGTGACGTAGTACCATTTAATCCGGGTTATGACATAATAATAATTGTAGTGTTAATAATAATTGCTAAATATCAGTACTTAATAAGCGTTGTTATGCTTTTTTTCTTCTTTAAGTGTTATTACGAACGAGTACCTCATACTTATGAAGGGTTAGTACCTCTGTTTATTTACTTCCTACAAAGTTTGTATATACGAGTACATATAACTTTGCTATTTTTAAGTAAGTTCTATACCAGTGCTACTTTTGTATGTAACATATGCATCTTATGCACTGTATTGCACATGCATATATACTTTATTAATCCACTTCGATACGATGTGCGTAATTATATATTTTTGTATCATAATATCACTATCCGCATTCATGCGATAGGAACTATTCTTGATTTTTTCGATTATCTATTTATGCCTAAATTATTGATTGCGTTTTCTTGCTGGATCGGGCTGGTGACCATTATAATACTTTTGTTAAATACTTGTCAGCGTTATTCTCGTACCATAAATAAGATATACATAAAACACATTAATAATAATAATGCAATTCACTGTAGAAAGCTATTTATGCCTAAATTATTGATTGCGTTTTCTTGCTGGATCGGGCTGGTGACCATAATAATACTATTGTTACATACTTGTCAGCGTCATTTTCGTACCATAAATAAGACATACATAAAACACATTAATAATAATGCAATTAACTGTAGAAAGCTATTTATACATTTGTGTGATGATTGTAATGGTAAGTGTAATGTAGTATTCTTACATCTATTGGTAATGATATATTGTTGTTGTTATTGTAAATACATGCGAGTATGTAAAGCCATATTAGTATACTGCGTAATCTTGTATCTTGACTGTAACAATGGTAATGAATATTCTATGAAATTGATAATTACAATGGTTATCGTGATACATTCCGGGCATTTATTGCAATTTCATGTTCCCACAACATGTAAACTTGTAAATTGCGTGTGTAGACTGTATTACTGTATGAATTTTTCAGGTACCGAATATTATTACAACTGCGAGAGTTCTATCTCCTATGCATTTTTACTAATATCATATATTGTGTTCTGTTACAATGGATAAAGACGTATTAACTATTTATTATCAGAACTGTCGTGGTTTACGTTCAAAGCTACATACTCTTTACATGAACATCTTAATTCACTCTTATGACATAGTTGTACTGTCAGAAACTTGGTTGACGGGTGATATTTTCGATAATGAACTTATGGATGCGCGGTATGTATTATTTCGATGTGATCGCGACCGTGTAGCCACCGGTCGCCGGGACGGCGGCGGCGTGGCGCTCGCTATTCTACGCTCGCTGGCTGTGAGTGCGCGCGTGCGCATTGCCCCCGCCCCGTCTCCGTCGCCGCCGGTGGCTTCACCGTGCCTTCCCGCCATCATTGATTATTTGTCCATTGAGCTGGAACTTAGTGCCTCAACATATACTATTTGCGTAGTCTATATTCCACCAGGGCTTAAGTATGATGTTTATTTATCGTACATAAATTACTTACAAAATATCCTTATAGGTAGTTCTGATGGTTATCACTTTATTATTGGAGATTTCAATATACCCTCATTAGACTGGTACTCTAAAAGAACGTATATGGTGCCGTTGCAGACAACGACTACATCTCGTTCAGCTAATTTATTGATTAATTTTTTGGAGACAACGAATAGCTTTCAGTATAATGGTATTAGGAATAAATCTTCGAACATTCTTGATTTATTTATCTCTAATAATACTTACTGTGAGCTGCATCACGCTGCACCAATGGTCCCAGTAGATGAGTCTCATCCAACTTTTTATGTCTCGGTGCCCGTTGAATGCACAAGTAAAATGCTACGTAACACTAGTATCCAATACTGTTTTGGTAAAGCCGATTATACAATAATAAATAATGAAATTAACAATATAGACTGGGATTCTCAATTTAATAATAAAACAGCTGAGTCTGCTACTAATACTTTTTACGAGATAATTTATGGCATTATATCTAAAAATATCCCCAAAAAAATGGTATGTAATAATAACTTCCCTGTATGGTTCAATTCATCTTTAAGACACATTTATAATAATAAAAAAAGGGCCTGGATTAAATGGAAAGTTTACAAAAATAAATCAGATTATGAAATATTTTCATTATATAGAAAGAGACTACGTGATGGTACGAATACATGTTATAATAACTATATTAAGAAGGTAGAGGATAGTTTAAAAAGTAATGTAAAGTTTTTTTGGACCTATGTGTCCAATAAAAAGAAAAGTAGTATTATACCTATCAGTGTTAACTACCAACAAAAGTCTACCAGCGATCCAATAGAAATTTGTAACATGTATTCTGATTATTTTCACTCGGTTTTTGAGCCTTCGGCTATTCCAAATAATTACGATGTCGGAAACATGCATGACATAGATGACTTAAACTCTAGTACGATTATTAATGATGTTAGTTTTACGTCTGACAATGTTAAGCGTGAGCTTCTCAAACTGGACCCAACAAAGGGTGCGGGAACTGATGGTATTCCTCCGTCCTTTTTAAAGCGTACTGCGCTTTCCATTTATTTGCCTATACAATACGTTTTTAATTTATGCTTACGCGAAGGTGTTTGCCCTCAAATATGGAAAAGTGCACGAATTGTACCAGTACATAAAGGTGGTAGGAAGAGTGACGTAGAGAATTATCGTCCCATTTCCATTTTACCTGCTTTGTCGAAGCTGCTTGAGAGGTTAATTCATAATGTTGTTTATCCTAGTTTACATCCTAATATTATACCCAACCAACATGGTTTCGTCAGACGGCGTTCAACAGTTACGAACTTAATTATATACACAGCAGATATCTTTGATAATATGGATAATAATAAACAAACTGATGCTGTGTATACTGACTTTCGTAAAGCCTTCGACAGAGTTGATCATAAAATCCTATTAGACAAAATAGCTTTTAATGGAATTCGTGGAAACTTATGGCGCTGGTTCAAATCTTATATCACCAATCGGAGCCAAAAAGTAGTAATTAATGGGTTTGAATCCGATACAGTCCCTGTTAGTTCCGGGGTCCCACAAGGCTCAATACTGGGACCATTGCTATATGTGTTATATGTGAATGATATAAGTGAATGTTTTAAATTCTGCAAATTTTTATTATACGCTGATGACTTGAAAATATATCATACCATTAATACATACCAAGATCATCTGAATTTTCAGTTGGATCTGGACCGGTTATCAGTATATTGTAGTGAAAATAAACTGACGCTTAGTCTTAATAAATGTAATTCAATAGTTTTTACTCGCAAGAGAAGTACAAGTAATCACACATATTCCCTTTGTAATTCAAATCTAAATAAGGTACAAATAATCAAAGATTTAGGTGTTACTTTGGATAGTAAATTAACCTTAGATATACATATACAGAACATTATAGCACGAGGTTTCAAAATGTACAATTTTGTCATAAGATCTACTAATAATTTCAAAAATGAATACACTTATAGTTTATTGTTTAAGTCACTTGTTCGATCACAGCTTGAATATGCGGCTCCCGTATGGAACCCTTATTATAAATGTTATATTAAAGACATTGAAAGAGTTCAAAAGAAGTTCTTACGCCGTGTGAACTATAAATATAATCATAGTTTTATGTCATATGAAGATCTGCTTAAAAAATATAAACTAGTGGATTTAAATTCTAGAAGGTTGCTACTTGGAGCAACGTTGTTGTATGACATCTGTCACAATCGTTACGACTGCCCCGAGCTGGTAAATAGGCTTTTTTACAAAGTTCCACTTAGAATTCACTCACGAACAGAGCAAAAAACCTTTTTTACCGCAACCCGGCGTACCAACTCGGGTCAGCGTTCACCACTGTACCGCATGACTAAATCTTATAACGATCATTTTAATAGTATCGACATATTTCATGCACGTATTGGCGATTTTCGGAGGATTGCGTTGGAGGTCTTGGGTGGTGATGGTAACAAGCATTCCACCTGATAGTTTGCTTGTCTTACATGTACCTGCCTTGTCTACTTCTTCGTGGATATGTTTGCATCATCACTGCTATTGGCCTGCCGACTACGACAACTATCTTAGGTTTCTTTTTTACCTTTGGATTGTAATTTAGAATGCTAGAAACACTTTTTATTTTATAGTATATAATTAGATACTCCCTTTAAGGCGATAGTTAGGAATCAGTTACCTACTAAATATCTTAAGTTACATCTCTCTGTTCTGTTTTCGTTATATTTCTTATTAATTTGTGGTCAGCGTTGTTGGTACACTAACTACCTACATTCTAAGGCTTAAACTACTTTAAGATTATGTTTGTTGTGTACTGTTTGTTGATCCTAAATAAATAAAAAAAAAAAAAAAAAAAAAAAAAAAAAAAAGTCAATAATTACTATGAAGCTTATAGAGAAACGACGTGTAAACCCCCAGTCTACTTCGCCAATGAGTTTGAAATTTCGAAACTCATGACACTAATTTCATAGGCCTATTTCGAAACTGAAAATCTATGAAACTGCACGCCCTAGCTGGCACATGCGTCAAGCTCGTGAACGGGTGCTGCTTGCGGAAGCTGGTTTGCTCGTGGTGTATGCACAATTAGAAATAAGTACTTATGTTTTTGTTAATGGCTGTATTGTCCTTCATGTATTGTATATATGTTCATGTTAATAATAAGCTAAATTTATAAATATAAAAATAATTTAACAAAAAGCACGGACCCAGGTGTCTGTGGAAATACAGAAAGAAAAAAAAATTAAGCCCATCTCTTGCTTTTAAGAGTATACGCTTCCTATCTTCCTATGCTGGATACCTAATACTAAATACCTGTCCCGGAGCAACCGATCTATTTCCACCCTCATTTTGTAGTTTTCGCTGTTTACAGTGTTGAACTTCTTCATAGCGGTGTCTAATCGGTTTTCCAACTGCCTCACCACGGTCTGGTTCGTCAGAGCGTTTGTCAGGTCCTTAGAAAGAAATGTAGTTTGGAATTACGTTAAAAGGAAAACTTTTTTTTATAAATATCTGTAGTTACACAGAGCCATCTAGCCCCAAACTAAGCAAAGCTTGTACTATGGGGACGAGTGGGAGGGAGGAGGAAGCGTTACGCGCACCTCCTCCCTCCCTCGTAGTGGGGCCACTGGTGGAGAGTCGGGGGACTCTCCGCCGGCTTGCACGGCCCCACACGTCTGGTGGGTGACCTTGGTGAGCAAGGTCACCCATCCATTGGCGCGGAGAGGCCCGAAAGGGCCTGCCGCCGGGGGCGAGTTGGCTGGACTGCAGTCGCGCGCGACCCCTTCTCGCCCCGGATGGCGGACGAGGGCTCACGGGGGGGTTTTAGTGGGTTCGAGTCCCACATACCCCCTGCCACCACCCCCGTTTTAGATCTTTAGACATAGTATTGCTACCTGTGTGTGATGGGACATTATTATCAACTTGGTAGTAGTGTGCTAGTGACATATCGAGATGCCACAATGTTAGTTTTGAATTAAATAATAAAGTTATTTGTAATCACAAGTATGTAGTTTTATTTTAGCAAAAACAAATTTCCACAGACATTATTATTAGTACGATGCTAAGAGAATCATTATTAGTTCGAGCAGTGGGCGCCAGTGGCGCCTTTAAGCAACATAGCAGCGCTAAGTTTAAAATTTTGTTATTTTTGGCGGGAAAACGAAAAAGATCGCGTCGCCGCATTGTATTATTTTCCAAAACTTGTGTTATTTTCAGTGTTAGTGCATAAAAATGGCGGCATTTTATTCGTTTAGTGCTGCATTACAGGCATGAGTGTGGGAAAGTGGTATAATGATGGTGAAACGTTTCTTTTCGTGTTGTTTCCAAAACTACATAGAAGCTTCTGGTAAAGTTACCACCACTTTACTAGACTAGACTATGACTTAACTTGATGACTTGAACTGTGACTTGACACATAATATATATAATATTAATTAACTTGAGAAATTATCAATTACTTGACACAGGATAAATACACAAAAGTGTGGAGCCAAAACAAAACACAAAAAAAAGTTTTAAATTATTTGGTTTGAGTTACACAAACTCATATCTCAACACATAAACATTATGACCAGCATTTAGCAGGAAATATTAAAAAGAAAGTGATACAAAATGGCATCGGCCAACATATTGCAAATGCATCAGTTAACCTATTGACGTGTCTGTCCGAGTGTCTAATACTAATCGGGCATGCAGACCATACATGACCGTGGCATTTCCGGCTTATCGAACTTGTATGCACACCTACTTTTCTGTGGCTGCACCAAGCTGAGAAACTATATATATATATATATAATAATAATAACGTCCAATGATCACATACATAGATCCTGAACCCTGACTAGGATCCCTGTGTCTACCCAGGAACTACGAGGACCATGTGGTCATTGTGGGGCCATGCCCTACAATGCCCTAAAATGCAATTATTAAAATTAAATTGCTTGAGATACAAAAAAATCTTACATCCATGCTCATGTTCTGTCACAGAAATTATACTTATAGTAAAGAAATTAACTATATATAATTATAGTTAAGAAATTAACCAATGCTACCTCAAAATCTACTCTAGCTACAGCCCTGGCTCCCGGTGTGCGAATGCCCCATATATTTCGTAAAGTGCTGGATTACAGGCATGATTGTGGCAAAGTGGTATAATGATGGTGAAATGTTTCTTTTCGTGTTCTTTCCAAAACTCCATAGAAGCTTCTGGTAAAGTTGCCACCACTTTACTATGTATGACTTGACTAGACTTAACTTGATGACTTGGACTGTGCCATGACTCGACACATAATATACATAATATTAATTAACATGAGAAATTATCAATTATTACTTGACACTGGCTAAACACAACGTGAGTAGCCAAAACAAAAAAAAATGATATTAGCAATTTAGTTACCCTTTTTTTGAGTGGGGGAAATGGCCTCGCACTTCCACCACGAGGGTGGTGGCAGGGGGTATGTGGGACTCGAACCCACTAAAGCCCCCCCGTGAGCCCTCGTCCGCCGTACCGGGAGCGAGAATGAGTCGCGACTGCAGTCCAGCCAACTCGCCCCCCAGCAATTTAGTTACCTTTAATGTGACAGTACCTTATCACAACCGTTCCCTTTAGCGCGCAGTCCCTTGATTTCCTTCTGGACTTGTTTCAGCAAGAAGTTGAGTTCGTTGATGACTCCTCGATATTCCTTCACTTCAGAAGAACATATCTCGTGCTCCTTGAGCAGACCGATCAACCTCTCTCGTGTTCTGGCGTTGTCGAGAACGTTCGAATTGCTTTTTGTAAGCTGTAAATGAAGAATTAGAAAACAATATTTAAAAATCAAAATCAAAAAATTATCCATTTATATAAAGAAAGAAAATAATAATTTCTTTCTTTCGTTCTTTATTTATTTATTAATTTCTTTATTTCTTTCTTTTTTCTTACTTCTTTCTTTCTTTTTTCTTTATTTCTTTTTTCTTTCTTTCTTCCTTTTTTCTTTCTTCCTTTCTTTTTATATAAATTTGTGTTTGGTTGCAATCAATGTCCGTGATCGCCTAGCTATTGTAACCAAAACATCAATCATAAAGTGACAGCCTCTGTGGTGTGGCGGTTGAGCAGGTCAGCTCAAAACCTGGAGGCGGCAGGTTTGATTCCCGCGGCAGGACAAGTATTTGTGCACAGAAAAAAAAACGCTATTACTTGTTCTGAGTCTGGGTATTGTGGGACGATGGTCCTCGTAGTTCCTGGGTCCCTAGACACAGGGAATCCTAGTTAGGGTCCAGGATCTATGTGTGTGTGATCGTTGGGCGTTATTATTATAAAAAAGTGCTACCGTTAATAGGCCAAGAAGAGTCAGACCTTCAGTTCCATCATGATCTTCTCCAACTCTCCATTCAGGGTGTTGATGATGTTCCTTTGCATCCTCAGCGTCGGTTGAACACTGCTTATCACGGTGGAGCGGTCTATCTCCATCACTCTGAACTGAAATCCATGATAAACGAATAAGACTGGCTCTATAGCTCAGTTGGTAGTAATAATAATAATAACGCCCAACGATCACATGCATAGATCCTAGACCTTAACTAGGATTCCCTGTGTCTAGGGACCCAGGAACTACGAGGACCATGGTCCACAACACCCAGACTCAGAACAAGTATTTGCGCTTTTTTCTGTGCACAAATACTAGTCCTGCCGCGGGAATCGAACCCGCCGCCTCCGGGTAATAACCCACTCAGGGTATAGCAATACCCTGAGTAACCCTGCTTTCTGAGCTGTAGGTTGAGGGTTCGAAATTTGTGTGATGAACATCGATGCTTGTTCTGTCTGGGTGTTATATTGTATTCTATGTTGTTTGGGGATTAATGGCGCTGTGTGAAATGTCCACGGATATTTATTTATTTAAATAATAAATATATGTTGACATTTCACACAGCGCCATCTTGTTCCAAGCTAAGCAAAGCTTGTATTACGGGAACCAGAAAACTGATACAATACATAGATTTTGTTTGTAAGTACACACTTAGAATACAATATAAATAAAATGATAATTGTAACTTGAAAAAATATAATGGAGTAACTCATCCATCACTGTTTTAAACCCATGACCAAATAGTATTGTTGATAAGTTTATACGTGTAACGTGTATCCGTATGAATATATGGCATCTTAAGTTCCCAAATGGATGAACCCATTGTTATTTATATTAGGTCTTTACCTATGAAATTGCCGTTTTGTTTGAAAAAAGTTAAAGTATTTTTTTTTTTCGAACTTATTTATTTCTTTTATTCAAAGTAATCACCCCTGCAATCAATGCATCTTTACCAACGCTGTAGCAGTTTGTGGATGCCCTTCTTGAAAAAATCAGCAGGACGGGAGACAACAAACTCTTCAAAGGCGTTTTGTACTGCCTCTCGGGAATTGAATTTTTTTCCCGCTAAAAAGTTGTCCAAATTTTGGAAAAAGTAATAGTCGGTAGGCGCAAGATCTGGTGAGTATGGCGGATGAGGGAGAGCTTCCAAACCCAACTCATGCAGCTTAGAGACGGTCTGTTGTGCAGTATGGGGTCGCGCGTTGTCGTGAAGTAGCAGTGGAGACGACCGATTGACCAAAGCTGGTTGCAGACGTGCGAGTTTCGCCATCATTGTGGTCAGTTCTTCAATGTACACATCTGCAGTAATGCTCTCGCCGTTTTGTAAAAAGCTATGATGATTCACACCAGCACTAGACCACCAAACTGTGACCATCACCTTTCTAGGGGTCATTTTTCGTTTTGCACATTGCTTTGGTACCGAACCAGGATCTAACCAACTTGTTGAGCGCTTTCGATTGTCGAAAAGAATCCATTTTTCGTCGCACGTAACAATTCGGTTCAAAATTCCTTCATTTCTGTGCCTGTTAAGCAGCGCAAGGCAAGTCTCGACGCGTACGTTGCGCTGGCGATCGTTAAGTTCGTGGGGCACCCATCTATCAAGCTTTTTATCTTGCCAATCTGTCGCAAATGGACCAATATTGTTTTGATGCTAACATCAAAAGCTGCTGCCAGCTCAGCTGTAGATTGAGATTCATCAGCTTCCACAATCGCCTTTAATTCATCATTGTTGACTAAAGTTTCCGGACGACCACGAGGTTCATTTTTCAAGTCAAAATTCCCAGAACGGAACCGAGCAAACCAATAACGGGTTGTACGTTCGTTTGTACAGTTCTCTCCGTAAACGTCGTTGATGTTACGTGTCGTTTGTGCCGCGTTGGTGCCACGACGGAACTCATATTCCATAATTACACGAAATTTCAAAGTATCCATTATGAGGAAAAATGTTGAAATGTAATGAAAATACAACGCTAATCAATAAACAAAAGACTTATATTGTAAATAGAATGTCATATTTTTAAAACAAAATTAATTTGAATTTAGAATTCATAGCCAATCAAAACTTTGTTTTGTTTGAAAATGTCTGTACTGCAATACGGCAATTTCATAGGTAAAGACCTATTATATTTATTTTTTTAAAGGTCTTTATTAAAATGACAATTTACAATCGTCAAGCTGGCGACGTTCATAATTTTTTTTTAATGTTTTGGCTCCACGCTTTTGTGTATTTAGCCAGTGTCAAGTAATTGATAATTCATCAAGTTAATGATATTTCACGCAAATATGTGTCAAGTCACAGTCGAAGTCATCAAGTCAAGTCAAGTCATAGTCTAGTCAAAGTCATACTCCTAGTAAAAGTGGCAACTTTACTTGAAGCTTCTATGGAGCTTTGGAAACAACATGAAAAGAAACGTTTCACCATCATTATACCATTTTCCAACACTCACTGTAATCCAGCACTTAACGAATAGAATGCCACCAATTCTATGCACTAACACTGAAAATAACACAAGTTTAGGAAAATAATACAATGCGGTGACGCAATCTTTTTCGCTTTCCCGCCTAAACCCGACGTTAACATTAAACAAAGCAAAAACAATGTTATAACGGCCGATAGATGGAGCTAAAATAAAGAAGTTTTACTTCAGTCGTGTGGTCTAAAGCACTCTCGTTTTTATGTATTGAGAACTCGAAACGAACATATATTGTAAATATCCCGTTACAAAACATTATAAAATAACGTTACCTGTCTCTGTAGCTTAGACAGTTCGTCTTCAGCAATTTTTTCCATCTCCATGTCGTCACTTGGCCCCAAAACCGCCATTTTTGTTCAGATATTTATTAAACTGTTAAAAAGATTAGAAATTCTTAATCCTTTTTAGTGAAAAGTATCATTTATGGATATTTTTATTAGCTTACCTGATTTATGTAGAAAGGTATAGAAATGATGACTCTGTACAGTAACAAGACTTACTTAAGTTTGTACTGATCTTAATCCATTTTAGTGTTTTCACTGCATGAGCTCAACTCTTGAGGAAGAGCATCAAATATGCTCAAAACCTGGAGAATTTTGTTAGTAGGTGGTAACACTCGATTATAATTGTACATTAACTTAATATGTTCTAATCTCGAAAAACAACTGTTCTCATAATAACCTATATGTGTTCTAACTGTGAAAATAAGTAATACAAATTTCAATAGTATTGCAGAAAGCTTGTTAAATCAATAGCATCACTATGTAACCGGCCAAGGAAAGAAACTGTTATGGAAATGATTAAAATGTGGGTAAGTAGGTCTTCAGTGTTTGTAAAAGCCAGTATTCAATACTTTCTGTATCCTTGACATGTTCAATTGAATTCGGATGTTTATTTGGACACCATATTAAGACATTTATCACATTATTTATTTATCAAAGTTACCTCTAATCTATTATTACGGTAATACAGGAGCTAAAATGCTAAAAATGTAATAAACGTGCGATAAAAAATGTGTAATTTTTTCAGACACGATGTTTTACGAATGCCAAAGATTAATTAAACGGAACGATACAAAATCCTTTGTTAACCACGCATATAGTCAAGGATTTGTGATTTGTAAAAAATGCCTTAATTTAGACGATTACCTACTATTCGGTCGGTATGAGATCATTTCCTGAAGTTTACTAACAATAAATAAAATGTTTCACAATTTTGGTTTGACCCACCGCTCTCTTTGTATCACCTTGATGTATTGCTATCCTATTCTGACCAGTTGAATTCATTATTAGCTTTCTCTTTTCAGTATCATTGCCTTCGGTGCACGTGGATAAACTGCTCAAAGATGAATGAAAGATAGTAATTGTTGGATCTTATTAATTTTCAGGTAGTAGGTATCATATGAACGATGATCGGATGTCATTTGTAACTTGATGAAAGTTAAGTACCTAGGTAGAGAGGTACAGTATTTCTTTTAAACTTCATTGTTGCATGGTATCTATCTGTATTATATTAGGTATTGTACCTAAGTAGCTTCATTATTATGAAAAGTATATAGCTGATATATACTCAGCTATATACTTTTCATAATTATGAAACTACATGTATATGTAGATATGTATATATCCATAGTATTAATTGGCCAATAAAGCCAGTAAGCCACATAGCTTACTGGCTTTATTGGCCAATTAATACTATGTGTTAATAAATATCTCGAATAATCTTGGAAATACTAGGAATTCCAGGATGGTCATTGGCTTTAATTGTTAGTTAAATAGATTCTCAACAAAAAGAAGTCGCCAAAAAAGTCGAATTTCCAAACATTACTCGGATTAAAGGCTTCGCATTAGTCCTCGCTCATTCTGTGAAGACAGACTCAGGTTAAGCCTACTTGCCTATCTGTATAAACCCCTACATAATCTTTGCTGGCGAGCGGCCCGAGCCGTAACGAAGGTTTCGTGGCGTTCTGTTGTGTCCGGACCGTTGTCGCGGCAACATCTACGTCGGCCGTCGCGCATCGACCAAACGCTACGCGATCGCAAACCTATGACCGCCCGTGCCTTCCGTACAGTGCTGTGCAGTGTCAGTGTACCCAAAATGATAATACAGTGATCTGTGACTACCATGGCCTTAAAAAAGGATTTCGACCTGAACAAAATCAAAATAAAACTACCTAAAAACCTGAAACTCCAACAAGCCATTGAGAAACTCTTCAAAAAGAACCAATACACCAAAATAGTGCAAAGTTAACCGTAGAAACTGTTTTTTTTTTAATAAATGGCCGGTGAATCGAGTGCAAATATCAGTAGAAGTAGTAATACAGATTTAGAACCATCCGACCGCGTTAAGTCACCTAATTTTATAACTGATGAAGCTGAATTCGTTGGACGTGGAGTGACGAGATCTGCAACACCTAGCGTTAGTAAACATAGACGCAGTAGAAGCAGAAGTGGGACCAGGATAACCCCTTCGGCTTTGAGCGTATCAGACGAGTATTTTTATGAGCATTTGGAGGAATACGTAAAAGAGATGTCTGCAACAAAGGAATCCACGCCAGTGGCGGGCGGAGCGCCGGAACCCGACGTTTGGACTCAACTCCAGCAGAAAGAGTCAGACTTGCTTCTTGCAGCGGAACTTGGCAAGGCCCTTTTGGATAAGAACGAAGAACTGAAGAAAGAGCAGGAGCGTTTAGCGGAAGAATACTCCAAAAAAGTAGAGGTGAGTCAATCAATTTCACTTATACGCGTGAACGGTTGAGTGGTTTATCATTTTTGTCAGCACATCTATGTATCTCCTGGATATTATATCTTAATTCTTTCATGTTAGAGTTTATTTTTGTCCTGGTTTTCCCGGTGTTTTAATGAGGCTAGATGTTTTGGCTGGTGCAACATTGGCGTGCACTTGTTTTAAGTATTGTTTGCGGCCGAATGCACAAACTTATAATTACTGGTCATTTTTAGTTGGCAAATGTCTTTTGTGGTAGGCAAGTATTACGTAACCAAGACTTAGAAAAATCATACTTTTAGAATTAAATAACTGTGACAGTTTAAATTTTTTGAACGGGATTTTCCAAAATAATTATTTTGAGAATCGAGTATATAACCTTGACATATTAATACACATTTTGAGAGTTCGATATGTTCTGAAATTAGGTCATTTATACAAGTTCATAGGTTATAGGTACCCAAGGATTCTATATAAACAGTATACTAAATAAATGGATTTACAAATGCATTTATTTTGTGGTACATTGCAATTAAAATGACTTCGTCAATGACGTGATTTTCAATGTTCTCCTACTTCACCTTAACGGGATGAATGTACCTGTATATCCTACGGGATCCTATACATAAACACTGCAAAGATCACCAATAAGAAGTTGCGATTTCAGTGCGCGTAATCTTTGCCAAAATCTTTATTTTTATTAATCTTTTAAAATCCTGTGTCAAGCTCCAGTTACATTATTATCTTTATCAACAAGAGAATGTTACCTATCTTATCAGAATCATAATATAGGTATATAGTTATAGGTGACCGAATAGCTGATATTATATCAAATTGAAACGTTGCATGGGTTTATAGTGGTACAAATATACAAAGGGTCTTTACCTAACTGCTTAGAATAAGATTTTCTAGTAATCCATTGGTAATATGGTACTTACCTTAGCTGCTGAAGAAATTCTGAGAACATTTAGCTATCTAAGTACTCCATTACCGGTAGGTAAAATTCCGTACTATTCATTGGCGAGGCCATAGCAAAATCGGTCACGTACCTACCTAGATAGAAAGTAAAAAGAAATTACATTCAGTCACGCGTAATTGTCAATGATATATCTCTAATATGTATTAAAAAATTGCTCTCCCCAATTAATAAATACCATTTTAAGTAATGTAGGAATTAAATACCAATCTCAATCTCAATCAAACTTACGGCCACTTCTACCATTATTTGTGCAAGATACTAGAAGAAAAGTGTTCATTTTAATTATTTTATTTGATTCGTGACACAAGTGTTATGTGTTCACTTCACATATGTTTCTAATTCGGAGTCCAGGATCTATGTGTGATCGTTGGGCGTTATTATTATTATAACGCAGTAAATGATATGAGTCAACTAAATTACGAATCAGGTAACTACTTGATGATGGACCTCATTTAGAGTTCTTTACCAACACCACATTGTTAGAAAAGATTGCAATCTTCAACTAGATTAAAACGCATTGTGTTTTTGTTAACTTGGAAATCACCGATTCACACACTTTTTAGCCCAGTTTCGGTAAAAACCTTAGTGACTTCCTTCTCATCACTAATCTCGATATCTCGGTTACAAGAATATTTTAAATCTTTCTATTGTTTAGATGTTAAAGCTTTTCTACTGTGATTTGATGGTTGATGGATTTATGCGGTTTATGGAGTGGGTAGGGGAATTGTCGTAGAATCAAATACTGTGTTTATCCGAGATTATTTCTATAATTATGTACATATTTAGTGTTTTTTTAATTAACATTAATTGACTTGAAGTTTTTTATAGGCTTGCCTTTGTCCACTATCTCACCTGATGAAGTGACGATACGATCTAGGATGTAACACGCTTGCCCAGAAGATACTTGTTCACTCTCGATTTACAAATACAAATAGTTTATTGACACAATTATTTTTACATTATTCTGACGAATCCATAGATTCCCTAACTAGTTTTTTTCATTTGTAAGATAAATAACGGCTAAACTCACGTCAATTAAAAAGTTGAAATTACTCCGCCCAGGTTTCGGAGATATTCGATGTCCATCTTCTGGGAGCCAGTTACTAACGCAAGCCGCGGTGGCTTTCGCGGACGGCAGCATTTGTAACTCGTATTTTTTTTTAGGAATAAGCGGCTTCTCCCAATATTTTTATTTTATTATTATGTCAGAAATAAAATAGGTGTAACAGTAAAATCTAGAAAGAAAAAAACGAATAAATAGATAAATAGATAAAAAAAAATCAAGACTCCAAGGTTATCCAGGAAATTCGGACATCGGCAAAGCGTTCCACTTGTTCATATTATTACTAGCTTCGCCAGCGTGGCCTATCGGAAACGAATAAATTTTTCATAGATAATTCAACCACCCATTTCACCCTCTTAGGGGTGGAATTTCGAAAAACCCTTTCTTAGAGGATACCTACCTATACCACTTTACAAAGAACACGCCATTCAAATTTCAAGTCTCTAGGACCAGCAGTTTAGGCTGTGCGTTGATAAAAATAAATTATCAGTCAGGACTTTGAATTTATATGTGTAGATTATTATTATATACTTCGACTCACCATCAGCCAAATATGTTCCCGCTACTGAGACAGGAACCTTCTTTCACATGGCCGTAATCCAAGTGCGGGTTGGTAGAAATTCATAGTTCTCGAATTTGGTAATCCTTGAACATGTCGGTTTCCTAACGACTTGTTACACACTATTTAAGAATACTATATTTATTCAGGCCGTAGATTTTGATTACATTCTGTCAGTCATTAAATAACTTGTGAATTATACCACCTGGAAAGTCATAAAATCACATTGCATGTTTATAGTTATTTATAAATAACTACAATAAAACTAACTTTACGGCTTTCGTTGGAACTATGCGTCATGGTGCCTATTGATCGTAAATATGATAAAGATAATCAACGGTATCAAGGACATGCATTATTTGCGATAAACCTTTTTCTGTTCTACAATTTCAATTTTGTATTGAAATTATTTGTACCATAAGAAATGGCACTGCCCCCTGCAACACAGTTTATACTGAAGCAGAGTGCAGGATTGTAACTTATTATATGTGTAATGTATGTTGAAACAATAAATAAAGTTGAATTTGAATTTGATAGCTCTTTCATTATAATAATAATAATAATATGTGTGGACATCTCACACAACACCATCTAGCCCCAAACTAAGCAAAGCTTGTACTATGGGAACCAGATAACTGATACAATACTTAAATACTTTTTTTTTGTAAATACATACATAGAATACAATATAACACCCAGACACAGAACAAACATCGATGTTAATCACACAAATGTTTGTCCTGGGTGGGAATCAAACCCACAACCCGCTGTTCAGAAGGCAGGGTCACTACCAACTGAGCTATCGGGTTAGTCAAAACAGTCATTGTTGTCAATGATTCGGAAATATATGTAAAACAGACAAATTGGTAATAAACTAAATAAGATAAAGACCAATGGCGAATGGACAATTTAAGAAGTGGAGGAATTAGGATTTGAAGAATGATAACGTAGATAAAAGGACGTTGTAGGAGTGGATGAATTAGGAAGTGGACAACTTTGTACTACTAATAAATGGAAAGTAGCAATACCATATCTAAGAAAATAATTTTACCTAGTGGCCGAATAAATTAAACAACAAAATTCTCATACGCTGTTAGTATTCTCATAAATCAAACACCGAGTTATGGAAGGAGCCTGTTTAAATAATCTGTTTTGTCATTTGTGCGTTTCTCACTCTCACTCAATGGCAGCGTGAAGAGTTTAAAGAACCACCAGTCTTCAGAAATTCCTCGCTTGCGCGAGTGTGAGGCCATTAGAAATCGATTTAGTAATGAAATACCACGAGTACTTACGATAACGTAAATTACTGCATTTTACTCATAATAGAGTATTTACAACATCTTTTTGTTGAATTTCGTTTAAATCACATATTTTTTTAAAGATTTACTCCATTCAAAATGTGCTTAGACTTGTTTTCAAGTTTTTTGAAGAGTTCCAGTTGTGAAAGCTTTACTTTTATATTGTTTTTCGGGAGAAATTTTGTAGGTACGTTATTTTATTTGAGAGATCTTCTATTTTAGTTCAAATAATTTTGCGATGAGGTAAAATGGTGGATCATAAAATGCAACTAGTACACGGCTAACATTCACGATATACCGTCGAATAACTCGATCGGTGTTCGAGCAAAACGTACCTACCTATCTAAAAATAAAACCACAGCAAGTTTATTTAACTGAGATCCTTCAAAATTTTGGAGTGAAATTGCTGAATAATGATTAAGAGAAACATTGAAATGTTCTGATAAATCTAAAGGAGCATTCCCAATCTACAATATATAATTACTAATTAGGTTTTCCAGCCAAATAATTCACCAGTATTACAATATGATTGCAAAAATGTAATAAAATTTGTGGTAAATTTGCTGTGAAACGTGTTTTTATTCGGGTTAGTATGTTTTGTAACGTAACATTCACTTACTGAAGGAGACATAAAAATATTGATTGACTCAGGCGTGACCTCGCGGAAGTTCATTTTAAACAATAAGAAATATGTATATAGGCTGCAGGTTTAGCATGGGTTGCGAAATATAGAACTATAGGTCTTCAGCATTTACACCGGGCCGTGTCCGGAGCAAGACTGATCGGTAGTACACCGAGCGCTCCCTTTTTATAGATGGGTGGGGGAGCGATGACAGTTACCGGTGTTGCCACTGTTTAAATTTCAATGCTACCACAGGGTAAATTACGGTACTGCCCGTTGCGCATAGAGTTTACCACTGGACGTTGCCGCCGTCATGTATATTTATTTATTATTTAATTATTATTAATAATAAACTATTGTGGTAGTTGTATCCTTTACAACTACAACTCAGTTATAAGTAATGCTTGTTTCATGTTGTAATTGGTAAAGATTTTTAGAGACTGCCATTAGCTGTTGAGAAGTTGTTATATGTAGTGACGTCATATTATCTTACGGTTTCAGGTCAAGAGACTTATCAGATAACTGGGTTGGGTCTAACCTAGTAATGTCTATGACCTTAATAACGTAGTAGGTTTTATAGAGCTGCTCTCATCTCTCTAGTTGGCAATGGATGTTGCAATGTAGATTATCAAGATGTTAATATTTTTTCGTGGTGCTGCTTTACAGTACAGTAGGTACAATTACTGTATTCTGTAACAGTGCCATACAATACTTTTAAAATCAAAAGTAGTAATGCAACTTTGCCGCTCTAAAGCATAGAATTTTTTATATGTACAATGTTTAAAAGTGTAGGTACCACTGTAAAAAAACGAGCGTGCTTTACCACACGATTGATGTAAAACTTCTTTAGTTTAGCTGCATCTATCGGCCGGTGTAACTTTGTTTTTGCTTTGTTTAATGTTAATGTCGCCAACCTGACAATTCTAAATTGTCATTTTACCGGACACACCAACATAATAATAAAAAAAAATTAACTTTGTTACGTTCACAAAGGAGATCTACGTGAACCAACTTCAGCTTCCGTTCGATCCGCATTTCACCAGCTTACTCCCCAAGTGAAGCGTGCGTAAAGAAGTTTTACTTCAAACAAATAATAATATTGTTCATGCTTAAGGCACGGACCGACAGTTTCTTTGAACTGTTATACGTTGCAAATCACAAGATTTTAGGCTTTGTATTAAAATTTCTTCGCGATTAGACGATAGCGTGAAAGGATAGGATTAAATCCCCCTTACTAATAAAAATTGTGTATTTAAAGAATTCTGGACTTTATTTATTTAATACTTTACTTTGTGCACATAAAAAGTACAAAGGACGACTTAATGATAACAGCATTTTCTACCAGTCAACCAAGTCGTGCGGAGAAACAATTTGAATAGGCGTGCATATAAGGAAATGAGCATAGTTTTGAACATTAAATCCGTACAGCCGTTTGAGCGTGAAAGAGTAACAAACTTTGCGTTTATAATATTAGTAGGACAAAACTTTCCCAATTTAATAAAATGTACTTTACACTGATTAAATGTAGGATATTGGCACACCTGTTGATTACTAATATAAACACCGACTTATTATACCAATAAAACTGTTTATGACTGATACAATAAATTGTAATTGATGCAATCACAGCTATTTTATCGTAAGTCTTATAAACATTATCTTATCGTTAATTTACTATGAGTAAAGAACATGTATTAAAATGACTCACTAATTATCATTATTATTATTTAAAAAATTTCGTATTTTTGGGACTTTCGAGTCGCTGAGTGACTATGTCAGACCCGTTATTTTATATAAAATCAAGCTAAGTGGATCAAGTCGTAGACCATTGCGAAGAGCGTCTTAGTTGCTTCGCCCAATGGCATTGACAAAAGGATTTGTAGCTCCCCGATGCTCACTAAATTTAATCCATATTGGCTACTAACAAATGAGACAACATATGAATGTTGTCTCAATTGCTGACTCCGAACACATTCCACCTACAGATGATAAACATCCTCTATGACTCCACACGTTTTCCACATTTCTTTTTCATTAGGTTCATTAGGTTTTCCGATGGGCGATTACAATTAAACATCTTTTTAATTTACTATTGGTCGACCAGGATAACCGAGGAGGTTCACACTTAATTGTCTTATACCAAATCCACTTTGTATTAAATTTTTCTTTCCAAATTTCATGTATTTTATGCCTTATTTTAATTGAATTTGGACTCATTATTTAATGTAACTGAATAAAAACATCACTTAACAGCATAGCTCACCTTTTGCCTGTCATAGAAAAAACTCTTTTCGACTGCCCAAAAAGGAGGGTAATGTTTTTTGGTGTGCGACTTTCTAACATGGTCAATTTAAAATGCAAGGTTTTTTATATCGTCTTAATGTAGGTAGTGACTGTTTTGACGTATAGCGCACAGACCAAGTAGAGGATACTTGGTATAGCGAATCCGTTCAATCCAAGAATCTGCTCAATCTACGAATCTGTCGAATAAAGAATCTGCTGTTACGAATCGGTAAAATCCAGAATCTGTCCAACACTGAACAATAGTCATAAGCTACATTGTTTGATTTATTTATGAAAAATAATAAAGAAACCTCTGTGGTGTGGTGTTTGAGCAGGTCGGTTCATAACCCAGAGGCGGCGGGTTTGATTCCCAAAAATAAAGAATACTGGGGAAAGTTTTAAAGACCGATTTTCTACAAATCTTTAATTATTCTAGATTTATGATTTTAGTTTGCGTCGTCACCCGTTAGTGATTTAAATTTTTACTTTACAAATTAATCTTTGGTTTGTTAATGTTTGGTTTTGTTTAAATAACCGCTAAGTTTTTAGAATAAATCTAGCCCAGTATAGACTTTATAGACATGTTAGAAGTCTTCCTAGTCCCGAGCTAGGTTCACACATGACGTCACAACCTAACTTAAACTTCAATGATAATACATAACCCTTATTTAACACGCACCCAAACGGAAGTTACAGTACGGGTATCAGAAATTTATTTCAAACGTATAAAATTTAGCTTCCAAACACGACATGCGAACTGCGCAGTATACCGGATGTACAGTCAGCAGCAAAAATTGTAGAACATATCCTTATATGTGTAAAAAACGAGTGTGCTTTAGAGCACACGACTGAACTAAAACTTCTTTAGATCCATCTCTCTTACCCCTACAGTAATAAACGAAACGTAACTCTTTCTTTCTATCTTCACGTACATATAAGTATATCACTTTCTCAACTTCCGTTCGCCTTACCTTACCCTCAAGGAAAGCGTGCATAAAAAAGTTTTACTTCGAAACATAATTTTTAATTTTTTTTTTAACGCTAACTGCCGCATGTCTTTGCATTATTTAACACATTTAAAAGAGTAAATGGTTGTTGATGGCTGGGCGCCTTTTGGATGGCTGGGCTCCGTCCAAAAGGCGCCAGCTAAGCGCCCGCCCTCCCGCCCGGTGACGCTGTAAAGGTGGGTAGACACCAACAGCATTAGCTCGTTCAAAAAATAAAATAAAGAGTAAATGGTAAGATGGCTGACAACTCTGGATCAGGGCCCGTACCGTGAGCTCCTAGCGGCAGCCTGAACTGGGCCGCCTTGACCTTTGTCTCACTTTTTCTCCAGCTGAGAGAGCAAGACGAAAGTCGAAAGCGATTCAGTTCAGGCTCGCGCTAAGAGCTCACGGCACGGGCCCAGTACAGCCACGAAGGCACGTAGCTGCCAACAATCGGCCCCTATTCCATGGTCTCTCCGCTACGAGTATCGCCTCCGACGCAATCTCATTCATAAATACTAAAAAAAGCCTATTTGTACTAAAATTGTTTCACTTAGAATTTATAGAGTTACAGTGATAGGTGCGAGCTGAATTGCACTTTATTTCGTTGTAGCAAGAGTCACAGCTTGGCTGCACCTGTCATCCTAGTCTTCCAGAAACAGGTCTTCCAGTAACCAGAGAATGGTTAAGCTGAAATTGGGCTTACTTTGTCTTATACTTGTTTACAGGTATGATGATGACGATGATGATGAACACAATAATGTCAAATATACGCTTGGTGAAACGGCTTTGTAAATTACGTAGCAATTATTATGTTCAGTAACTTTTGTCGCCGACTTTACCTTGTAGGGTTTTTGACGGGCCTAAGGCACGGGGTTTTCGATCAATATTTCCATGAATCGAGGCTTTTTAAATATTTTAGAAAGACAGCTGTGTAACTCTTAGATGTACTTTACATACATACCTTTGTATATATCTTCGAATAATGTGACTAATATAATATCTATCGAACTTCACTTGTAAGTTCGTTTGTTTGTATATTGTATCTACTACAGACTGGTTAGGTTGGTTAAGTACTTATTCAAGGTAAAGCCTCTGTGGTGCGGTCGTTGAGCAGGTCGCCTCATAACCCGGAGGCGACGGGTTCGATTCCCGCAGCAGGACAAGTATTTGTGCACAGAAAAAAAGCGCAAATACTTGTTCTTAGTATGGGTTTTGTGGGATCATGGTCCTCTTAGTTCCTGGGTCCCTAGACAGGGAATCCTAGTTAGGGTCCAGGATCAATGTATGTGATCGTTGGGCGTTATTATTATATTAATATTATTATTATAATTCAAATCTATGTTCTACATACAATACGTGTATACTAGATTCCGCCCGCGGATTCGCCCGCATTGGCTACAGGAAAAGATTTTTTTATAGATAATTTAACCACCCATTTCACCCTCTTATGGGTGGAATTTCGAAGAACCCTTTCAAAATTTTCAAGTCTCTAGGATCAGCGGTTTAGGTTATGCATATATAAGTCAGTCAGTACTTTGAATTTTATATGTGTGGATTAAAGGTTTGATCGATAGTAATTATTAAAAAAAAGGTCAATCTTTATTTATATTTCTAAAACAACATACCGTTGTTGCCGTAGATTTGTATCTCAGGATATGCCTAGAATAGAATAAAGATCAACCAATGCTAGCATGAGCTATATAGACTGTGTAAATGTAATACAACAGTTTACAGTCGAGTTTTGGCGGGAAAGCGAAAAAGATTGCGTCACCATATTGTATTATTTTCCAAAACTTGTGTTATTTTCAGTGTTAGTGCATAAAACTGGTGGCATTTTATTCGTTAAGTGCTGGATTACAGGCGTGAGTGTGGGAAAATGGTATAACGATGATGGTGAAACGTTTCTTTTCGTGTTGTTTCCAAAACTCCATAGAAGCTTCTGGTAAATTTGCCACCACTTTACTAGGAGTATGACTTGACTAGACTAGACTATGACTTAACTTGATGACTTGGACTGTGACTTGACTTGACACATTATATGATATTAATTAACTTGATATATTATCAATTACTTGACAGTGGCTAAATATAAAAAAGTGTGGAGCCAAAACCAAACAAAAAAAAAACAGTTTACAGTCACAGAATATAGACTATTATAAAATAATTAGGGCCGCTATACGGGACGATGCGCATTCGCCTATCGCGCGGCTTACCACGTTACCAGTCTGCCTCGATTCCGTTACCGTGTGATTCACCACGTGAATGGACCTTTGTATTGTTCGTGCTGTATCCGGAAATCTCTCGCTTTGTATTTTTTTAAATATGACAAAATTTTCCGTAAACGAATACGGTGGGAAAATTCTGATTTTTCAACATTATTGTTACATTACGCAATCGTTCTGTAGTTACATATTTCACATATAACTTAGCTAAACGTTAAATATAAACGACTAGCTTCTGCCCGCGGTTTCGCCCGCATGGCCTATAGGACACGAAGAATAAATTTTTTTCATAGATAATTCAACCACCCATTTCACCCTCTGAGGGGTGGAATTTTGAAAAACCCTTTCTCAGTGGATATATACACTTTACAATTCCCTTCCCCTTGAAAATTCAAGTCTCTAGGACTAGCGGCTTAGGCTGTGCGTTGATATTTAAGTCAGCTAAGACTTTGAATTTTTTATGTATAGATATAACCATAAGTTTGCAAAAACACAGCACAATCATCAAATAGATGACCGCGCGAAGATTGTCAGCACAAAAAGTTTTTATACGCTAGAAAAATTTGGTATTCTCAGAGCTAGGCTTAAATCTTAATCCAACTCTACCGACATAATTCAAATTAAGTCAGTCATACACAGCAAAAGCTTCAGGTTCATAGCCAATAAGGAAGGCAAGTGAGACCCGACGGCGGCGACGCGTGTGGGTCCATTTCCATGAGCCTGGTCCAACCGGTTCTCCAGAGGTCAACACAAAAGTTTACCTACCTACGTTGCGCCTTAGGCAAGTTAGTCAAAGATGCATCGAAATTAACATTCATAACCTGCTGGAGATACCATTGCAGGATTACTTTCCCTATCGCGTGTTTTCTCTATGTCTTAGCAAAATTATATGATATTAATTCGTCATTACTACGAAAAAGTAGTGTAACTCTCACTGGTGAGTGTTATATTTTGCAAAGGTGTTTATAAAATCCAAGCTGTGATAGGACGCCAGCCAGGGCACACCAATGCTCTCCTATTAACACAGATTAAAGAAAATAACAATAGACTAAATATTAACACAGAGAAAAACAATAGACTATCTAATAGTTCTCATTTAAAGAAAATACACAATAGTTTATTCATTTTGTTAGTCTATGGGCGCAAGGCAATTGACTTTTATAGGTAAAACGTCATATTATGAAATCCTCGTGTAATAAATCAAAAATATATCATTAAAAAGCTTTGTTAGGGCCCCATTCATTTGTAAACTAAAGTCAAAATCACTAGTTGTGATAAATCGCTTTTACATGATTTAAAGTGTGTGTGAATGAACATTGTATGGCCGGCTATATTGCACTTTTTCCTTTTTAAACAGTGTAGTACATACCTTTAGTTTAAAGTGTTTTTAAATAACGTAGATTCGTTCGCTGGGATAAATAAAAAGCTCGTCTCTAGTGTTCATGAAAATTCAAAAGTGCTCCATTCTATCCAAAATAGCAGTCATCTTTTTTTCTATCCAATCCTACCAACAGTCCCTAACCAACTCTAAAATAATATTTGTGAACATTTCACACAGCGCCATCTAGCCCCAAACTAAGCAATGCTTGTATTATGGGAACCAGATAACTGATACAATACTTAAATACTTTTTGTTTGTAAATACATACCTACATAGAATACAATACAATATAACATCCAGACACAGAATAAACATGTTCTATGTGTACTATGTTTATCACACTAATTTTTGTCCTGCGTGGGAATCGAACCCACAACCCAAAAGGCAGGGTTACTACAAACTGAGCTATCAGGCCAGTCAAAAATCGTCATAACTCATGGTATCTGGTAATTGCGGAAATGCTAAAAGTATCATATTAAAACTTCGTGCAAAAACCTTATGGCCGAATTATTACGAGGTCATTTCATGGCTCCGAGGCATTAGCGCCCGAATGTGGGCTAGCAACAACACGCTTTCTGCCTTTTATTTTAATGACCATATAGGCAGCGGGCAATAGACTGGTGTTTTCTAGTTTTTACCTTTGGTTTCAGCTACGTGGATTAAAGATTCCTTACTCAAGTTTAAGCCCTCTTTTACGTGGCCACTGCGGCTATTTCAATACATTTGTTAATGTGTACGACTGGATGTAGGAGATTGTTCAGTTTTATTGAATAAATTGACCGATGCGAAGTAAATTAATTTGTACATCAATAAATTCAATTCAAAGCCCGTATTAGGCCGAAATACCAAAGATGGTATAACGTAGAAAAAAATCTAATAAAAACGAGTGTGCTTTAAACCACACGACTGAAGTAAAGCTTCTTTAGCTCCATCTATCGGCCGGTACCTACAACTTTGTTTAATGTTAATGTCGCCATTTTGACAATAATTGCAAATTGTCATTTTACTGGACATACCAACATAATAATACAATTTTTTAACTTGACAATGGAGATCTACGTTAACCAACAACTTTCAACCTTCGCCTGGCCAGCTTGCTCCCCAAGTCAAGCGTGCGTAAAGAAGTTTTAATTCAAAAATCTAATGACAGTAGCAAGAACTTTGATATTGGGATGTTTTCTGAGCTTTTTGGAACACAAATAAAAACCAGGGTGGATGCGCCCAGATGCGCCCTTAAAATCACTTTTGTCACCAGTTTTTTCTGTTATCTTTGAAGTCTTTGAACCCATGTAGCCATAAAAAGTTCATTGGCGCCATGTTGTATTGGCGGGTGGTCCTATATTAAAAAAAAAAACAATGGTTACTGAATTTGCATTTACCTTACATGGCATCGTGGACTTTCCGGGCATTATCTGTAAATTACTACAAATTAAGACTCCTTAATTGAACAACTAGTTGCAAATCAGTATTGTATTGATGTAGGTCAGGTATTTAGTAAAGGGATATTTAGAAGCAAATGAGTTTCCTTTTTAGTATTACAAATAATGTAGGTAATCTACATATTAATACAATTGTAGAATTGTATAGGATGTGTAATAATGACTCGTTATCGGACTTGTAATGAGTTAATTATAATCAAATTTAACTGATTTGCACTTAGGGGCCATCCATAAATGACGTCACGTTACGTCACAGTTTTGTTCTTCGTTTTGATGTTTTTTTTCCAGTAATATAGAAATATCTTCTTGTTTCTTAATATTCAAATGGTTTTTGTCTTCACCCCATTTTGAGCTTGTGTCCATCGCACATTGTCAGTAGTCCTTTAGTACTGTGTTTAGAATATTAATAATTATTTCAAAGACCAGTTGCGTTTTATTTCGTGTCTTGAATTGAAACTTTCCGTATGACTCATGACGGTTTGACGGCTGCCAGAGGATTTATGTAACTAGTGATTTTAGAGTTTTATGTGAAGTTGTGCTGAATTTTAATAGATGTTATGTGCCGAATCCGTTATGTTGAGTTTGTGGTTATTACTTACTATCTATGACCAGCTATGTAATGTTAAATGGCGTATGTTCTATTCCATTAAGTAATACTAATCCTTAATTTATTAGCGTTAAGCGTTAAAATTCAATTAAGCTTAACTAATGATACTTCACTTTCTTACAAGATTTTGTAAAGTTAAACAGTTGGGGCAGTAACGCAGTTACTACAATCATAAATTCACTTTTAATATAAATGTAGACAATATTTATCTATATATAGTATTTAAGTATAATCGTCTTGGTTTTAGTTCAGCTTCGATATTTTATTTTAATCAAGTACTTAAGTGTTTGAAATTTAATTTAATTTAGGATTATGAGATATCTTTGTTTGTAATCCGCCGTCGAGACAATACAAAGTGAGAGTGCACCAAACAAAGATTGAGGCCGCGGCCTTGGTTCAAACTGCGAACGAGTGGTTTAATACTTAAGTTTTAATGATAATTTGCTTTTAAATCCAAGCTTGATGATCCATATTTGAGAATTTACGAGGTAGCTAGTTTAGGACGCGTATAATGACAGAATTGTGAAATTTTTGCCTTGAGCAGTTTTTAATTGATCTAAATGCGAAGACTTTTTAATGGCTTTATTGTTATTGAATTTCATTGCTTATAATAGTCGATAGTTTTCTATAACCTAATAAATAAATAATAAAACATAAATCCAATATTTGACTGTGTTAATTTATTAATTAGGGTACATAAAATATCTGTTACGATGAATAGAAAAACTGCTAGATACTTATAAAAAGAGAACCCCGTGGTTGTACCAAATATGATTATTTTTTTTTTAGTTTTTCTTTTTTTCTTGTGATTTGTCTGTATAATCTGTGTCTATTTGTTAAAGTACAATGTTGTGTGATGTCTTGAATAAATGTATTTTCTTTATATCTTTCTTTAAGTATTTAAAACATCAATCGGTTCACACAAGAAAGATTCGAGCTATTAAATTCCCATTGCAATCTAGTAAATTAAAATTTATGGTAGCATGCCCAAACGTCATAAAAAGAAATCGGCGTAAGTCCGCCGTACACGCATATAACGCGGTTTTATGGAAGACAAGCCGCTCAGTTATCCAATTAGTGTATTAGGTAACTCGACACTTGCTTTGCTTTTAACACGTGCTCTATACGATATTGATGTTAGCAATCGCTTAAGAATATGGATAAAAAAACTTGAATTTAAAAAAAAATTAAGTTCGAAATTTCCTCTTCTTGAAGAAGAATCAAATTTCCTTAATATTAATAGTCTATGAAATAATGGCGAAAAACTAAATGATGACTATTTAAAATCTTTGTTTATAACTTTTGCAATTTCTTATGTGCTAATACACGATTTTGGCGATTTTGGCATTTTGGACGGTTTTTTTAGGTGTCATTGCGGATCTAATCAGCTATCACACATTATTTTAACAGCGGTATTTTTATTTTAGGCCATTTTCAACTTGTCGACTATAGGGACAAAGATAACTACATCCTTGTTGCCTCTTATTCTGTAGATAGGTAAATTAAAAATCTCAAAAGATTTATACATAAGATTTTGACATTAGATAGGTGATATTGCACAGAATGTAAAAGACGTTACCTTCCCTTATTATATTTAGTTGTTTGTGTAGAGATTTCATTCACTAATTGATCACTTTATGAATGCAATCTGTGCTTGAGCACCGATCGATGACTGAGCATCGTGCTGTAATACGGACCTAAAGTCCCGAAATTTATAGCCTGTCTGTGCCATTATTTATCCTGTTAATAAAAGAACATGGGGTTTTCCAAATTGAGCTAACAAAGATAGATAGATAACATCTTTACTGAAACAGCACATCTTAAATAATTTTAAAAAATTGAACAAATGTTGATGTGTAACAATGGACGGTCTTATCGCTTAGAGTGTCTCTCTCATCTTTTCCAGACAACCTTGCACGAAAAATAATAACGCAGTAATACATATTATAATGTGTGTGTATGTGGTAGTAATATATGTGCAAAGTGTTGTCTTATTAATGTATATTGATAACGAGCTACTGCCCGCAGCTTCGCCCGCGGCGTGGCTTATGAAAAAATAATTCAACGTATTTCACCCTCTTAAGGGTGGAATTTCGAAAATCTAAAAATCCTTTCTTAGCGGATGCCTACGTCATAACATCTACCTGCATGCCAAATTTCAGCCCGATAGGTCCAGTGGTTTGGCCTGTGATAGATCATATGTCAGACCTTTGAGTTATATATATTTAGATGTCGGATAATAAATTATTTATGATCCATAAATTGTAAAAGATGCTTGACCACAATAAAACCGTATAGAATGAAATGGAAAGTTCTGGAATCCTCAAGATCTATCAGATGTAACATTAACCATAAAGTCAATCTCATAATAAAGCGTAGAGAAATCGGCAACGTAAGTATTACAGTACAGTGCCTTGTGGTAACCGCTACTGGTACCTACTTTCAAATTATTCGTAAAGTCGTTGCACAATGGTTCGATAATCCGGACCATGCAGGTGCTAATGCAGTCACATATTTAAATATTAAATAAGTTGGAACTGGAATGCTATTTATAACTGTATATTTTTAGACACTGCATAACAGTGGAATATGTATCAGTGTCTTATCTGGTGTTATCTTTACCTATTTCAAATTTGATAGAAAAAAGGAAAACAAAATAGTTTTGCCGATTTCTGACCAAGTTGATAGAGCCAACCAGCGTATCTTTGTATATATATAAAACTCCTAGTTTATACGTGTTAAATTAGTAGTAATTAAGTAGAGCTATGTATGTGAATAGGGATACAAGAAAATTATATATATGTTAGTGTTTTTATATGTTATCTAGACAATCTATATTTAAGCTGCGTTGCACTGCCCTGTAAAAATTTCCTCGTTACACCCAGGCTAGCTGGAAGATAATGCTCTCTAGCGTTAAGTTCGCCTTTGTACCTTTATTTGTTATTTGTGCAATAAAGCATTTTCTATCTATCTATCTTGGACAAACATTTGTGTCGAACATCGATGTTTGTTCTGTGTCGCTGTATTATATTGTATTCTATGTATTTACAAACGAAAAGTATCTGAGTATCATAGAATATGATTACTTTTCAACGAGAACTAAGTATTATATCAGTTATCTGGTTCCCATAGTACTAGTAGTTTGCGGCTAGATGGCGTTGCGTGAAATGTCAACATATATTAATAAAAAAAAAGCGATTTATGCCTAACTTCAATTACGAGGATCGAGTATAGGTACTACATATATTTAGAATGCAGTAACGTTTCAGATCAATCGATACAGCTTTCAATAGAAAACCGATTAACGTGTGATCACGATACTGTAGAATTTGTTAGGTATTTCTTATCTAGGTATTCGTGGCCAAACTGCTGGCTAATATTTATATCTGCTCTTATCGTTTTATCAATAACATCGAGATTCGATCGCCATTGTGTTTATCTTAAGGGCATATAGGATATACAATTTATATGTACTTGGTACGATAGTCAAAAAACGTAATTCTTGTTCTGATTACGTCCCGTTTGGTGTATTTTTTTTTGTTTTTTTTTTTTTTATGTTAAGGAATGACGTGACGAGCTAGCCGTTCACCTGATGTTAAACGACACGGCTGCCCATATCAGCTGCAGTGTCACTCGAAACTCTAAAGTATAGAGGTTCGCGTGACACTGCACTGCGCACGTCATCCAGAGACATCAGCACAATCTAGCAATAAGATTACTAAACTGTGAGATCAGATCATAAAGTCTCATTTGCCAAGTAATTTCACTAGCTACAGTGCCCTTCAAACCGGAACACAGCAGCTTGCGCACTACTGCTTGGCGGCAGAATAACTGGCAAAGCGGTGGTACCTACCTAGACGAACTTTGCAATAAAGTCCTACCACCTAGTAAAATTGTAGTGTAGTGCATTGTGCATTTCCCCTGCCAGCAGAGCCACCCCAGTTTCTTGAAGTAATGGAGGCTTCAGGCTGCTGGCAGCTAGTTCGGGCACGCTGATGTTGGGTGTTGAATGATGATAAGGCTTTTGAGATTTTTAAAGTAGGATGTTGTTTGATGGGCATCTCAAAAAAAGCATAATCTTCAGGTGATGAAATAGACCTACAGGGTCCTACAGGGTAAGCAATGCATTGTTGACGCCTCCTCCGGTATAACAGATGTCCATAGGCTACGGTGACCACTTCCCATCAGGTGGGCCGTATGCTTGTTTGCTTCCTTTAACATAAAAAAAAAACAAAAGCATAAAGATAAGAGCATAAAGTAGATTTTCGCTGTTACTGCAAGTGTTATTTTAAATCTTGGGCAATTGAAAGATTTTAGAACTGAATCACCAGCGATGCTAAAATGCCTCAATGAACGAGGGTGAAGGGAACGAGAGCGATTCTAGCGAAGGATTCAAAGGCACGCAATCATCATCGAAATCGGGATATAGATCAAAAAATACTACTTAATCTATTCCACTCTATTCACTGGCCCGATAGCTCAGTTGGTAGTGACCCTGCCTTCTGAACTGCGGGTTCTGGGTTCGATTCCCACCCAGGACAAAAATTTGTGTGATGAACAAAGGTGTTTGTTCTGTGTCTGGATGTTATGTTGTATTGTATGTATGTATTTACAAACAAAAAGTATCTAAGTATTGTATCAGTTATCTGGTTCCCATAGTACAAGCTTTGCTTAGTTTGGGGCTAGATGGCGTTGTGTGAAATGTCCACACATATTATTATTATATTATTATTACTCTCAGGATGGTTGCATCCATAAAAATACCAATCTCCATCGTGTCCGTCCATCCGAAGATGGCGTGACGGCGGAATTGAAACTCGGATTCCTATGCAGATGAGACAATGTTCCTAACAGATCTACATAGCAAATTTTCAACGTAATGAAATTGCGGAAAACATGCTGCTTTATGAAATTTAGTGTCTTCCAATTAATGTATAATATTTAGCACTTGTATCAGAATTTTCATTTATTTTCTGAAAAAAGCTGCACAAAATTGTTTTACTCCGCCGTTTATTCTTGTCTACTGTTACTGTCCATCCAAAGGTTGTCTGGAAGAGATCGCTGTCAGCAATAAGACCGCCCATACACTAGTTCGTAAATATTATATTTATTCCTGTTTATGTACTTCATTGGTGAGACAATAAAGAGTTTTCTATCTATCTATCTATCACATACACAAAAAAAGCTGTACTTAATAAATTGACAGCCTCTGTGGTGCGGTGGTTGAGCAAGTCTACTCATAGCAAGGAGGCGGTGGGTTCGATTTCCGCGACAGTGTTTGTACACAAAAAAGCGATAATACTTGTTCTAAGTCTAGGTGTTGTGGGACTATGGTCCTTGTAGATTCTGGGTCCCTAGATACTGGCATCCCAGTTAAGATCCAGGATCTACGTCTTGTTCTAAGTCTAGGTGTTGTGGAACTATGGTCCTTGTAGATTCTGGGTCCCTAGATACTGGCATCCCAGTTAAGATCCAGGATCTACGTCTTGTTCTAAGTCTAGGTGTTGTGGGACTATGGTCCTTGTAGATTCTGGGTCCCTAGATACTGGCATCCCAGTTAAGATCCAGGATCTACGTCTTGTTCTAAGTCTAGGTGTTGTGGGACCTATGGTCCTTGTAGATTCTGGGTCCCTAGATACTGGCATCCCAGTTAAGATCCAGGATCTACGTCTTGTTTTAAGTCTAGGTGTTGTGGGACTATGGTCCTTGTAGATTCTGGGTCCCTAGATACTGGCATCCCAGTTAAGATTCAGGATCTACGTCTTGTTCTAAGTCTAGGTGTTGTGGGACTATGGTCCTTGTAGATTCTGGGTCCCTAGATACTGGCATCCCAGTTAAGATCCAGGATCTACGTCTTGTTCTAAGTCTAGGTGTTGTGGGACTATGGTCCTTGTAGATTCTGGGTCCCTAGATACAGGCATCCCAGTTAATCCTTCCAGGATCTATGTATGTAACCGTAAAAAAATGTGCGGAGCAGTCTTTGGGGACTGCCGATGGAAGTGTAAACTAAGTAACTTGTGATATAGCTCATGTGAAGCGACGACGACACGTCATGACGATCACGCGAGTTTCAAGCTTTTTGTTCACTCAAAAAGTACAAATACACACACAGTATATTATAGCTCATGGAAAGTGTTCGGGGACGATGAAGCGGGTTCCATGATTATTGTTCACCCAAAAATTGCTTAACGCGTCTAAAAGAGTTTTGACTTCGAAAAGACCTCTATAACTACTTTAAAAGTATGCGGTTGCTATAACTAGGTACGAACTTATTATACCGCATTAAGATTTTATCAACACTAATGAAATAATGGTCCGATTTCGATACAATTTACTTTTACTTCTGACATCTATTCTGGATGCATCTGGGTCCCCGATGAAGTGAAAGGTGATTTATTTTCACACGAATTGTGATTATTATTTTATTATGTAACTTTGTTCCTACATGTCAAATTATGTAGATGATTATTAATATCGAAATAATATTACATAATTTATGTCACACTTATTTGGTTCAAATAAATAGTTGTTTATATTGTGTTGTAACAAAATGCTGAAAGTTGTAAGCAACCAGTTTATTCGTGCGTATGACAATTATGCGAGCATGTTTCCACAGATAAATATTGCATATGTCTACCGCGATGATCGAGAATAATTAGCCATGAAGAGAGCTATTTGCATGAAATTAAAACTAACAAGGTTTGAGATTGCCAGATTGGATCACTTTATTGACTAACCATGTCTTTAGGACAAGTAAAAGATGGAGCTGATATTCAAAACTAAATGGTAGTGTTGCAAGTTGTATTTAGCCGACTAAGGGCTTGTTTCAGAATGTACTACTAAAGTTGCTGGTAGAATTTTGGCGGGAAAACGAAAAAGATCACGTCATCGCATCATATTATTTTCCAAAACTTGTGTTATTTTCAGTGTTAGTGCATAAAATTGGTGGCATTTTATTCATTAATTGCTGGATTACATGCATGAGTGGGGGAAAGTGGTATAATGGTGACACGTTTATTTTCGTGTTGTTTTCAAAACTCCATAGAAGCTTCTGGTAAAGTTGCCACAACTTTACTAGGAGTTTGACTTGACTAGACTATGACTTGACTTGATGACTTGGACTGCGACTTGACTTGACATACTATATACATTATATATTAATTCACTCGAGAAATTATCAATTATTTGACACTGGCTAAATACACAAAAGTGTGGAGCCATAACAAAAAAAAAGTTTTTGGTAGTTAACATCACGTTAATTATGTGGAAGATAAAACTTTCGGTTAGCTTACATCACGTTTCACATTCCTTGTTTATCATCTGGCTACAGTAATCGTATATTGATACAATATTGATATTACAATGTTACAATATAAGGCTTTTGTAAGGTTTTCAGTTATATTCATTATTTTTGTAACGAAAACTTATTACTACTATACATTTACAACGTGCCATGGCAGTTTTTAATAAAATATTTTATTAAATTATCTGGCGTTTATTGGTAAATTTCTCAAAGCATACTTCAGCTATCAAAAAAACTTCTTATCCATCAAATAACGATTTAGTAGCCACTCTAACTGCCATTTAAGTTAATAGACACAAAATGTGTTGGTTAGCCCTTTCCAGTGATTGTGAAACGCAAGAACAGTGTTTATATAACAGATTAAATCCTATTAGCTTAACCGCAACTTTAACCGGAAATTCTGAAACAAGCCCCCAGTCATATATTTGCAAATGTTGACAGCATATTGGGTATGCTACCTACCCCGTGATAGTGGGCAGGGGCATTTGGACTGTCTACATGTCATCGCGGCTAGTTTATAATTGTTGAAGTGAAAACTTCTTTAGGCGCGTTGATCACTTTTTGGATTAACAAAAATCATGGAACTCGCGTCATCGTCACCGAACGCTTTCCATGAACTATATGTATACTGTGTATATATGTGTACTTTTTGGGTGAACAAAAAGCGTGAAACTCGCGTCATTGTCACCGCACGCTTCCCATGAGCTATGTCACAAGTTTTTAGTTTTTACTTCTATCGGAAGTTCCCAAAGACTGCTCTGCACATTTTTTTTAGTAGGTAGTATTAGGGTTACGTTTCTCGTGAGAGAATGTGGAAGTGGCGAGAATAATATAATGTGTAAATATTAGAGAATAAAAGATAAAATATAAAACAACCTGGTATATGCTGTAAAGTTTTATATATTCAAGTGACGTACAAAAGGCAGGTATCAAAAGGACATGGAACATAAACTATTTAAATTTAAATACTATACGAAAAAGGCTTTATTAACAGGTAGTGTAGCTAGTAGTATTTGGTAGAAGTTGTTATATTATTGTAGTAGTTAAAAATCTGATAGATAATACGACGTTGTTTTGAAATGATACCTAGTTGAGCAGCGAATGTGTCCTTGACATAAGCTTTATCGACCGCAAAAAATAGTCAGCGATTGCTTTCATAGCGTAATATTTTTTAACGTATATTTTTTTTTTATTAGTTTGTTCACTTTTTTAATTATTTAAGATGTGGTGTTTCAATAAAGAGTTTATCTATCTATCTTACGGGAAATAAGCGAATTGTAATACAGAGGACAATGTCCAATGTCTTCTGGAATTTACACAGCTGTTTTATGGTGTACCTATCTATACATATAAAATTCAAAGTCCTGACTGACTGACTTATATATCAACGCACAGCCTAGCTGGTCAACCGCTGGTCCTAGAGACTTGACATTTGGATGGTGTGTTCTTTGTAAAGTGTATTTATCGAAGATGTAGGTGTAGTTAAAAAAGGGTTTTTCAAAATTCCACCCTTAAAAGGGTGAAATGGGTGGTTGAATTATCTATGCAAAATTATCTCTGGATCAATTGACTTGAAAATTTACACACAAAATGTTCTTCAATTAAAATTATGAGATACGTATATATATATCACAGTTTTCCCAAAATCATCCCTCAAAAGAGGCAAAAAGCGTTTATAATGTATGTTTTGGCAGAAAAATATGCCATTCGTTTCCTATAGGCCACGCGGGCGAAGCCGCGGTCTTTACCTATGAAATTGCCGTTTTGTTTGAAAAAAGTTAAAGTATTTTTTTTTTCGAACTTATTTATTTCTTTTATTCAAAGTAATCACCCCTGCAATCAATGCATCTTTGCCAACGCTGTGGCAATTTATGGATGCCCTTCTTGAAAAAATCAGTAGGATGGGAGACAAAAAACTCTTCAAAGGCGTTTTGTACTGCCTCTCGGGAATTGAATTTTTTTCCCGCTAAAAAGTTGTCCAAATTTTGGAAAAAGTAATAGTCGGTAGGCGCAAGATCTGGTGAGTATGGCGGATGAGGGAGAGCTTCCAAACCCAACTCATGCAGCTTAGAGACGGTCTGTTGTGCAGTATGGGGTCGCGCGTTGTCGTGAAGTAGCAGTGGAGACGACCGATTGACCAAAGCTGGTTGCAGACGTGCGAGTTTCGCCATCATTGTGGTCAGTTCTTCAATGTACACATCTGCAGTAATGCTCTCGCCGTTTTGTAAAAAGCTATGATGAATCACACTAGCACTAGACCAGCAAACTGTGACCATCACCTTTCTAGGGGTCATTTTTCGTTTTGCACATTGCTTTGGTACCGAACCAGGATCTAACAAACTTGCTGAGCGCTTTCGATTGTCAAAAAGAATCCATTTTTCGTCGCACGTAACAATTCGGTTCAAAATTCCTTCATTTCTGTGCCTTTTAAGCAGCGCAAGGCAAGTCTCGACGCGTACGTTGCGCTGGCGATCGTTAAGTTCGTGGGGCACCCATCTATCAAGCTTTTTTATCTTGCCAATCTGTCGCAAATGGACCAATATTGTTTTGATGCTAACATCAAAAGCTGCTGCCAGCTCAGCTGTAGATTGAGATTCATCAGCTTCCACAATCGCCTTTAATTCATCATTGTTGACCAAAGTTTCCGGACGACCACGAGGTTCATTTTTCAAGTCAAAATTCCCAGAACGGAACCGAGCAAACCAATAACGGGTTGTACGTTCGTTTGTACAGTTCTCTCCGTAAACGTCGTTGATGTTACGTGTCGTTTGTGCCGCGTTGGTGCCACGACGGAACTCATATTCCATAATTACACGAAATTTCAAAGTATCCATTATGAGGAAAAATGTTGAAATGTAATGAAAATACAACGCTAATCAATAAACAAAAGACTTATATTGTAAATAGAATGTCATATTTTTAAAACAAAATTAATTTGAATTTAGAATTCATAGCCAATCAAAACTTTTTTTGTTTGAAAAAGTCTGTACTGCAATACGGCAATTTCATAGGTAAAGACCTATTATAAATCTTTTCATATGGGAGATTTCAAGAAAATCTTAAAGATGGTGTTATTAAAATTGCATAAATTCTCGAAGTTGGACCCTTACAAGGAAAATCCTTTCTGACGTTACGTAGTAACTACTATCTTATCTGTGGTTTATGACATGATAGCAAAAGAAAAAGTAGGTACAGCTGGAATAATAATACTAAGTATTTGTGGACATTTCACACAGCGCCATCTAGCCCCAAACTAAGCAAAGCTGGTAATATGGAAACTAGATAACTGATAGAATACTTAGATACTTTTTGTTTGTAATATACATAGAATACAATATACCATCCAGGCATAGAACAAACACCTATGTTCATCACACAAATGTTTGTTCTGGGTGGGAATCGAACCCACAACCGACAGTTCAGAAGGAAGAGCTATTACCAACTGAGCTATCAGGCAAGTCGTGGATTGAAACGTGAAAATGTTTTTCGTCCCTGGAGACTTCGCACCTAAGCGGAGCATGCGTTGCAACTAGGGCTGACAACATTTTTTTTGCGAAATAGAGTATTATTAAAAAGAAGCTTTAAAAAAATATCGCACACTTCATAAAAATATAGTACAGAACAAAACAGACCAAAAAAATCTTGAGATATGTCAATTTGATATTGACAACTTTGACGTGCTGCGAGCGCCTCCGGTTAGTATAGAGATCAGTGGGAGCCAAAGATAAAAGATTGTAGATGCATTCAGAGTCCGGACACGTTACACGAACTCGCCTCACTGATAATTTAATATGTAAAGTAAAGGCGTGTTAATTATTTTTTAAAATAAATATTTGTTATTTATTCAACACCCAAGTGCTGAAAATATAGTATGTGTACTATATATTTTTTCAACGGTATATAGTACGCCGCGCCGCGCGCCGACCTGAAATATAGTACGATACTATATATCATAGTAAGGTTGGCAACCCTAGCTGCGACAGAGATCTGACAGGCGTGTCAAGTTTAGATAGCCCGCTATCTATATTTTGGCAAATTTATCTGAGATACTGGTATTTAATCTAAAGATAAATTTACCATGAAGTTTACCGATCGATTCAGTTTTTGAGAGTTTTGTTTTACATTGCATTTTGACATAGTTCTTACACGAATTATAGAGGATTTGGGTGCTATTTAGGATCTCGGTAATATGTGATTGTTCGGTGCTATTATTTTGTATTGTTTTATTAATGGATAGGTACTTAATTGATTTGATAAATTACGAGCATAAAAGAGAGCCAAAAATACCTAAGGGCTTCGATAAAAGTGAATAAATAGCGCCCCTCAAAAAAAACGTTATGACACCTTAAGCTAAGTTTTTTTACGCCACTTTTTTGTTGATATCATGGTAACCAATGGTAGCACATCGTTGTCCATATTTATATAGGCTTCGGTGACTGATTCCATTAGGTACCATTACGCGGGTACTTGTTTGTTACAATAATAGGCCTTAAACGTTATAAAACAATACCTTTAAATAACATTTAATATTCGTACTTATCTAGGTTAATTTTGAGTTCAAAACCATATGTAGGTACTCCTCTCCAAGATTTCCAAGTGTTCTGTCTACCATGCAAAAACTTGTATCTAATCGCAAGAAACCCACCCGTGACGGAACGATTGCGTAGACAGCGAAGTTCTAAAGAAACGATTAGCAAAACCTCACCGGTTTCTATACAAGTACATTCGACCCTATTGCAATGCAGGTAATTGCAGTTCGCCCGATTATTTGGCTGTTTTTAGGAAGTTCATCGACTTTCGATATTTAAACAGTGGATACCACAAAAACAAATGAACGTTTTCAAATATTAAAATAGAGTTGGTTTCTTTTGCAATATACCCATTTTCCCATAGGAACTACCAATTTTACGGGATTAAAAGTACTACCTATTTGATAATAATAATAATAATAATAACGCCCAACGATCACATACATAGATCCTGGACCCTAAGGAATGACGTGACGAGCTAGCCGTTCGCCTGGTGTTAAACGACACGGCTGCCCGTATCAGCTGCAGTGTCACTCGGAACTCTAAAGTATAGAGGTTCGCGTGACACTGCACTGCGCACGTCATCCAGAGACATCAGCACAATCTAGTAATAAGATTACTAAACTTTGAGATCAGATCATAAAGTCTCATTTGCCCAGTAATTTCACTAGCTACAGTGCCCTTCAAACCGGAACACAGCAGTGCTTGCGCACTACTGCTTGGCGGCAGAATAACTGGCAAAGCGGTGGTACCTACCTAGACGAACTTTGCAGCAAAGTCCTACCACCTAGTAAAATTAAACCTAATAAAATTCCCTGTGTCTAGCGACCCGTGTGAGTTCAGCAGTGAAAGTTTTCCGGCTGATACCGAGACGTGATCACTGTAGAAGCAAATATTCATTCTATTGTGGCTGATATGTATTTTCTTTCTTTTCTTTCTTTCTTGATATCGATCGCGTACCGTACAATCGGAAAAACTGAACAAAAAGTCTAATATTTCTAGTTGAATCAATTCCACATATTCAATAACAGCTCCTTCCGTAACTCCAAACTGCAGTGTTGCATAACTCAAACTGTAGTGCGCGCGCACTCGACGCGTGCGTGATTGCAGAAGCATGTAGTTGGTCTGAAATTTAATTGCAAAATATATGAATTGTAAAAATGTAATTTAAACTACCACTAACAAGAAATTTGAACGTACTACCTGCTATGGTTGCAACGTTCAACCAGCTAAACAACAAGAAACATTCTAGAGTAAATAGTATTACAGCCACAGTACTACATGGTAGTAAAAATACACATAACTAGCTTCTGCCCGCGGCTTCGTCCGCGTGGCCTATATAACTCAACCAACCATTCCACGCTCTTAGGGATGGAATTTCGAAAAACCCTTTCTTAGTGGATACCTTACAAAGAACACACCCTCCAAATTTCAAGTCTCTAGGACCAGCGGTTTAGGCTGTGCGTTGATATATAAGCAGTCAGTCAGGACTTTGAATTTTATGTGTATAGATTATTTATTATCTAGAGATATTTACTACTGTTTTGGTGCAGTCCAGCTAGCTTAATCGTGTAATAAATAACCCACAAATCTTGAACACTCTTTCGCTTTTCTAATCCAAAGCTATTCAGGAGACAACCTGAGTTTACTTCAAAAAAATATATTTTGAGAAATAATAAATTAATGTTTGACCATTTATTATAATTCTTTTAATTCTTTCCGAAAAAAAAAAAAATAAAAAAAAAAAATCAAACTAAAATATTTAAGGGCTAATTAATACGGTCTTGGTAAGATTATTGGAAACTGTAAGTAAGTAGAAAGTGGTAGTTAGCCAGGTGACTGGAAAATGGTCTGCCAGGTTACCACCTAGCCATGGATTCATCAAGATCTTCCTTTAACGAAACCCCAATAATTATTGCAGGTTCGTAGAACTCGCGACGAATCGCAAGTAACTGTATTAGCAACTGAGACCTCATCGTTTCAAAATTATGTTTTTAAATTGGCATCGATTCAATTACTAATTCCATGAACGGCCTTCATCGATTTTCCATTAGCTTCCATCATTTATGTCTACCATTTGTAGGTACTTTATGTACCATGGGAGTATATCTCTATCTCAAAGGCTTTAAACATTTATGTTACTGTATCTTGATTTAAAAATTTGCGGGGTACCTCCCCACATTCCACACTATAAGCTGGTTGTCTGGAAGAGATCGCTTTTTAGCGATAAGACCGTCCATTGTAGCCTACTCATAAGTTATTTCCTGTTGTTTTATTTGTCACCTTGGTGGAGTTTATAATATATATCCATCTATCTATCTATAAGCAGCATAACTTTTTAATAAATATGTAATACTAACGCCCAACGATCACCTACCAGAACCGTAACTAGATTTCCCTGTATCTAGGGACCCAGGAACGAGGATCATGGTCCCACAACAGAACAAGTGTTTGTATTGTCCTGTTGCGAGAATCGAAGCCGCCTCCGGGCTATGAGCCGACCTGCTCAACCACTACATCACAAAGGCTGTGTTATTTGTGATATTATTTAATGTATCTTGTCTTATAAGATAATTTAGTAAACTACTTTTTACTAGGTGGCAGCACTTTTTAGCAAAGTTCGTCTAGATAGGTACCACCGCTTTGCTAGTTATTCTACTGCCAAGTAGTGCGCTAGCACTGTGTTCCTGTTTCAAGGGCACTGTAGCTATTGAACTTACCGGGCAAATGAGACTTTATGACCGATCTCACAGTGTAGCAATTATTACTAGTATAGTAATTATTATTAGTCTAGTAATTATTATTAGTCTAGTAATTATTACTAGTCTAGTAATGATTATTAGTCTTGTAATTATTACTAGACTGTGGAAATGTCCCCGGATGACGTGCGCAGTGCAGTGTCACGTGAAACTCTGCTTTCAGAGTTCCAAGTGACACTGCAACTGATATGGGCAGCCGTGTCGCTTAAAGGCGATCGACTAGCTCGTCATGTCATTCCACTTCTATCCACAAAACGTGGGAGGTTGTTCCGCTCGTTTTATTTATTTTATAGCTCGATACAGGTTCTATTATGATGATATCATCAATATCATTAGCCATATTCTAAAACCGGTTTCGATTTACACTTTAAGTTGATACAGTCATGTATCAGAAGACCGAGAAATCTTAATTATGATCCATTTTGTATGGATGCTGTTGCTTATAATATTATTAACCCCTGGTACGATATTCGATGTTGATGGGACAAGAGGGTGTCAGATGTACACTTAATTTGACTAACACTGACTCCTGAAACATAGTTTCCACTAGTTCGGGAGTCTATGGATTCATCATAACCACTTGTGTAACTCGGTAACCAATTGTGTAACTCGGTAACCAATTGTGTAACTCGGTAACCAATTGTGTAACTCGGTAACCAATTGTGTAACTCGGTAACCAATTGTGTAACTCGGTAACCAATTGTGTAACTCGGTAACCAATTGTGTAACTCGGTAACCAATTGTGTAAATAAATACATTTCTATTCGTATTTGAATTTGAGCGGACCACATTCGAGAAGTTATTTATTGTCTTTTATTTTTTCTTTGACGGGAAACCTGTTCAGTGCCTACAGTGCCAAAAATACGGTCTGTCTAGTTATTTGCGTTATTAGCTATTCGCCCGTAGTACTATTATATATTCTGCCGCTGCTATAGTCGTCTGATATTTTTGTGACCTTATTTAAAAACTTTAATGTTGCTAATGCGGTGACATTTGTTAAATGTTAACTGCTTGGTTGTTTTTATTATTACTTTTTAAATGTCATTATCGTAAACATTCGTACCGATGGGTGGACATCAAGAAGGTCACATTTGGTGGACATCAAGGCATTCCGGGTAAGTTACGTGTCAGCTGTACGATCATCCGCCATTAATTTAACTAATGAAACACCACAATCCCACTAGTTCAGTCAATTTAACTGGTTTTTATTGTACTTCTGCGAACACATTTACTAGGTGGTAGGACTTTTCTGCAATGTTCGTCTAGGTACCACCGCTTTGCTAGTTATTATAGCACTGCTATGTTCCGGTTAGTGAAATTATTGGGCAAATGAGACTTTATGACCTGATCTCACAGTCTAGTACTAGATTGCGCTGAAGTCTCAGGATGACGTGCGCAGTGCAGTGTCACGCGAAACTCTATACTTTTGAGTTCCGAGTGACACTGCAAGTGATATGGGCACCCGTGTAGCTTAACATCAGGTGAACGGCTAGCTCGTCATCCCTTAGCAAAAAACAAGAAAAAGTATTTGTTTTCCAAAGTGAGAATTATTATTTTACTACGTGGACTAATCAAAAGTTGTTCAACGATAAATAATTGTGAGACGATCTATTCGTAGTGAGGGATGGAATAGAACGAAAATAGGTATTATCCAGGAAACAAAAGCTGGTATACCAACATATTCAACAATAAATATGTACCCATGAAGTGCAAGTGAAGTGGATTCAAGTCCAACGGTAGATCTACCCTTTTTTGTGGACTGTCAAAGAGTATCCTCTAATAGGTGCCAATGATTTTTTAATTTTAATTCACGTGATTAAAATATTGTACCAGCATTTCTCCAAAGACGTCAAAATCTCAAGTGTCACTATTTGTAGTCCATAATATAAAGTCCGGTGCACAATGGTCGCAGGCATATGACGGAAACAGATGTTAGTTCGCCAGTGTGCACTCGGCCGTGAAGCGACATCTGCGCGGGGCAATATGATGCAGTGTTTTTACGCAACTTTTGATAGACGTTGTGTTGTACCGTTAATTGCGATTAGAAGCGACTGAGCATCTAGATAAATCCTACTAGTGATCATTAGACAATCTTTAAGTCTTTAAAATAAACTACTTTCTACTAGGTGGTAGGACATTTCTGCAAAGTTCGTCTAGGTACCACTGCCTTGCCAGTTTTTTTTTTTGCTTTCTGCCGCCTGTGGGTCAAATTACTGACGCAATTTACTGAGCAAATGAGACTTTATGACCTGTTTATACACCCCTCACCCCTGTGATCTCACAGTCTAGTAAATTTACTAGATTGTGCTGATGTCTCAGGATGACGTGCGCAGTGCTGTGTCACGCGAAACTCTATTACTCTTGTTGTGGATTGATGTACACTACCTCATCATATACAGTTTGAAGACGTCCAATGCTGAACATAGACCTCTTCCATAGAATGCCAATTTCAACGGCTGCCAGCAGTATTGACCAGTCTCTGGTCCTGGTGGGGGGCGTACGTAGCGTCTTCCGGTTCGTGATGGCCACTCGCGAATCATTCTTCTCCATCATTGGTTGTCCCCTCTGCGAGCGTTATCGCCCAATCATCGCCATTTCAACTTGCTAATTCTTACTCAATTACCTAGAAATGTGTGAATATGTTTTATTTCTAGGATCCTTTTTCTGAACCTACTGTAAATAAATATAGCCATTATTGTTTGTTGTTCGTATTCTGAAATAAGCATGAGCTTACATTTAAATAGGTCAATCGTGAGTACCTTTATGGAGCTTGGTGGAAAGAAATTTTCTCTGGTCGATTCTTTACCACCCCAAGAATCAATTGGCAAGCAGTGTGGTCAGCTTCATTTAAATGGCAGTTTCAAATCCAGGCGTAGCATGGCATAGCAAGTATGTAATTAATAGCGCCTTTATTGTCTATCTTTATCTCCTATTTCGAATAACGTTTAGACACGATGTTAACAAGATATCGACAATAGATATTCCATGTCGCAACGCTTCGCAGTCGGCTGATGATGGCGAAAATCCCTGAACGGATTAAAGTAGGCGAGATAATCTCATGTAATTGTATTTCATCGTTGTATTTCATGCAATGCAAGCAAGTGTACTATGTAGAAGGTACAGCAATTGTAGGTAATCATTGTAAGTATACGAATTTCATATTGGTTTGCACGTAATTGGCTAAATTGCTTCCAAGTAACCACTTGCTGTGCAGCAATGTATAAACGTATGCGTAGTTTCCTTCCGATTAATGCGGGAAACGTTAAAGGTACTTAATGACCGTCTGTACTAAAGTTTGCTAGCTCCTAAGTTCTAACTTATTCTCCTCTGCGACATATCCAATGCAGTAGTTATGTCATAAAGGTATAAGTGCGAACTTTAGAGCTGTCAAAATATAGTATAAACGAGCATAAGCACATTTAATTTTAGTTAATATTTTTTATGTATTTCAATATATTTTTCGTTTCCATTTTGCTTCATCTTTTATTTAGTAAATAGAAAAAAAAATGATTAAAACTTTATCTATGTGCGTTTTGTTAGCTTTAACATGAATTGATTATGCCTACCATGCTTACGCTGAAAAGTAATGTAATGTATTTTTTTTTTATGTTAAAGGTAGCAAACAAAGTGTACGCTACGGTGACCACTTCCCATCAGGTGGGCCGTAGTCCACCTGATGGGAAGTGGTCACCGTAGCCTATGGACATCTGTAACACCGGAGGAGGCGTCACCAATGCATTGCTTACCCTGTAGGACTCTTTTAACCCTCCTTTTAAAGAACTCCATGTTGTAACTCATTGGAAAGACTGCTGGCGGGAGCTCATTCCACATATTGCAGGTGTACGGCAAGAAAGTACGCATGAATCGAGATGTATGCGATTTCAATGACTCAATAATATGCGGATGAGCTTTATTGCGGTGGCGAGAGGTGCGATGGAAGAAACGCGATGCCGGAATCAGGTTGAATAGCTCTTCAGAACACTCCCCATTGTAAAGGCGGTAAAATATACACAGTGATCCAATATCCCTACGAATATTGAGTGGTTCAAGGCGCTCAGTGATCTTGGGATCAGTGATTTTTTTCGATTGGCGATCGTATCGATAAAAAGTACAACATCTGTCGAAGGATTCCCATCACTACGAATGATCCGCTTGAATTACTCGAAACGCGAACAAGGTTTTAACAGAAGATCACGCACTTTTAAATATTATAAATATGCCTATATAAGCATATTAATGCAGTTAACTATGTAGTGCTATTATTTTCTGTGGAATTACTTTGTTTATATTTTGCCACTACCTACGAAGTGAGCTTATAAACGAAGTGAAATGAAATGAATTTATTCTAGACACATACAAGTGTACTACGTTTGTAAGTACGTTTATAAACTCACTTCATAGTACCTACGAAGTGAGCTTATAAACGAAGTGAAATGAAATGAATTTATTCTAGACACATACAAGTGTACTACGTTTGTAAGTACGTTTATAAGCTCACTTCATAGTACCTACGAAGTGAGCTTATAAACGAAGTGAAATGAAATGAATTTATTCTAGACACATACAAGTGTACTACGTTTGTAAGTACGTTTATAAACTCACTTTATAGTACCTACGAAGTGAGTTTATAAACGACGTGAAATGAAATGAAATTAATTTACTCTAGACACACTGTAGGGGCTATCTGATATATATAGTGTAAAGAGAAAATACTGTTGGTTTTACTGTGAAATGGATATATATACAATTTAAAAGAATTAACAAAAAGTATAATTTTCCGTGATAAAATTTTCACTAATTGTCATTAACTGTCATTAAACTGTCACCGCGAGACACTGTCAGAAAAACACTTTTCTCAGCGGCCAATAGCGCGGAGGTTGCTACTGCAGCGAGGAGGTTCACCTCGCCGCATCACTCCCCCGCCGAGACCGGATCACGGGCGAAAGTAGTTAGGGAACCGGACTCTACGACCACTCCTGGTTCTTTGTTCCGGTTCTGTCTCCACATCTGTTGGATCCGACGAACTTGCACTGGCTGTAGGAGATAGAGTGTCATTCTCGGTGACTAGGAACGCTGGTTTTAATCGGTCTAAGGTCACCGTTACTTCTTTGCCCTTTACACAAATTTTGTAGGTCTTCGGGCCTCTCTCTAGCACTTTATGCGGTCCGGTGTAAGGAGATTCCATTGACTTCTTTGCTGGACCTTGTCTAAGAAACACGTAGTCTGACGTCAAAATATCTGAGGGCACGTAGAACGGCTTCTTGCCATGCCATACTGGAGCTGTTGGTGACAGCTTCCTCACATGTTCACGAAGTCGCACGATGAAACTAGTGACGTCAGATGAATGGTCGTTAGAAGGCACGAAGAATTCACCTGGTAAGCGCAAAGGCTCTCCGTAGACCAGTTCCGCTGCAGAAGATTTTATGTCCTCCTTCCATGCGCTTCTAATACCCAACAAGACCAGCGGCAGCACTTCCGTCCACTGTGCATTATTGTGGCACATGATAGATGCCTTCAGCTGACGGTGGAGACGCTCCACCATACCGTTGCTGGCTGGGTGATATGCCGTTGTCGGACAATGCTTCGCTCCGAGGAGGTTGCAGACTGACTTGAAAAGCTGCGAAAGGAACTGGGCTCCTCGGTCAGTTGTTATGCGTTGCGGACAACCGAAGCGAGCAAGCCAACCGGAGATGAATGCTGAAGCGCAGGTCTCAGCTGTGATATCGGCCAGAGGGTACGCCTCTGGCCAACGGGTAAATCTGTCGACAATGGTGAGACAGTATTTGTGACCAGATGAATATGGTAATGGCCCCACGATATCCATGTGAATGTGTGAAAAACGATCAGATGGAGGTGAAAATGGGGTGAGAGGAGTGGAAATATGACGAGTAATTTTGTTGCGTTGGCAATCTGTGCATAGTTGTGCCCATTTTCTGCAGTCGCGACGAACTCCAGGCCATACAAAACGCTCTGATATAAGTTTGCTGGAGGCTGCTGGACCCGGATGACTCAAATTATGAAGACTGTCAAAAATCATTTTGCGAAAGCCAGGTGGTACATATGGACGTGGACTAGGCATAGACAGATCGCAATATAATGTAGCTTCAGGAGTTGTGATCTTCTCTAGCTTCATCGAAGAACCCTTCTCTAACAAGTCCTGAAGTTCAACATCTTCTTCTTGCTCTCGTCCCATAGCTTCATAATCAATAATGTTGATGCTCTCGACACGTGAAAATGCGTCTGCTACGACATTTGACTTTCCAGAAATATGGCGAATGTCCGTACAGAATTGTGAAATGTAGTCGAGGTAACGATATTGACGTGGTGAGCAGTTGTCTCTTCTGGTAGTGAAGGCGAAAGTGATAGGCTTATGGTCGGTGAAAACGATGAAAGTCCTCGCCTCGACCATGTAGCGAAAATACCGAATTCCTTCGTAAATTGCCAGTAACTCCCTGTCATATGGACTATACTTCCTCTGCGCAGGCGTCAATTTCCGCGAGAAAAATCCAAGCGGTTCCCATTCTCCGTTTCTCTTCTGCTGTAAAACTGCGCCCATGGCAACATCTGACGCGTCTGTGAATAAAGCTAGCTCAGCTTGCATATCTGGATGCGAAAGTAATGTCGCCTTGGATAAGCTGGACTTACACTCATCAAAAACGTGCTGTAGTTCTGGCGTCATATCGATAGGTGTATTGCCTTTGATGTCAGGTCCAGAAAGAGCTGCGTTGAGCGGGCCTTGAATAGCTGCTGCTCCAGGCAAAAACTTCCGGTAAAAGTTGAGCATTCCAAGGAACCTTCTGAGCTCTTTTGCGGTCTTAGGTGCTGGAAAGTCCAGGATGGCTTTGACTTTCTCATCCATGGGACGAATTCCATCTGGAGAAACATGATATCCCAAGAAAGTAAGCTCGCTAACGCCCAGAACACTCTTGGCAGTGTTAATCAAAACGCCGTACTTCTTCAGCCGTCCAAACAAAATTTCCAGGTGTTCCAGATGTTGAGCTTGGTTTTTCGAGAACACTAAAATGTCATCCAAATATCCGAACGTGAAATCCAGCCCTTGCAGCACTTCGTCCACGAACCTCTGGAAAGTTTGCGCGGCATTGCGCAGTCCGAATGTCATGAACGGAAATTCAAAGAGTCCAAAAGGGGTGGTAATTGCCGTCTTCGGAACGTCCAGCTCTTCGACAGGAATTTGATTATAGGCCTTAACTAAATCAATTTTCGTGTAGACCTGTGATCCTGACAGTTGATATGCAAAGTCATGAAGATGTCTGATCGGGTACCGGTCTGGTATCGTCCGAGCATTCAACGCCCGGTAATCTCCACATGGTCGCCAGGAGTCATCCTTCTTGCGGACCAGGTGTAGAGGTGATGACCATGAACTTTCTGATCGACGAGCAGTACCATTACGCAACATGTCCTCGTATTCCTTCTTGGCAATTTGGAGACGGTCCGGTGCCAAACGACGAGGTCGAGAAGTTACAGGTGGTCCAGGTGTTGTTCTTATATGGTGCTTAGTATTATGAACCACTTCTGCTTGAGATCCTGCAGGCCTTGTAATCTCGCTAAAGCGACGCAAGAGTTCGTGGTAAGGTGAATTTCCAGTAATACACTTGACAGACAGAAGTTCTTTGTCGAGTTGATGAGACTGTGGAGCTGCAACAGAAAGTGTTGTAAGGCTGTCCATTAAGCGGTGGTGACGGCAGTCGACGAGCAAACCGTAGAAGCTTAGAAAATCCACTCCGATTATAGGCTTTGAAACGTCGGCTACCACGAACTTCCACTTAAAATCTCGACGAAGTCCCAGATTCAGATTCAGGTCTATACATCCATACGTAGCAATTTGTGTGCCGTTAGCTGCAAACAGCTCGTACTTGGACTTGCAGCGTTTGTCCCGAAGAAGCGTTCGAGGATATACGCAAATGTCAGAACCCGTATCAATTAAAAACTGAAGCTTAGATGTTTTATCTGTCATGAACAGGCGGCCTTTGCAGGTATTGCAGTCATCTACCGCCGTTACTGACTGCCCTTCCAGTTTTCCGGAACATAATCACAAGGCTTGGTGCATCTATTCGCCTTTGGGCCATACTTTGAGTGGTACCAGCATGTTGGAAACTTCCGGTAGTTGGACTGAGAGCGCCGGCTTGAAGATGAACGACCGCGATTACGCTGTTGATCTTTCGATCGTGGCCTCGAGCGATCTACCTGTGACGCCAGCTTATCTAAAAGTTTGGTCAACGCCGCAATCTGCTGTACGCAGGAACTCGAACATGGGTTAACTGAAGTAGCTGATACATGGTGTTGAGGTACTATATCATTCACCCTGTCAGCCAATTCCGCCAGAACATCCAACGGGGAAGTCGGCTGTGAAGCTATGATAGCCTGGATACTACTAGGGAGACGGCTCGACCAAATAGTCTTAAGAAAATCTTCAGGTACCTCACTTCCCGCAAGATGTCGCAAATGCCGAAGAAATTGCGAAGGTTTTCTATCGCCGAGCTCCTCGTGAACTAAAAGTTGCTTAACCTTCTTCTCTTTGCTAGCCGTCAGCCTCTTAATCAGTTCCAGCTTCAATTTTTCATACTTCCAAGTAGCAGGAGGCGTAACTATGATGTCTTCTACTTCCGCAGCTACCGAAGCGTCCAGTTGCGCGATGACGTAGTAGAATTTGGTCTCATCAGTAGTTATGTTCGAAATCGCGAAGCTTCCTTCCACTTGGGCAAACCAAATTGCGGGTTTGTCCGTCCAAAACGGTGGCATACGAACTCCGACGCGAAACAATCCAGGTGGTGCCGGATCGTCAGCGCGCGCATCGGCAAATTCCATAATTACAGTTTCACAGTAGACCTCTAGTTGTCACTTAAAAAAAATTCACAGTAGGACTTCTTCACAAAAAAAAAGTTTCAGAGTAGCCCCCGTCAAACGACGGAAAATTTGAATTTACTCAGAAGAAAATGTACAGAACGAAGGTCACCAAATATATGTGGGGGCTATCTGATATATATAGTGTAAAGAGAAAATACTGTTGGTTTTACTGTGAAATGGATATATATACAATTTAAAAGAATTAACAAAAAGTATTTTTACTTCAACTCTTTGTAAATGGCCTTTGTGGAACAAAAAGTATAATTTTCCGTGATAAAATTTTCACTAATTGTCATTAACTGTCATTAAACTGTCACCGCGAGACACTGTCAGAAAAACACTTTTCTCAGCGGCCAATAGCGCGGAGATTGCTACTGCAGCGAGGAGGTTCACCTCGCCGCAACACAATATCACACAGTATACAAATATTTTTCTTCAGACGTGGCATACTGTTTGATTGCACATAATTCTGATGGTTGGAGTTTTTAACTTATGAGCAAACTTGGATATGGTATTGTAATACATCCCAGGTAACTATTAGGTATATTGTATGAATTTAAAACATCATAGATAAGTCGATGATGTCGGTGATACTCTTATGCTCGTCTGCATTAAATTTTGACATCTCCCAAGTTCGCACTTATCTCTTTAGGACGTACCCAATTGCGTTGCAGTAGGTAACTGAGTCTGACTGAGAGAGGAAATTAAGTCTGTATTACATCACAAATAAAACCATATTAGATCGATCGATCAACATGCCTAATGACATTTAGCTGAAATAATAATAATAAATATGTGTAGACATTTCACACAGCGCCATCTAGTCCCAAACTAAGCAAAGAATGTACTATGGGAACCAGATAACTGATACAATACTTATATACTTTATGTTTGTAAATACATACAATACAAATTAAAAATAATAAAATTATGAACAAAAATTTTGCATGGAGAAACCCAGTCGGCCATAATGTCGCCCGCCAGTTCCTATCGATTTTGATCTTCAATTAAAGTAAATGGTGTTGATAGACGTATAAGAGTCTAAAACACACCCCGTGACCTTCAGACCTTGTCATTTCTATTGTTAGATGTCAATCGATAGCGAAATGTCACCGTCGTAGACGAATTTGTTGTTATTGTTGGTAAATTGCTTTACAATCAACTAGGAACAAATATAATATGTAGTGTAGTTTATAGGATATTTTTCTTTTGTTTCAGATACTCTAAATACAAAATTCCGTATTTTTTATTGATTCTCTTTTGACGTGCCGCTGGTAAAAATGTAATAAATAATTGCCATTAGGGTTTTAGGCGGGAAAACGAAAAAGATCGCATCACCGCATTGTGTTATTTTCCAAAACTCGTGTTATTTTCAGTGTTAGTGCATAAAATTGGTGGCATGTTATTCGTTAAGTGCTGGGGATTACAGGCATGAGTGTGAGAAAGTGGTATAATGATGGTGAAACGTTTCTTTTTGTGTTGTGTCCAAAATTCCATAGCTAGTAAAGTTGCCACCACTTTACTAGGAGTATGACTTTGACTAGACTATGACCTGACTTGATGACTTCGACTGGGACTTGACACATATTTGCGTGAACCATCATTAACTTGATAAATTATCAATTACTTGACACTGGCTAAATACACAAAAGGGTGGAGCAGAAATGAACAAAAAAAAATGTCATAAAAAATCCAATCAACAAAACGAATAATTTAAATAGGCTCTTTAAAAAATACCAGATAGGCTTGCGTTTGACCACATTTGTCCTGAGTGACGATGTGGTCTACAATGTAGCACACTGGCTTATAAGAAACCTTCGGCTCAGGCATTGCTTTTGGCACCGACTAGTATAGAATACCTGCAATAATTAAGACACTGATTTCGCTGGCGAAGTCGACCTTACTGTCGTCGTTAGGTTTGCTAAAACGGTCATTATGACTGTCCATGGAGTCCATTCTACCAGTGGACCTGTCCCATGGAGCCGTCGCGATTCTTTTCTCCCGCCAACGGTCCTAACCAAGGCTTAAACGCCAGGGTTGCTTTTTAGCTATTTGCTGCTCAATATTGACGCCGGTTAATTATGTGAGTTGTGTCGTAGAGAAGAGATCGAAACATTCAAAACATGTCATTTTTTGTTATGTTAGTGAATGATGTGACGAGTTTGTCGATCACCTGATGTTAAGCGACACGGCCGGCCATACCAGAACAGTGCCACTAAGACAGAACTCATAAATATACAGTTTTGAATTATAATGGCATTTATAACAACAGAGCTCTCTAATACCATGTTTAATTCCATGCTTTGGGAAGCACGTTAAGCCATCGATCCTACCCCAGTTAAAATTCCAACACTAAGAATGACCACGTGAATACACGAGATGCTTATCTCAAGGAGTGTGAACTAGCTGGATCACAAAATTTATGGAATGTATGTTTACTTAAGCCCTGACTGACTGACTGACTTATATATCAGCGCACAGCCTAAGCCGCTGGTCCTAGAGACTTGAAATTTGTAGGGTGTATTCTCTGTAATATGTAGGTGTCCACTAAGAAAGGGTTTTACGAAATTCCACTCCTAAGAGGGTGAAATGGGTGGTTAAATTATCTATGAAAAAAATTCTTCGTTTCTTATAGGCCACGTGGGCGAAGAAGCGGTCAGAAGCTAGTTTGATATACTTGATGAATCACCCGCTATACAAAAGAGTAGGACAGGTTGCGTTTGGTTCAGGCACGTAAACTTTATTAAGGTTAAAAAAGCTACGGTTCATTGAACGTGGACCAGTCTTCTGCACTTAAATTAGCAGCTATAATAAACCTTTTTACCTCGTTGCGTGAGTCAGTAAGGTCAAATGAACCTCAAAACCTCGCCGGCCGATGGCATGAAATGTGAAACTTTTGTGTTAAAACCTATTTTGTTAAATGCAAGGTCATCAGCGTCAGTTGTGGTGTAGTCACCAACTTCGTGTTCGACTTAGCATTGAATGTGAAGGACAGGAGAAAATTTAAAAGAATAGAGGAGTTGAATGTGAAATTTGTTTGTTAAACACTGTAAAGTAGGCAGAAGATACTTATATAGTCTGTATTGTAACTTCACATCACAAATAATAATAATAAAGCCCAACAATCACATACATAAATCCTGGACCCTAACTAGGATTCCATGTCTAGGGACTCAGAAACTACGAGGACAATGGTCGCACAACACCCAGACTCAGAACAAGTATTTGCGCTTTTTTTGTGCACAAATCTTGTCCTGCTGCGGGAATCGAACCCGACGCCTCCGGGATATGAGCCGACCTGCTCAACCACCACACCACAGAGGTTATCAAAACAATCAATTAATCATTTAAAACTGAGTGAATAAACTTAACTGAAGCAAGTACTGCATATGGGAATACTGTCTACCCAAAAAGAGCAGAATTTAATTAAAACTTTCTTCGATTTTGAACTTAAAACATCTTATAAAATCACAGGCACAAGATCCAAAAAGCCTTAATAGCCTCCGTTTGCGTCGGATAATAGTAGTTAGACTATTGATTTAGAAGATTAGTATTGACCAAGTCAAGTTGTTCCAGAACCTAAAGTGGACAGTGAAAAGAGCAGAAGCGCACCGCAAGTATGGTCCCTCGATCGACTGGCTAACCTAAAATTTATTTTATAGTTTGCTCGTTCATAGTATCAACAACCTTGTATGATGATTTTATAAGTTTTTCGTTCAAGTGTCAACAACCTTGTATCATGTGGCTTGAAAACGTTCATGAAACACTGAAAATCTTATAAATACTGCCTCCAAATCGATCCATTACAAGCCGAATTTCTCTTTCAATTATATGCTTCATCTAATTGGCAATCAATTTCATTGCACCTAATCAAAATTAACGCTTTCAGTAAAAAAAAAATGAAAGATAGTGTTGAGTTAATATAAGCTTATTTTTGTTTATTTCTATTTCTACCATCTTCTACCTGATATTTTGGGATGTAATTTCATTGTTTGTACGTTTGTTTTCATGTTTCGTAAAGGCTAATCTTCGGAACTACTAATCCAATTCTGAAAATGGTTTCACTGCTAGAAAGCTTCACCATTATTCATTGTTATAAGCTTTGTTTTATTGTACACTAGTTTCTACCAGTGGTTACCCTTGCGTTATGTTTCGCACGATGTGACGATTTTCTTCAATTATGGTGTGCAATAACTGGAGTAAGATTTTTCATGATAAATTAATGATAAATTAATGATAAGGCTCGTGCGAATCCGCGGGTAGAGGCATTTTATTACATCTATAAATCGATATTTTAACGTTTCTAGGGTGTTTATATCCTACTTATATTATTATAATCTTTCGAATATAGATCTATACATATAAAATTCAAAGTCTTGACTGACTGACTGACTTATATATAAACGTAAACCGCCGGTCTTAGAGACTTGAAATGTAGAGGGTGTGTTGTTTGTAAAGTGTAGGTATCCACTAAGAAAGGGTTTTTCAAAATTCCACCCCTAAGAGGGTGAAATGGGTGGTTGAATTAGCCATGTAAAATTTCTTTTTCGTTTCCTCTAGGCCACGCGGGCGAAGCCGCGGGCAGAAGCTCGGGGTGAAACCCCGAGGCGCAGCTATTTAGAAATAAATGCAACTATTTATAACGATCTTCAATTATTTTATTAACATTTCAGCCTCCAATCTAGGTCCTAGAAAGCGAGTTGGAACAAACAATTAGACCTAGATATTTGTCAATGACCTTTAGTGCCTATAGTCGTTTCATTTGGCCGATGAGTTTTGGCTATTGTGCTGTCGACTGTAGTTCAATATCCTATAGAATGGTGATACGCCCTACTTCAGATAGTTCAAACCCAGCCGTCGTGTTCATGCCCTGATTCAATTTATTATTTTTATTGCTTTAGTATTTGGAAAACCGTACATAGGCATGGAAACCATAGTGTAGAACTGACCTCGTTCATGAAAAGGACTACATACCTATACAACATTGACAGCCTCTGTGGTGTGGTTGACCAGATCGGCTCATAACCTGGAGGTGGCAGGTTCGATTCCCCGACAAGTAGTATTTGTGCACAGAAAAAAAGCGTAGATACTTGTTCTATGTCTGAGTGTTATGGGACGATGGTCCACATAGTTCTTGCGTCCCTAGATATAGGGATTCCTAGTAAGCATTAAGTCAAATTATAGAATTACAAGAACGACTTTTAATTCCAACCGTAATATATGCCTTGCAAATTTCACATAGTCATGGTGAGTTTGTAGTTTTTATATTACTATCGTGCTGAGATTTCGCTATTTTAAAATAATGAATACCAGTAAAAATAAGTAGTAAGTAACAGCTTAACGAAAACATTTGTATAAATTCGTCCGCGCAAGGTCGAGAGATTGTAATAAAGTTAGCATAATAATGTAACACTGGTTTGGTAGCCAACGCGACGCATATAAGTTGCGGCCATGGAATATATGAAACGAAAAATGAAGGCATATCCGGTTACGAGAGGTGAGAGGAGAGGGATCTCGTCTCAGCAGGGCTAACATGAGCTGTTAAAATCGACATATATGCTCAGACAGCGTAGTGTTGTGGTTGAGCAGATTGTCTCAAACCTGGAGTTAGCGGGCTCGATTCCCGTGACACGACAGATATTTGTGCACGGAAACAAAGTGCAAACACAATGTTCTGCGTCTGGGTATTGTAGGAACATGGTTTTCGTAGTTCCTGGGTCTCTAGATACAGTAAATTATAGTTAGGGTTCAGGATCTATGTATGTGAACGTAGGGCGTTATTTATTATTGTAACGTATTTCCAGGTTCAGAGTGGACCATCCACCTTAAATAATAAGTTTTAATTATTGTTGTTAAATAATTGTTCTAATAATTCCTTTTTGGTTTGTTTCAGGTAAGCATTTCAAACACAGCAGCAATTCATTTACAAATAACATAAATACGTACTTATAATAAAAAATCAATACCCGAGAGACAGTACAAAATGCCTTTAAAGAATTTATTGCCTCCCGTCCAGTTGATTTCTTCAAGAAGAGCATCAATAAACTGCCACTGCGTTGATTGGGTGGGTATTAAATGGCTTGCTTTTGATGAATGTAAATAAAAAAAATATTTTTGTCATAAATAACAGCAATTTCATAAGCAAAGACCTAAAATATCTTTTAAAAAATGGGATCAACCGATTCCACACTGACTAGTGCTTGGATGACATATTTTTCCAGTTATTTGGAATTAAATACCAAACCATCAAACCGATTGTTTTTATAAGGCAAAGTGCCCTTTTTCTTTCAAATAACTAAATGCTACAACAATATGACAACTACTACTAAACACTACCTACCACAAAAAAAAGTTTTGGACTATATATTAGCCATAATTACCAATAGGTATTAATACAGTCCAAATGCTCCAGCCCAATACCCGTAGGGAGCGTACCCAATATGCTGGCAGCATTGCCCCGTTGAATTGCAATGCTGATTCGTCGTGCCAAATAAGTGCCATAAATTTAGTCACGTGTTGCATCGACCAGACGTTCTGAAAAACTTTGGAAAACGCGATGAAGTCGCGGTTCCTACGGACCTAAGGTGTCAACACCAAACAGTTCAAATATATAACCGAAATAGAATATCAAAATAATAATAAATATGGGTTTGTATTGTTGGAATAGAATTCATACATGTCCACGTCCATTGTGTTGTCCGTTAACGTCACACGGGTTTATTATTGCTTCTCGTCTGTCGGTAATATTTATTATACGTTCCGAACATACAACACGATCAAGGGCACACTAATTGTATGCAAATTTGCTCAATCTGTTTATAATATTAATAATCAAAGGCTTACTTAGGAGCACCCATGGGTGCTCCCAAATGCACACCCTGTATGTTTCGATGTTTCACGATTTTTGTAAACTACGAGCTTCTGCCCGCGGCTTCGCCCGCGTGGTCAATAGAAAAATAATTCAACCACCCATTTCACTCTCTTAGGGGTAGAATTTCGAAAAACCCTTTCTTAGTGGATACCTTACAAAGAACACACCCTCCATGTTTCAAGTCTCTAGGACCAGCAGTTTAGGTTGTGCGTTGATATATGTCATTCAGTCAGGACTTTGAATTTTATATGTGCTTCCACTTAAATAATTAAAAATAAAATAAATATTGTGGACACTTGGTATAATATTTAACTTGGACTTGGCAATGCATATCAAATTACTCGCTAATGACAGAAATGCAACCTGATCTTGAATTAGTTATGTAACCGGATCTCTATAGACGCCAAGGCTGATAAATGTTATTTGTAAACGTATTTTTTTATGATAATCTTACCGCTTATTTTGTAAAATCATATACCTAATTTTAATAGTAATTTATTTGCCAATAACTAAATATGTTACAATCTAATGCTAATGGCTTATATAAGGTATGTTACCTGCCAAATATCAAATAATTTTAAAGGAAAAATATATATAATAATAATAATAACGCCCAACGATCACATACAAGGAATAGTAATACAGTAATATAGTAGTGATTTAAATCGTCTAGGCAAGCGTGTTACATCCTAGACCGCATCGTTACTTACCATCAAGTGCGATAGTGGTCAAACGCAAGCCTATCAAACAATATTTAAACAAGGTAGGTAAACTACAAACAAAGATATCTAAGTACTTTAGCATCCGTACTAGGTTACCCTGTGTTACGTTTGCCAAGCTTCCTAATAACTATGAGTAACAATGTTATAACTGAGTAGATGAAAATGAACTAACATCAAAATTATTTATCTAACCAAATTATTCATAGGAAGTAGGGAGTGCTGCAAAAAAATTGTATTATTATGTTGGTATGTCCGGTAAAATGTCAATTTACAATTATTGTCAAGATGGTGACATTAACATTAAACAAAGTAAAAACAAAGTTATACCGGCCGATAGATGGAGCTAAAGAAGTTTTACTCAAGTCGGTAGGTCTAACTCTAAAGCACACTCGTTTTTATGTGTTACGTTCTTTTTCGATGTGTTTCTATAATCAACTTGTAATAAATAAATCTTGCAGAAATGCGATCGTACTTATGCGTATCAATTTTAGTAATTTATCAAGGTTTAAAACTGTATTACCTAGTAATTTTTTTTTTGTATAAGTAACTCAGTTCTTACCTGAACTAAAAGTATTTCCTATTATTTTTATGATTTCCATTCCAATAATATAAAATGTCTGTCAAAAATTAAAAGCAAACCGTAAATGTTATTCGTTATCGACCGTTATCCATGAATAACCAAACCATTTCCAGTTAGCCTTTATACCTAGTGAATGGTGGATTAAATTAACTTTTCATTGAAGCCAGGGGAATATTAAACCCGTTAAAACAACAAAAAACTGTCAGATGCGTTCGAGTTTCCAATAAATACCACCACAGGCTACATATTTCAAAACTAGTCTGCATTAAGCGTAATAGTTACAAAGGAGGCTGCGTGTGTTCCATGTTCAACCTCTTTGTTTAAATGCCAAAACGCACCTTGATGGCACGTGCTATTACGGGCAGCAGATGGCATATTTAACTTTTTTCTAAGTTCCATTTTTGAATTTTTAAATTAATGTCAACGTGGATTATCCATGTGTGCTACTTTAGTGATGGGGTACAATACAGCTGCATTGACACATTAAACTTTCGCAGCTGCTTTTCATTTAACTTATTTCACCAAAGTGAAATATTCTAATTTATTTTAAGGTTGAGTTACTGTAGCGACCTTTGAGAGTGTATGATCAAGTTCTACGGGACACAGGTTACAGGTTGAACTGTCTATAGGTCATCGCGGCTAGTATATTACAGTCCAAATGTTTCTTTTGTAGTAGTTAGTGTTTAGTGTTAGTTATTATAATCATTATAAAAAAAAAAATCATATATTTTTTATTTTATTTTATTTTATTGTAATAGGTTCGGTAACAGACAATAGGCCATTACATACATTAGTATAAAATCAACATTGATACAACTATATAAACCTAAAGTCCAATTATAACCGTACACAACTTAAACTAAGAAATCTTTGACACTATATAAATAAACAATTTTTTAATAGACTATTATTCTAAATACAAGTAAATTTACATAATATTAGTTACTTAATTACTTAATTAAATTATTGATGGCAATAATATAATTATAATCATTGTAGTATTACACACAGTATGTATGTCATGTATTTATCACACTGCAGCTGATATGGGCAGCCGTGTCGTTTAACATCAGGCGAACGGCTAGCTCGTCACGTCATTCCTTGACATAAAAAAAAATTGTGGAAAATAAAGGCGATTTGGAGTTTTGGCGGGAAAGCGAAAAAGATTGGGTCACCGCATTGTATTATTTTCCAAAACTTGTGTTAAAAAAAAGGTCTACTTTACTAAATATTAGTAAAGAAGACTTTTTTTAACAGACTTAGGTACCAGTGCCCGTCTGTACTAAAATATATTAAAATACAACTTATCTGATCAATACCTTCCCCATGGTTCTCGTAAACGTTTGTTAAATTCGTGTCAACTTGGCAGAACAAATACAGAGCGCTCATTGGTTGCCTGTTGACCATCGGCTGTCTCAACCAATGAGCGTACAGTGGCATGTTGACTTGACACGAGTAGGCTACGAGAAACCCTAGGGAGATAAGTGTGAACTTAGGAGTTTACAAACTTTAGTACATACGGGCATAAACGTACCTAAATTACGTAGCGATATACTTTGTATATACATACTAGTCTATTTTAGTATGTAACTAGATCTCATAAAGCACGCGTCGATACATTTCTGGTAGGTACTTCCGGTACAGAGTGCACTTAAACTTTGCTCCTTCCGGTTTAGTAATTTGAAGCTGGCGGATGCATCTGCTTTGAGTCATTGATTAGATTTACTTCCAGTTGGTTCTGCAGATTTACCCTAATATAATTCACACCGGAACTTTTTTATCCTAACTTCCGTTTGTTTATCTGCTCATTAATTAAAAACACGCACGTCACCAGCTAAAACAGGGGTCTTTGATTTGACCCAAGTGGTGTAATTTTTATCAAAGCTATCTGTAGAGGCACAGCTGTTATTTTTTATCAATTTCCGGATGTTTTCTTAACATTTTGATGTCTAGCGAGTCATTTTAAATCTGTGATGCGTATGCGCTGGTTTTCAATCGACTTCAAAAAAGGAGGAGGTTCTCAATTCGATTGTATTTTTTAATGGTGTGTCAGCTTTCGACTGGATGAACCGATTTTGATGATTCTTTTTTTATTTGAAAGCGGGTGCTTACCGTGTGGTCCCATTTCAATTTGATCAAGATCTGACGGGTAATTTTTGAGTTATTTTAATTTTTTCTTGCTTGTTAGATTGGTACTTTGGGATTCTTAGAAATAATTTTTTTGTGTGGACGTGCTATTAATTTTTGGTAAAATAAGATCATTAAAACTAGGAATCACAAGTTATTTCAAAACTTCTTTCGATTCTTAGGTTCTTCAATCTAGACAAATTTTATTTAATTTTATTAGTTGTAGTAGTATTTAAGTTTATTTTTATTTTTATTAGTAATATGTATGTAGTATACCTATTATAGATCTGTGTTATGTTTATATATTTTTTTCTGTTATGTACTGTATATTATTCATATGTGATATTATGTACGTCTATGCACAGTGTTTTGTTTATATATGAAAACCACCGTCCATATATTACTGCAATATTCCTTTCCGTGCAAGGCGTCTGGAAGAGATCGCTCTGAGCGATAAAACCGCCTATTTTAACACTTTAGATAAGTTTGTTCACTTTTTTTTTTAATTATTTAAGATGTGGTGTTTCAATAGAGTTTATCTATCTAATAAGTATTGCCAAAACACAAAATGATGTCACCGTTTTACTGTTTTATATTGTCAGTGGCTTAGGCTTACTAACCTCGATATATCGATTTCGAAAACACTAAAAATTCTTCTTAAATAGTCACATTAAATCCTTTATTAAACAGCCTTTCTACCAAAAGTGTTGGTATAACAGTCCAGCACCGTTCTCTCACGGATCCGGTCAGGCTGACTCACCATGACATCACCGGTTAGTCAGAGCCTTTGCGAAATGACCTTAGAAGCCTTCGGAAGAATATTGAAAGCCCTGACTGCTGATTGGCCAATTGAAACTTACCGATTACATCCTTATTAATATTATAAACGCGAAAGTATGTATATAAGTTTGTTACTTTTTCACGCAAAAATGGATTTTAATGAAACTTGGAACACAGATTGCTTATATAAGCACATGGGATACTTTTTACCAGCGGGTGAAACTGCGGGGCGCAACTAATTTACAATAATACGTGCAGGATGTTTTGCCTTGATTGGAATTATTCCCGAGTTACCGATATGTCCGAACAACCAATTATTTTCTACATTGGATCATAGTACTGGCAACACCAAGAAATGATCGGTTGACAGCTGACGTTTTTGAACGATGTCTGTGGCATTTTATTCGATTTATTATTTTTGTTTGAGGGTGATTCTGTATTCTAGTGATGATCACGGAACTTTGATTGCAATGCAACACGTGTAATTTCATTCCTAATTTGAAACCTTTCCATAATTACTATGCTTATATAATCTATGCGTATTGAAACTGTCAAATCCATACTTTGTGTTTCTTTCTATTGCAATTAAGTTCCGTGATTGCCAAGCTGATTCATTTTCCTCCAACTATGAAAGATGAACAAAGAAAATAGATTATAGAATAGAAATATAAATATTTATTGGCCTTATAACACATTGTCATACTGGGCAAGTCATTTTACATAATAAAAATATTATTTATCGAAATTCATTGTGAAAAAACATATGGCATAGAAAATTATACAATATTACAATAGTTAACATTCCGTAGCTTGCACGGCTTGTAGAATAAAGTATCAAGTATGTTTATATTGAGCTCGGTAGTGTAATAAATCTAATTTTGATAAAGATACATATATTTATCAAAATTAGTACAGTCGCGTACGCTTGAAAGCCATGAAGAATTTAAACAAGATAAATTGGGATTATAATAGAAAAGTTTGCCGTTAACATTTGCGATTTGCAAATAATTCGTGTACGTGCATCGAAAGCGTACCTTAATAACCCGATTCCTAACAAATCCAAAATTATTATTTATTTTATTTTATTGTATTAAGGGTGGATTCGACCAAACTTGGATTTATACAAGAGTAACTATACCAGAATAAATCTATTCCACGATATTATACTCGAGTAATTCATTCTTCGTTTTTCTACGCAATATTAAGTTTAACTACGCTTAGAATTACTATACGCGAATAGCGGAATAAATGATGAACGAATCTATTACCCAGTTAACAATTGTTGTTCTACAACGACACGGTATTCAAGCTTATGCCATATCAACTCGCTTTTGTCGTATTATAGTGTAGGAAAGTAAATGTCAAAATACATGGTCGGACGTCTTTTTTTATCTTTGTCTATTTTGAATTAAAATATTCTCGGAATAACTCTGTTATTCCACCAAAAACGGCAGTATAGTAATAATACTCGAATAGGCTTGCTATTCTTAGAATTGTAGATGGTAAAATGTGAAATTGATTTACTCTCGAACAAATGGCGATTTATTCTAAGAATAAAATTTACTCTCGTTTGGTCGAATGCACCCTAAGTTATTTTATTAAGAGTATGCTATCTGTTTCACTATGAGGCAGATAGTTCCGCAAGTTACACATCAAACAAAGCATTACAAATATTTTGTAGGAATAGAAGTGCATGCTGCTTTGATTTTCATCAGAACCACTTAGCAATGAGCCGTGATATTCTTGGAACGGTTCGTGATATCAGAAATTCCTGACATTTCTGAACGCAGATGCAACGAGCTGCCGCAAGTGGGTTGTACCTAAATTAATAATAACAATAATAACGCTCAACGATCACATACATAGATCCCGGATCTAGGATTCCCTGTGTCTAGGAATTTAGGAACTACGAGGACTATGGCCCAAAAATCTCAGACATAGAACAAGTATTTTTTTTTTCTGTGTACAAATACTTGCCTTGTCGCGGGAATCGAATCCGCCACCTCCGGGTTATGAGCCACAACATTGTCCTAATGTCTACACATATTTATTATTATTTATTTTTATACCAGAACAATAACTTAAATCTAGTGGTAGGTAATTCTTATTTTGACTGGTAGACTTTTTTGCAATATAGGACTTTGGCTTACCGGTTTTCTTACGATGCTTTCCTTCACCGTTGTATAAGAGGGAGTATAAATTCTTGCAAACTTGAAAAGTTATTGGTGCAGGGGCATTGGTGGCGGGATTGCAAACACGACCGCTTCGCGCCCCGGCACGGCGGAAGACGGCTCACGAAGGGGTTTTAGTGTGTTCGAGTCTCACATACCCCCTGCCACCACCCCCGTCCAGACCGCGGGCATTTCCCCCCA